>CM030899.1:29999520-30700041 GCA_018136845.1 Heterotis niloticus
AGCTTGTGCATCAGTAACTTCTAAAGCGACTAAGAAGCGCAAGTGGGATCCCCACAAACAGTTTCCAGCGAATGCAGCTCCAAGTGCAGCCATTTCTCAACCGTCGTCGCGTGTTTCACGATTCCTGCTTCAAAACCATCATCTGCTGCAGTCTTGAGGGGAGAACGGAAATTGCATGCCAGTCCTGGAAAAACCTCAGCTGTCTGGATGTCGTAACCCGGAGTCTGTGGCCCTGAAGGGCGCTTCTCCATAGGTGGCCCCTGGAAGCGTCCAGATTTCCAGGCCTCTCGTGCATTAATTCTCAGATGGTGAAATGGAAAATAAAACACTCTGACTATCTGGGTTCCAGGCTCTCGCAGCGTTTCGGGCTCCAAGCCTCGGTCCCTCCTCCTGTGCTGCACACCAGTGCCCCCTGGTGGAGAACAACAAGCCCAACTCAAGGGTGAAGGAGACTTTGAGAGCTCACTGGAACTCTCCTTCTCCTCATCATCTCACCATCTGTCCTCAGAGTGCAGCCTTCACCCAAGAAGTGCCAAATAAAAGGGTGGCTCTGCTTATTTCCCCTTCGCTTTATGTGCCTGTGACAAACGGGACCCCACTTTCTCCTGCTTATTTCCTCTTACTTTATTTGCAGTCGCTGGAATTGCATCTGAATTGTTCTGCAGGGTTCACTTGCGCGGGCGAATGAATTAATTCCGGCTGTCCTGAGACGCGGCGCTTCAGAGCACCGCAAACATCTTAATATGGAAACACTGACATGGATATGAGCCCTGGCGTGTCAATGCAAATTAGCCTTTATGAAAACACAATCGATCACTTCCCTCTCCCCACCTTCCCCTCCTGGCTCTGACAACGGGGGGCCGCAGCGCTGCTCTCTGGGGACAGATGGTACGTTCCAGAAGAGCACCCCCTCACTGCGGGGGGCAGAATGACAGCCAGCCTCCAGGAGAGGACGGCGAGTCCGCAGCCCCGTCCGTCTGTGTGGCTGGCGTTGGCGGCTTTTTGTTTTTTTGGCCTTTTCTCGGTTTTAGTGCTTTAGCTGAAACTGATCATCCGCAGCAAATGTGCCGAAATACAATCAGGGCAGAAAAGGGAAAAACGGATCGGATGCAAACTGCCATATTCCGCTGTCTCACGTCGGAAGTTGTGCTTTATATTGGTTTCCTTTTTTCCCTCTGCCACAGAGGGCCGCGTAGCTCAAACTGCGTTGCCTGCTACTATGGCTCGGCTGAAACTTTTACGTAAACTAGCGCCTTTTATATAGCTGGGCACTCTTACTATAGTGCTTTAGGGTAAAGTACCTTTGTCAAGGTCACTGCAGGGAAGGGGTCCTGACCCATCGTTCCAACTTAGCTGTCCTTTCAAAACAACTTCCTCAATTTGTGAGATTCCGTGTCTTGTTACCGCATTTTGCCCATTTGTACAGCTGGGTCATTTGTACTCCTGGAATTCAGGGTAAATACCCTGGTCAAGGGTACAACAGCTGGAGGTGGGATCTGAAGCTGGCTGCTCCAACTGTACCCAGTATGCTGGCTGCCCCATGCAGTGGATACCACTGCTGCCTCGGTGTCTCGCTGCCCTCCGCACACCCCTCTCCCTGTTCCGGAACCATCTGCCTGTCTGCAGCAGTGTCCAGAAAGGGACGCTGGGCCGGCATTTGTACCCAGCGCTGCTTTGGGGCGACCTTGCTGGTCGGCCTGGTCTAGAGGGGGAAGGTCTCCCCGCTTGGCTAGACGAAAGCGTCCCGAAAAGCCACCGCCTCTCACAGCATCACCACCTCCTCCTACCAAGAGATGATGAAGCCCAGCGTAGCCCCAGTAACCCCACCTGATCCAGAAGGCCCACGTCTGGGCCGCCTCGCTTTAATAAAGGACTCAATGAGAGCAAAAAACATTGTTTAAAGCGATGCCTACATTTCCTCATTTTACTGCTGCAACTTGGTATTATGCTGCTTAGGCTGATTTGTCCATTTATAAGCAGGGTAACTTTTACTCTGTCAGTTAAGTTGAAATCCTTGCTCAAGAGTACTGCAGCAGGAGGGGCGATTCAGACATCGGTCCCTAACGTCCAAAGGCAGAAGTGTTAACCCCGACATCCAGTAACACAGTGGCAGGGTGGGAAGCCTGAGGATGGACCTGGAGGTGAAGGAAGCTGCTGCATGGGGGCCAGGGGGAGGAAAGTGGGAAGTGAGAGGTCAACCCAGGTCCTGGTGCCAAGGCATCATGTACCCACAGGGTGGATGGAGGGATGGATGGAGGGCAGGTGTGCAAACCCCCTCAGGTCACCAGACAAAGGGCCTCCAGGAGCAGCCTGTGCTCAGTTCAGCCCCTGGGTGGCGCCGTCCAGCTGCTCTGCTCAGCTGCCTCCTCCAAAGCTTGCTGGAGGAATTTTGCTTTGGGTTCTGAGGCCTTGACCCCAGCTTTACAGCTTAAGTTCTTCTGTTTTACGGCCACATAAACACCGAGCTGATATATTCAAAGGGGCCAGCAGGTGGCACACTGGCTAACGGTGTCACCTCTCCGTGAATGAAAGGAGCCAGGCTGCAGTCCCCCTCCTGCTCTGGTGTCCTTGACTGAGGTTTGCTTTTGCTGAAACCGTACAGTAAAAATGACCCAGCTGCATAAATGAGTAAACCACTGTACGCACTACCCTTGTGCTGCAGGTTGTTTTGGACAGAAGAGGAATGTGGAGTTGAGGCCGACCGAACCGACGCTCAGCCCGGATGGGCGGCGGCACCGCGGTGGCCCTCCGCTGCCAGAGTGCGAGCGCTTTCGGTGGTAAAGCCCGTGCGTGCGTGCGTGCGTGCGTGCGTGTGTGAAGTTGTGCCCTCCCACCCCCTACAGACCCCCCCCAGTTTGGCAGCAGACAGCTCCAGCGCTCTGAGGCGTGATTGATGAGCCCATTCCATATGTTTTTATTGAAATCAGTGGGAGTTTAGTTGCCTTGTGCATTTTAATACCAAACAAAACATTAGTGTCAGAGTCCTAGGGCTACGTCGCTCTCCGCGGATTTCATTAGTCAACCCACCGCCGCGCAGCGACGTGGCAGGAGGCCTGGGGATGCGGCTGGCGATGGCCGGGGAGGTGAGCGGCCCGAGGGCCGGACGCATTAAACATCCATTAGTCAGTTGACCAGGTTGGCTTCTGCTTCATCCATCTCACTTTAACTAGTTTTGCTGCTAAGTGCAGTTGAATTTGTTGAGTTCCACTTGTGCTGCAGACATGCGGCCTCCCTGTGCTTTTACTTAATGCGGTGCTCCATTACAATTCGGCTCGTGGCCCCGCGCTGTGGCGCTGCACATTACTGCGCCGTGTGCCCTCCGCAGAGGGCCACATTTGCCACTGGACCCCCTTCGCCTCTGCGCACAGATCCCATTACTGGCTGGTCCTGCGACTCCTCTTCTCTCCAGAAGTTTCCTTGTCGCGCTCCATTTACCGCAGTGCGGCTCCTCACGGCTCCCGCCCCTGCTGCTGATGGCTGGCGCGTCCCTGCGGTGCTCATCCGCCGCTCATCCCTGCGCCGTCGAGCCGTAATGCAGTAATACCCCTGGCCAGCAGGGGGCTCCCCGCTGCCCTGTTTGTGGCCCACGCTGGCACCCGGCCCCGACGCCCCTCCCGTAGCGAAGCTGGGGAGATTCCCGCTCACTGCTTCACGGTTAATCAATCATCGTGGCGTCGTAATGACGCCCTGCTGCTACCCTAATATCTTCTGGCGCGAGTCGCCGCCGCCGGCTCGGGGATCACGCCGGCAAACATATGGCCACGCCGAGTGAGTGACAGCCCCCGTTCGCGCAAGCGGCACCCCGCGCTACGGATCCCATCAGCCACGCGCCTCGTTGCCGCCGGCAAGGAGACGGATAGAGCAGGAGAGGAAGAGAAGAAGGAGTGGAAAGAGGGAAAAAGAGAGGGAGAGGCAGAAGAGAAGAGACACCAGGTTTAACACAAACATGTGGAGGCAGCGGTCGTGGGAAGTTTTTGCTCTGGGTTCAGTTCTGTGAGACGCGCGATAAAGCCCAGACGGCCGGTGAATTTACCCACCGCGTCTGCGTCTTTGTGTGACACAACAGGGAAAACAACTAACGCCGTGGGTCGCACGAACATTTGAGAGGAGAGGGGAGGGGCAGAAGATGGTTGCTGGCTGTGTGTGGGCGGGGCAGGTGCGTAGCACACAGTCCAGTGCGGCGTTCACCTTACGCAGTCCTTATACGATCACACTGTGCCCACCATGCAGGTGCACGTGTGCAGTCTGTTAATGCACAGCTATAAACCCCCAGTCGTGCTGCAGGGCTGTACGTGTTTTTCTATGGCTGTCTTCAGAAGCTGTAGCTGCACCACAGCGTCACACTGCACAGGCACTCCGTACTGCAAGATGCTCATGTGCACGTTTTCATTAGTCATAATGAAGTCATAGTTCATTTGCTTACCATAATCCTTGAGAAACAAGTAAACATGGTTTTTTAAACAATTTTTATCTATTTAATTTCTTAAATTGCTATTACTATTACTTATTAATTTAATAGGGGCCATCGTAAGTCGAGCACAGCCTGTACTGTAAAGGACTCCTGCTTCCCTGGGATGCAAATATGAGGTAACATGCATGCAAAATCCATTTGTGGTCCAGCACCAGGGGCAAATCCAAAGGACTTTAAGCTAAAAAGAGACAGCTGGTTCGCTGACCCACACAGATCAGCTAGTGGATATAAAAAAAAAATACATAAACAGTTGAAAGTACCACTAAGCACAGTCAGGGAAACAATGAAAAGGTCTCGGAAGTCTGGAAGAGTCGTGAATTTGCCAGGACGAGAATACAAGTTGCCCCCCAAGCACACGGAAGAAGATGGTGGGGAAGGCAGGGAACCAACCAAGCATCTCAGTTTCAGAGCTGCCCAGTTTAGCAGAGTCATCGAGGTTCGGAACGGAGTGTTCGATGCCTCCCACCTCCATGTCTGCAAGCTCTCTGGAGGGGCTGCCCAGAAGAAGGCCTTACTGTGTGAGGCCCACAAGCTCGAGCGCCTCAACTTTGCCAGGCGTCATTGGAACCGCAACTGGAACCGTGTGTTGTGGTCCAATGAGACCAAAATCGAGCTTTCTGGTTTGGCGGTAGATGGAGGAGCACCTGTACCCACATCAAGACGCAGGTGTCAATCATTGGTGCTCGGGGCTGTTTTCCTGGTGGTAGGAACACAGACGCGATATCGCGCTCCAGCCACTTCAGTGCCGAACCAGACTGGGAACTGCGGTCTGAGCTGAACAGACACACACACACACACCTTCTGAGCCCGGGTCCCTGGCAGCACAGTGGGGATTTGACACCACGACCCCCTTGGTGATGAATCAAGAGGACCGAGCCACTGCCGCTTTAGGCAGCCCTGGGGTGTGGTGTCTGGTTTCGTGGGTGTCAGGAACCTCTGCCCCACACTGCATTAAGCAGGGGGATTAGCGGCCCTACTACCCCACTGTAAGGTAGGGGGCAGGGAGCTGGGCTGGCGGTCGTCCCAAACCCCTCTTACCCTCCCAACCTCCATCGCCGGGGAGCTGGGGTGATGCTGCCAAATGGACCACAGCAATAACATCACTGCGCTAATATTTGAGGAAAGAGGGATTTGCAGGCGGCCTCTGCTAAAACCGTCCCTTTGTTCCCCTCTCAGCCTGAAGCCGCTGTTCGCGATGATGGCGGTTTTTCCACATTTTGGTTTTTGGGGTTCTATTGTGCGAAAATCAATCCTCAGTTAATTCCCAGACCTGGACTGTTTACAGATGTTTACAGATGCTCGACCCGCATGCTTATGCTCCTTTCCTGTTTATGTTGTTTTGTACTGCGAGGGCATAACATTCGCATCAAAAAACTCCATGATTCGTCCATGTCTGCCGCTGAGCAGCAGGTACAGCAAGACCGCATGATATTTATGTGCAAGCGACACGGTGTTGTGCAGCTGGGGGCCACGTACTCATTTCTGTGTCTAATTTCATCTATTGTACAAGGTTGTAACTTCCACGTCCACCTTCCGCGTCTCTTCAAGCCCACATCTGCCACACAGCTGGGCTGCAGCCTCCGTCCGAGAGCACCAAGCAAAAATATTTCTCTTGGGTAGATTAAGGTATGAAACATGAATGCGTAACGTGTGGTGAAGGAGAGAGAGACAGCGTGTGTGTTTGTGTGAGAGAGAGAGAGAGAGAGACGGAGCCCCTTTCCGCACCCGGCCTCGCACCCGCTGCTTCCTGGTCAGCCTCTCAAGCTCCACATCCTGCAGCGGAAAAACAGTTATTAATAAAGGAGGAAGAGCACAAACCAAAAAGTAATCTTGACCAAATTCCCCGTTATTGTGTACAAACCAGAGAACCCTGAGAAAGTCTGGCGTAAAATATTACGTTTCTGCTGTACACGAAATAAACTCGGGAGCTTGAACTCTTCTGCAAATGACTGGGATGAAGTTGCAGAGTCCTGAGCGAGTGGGGTCGACCGCAAGGCATTAAAGCAGGCTGCTGCAGTCAAAGCAGGAGGTGAACGGTGTAAATACTTATTGTTTGCACATTTGCTTTTAATCGTCTTTTTCTTGCAATGGTTCATCTGCTTTTTTGCTTAAAGGTTGCTGGTTACAAAGTCATATTAAAGGTGGAAATGACATTTGCTTTCAGCTAAGCCTGAAAAAACTGCACTTTTAAGGGAATGTAGACTTTTGCTTCCACCCCATAGTGAGAGAAAAAGTAAAGCCTGAGGGATTCAGCTCAGACACAACAACGATTATAGAAAAGTTTAGTACATTTAAGTTAGTTTACATTTTATGGATAGCAAAAGAAAATGTAATAAATGTAATGTAATATTTATAAATCCATCCATCCATCCATCCAACCGTCCATCCATTTTTGTTAACTGTTTAGCCCGAGCGGAGTGAGATCTGTAAATGCCAAGGAAATCAGCAGAAATGACCGGCGTGTGATTTTGCAGTTGGAGAAGGAGAGACTCTGGCCCTTGAAGAGACTGAGATGAAGGCTGAAGCCCAAATCCACCTATAATAATAATAATAATAATAATATAATAATAATAATCTTTCAAAGAAAATGTCCCTCTCAGAATAAAAATCATGCAAAATATGTGCACCACAACAACAAAGTTAAGCCAACAAACCGAACTGACAGCCATGTAAAAACTACGTTTCGGTGTGAAGTTTTGCAAAGGAACGGAAATAACAAGCAGCTTTATTCTGCGAGGCAATATTTATTTCCAACCATCTTTATCAAGTATGCCTACGATTTCCATTTGCATGCTGAAGGCCATCGGGTCTGAGCTCAAGCTGCGGGGCCCCTGAGCATTTTGTGCTCCGTGCAGGAAAATATGAGCCGTGCCACCGTCACTGTGTTTAATGCGCAGTTTTACACCGATTTACCGGTGTATACAGGCCGACTCCGGCTACGGAACGAAGCTAAGGAGGTCATCCAAGGGACCTTCGGCAGGCGGCGGGGCTTCGGTCGCAAGGCCACGTCCGCAAGGTGGTGAGCCTTGGGTGAGCCGCCGGCGCGAACCCAAAGCCAGGTCGAGTCCATTTGTCCGACCTCACGGCGCTCTCAGTTCAGGACTCGGCCTCGGCCGGAAACACGGCCTGACCCCGGCACGTTGCGCCCGCAAAAGGTTAGGATGGAGGCCCCTGGAAGACGGAGGAGGAAGGCAGAAAAATAAAAGCGTGGCCTGAACGGGAGCAGCGGATGGTTTAAAAACAATAGTTTACGTTTGTATAAATAGGAACAAGGCTGCTTTTGGAACCGCAGAAAAGTATTCACACCTCCGGCCGTTTTCCCGTTTTATCGCAGGGCAGCGGATTTATTTGCGCTTTCCGATGGTGGCCGTCAGAAGCAAACGCATCTCTACAAAGCGGTGCACACCGAGGGCGTCTGAATGGCCTCCAAAAAGAAACATCACAGGGCACTTTTGGGGCGGCTTCCCTGAGAGCTGGAACTCGAATTACAGGAATTACTCGTCCGTATTTTCAATTCGATGAAACTGCGTTCGGAGCTGCGAGAAGCGCTGCTTATGCTCGACGAGCCTGACATCTAGAGGCCATGCGCGGAACTGCACGAGGTAAAGCGAAGGCGAGGCTGCGACGAATACTGGGTTCAAGATGCAATAATTCAGTTGGTCTGCAGGGGGCGTCGTGCTTAGCGCTGTACAGCTGCGTGAGCGCAGGTAACGCCCAGGCTCTGGCGCCAGGACCGACACAGTAAAAGGACCCAGCCGTACAAACAGGTAAATCAGTGCGAGCGGTCTAGTGTGTAAGCCCACCGCTGCAAGTTTCCTCAGAAAGGAACTAAATAAATAAAAATAATAAATGATATCCTTTTACTTACACTTGAGAACGGTTGTCCTCTTGATGAGCGCAGACCGCCTTCCGCCAGCATTAATCCGAGTGCAGGACATAATCGTTGCATTTGCTTCCGATTCTGATATTAAAACCACGGCTGCGCCGAGCACAGGTTTACCCTCACCTTCGCTGCAAGACTTTCAGCCGAATTAAGGTCTGCATCGTATATGGCTCCTCTGTGTGTGTGTGTGTGTGTGTGAGGAATCTGGCGTTGGGTTACAACAAGGCTGCTAAATTTAGCCATGGGCAAAGCGGCTGAGTGCCCGTGTGTCTGACACACAGAAAAAGGATCTTTTCCTCTGCTGTGAAAACCCCTGGGGTGTCGACCTGTGGACAGAGGTGAGCGGTTTAACCCTCCGTGTGCTGTGTAACCTGGCCTGGCTGCAGCGTTTTGGCAGCAAGGAGCAGCCTTGCTCACCTGGGTTACGAACACAACAGCCGGAGGAGGGTCAGGGGTCCCGGAGGTAAGTAGTAGCTGTCAGGAACTCGATCGGCAACAAGGCGTGGGCCCCATGTGTGGAAGGGAGACACGGCACAGGCGGTGCGAAAGCTCAGTGGTTCAATCTGGATACAACTCCATGGTACAACAACTCCAAGGTACAACAACTCAACTCCAAGGTACAACAACTCAACTCAACTCCAAGGTACAACTCCATGGTACAAGAACTCTATGGTACAACAACTCCAAGGTACAACAACTCAAATCCAAGGTACAACAACTCCATGGTACAACAACTCAAATCCAAGGAACAACAACTCCATGGTACAACAACTCAACTCCAAGGTACAACAACTCCATGGTACAACAACTCTATGGTACAACAACTCCAAGGTACAACAACTCAAATCCAAGGTACAACAACTCCATGGTACAACAACTCAAATCCAAGGTACAACTCCATGGTACAACAACTCAACTCCAAGGTACAACAACTCCATGGTACAAGAACTCTATGGTACAACAACTCCAAGGTACAACAACTCAAATCCAAGGTACAACAACTCCATGGTACAACAACTCCATGGTACAAGAACTCTATGGTACAACAACTCCATGGTACAACAACTCAAATCCAAGGTACAGCAACTCCATGGTACAACAACTCAACTCTAAGGTACAACAACTCCAAGGTACAACAACTCCATGGTACAACAACTCAAATCCAAGGTACAACAACTCCAAGGTACAACAACTCCAAGGTACAACAACTCAACTCCAAGGTACAACAACTCCAAGGTACAAGCTAGGCTGACATCACAGACAGTAGTTGTCAGGTCCCGCAACCGTGCTGGTCGCTTTTATGTCCGCGGTCGCCGTGTTGCGTAGCGTCCTGTCAGCGTCCCGTCCTGTCAGCGTCCCGACACGCCTGACAGTAGCGAACTGCTGGTGGTGCCTTAGGACTTAAAGGGCACAAGACTCAGTTTACTGTCAGACACCACAGTGGCACAGCAGACTGTGGGTTCAAACATGGTGTCAATTCCACCTCAGAGTGCCAGAGTTGAGCAGCCCGACAGCCTGTGGGGAGAAGCCTTGTGGTGTTGGCCTGCAGGCTGCAACAGTGTCTCCCACACAGCAGCTTTAAACAACTTAAACATTTCAGCAATTCTCTGGCATAAACTGATTTGAACTGATATCGCTTTTTACAGGTGACTGAGCCCGGAATCCCCACTTCCAGGAAGAGCGTCTGATGCCTGATTCTCTGAGTACAGAACTGTGTTGAGAAGGCGCTGGAAGACCTTAAGCATCCAGAAGCCGATGGGTCGCCCCAGGGAGGCTGGCAGTGGGCGGGGCCTGCAGAGCCCCGACCCCGTGGTCCGCGAGGCCTTCATCATGTCCTACGACTACATCAGCTACATGACAGCCGTGCCAGGCTGCCCCATTCCCGCCGCCCCCACCCCAGCCTCTGCGGCCCTGCGCCACGCCGGCGACGAGCTGCTGCTCAAGTTCCCCATTTTCTTCCGCCGGTGGCCGCGCGTCTTCCAGGACGTCACAGAGAGCTCCGCCTGCCCTGTGCTGCTCGCCATCCTGGATGAGCACTTTGCCCCCAGCACTCCTCGGGGGCGCCGGAGAGAGCTGGCCTGGAGTGCCGTCCTGTCTGTATATGTCCTGGCTGGGCAGATGGCGGTGCACTGCCAGGAGAGAGGCATGCTGGGAGTTCTTCCCCAGCTGCAGGAGTGCGTGGGCGAGTACGTGGAGAGGCTCATTTGCCCAGAGATCCGAGACAGAGGCGGGTGGGTGAGTCCCTTACTCTGCTTTTACTCCCTGAACTGCATTGCGTTTATGTTTATTCATTTCGCCTCTTGCAACACAGATCTCAACACTGACAAAATTATCGATATCATCATACAACAATTTAACCAGAACCTTCAGCACATCCTACACAAGCTGCCTATGGACCTGAGTCTGGTGGAAATAGGAGGGCGTGATGGACATTTTTGCACGGGTCCCATAAAGAAACATGTCACAATGAGATGTGTATTGAAAGCCTGCTTGAATGCTGGGATGAATTCAGCAGCTCTGAGGTACAGCGGGAGTTTGTTCCTCCACATTAGAGTCCAAACAGAGAGTTGCGAGGATTTCAGTTCTGGAGCCCTTGGGGGTCCCCAGAGGAGCAGCACAGGGCTCTTGCTAGGGTTTCAGGCTGTAACCAGGGCCTACAACTTTGCTGTGTCTGTTTCTGGCAGAGTGGCTTCGTGTGTCGCTTTGGGAAGAAGCGGGACCTGGAGGCGCAGCTGAAGACCGTTTGCTGCTGGACTCTGCTCCTGTTGGCCACAGGCATCCTCTCCTACTTGCTGTGGAAAAGGAGGAGCCTGTAAAGTTACAACAGGCCCTACTGTGGGCTAACACATCCACACAGGGTGGCCACTTCTGAAGCTGCAACACATGTCTGAAACAGAAGCTGTAGAGAATTTCTGGCAAATTAAAGGCTCGCACTGTGTTTGAGTCCAAATGTCAACCAGCTTTTACGGTCCGTTTGAGCGCTGACGGGAGCGGTGTAGTGACTTGCTCCGGCCGCAAGGGGGCACTGCCACGGACTGCAACGACAGCTCGGGCGGCGGCATTCAGCTTTTTGCTCAGCCTTCGCCGACCTGAAACCTCTTTGTGGAGCCCGGGGTGGTGGGGCTGGTCCATCGCAGCTACTCTTCTGGTCTTTACTTCCCTAGCACATGAGTTCAGCAGGACACGAGCATGACCCTCACGCCTAGGGGACATCAGAAATAATTTTGAAATAAATGTCCATTACCAGGATGGACCTACGGTAAACCTTGGATGAAGCTCACTGTGGTAACAAGCAATCGATAAGCAGAAGTGCAGCTTCCAGACCAGCAGACACCACTTCCACATCCTCATTCAGACTCCGCTTTAAACTGATTGTGGCCCAATAACCGCACAAGTTTAGCAAAAGGTGTTTTTATTGTGAAGCTTCTGTACAGAACGAACACAGAAATAACAGAAAAATAAAGTGATAGAATCACAGAAATTAGACAGCTTGGAATAATTTACACGCTTCAGGCAGCCTCCTCCTCAGCTTCCTCGTCAAACTCGCCCTCCTCGTCGGCCGTGGCATCCTGGTACTGCTGGTATTCGGACACCAGGTCGTTCATGTTGCTCTCTGCCTCGGTGAACTCCATCTCATCCATGCCCTCACCAGTGTACCAGTGCAGGAAAGCCTTGCGGCGGAACATGGCCGTGAACTGCTCCGAAATGCGCTTGAACAGCTCCTGGATGGCCGTGCTGTTGCCGATGAAGGTGGAGGCCATCTTGAGGCCACGCGGTGGTATATCGCACACGGCCGTCTTCACATTGTTGGGGATCCACTCGACAAAGTAGCTGCTGTTCTTGTTCTGCACGTTCAGCATCTGCTCGTCCACCTCCTTCATGGACATGCGGCCACGAAAGATGGCGGCCACAGTGAGGTACCTGCCGTGGCGTGGGTCGCACGCTGCCATCATGTTTTTGGCATCAAACATCTGCTGGGTGAGCTCTGGCACTGTGAGGGCGCGATACTGCTGGCTCCCCCTGCTGGTGAGGGGGGCAAAGCCAGGCATGAAGAAGTGCAGACGAGGGAAGGGCACCATGTTGACAGCAAGCTTGCGCAGGTCAGCATTGAGCTGGCCAGGGAAGCGCAGGCAGGTGGTGACTCCGCTCATGGTGGCCGACACCAAGTGGTTCAGATCGCCGTAGGATGGTGTGGTAAGCTTGAGGGTGCGGAAGCAGATGTCGTAGAGCGCCTCATTGTCGATGCAGTAGGTCTCATCTGTGTTCTCCACCAGCTGGTGCACAGAGAGCGTTGCATTGTAGGGCTCCACCACTGTGTCGGACACCTTGGGTGAGGGCACCACACTGAAGGTGTTCATGATGCGGTCAGGATACTCTTCGCGGATCTTGCTGATGAGCAAGGTACCCATTCCAGAGCCCGTGCCACCACCCAGGGAGTGGGTGAGCTGGAAGCCCTGCAGGCAGTCACAGCTCTCAGCCTCTTTCCTCACCACATCCAACACTGAATCCACGAGCTCAGCTCCCTCTGTGTAGTGGCCCTTAGCCCAGTTGTTGCCAGCACCACTCTGACCTAGAGAGCAGAATCAGAACAGGATCAGCCCAAGTCACCCAACAGTATGGCAACTCACAATGCTGATACACATACACCCCCCCACACCTTTGACCTTAAAGAGATACTTACCAAAAACAAAATTGTCTGGTCTGAAGACCTGTCCAAAGGGCCCTGACCTCACGGAGTCCATGGTGCCAGGCTCAAGGTCCACCAGCACAGCACGGGGAACATATTTTCCACCTAGCATAGAAATTTTAACATTTCAGTCACCAAGTCTAACATTTACAAAAAAATAAATAAATATATAAATAATATGCAAAACGTGTTCATTCACCTGATGCCTCATTATAATACACGTTGATTCTCTCTAGCTGGAGGTCGCTGTCACCATGGTAAGTTCCGGTGGGATCAATGCCGTGTTCGTCACTTATAACTTCCCAGAACTGTAAAATGTAACAAAAACGTTATTTCGACCACAGTCTCTGTATTGTAGAACAACTTTGGCGTTTCACATTCGACTTAACACTGCTTTGTTTCATTTTTCCCGTGCGAGAACAAAATAAAGATAAAAGAATAAAAAAAAGCTTGCACGTCCTCCCGCGCAAAGGTACGCGTGTGCGCAAGCGCGTTTTTTGAAAACGTCGACGTCACCAGCGCGCGCTCGCTCGGTTCACTTGCCGTCGCGAACTCTTTTGACTTCTCTTTTCGAACAGCAACATTTATTTTGCGACGAAAACAACTTCATGTTTATCGATCAAATCAATGTGGTTAACATTGATTTATACATTTCTTCGAGCTAAAAGAAGGCACTTCCGGTCGGTCCGCAATGCGCTAGGAAATTCCCTCAAACTTCGGCTAAACCGAGCAAAACCTTCCCCACCAATGATTTGCTGTCGGTTGTACATGAATATTTTAAGTATTTCGTTATTTTATCTTAACCTGTAAATAACTTATTTTAAACTAAACCCGTTCGCAAACATAACCGCTGTAACTGAGTAAGTTCAAAATTGTGACTTCACAAAAAAGGACTGACCTTCGCGCCAATCTGGTTACCGCACTGCCCTGCTTGAAGGTGCACGATTTCCCTCATTTTTTCTGTTGTTGCGTGATTTGCCTTATGCGTTCGTATACAAAACAACCACAGCTAAATCGCTCTTCTTTTCCGAATGGCGCTGAGCTTCGCAGCGGCTTTTTATGTACAACGCGTGAAGACCCGCCTCAGTTTTCCTCTTTCACGATCATTGGCTGGCCCCTGCACAATTCTTGGCAGCCATTGGCTAAGTGGTCTGTGCGTGACAGCTACTGGCTGGACCCGTTTCAATTTTTGACAGCCGTTGACGGGCCGTGCAGACCAATGGCAATGGAGCTCCCCGGTTCCATTGGCCCGCACTCTCCCGTCCTTCGAATGGAGACGCTCGCCTCTGCCCGGTTCCGCAGCGGCTGGGCTGGGACGCCGAGATGCCGAAACGCGACGTTCAGGGCGCAAAGGGCAGCCGTCATGCGAAATATGCTTTGTTTCTCGTTGTTTTGAAGGGTTGTTTCCTAGTTTGCAGAAGTTCACGTTAAACCTGAGCCTGAACATGAGATCATCGTACGAACTTAAATTGCATATTGACTCTTTATATCTAAACTGTTCATAAGTCTGTTTATATATATATATATATAGCTTGATGGCGGCCACAGTGTATATATGTGTGTGTGTATATATATACACACACACACACACACACACACAGACACACAGCATGTATTAAAAAGCTGTGTGTGTGTTTGCACATACACGTTCCTTTCTCAGCCCCTTCGTCTCCTGTCGGTGCTGACTTTTCTTGGCCTCGGGCCTCCTCTCCTAGCAGAAATCTGAGGTTCAGCGCAGTATTTCGGCTCTTGTGGGCTGAGACCCATGTTGTCATCTCTGGGATCTGATGGAACTTGCCCTCCTGCTTAGGGCTCACAACCCCAAGGGCTCCTGTCACCAGGGGAACTGCCTTGTTTTCGCCTTTCACATTCTCTCTGGTTTTTCCTTCAGTTCCTGGTGTTTCTTCAGATTCTCATTCTATCACCATAGCTATTGCTGCTGTTTTTTTCCCCCTCGGATTCGATTTATGACCTGACCATAGGTCGATTCCTGGTTTTAAGTCAAGGACAATCTGTGTGTGCACGTGGATTAACACACATAGAAAAAGGAGTTAAAATATTTGTTTCACTTGTAATCTGCTACAAAAATATCAGACAAAAAGAGAAGTGTGAGGACAGAAGCAAAATGTGTTTTTAACATATAATGGACTACTGTACTGTGATATTATTTGCTAAAATAACACATTAAATTTCACTCAGTGGCTTATTTCACCAAATAAATAAATATTAAACATATATTCATGTGCTTAGGCTGACCAAAGCATACAATGTAAGGGTTTTCACAGTGCAGCGAGTTTCCTTGTAACCTTGACCACAAGCTTGACAAAGACCTCGCAGCTTCCCCTTGACGCTGTATTCTTTCAGTTCTATAATTTGCTTTTAAAGTCAAATCAGTGTCAGATTTTACAGTTGCCACTGCTACAAATTACCTTACGGTTTTCATCGATTTCCTTCATGCTCCATATTATAATAATGCTGTGTTCTCATAAATTCTGCATTTTACGCGTTTTAGTCCTTTCTGTCTGCTAAAAAGCAGAACAAGAACCGGGCTGTAGTTGTATGAATTAGTGAGGAAGCATGCAGTATTTCTGTGGAAATGCACCAGGATAAAGATATACATTTCTTCATTTCTAAAGGTTCGGCGTATCTCCTTCTTCGTGTCCTCTGGGAAAAAAGCACCGCTGTCGTCATCCAGTCCGTTCAAAGGTTTGGTTTAACTTTAAATATTCAAAGCAGAGGACAGCAGCACAATGGATGTGGAAGAAGGAAGAACGACTGCTGCCAATCGACAGAAACCCCCAGGTCCCGATAAATTAACAGGCGGCGTCTTTTGTCTTTCAAATACGCTGCCGGCCACAAACTCAAAGGCCCGATTATGTCTACCAGGTGACCAAAATGTGTGCCTGCAGTTTCGCTTGGCCGCCTGCCTCCGTGCCTCAGCGTTCGATTTTAAACGTTGCGTCTGAAGGAGGGTTACGCAGCAAAGCAGCAAATGCAGAAGTGTTGGGCAGCAATGATTCGGAGAGTCTTGCGTCATCAGAAACAGGCTTCTTCCTGTCTGTCTGGCTAAATGCAGCTTCAGCATCGGCTACGGAACCGATCAGCGGGTCCTGGTTTGAGCACTGAGCTGGCAGCCATGTGCGCTGCAGCTTTTTCTTTCGGTCCCCAAATGAGTCCATCAGCAACTTCCAGCTTCGAAAAGCTTTGACAGGGGCTGAACTGGCAAAGTCACTGTGTCTCCTGGCAGGCCGAGAGGCTTGGCGGTAAAGCAAAAGTGGTCGCATCAGCATCATTGTATCGATCTGCTTCTCCTTTCCCGACAGAGGAGGAAACTGCGTCTTCACTCCTGTGGCCCGGATACAAGCGCGCGCTGATAATATAATTATAAACCATGCAAATGTTTCATTTAGCCATGAAAATGTCCACATTCAGACCGACAAGAAAGTACAGTTCATCTGCAGATGTTCCTCTGAATCTCACGCGTGGTCTGCACATCACGAGCGATGGTCATTTCTCAGGTCATCTCGCCTTCGTATCTGCATTTGCTGCACTTGGCGCAGAGGGAGTTTAGGCTGAGGCTGAGGAAGAACGGCAGATTAAACGGGAGTGGCGTCCAGCAGCCAGGTCTGGAGAAAGTGTGGCTCACCAAGGTGTGTCCACACAGCCTCAACATGGTCAGCATTAAAAAGTCATTACACTGCAGAAAATCAGAGAGCTGTGAGAACGATCAGTTATTCATGACAGTAGGTAAGGAGCCGCTGTTGTACCCTTGAGTGAAATCTTGTGAAATTGTGGTGGTAAAAAGTCCCTCTGGATGTGTAGGTGAATTACACATGTTTATGCTACATGAGCTCTTTTGGATCTACATGATTATCAAGTCACTACGAAGGATTTAATACTGTGTGTGTGTGTGTGTGTGTGGGGGGGGGGGTTGATGTCACGGTGGGCAGTACTGCTGCTTCACAGCTTCTGAGCAACGGGTTCAAATGTGGGTTCAAATCTAGCTCGGTCAGTATGGAGTTTGCCAGCTCTCTTCATGATTGGATGTTTCCTTCAGGTGCTCTGGTTCCTTCCCACAATCCAAAATTTGCATTTCAGGTGAACTGGGAGCTCTACATTGCCATTAGTGTGTTTGTGTGTGAATGCATGTGTGTGATGATTGTCCAGCGATGGTTTGGTGTAGCCTGCATCATACTCTATGGTTCTGAGACCACCATAACCCTGCACTGGACAAACAGTAATTGGGAGATGATGATGCAATGGATGGATGGATGGATGGATGGATATGCACATTGCACTTCAACTATGAGTTGATACTGGAACTATTAACAGCAGTGAATGGCATGCTGGGATGTGAGGAATGTGGACAGGCATCTCCTCTTTACAACTGGAATAAAGCAACCACGAGTCTCCAAGGCTGGTCACGGCGGGCTTCGGAGAGTTTGCATGGGCCGGGTGGAATTTGGGAGATGTGAGTGGCTGCACTCCGGCAGCAGAAAGTGCTGGAATGAGGGCAGGGACTGGTATTAATAGCGCTCCAGAGTGCTGAAGGACTTATTCACCGCAGCAGAACGGTGGCAGATATCATGCACTTGACCGAATGAACACATCAAACAGCAGCACAAGGGTTTCTGTGGAAGTCAGTAATAAGCAATGAATTATTAACCCTGCTGTATCACCGGCGCTGCACTGGGATTTTTCACTCCAAGCTTTGTTGTAATGTTGTAATGTTGTAATATTGTAATATTGTAATATAATATAATATATAGGTATGGTGTAGTGGTTGGCAGGAAATGACTGAGCAGATCGCACTGCTGGCCCTGTGTTGCCCCTCACTCAGACCGCAGGGTCACTGCTGGAATCCCACTCATCCCTTTGTTCATCAATAGCAAGCATCGCTCATGTGTTTTTGGAGAGATTCGGTTTCTGTTTGCCGAAGGCTCGGCCACATTACATTGCATTATGCTTACTTGTCCATCTAAATCTCATTGAAGCACTTAATCATTAACATTTAACCCGTTGTGTAATGCAGCCCAAAACTGTAGATACACTAACATTAAACTCGCTTCAAACATTCACACATCATCAACAACAGAATGCACACATACATTTTGCAGTCACCAACAAACCTGGAACATATGTCTTTGGATTGTGTGAGGAACCCAGGACAAACACAGGGCTGGCGTGCAATCTCTGCGCACACTGAACCCAGAAGCTGTGAGGCACCAGCGCTACCTGCTTCACCACCTTGACACCCAGTCCATCTTCTGTCATTCAAAAGCGCTTTTTCAGCCCGTGTAACCGAGTGTGGTGACGCCCGTGTGTACATCAGTGCGTTTTACCAAACGGTGCTGAGTCTCTATGGGCACCAACTTTCTGTCCCCGTGGCTCTCTAGGCAGACACACACTGCAGGACAGGAGTTTGCAAAAACCCTAGTCATTCCCATCTCATTAATAATGGAGGGAGGGTTGATCCCAAGGTGGGATTAGACTGAATATTAGCCAGTGGGAATAAAACTTACAGCTGTGTGATAATCGGCAGTTCGGTGAGTTGCCGGCCGCCTGAAAAGCCTCTGCGTGGCGACGCGACGCGATTCTTCTTAAGCTCCATCATTGTTTTCACAGACACACCTCCCTGTTTGTACTGGAGGGACGCATGACGTGTGTTTAGAGACTGCGGCTGGGACTTTGTCTGCAGTCCGCCCGGTGCTCTTACAGGCATTGATTCGGTGCACACTTTTTCCTCCAAAGCGACTTATTGTTTTAAGCTGCTTATAATTATTTATACTTTTTCCTGTGTCAGTCCAGGGTAAGCACCTTAGCCAAGTGTGCTGCAGCAGGGGGCGCGGCCTGAACCTCGGTGCTGTGAATACAAAGTTGGCAGCCACCTGGTGCCCCCCTGGATGTAGGTGTGTTCTGGTCCCAGACTGCAGCCACAGCCCCACCTTCACGCTGCAGCACAGCTCCAGGATCTTGTGCCCTCAGTCCTGGCCCGGCTCCAGCTGTCAGAAGACCGTCGCTAAGCGAGCGGTGGCCTGTTTTCCAAAGCCACAGCCTTAAAGGGCTTCTCGGGCAGGTGGCATCCCAGTGCCGGGTGGACCAACGCAGAATCTGGACTGCCAATAGGGGGGTGCTGTGTCCGACAAGGCTTCTTACACAAACCCAGACTGATGGTGTTATGTTGAAGTTGGCCACCACACACACACACACACACACACACACACACACACACACACACACACACACACACACACCCTGTTACAGGTTTCCTTTGCAGAGTACTTACAGCTCAAACAGAAAGGAGGAGTTTGGTTTTTTCTTGGCCACTTGTCTCCTCATAAGAAAATGCTGTCGATTTTCAGTGGATCCTCTGGCCTTGATGGATGATATCACTCAGATGCTGAGACCATATCGGGTTTTTTTTTGTTTGTTTGACTCAATTATTTATTTCTCTGTTTCATTTAAATTCTGCTATTGTTACAACAGCGCAGTACAAAGTGTCGAGGTTCTTGAGATGTCAGGGAAGATACGGATATACAAATGAATATATATTTAATATGTAATGTTTTCACAGCCCCTCCATTCATTGGGTAGCTTGCTGTTAATGTTTTTATAGATAAAATGTTTATTGGGCAAAAGGTGTTTATTTTATTCATTGATTTTGTTAGAAAATGCAATCTTCTCAGTTGAAGTTCCTTTAATAAAGAACTGGGAACAGTTGAAGTGTAGTGCAGGATCTGCGGATGTGCATGTTGGGGTTGGGACCAGGTTTGCGCTCAGGGCCAAGGGAGGAAGCATTCCTGACAGTGGGGAAAACCAGTATTCCCACATTCCCAGCAACAGGAACCCTGCCTGAGATCCTGTACACGGTGAGCTCTGCGCTCGACTGCTCCCAGAAGGCCTCTGCCCTAGTTTTGCCTGCCGGCCTCCCGCTGGCACGATGATGCTGCGGCCACGCACGCGGCGGCCATTATTAAAAGATGAATCTCATTTGCATTTCAGTGGAGCGGCGGAACGGTGTATTTGCATCTTTGCCCAAATTTCTCCAGTTCCTTCCGCACAGAACAGCAGAGCCCACTTGCACGGTGAGCTGCTCGCGAAGCTGATGGGTCTCCGCATCTTCTGTGTAACAGGACAGGGCTGTAATAATGTAGCGCTGTACCATGTGTATGTAGCATCATGTTACACAAGGCTGCAGTTTATGCTCTGGCATGTAGTACTGCTGCCACTTTAATACAATTTTTAACAACCTTTATTATTTCCTCTAATCATAGACATTATTATGAAGAAAATAATTTTCTCACAATAGTCCTTAAAATTGTTAACCGCAATATAATAAGACAGCCGTTCACTGTTTCACGAATTCAGTATGAAAATACATACAAATTTATAGCAGCACATAAGGCCAACTGATAACAAATTTATCACAAAGGCCTAATATTAACGTTTTTGCAGGGATAAAGTTAAGTGGTATTTGTTCATTTGGCAGGTGCTTTTCTCAGGAGACTCTTAAAAAGTGAGCTTTGGGTACTAAGTTGCTTAGTGCAACCTTCCCTGAGTTGCTGTGCAGGGTAACATTTACTGCAGTAATTCACTCTAAACACCCTGATCAGTGGCACTGCCCTTTAAATGAATCTCATAAAACAGTGTGACATGAAAAGGGGAATTTGCACTTGGAGCAGACTCACCTCAGAAGCAGGTGAGCTGACTGTGTACCGTGCACTTTGGACCGGAGAGAGCATTTACTGAGATCACTACGCGCCCTGCGAGTTTGCGGCCCGCGGCCCGCGTCCCGCTCTACATTCCGGCAAGTTTGACGGATTGAAAACCTCCCGGCGACCAATCAGAAGGAGCCACACGTCGCGGGGGCCAATCGCAGCTCCCCTGCTGTTTGCTTGGGCCGCCGTGTCGAGAAAATGGGCGCCCTTCACCTGGGCGCCTTTATTTGCTTTTTTGAAAGTTCCCTTTTGTGGCCCCCCAGCACCCGCAGTGCCTCCGGCTACGCGCGCTTCCTGTCACTGCCAACTGCTCACTTCCTGAATCAAACAAACTTAAGGTCCCATCGTGCCTTGGCCTGTCTAAGCAGCGCCTGTTCATCTGCTTCTGATCTCTGCCGTCTACACTAAGCAAACAAGCTCATATTTACAGAGCAGTGGAGGAAAATGAAGCCTGGCAAATAAAATACTTTTATGTGTTAGTCAGTGGGTGCCTTATGAGCTATTATTATTATTGTTGTTGTTGTTTTGTGTTAGTATGCTTTTAAAATGCTACTTGAAAAACAGTCATGACTTAGTAGCGCATCTGTCTGAAGGTGAGGGGAGGTAGGGCCGCTTATCGCAGGCAAACTGCAAAGGTCCAGGCTACAGGGAAGGAAGCGGTGTTTATTCACAGGAGGAACTGTTTGTCTTTCTTTTCACTTTTCCGTATTAAGCCAGTGCTGCTCTCAGACATCTGGGCTTTGGTTTTCAGAAATGCTGAAAAAAAGTTATTCGCACCCAGGTTTGTTCTGTTTAACTTTAGCTGTCCCTTTACTGCAAGGAACGTGAAGCAGGGAAAACGTGGCTTTAG
This sequence comes from Heterotis niloticus, assembly GCA_018136845.1. Taxonomy (NCBI): domain Eukaryota; kingdom Metazoa; phylum Chordata; class Actinopteri; order Osteoglossiformes; family Osteoglossidae; genus Heterotis; species Heterotis niloticus. Next base: position 30,021,130 of record CM030899.1, read on the forward strand.
GGTTTTTGGCTTCTTCGTTCGAAAAGCCAACAGGAACTAAGAGACACGACCGTGAACCGCGAACGCAGACACGGGAAAAACCCGTTTACCTCGTAATGTCACTAACTCTATACCATACTGCTACATTCATAAACGCTTTTATCACCTACGGCAGACTGATTTTTTTTTCTTTCACATACCTGTTCCTGTTTGTTAACCGTTTTGTTTACTCTCTTATTTATTATTATTTTTTTTGTTTTCCTTTCCCGACTATCCTGTTCCTTGCTTGTTGTACTTTGCATGTTTTGTGTCCATATTTGTACTGCTGAGGATGGCTGGAAACAAAACTTTTCATGGTGGCTACACTGCTATGCTGTGTTGTTCACCCATGACAAATAAACCTTTGAATACCTTGAATAAAATCTCAGCACCTATCGGCAGCGCTGACGAATTGCAAGCGCAAACTTTGCGGTGAAGTGCCGCCCTCTAGTGGCGAAAACAGAAGGCGGCCAAAGCCCGACCACCGTGTGGGGTTTGCATGGCCGCCGTGGGTTTCTGCCAGGCACTCCGGGTTCTTCCCACAGTCCAGAGACACGTGTTTCAGGTTAAGCTGTCAATCCAAATTGCATGTGTGAGCGTGCGGCCACCCTGCCTCCTGTTCAGCCTAGTTGCGCAGATCAACTTCCCTCAGTGGCGCAGGGACGTGCTGGGGGCCGCAGGACATTCGTATGAAAAAAGAACCCGAGGACTGGAGCTTCCTTGCAGGGTCCAGGGATCCATGTGCTGTGTGTTTTGCTGTGTTTATGCCATGTTGGTGTTAGCAAATGCAAAGTTTCTCACAACTGTACCACAGGGCAGTGGTTCAGATTTTTAATGCCCAGCATCTGACTCTGATGCCAAACATCATGGCTTTGGACCGTTTCCTCCACAAACCATTTTGCTTCTGCCCACATTTTTGTCTGTCACCAGCATGTTCTCCCACTGAATCTCACTCGCTTTAATCCTACAGCTCCTTCTTCTTCTTTCAGCAGTGCTTGGAGTGGCACCGTTAAAGCTGGTTTTATTGCAGGCTGTGACTTTACGCTCAGAAGCACAGTTTGAGTGATTGACACAAACAATGTTTTTAAAACTAGGCCTCACATCTATGAGCATCATTCCATTCAGACAATCCTCACAAACCAGGGTCTACAATATCCATTGACTGCTCCCCTCTCTGTCACTGTTACTGTCCCTACAATGCACCTTAAGGCTTTATTTACTGTTTTATTTATTTATTTACTTATTTATCTATTTGTTGTTTGTTACTTGTCTTCTTGGTGTTTGGTTGTTTGTTTGTTTCTACTCATTGTACATTTTTGGAATGGAACCACACACAGTCTCCTGCTGAATCAGGGCACATTTCACTACATGGTATACTCGGTAACCACGTACGTGACAAATAAACTCTTTTGACTTTTTTTTACTTTTGTTGCCACGGTTACTGTGATGCCAGTCCTCAGGCGTTTGGGGAGTGAGAGAGGTGCAGAGATCCACCAACTCATGACCAATTTGCTCTTAAGTGATAATCTTCTCTGGTTTCAGTAAACTGTACTTAGTCAAGCATTGAATTTATGGACCTGCTTAATAGCATTACTTGCTTTTTTTAAAGTGTAACTGATAATTTTGCCATTTTTCATTGATCCTAAACTGGAAGTGTAAAAACACTGTATTTACATTTAGAATTTTGTGTTTTTTTCCTTTTCCTCAATTTTGGGAAGAGCAGAAGAGCAACACACAGGTGACTGCTCAGGTACGGCTGTCCACAGCGCTGCCTCTGTCTCCTTTCACCTTCACTTGGTCCCTGATCACGGTCACCTTTCACAATTCACTGCTGCTTGCTTGGAACCGATTTTCAGCCCTCGCGAGAAAAGAACTCTCCTGCCAGCGATTCACTTTCAGGGTTTTACACCCCAGGAAGGAAGGGAAGGAAGTTATTGAGAGTTAACTCTGGACTCCTGACAGGTGAATAGGAGAACAGGTGCACAGGCCCCTTTGAGCACCACAGTGATTCACCTGCAGAGCGCACCCATCAGAAAACAATAGTAACTGCAAACAGCGTGCCACTGATGCTCATGGTGGCATTGTAGCGTACGTGCTTTTGCACTTTACCCCACCTGCGTACCTGCAGTGCACAGTTTTCCAGACACAAAGTTTTGTTGAAGTTCAGAAGACCTTTATTGTTGTACATCACAAGCACACCATCTTTTTGTTTGCGTATATATGTATCCACCTGCGGTGGAGTTTGAAGAGGAAGATGGTGGTTCTAGAGAGGAGTGCAGGCTGACTCCATGCAGCAGAGGGGGCCTCCGCAGTCCTGGCCCTCCGCTCCTTTCTCGCTGCCAGCTGCAAAATGCATGGCTGTTTATTCCACTGAGAAAAAGAGAGTAATGGCGAGCCGTGAGTGGAGTCACCTGCTGCTGGGGGAGAGGCCAAGTCCTTAAACAAAAGTGAAGAGCAAACCAGACTGAGGAGGCGGGGTTAATGGTGAGAGAGGTGACCAGGGCAAGCAAGCTCCACCTCTGATACGTTTTCCAATCGATGGGGTTAGTGCAATGTTATCCTCCAAACAGATCTTGTGTTACGGCTACAGCAAAACAGAACTTGCCGAAGACAGCAGGAAATTATGGGAAAAGGCGCTCATTACTTTAAATCTGTGCCTTTTTAAATACTTGCACGAAGGTCTCAGAAACATGAGGTTTCAAGGTTGCTGGGTTACCTGCAGGCAGCACGTTCTTCTCAAAGAAGCCATCATTGGAGATGTTCCCGGCAGGGCTGTACTGGCCCACCACAAAAATGGTCTGTCCATCACTGGCAACACCAACGCCAACCTCTTTCGTGTCCTTCCACACCACCTGGGTGAAGTGCCCTGTGGAGGCGGCCAAAGAGTGAAAAAGTGCACTTTGCCAGCAGAGAAAGTTCTGGATGCAGACATACAGCTGACATGCAGCGGCACCCTCGGTTTGTTCGGCGCCACCGCTCGTGCTGATCACACGAGAAGCTGCTGTAGAATCGATAGGAAATGCAAAGGTGATGGTGGCAGATAGTGTAGCAGGTAGGACATGAGTGAACCGGGTGAGTTTGCATAGCTGCTGAGAGGCAGCCTGAGAGCAACTCTGAGGCAGATGGAGCTCATTCTGCCACCTGTACCAGAGCCAAACTTGAGAAGGCTTTTCATTCCGAATCCCCTGTGCTTGGAGGGGCAGGTGTGGCAGTGTGAGGAGGTACCTGTGTTGGAGTGGAACCCAGGGTAGCCGAAGTCATAGTCCTTGATCTCACTGTACCAGTTGTCCACGGCTTCCTTCCCTGGAACCACAGTAAGGCAGCAGCAGTTTATTTGGGACCTTGTGTCATTGACACTTGACACAATGTTTTGGCATGACATTGCGTTCTACATGCTGGTGACCCTCATGCAAACTGGAAACCAAATGAAGGTGTCAGCATCAGGGCAGCTCAGAGAACGGCAGCAGCAGTCAGGAGTGGACTGAACATGCCACTACTCAGTCAGAATACGCACCAAGGAACACACACCTGGTTCTGCTGGGCCATTCCGGCCCGACACCATTAGTGCCAAGTGTATGGCTTAATATCAACTGTTACGTTCACGTCATCATCTGCAAACACATTCAGTGGGTGGCACAATAACAGTGGGCAGCAGATTTGGTGCCTCACAACTCCTAGGAATCAGCATGGCGTCCAATCCAGCTCAGTCTGCACAGAGTTTTCACGTTCACCCTGGATCTATGTGGGCTTCCTCCCACAGTCCACAGACGTGTGTTTCGGGTGACCCGGTCACTCGGAATTGCAGCGCGAGTGAATGTGTGAATGATGTCCCTGAGATGAGCTTGTGCTCCGTCCAGAGGGAACCCTGCATCAGAACCCGTTTCCTAGATACGGGGACCAGGTTAGATGATCGGCACCTTGCATTAGACAAATGGTTATTTTCTTGGATGGATGGATGGGTATGCCAGCCTCACACTTCAGCTGCTTTGTAAGGGACTTTCCTGTGAGTAGAAGCCACACCACTCTGTGGAGACCCACCTGTCAGGTTCTTGGGGGTGGAGCTCCAGGCGTAGTAGAGGTTCTCTCCATGCTTGGTGCTGCTGTGCTGCAAGGTCTTCTTGGCGAGCAGCTGGTCGGCCCACTCCTGGGCAGAGGAGCACAGCTCCTTGCTCAGAGTCAGGCCTGGGGTGCCATGTTTCTGGCGGTACGCGTTATGGATGTCCAGGAACTCCTTCTTAAAGCTGGCATCTGTAACAGCAAAGCAAAATGTCCGTCATTTGATTTCCTAAAAGCTGGTAGTAAGGCAGACAAGGGTATGGACCTACAACAAGAAGGCTGCCTGTTCACATCCCACCTCTTGCTACAGCTGGGATACCCACCCCTGAGTTAGGTTCTTACCCCAGATTCCTCTTTCCAAGCAGCAGTTAAGTACACAAACCAAATGCTGCAAACTCGTGCTCAAGCTGCAGTAGATAGTGGTGAGGGCCGCTTCTCCAGTGGGAAGGTCCTGGGTTCAAGTACAACCTTTCTACTTAGCCTGTGCTTTATGTGTACAAAATAGGGCTGATAAACAGGAGAACGTCCTGGGTATTAGGTTCAGGTTTCCGGGGGGAGACACCATTTTTGATATGAAGTTTATGGGAAATGGAAAAAATCTGAATGTGCACTTCATGAATTATAATTCTGACAAAAACCTGAAAGAGGAATGAACAGACCTGCCATGGTATCCGGTTTCCTAACTTCCTTACAAGATCAAGACCTGAAAGTGAGACAGGTTGAAAACGTTAATGTTCCAGTATGTACTGGAACACAAGAGGCTGCTCCCAGTCCAGGTAAGAGCAGTACTGTCTTGCGTTACTGAGGGAACTAAAAAGCACTCAGGCGGAATGAAAAAGTGCAGCCCAACAGGACCAGGAAAGAAGAGAGATCATGAAATTACAGCGGCTAGAAAGCACCTTGCAGACAGCCTGCAGTAGTCTGGCAGCATAAACACTATCGCAGTCTTTAAGAAGTACACGAGCCCCTATAATAACAAAATGTACACATTAGCCCACAAATTATTAACAGTTTTACCTTTTCTGTGGCAAAGTTATGACAAACAGCAATGAAACTGATGCTGCAGAACAGTAATGCTATAAACTACGGACAACAGAACCTATTTTCTCCGATTTCGCCTGCAGTGCTGCGAATATTCTTTGCCCTTAACAGTAAGCATGCATTTTGCAGAAACTTTACTGTATGTATGAACTAGAAACAACCGTTATTTTTGGAACAGCCCCTACAGTCCCACAGTGCTCTTCTCCAATCCCCCTTCTTTACCAGCATACAAGTACATGCAAGTGAAAAGTACGTGCAACTGCGCTGAAGAGCCTCCATCCCTCCCCGTCACCACACACCGTTCTGAGCGCTCAGGTCCTCCTTTTTCCCTGTTGAGGTTCTGCTGTCTGCCCTGTGCGTCACACTGGCCTCCTGTATATGCCAGTGAGCATCCCGTCCCACGCCTTCATGCAGGAGCCTCTCCCACGAGAGGAGGGACCTGGGCAGCCCTGCCCTCAGGGTGGCAGTGTGCCTGCCATTGCGGTGTCTTGCGAGTGCCGCCGTGTCTGTTTTCCACATCTTCAAGGTGTGTCAGTTTGCCACAAGATTAGGCCACACGTCCCCATGGGGGGGACTCTTACACACTAGACACACATCCAAGGTGTTCCATCACAAACCTTAGCCCAATGCAGCCGATGTATTGCGCCCAAGCTGGAAACGGCATTTAAAGATCAGATCAGAGACATCGGAGTTCGGGCCTGTTCTACAATACCCTTTTTAAAATAAATAAATGAAACTATCACAAATGCATATATTATGGCAAAAGTTGCTAAATATAGCATTTCTGGTGTTAACTGTGAAGAAGACCACAACTAATTCTCCAGTTATTTACATTTTAGGAATTTTACTGTGATGCACTATCATGAGTTTCTGGTCATCTCATAGCTGTCAAGTCCTGCTTTGTGGTAAAGAGCATTTACTGTTCAGCACTTCTTTTCATAAAGCAGTTAAGGACTCTTGTAAATGTTGTATGTATTTGTTTCCGTCACAAGGGTGAAGGAGGAGGCCGTGGTAGAAAACGGACGAGGAGGAAGCTACAGCCCCTCATGGACATTGGCTCACATCCCCTAACTGAAGTGATGTGATGGCCATGATCTCTTTCAGTCACTGGGTTATTCAACGTAGGTGCAGTAAGAAGCACTTCTGGGGGTCCTTCCTCCCAACAACCATCTCCCGCTGTAAAAGCACACAAGGATCTGTCAACAACCACACTCTTTTTATTCTGTTTTTTGCTGCTTATTTCCAGTATGTAGTTAGCTTTTTGCTCGTGTCGTGTATTTATTTATTGTTGGGCGCATTTTGAGTGACTGTGTTTTGTGTCCTGTGGGATCAGTAAAGTTGCATCCTGTCCTGTTCTGCCCATCTGAGCCACCTTTTCACCACAAGCTCAGCTCTGATATGGCTCCTGTGACCCTGACCGACAGGAAATCCACAGCCAAGTACCCAAGTAAGAAAGTGCGACATCTTCGGTAGAAGACACATTTTGGAGAATGCTGCCTGTCAGGGGAACAAATGCAGCTGTAGAACAACATGTATTAAAACGTGAATGTGCTTAAAAGCATTTCCCCCCTGCACATTGTTACAGAGGATGACATTTAAGGATGAGAATTAATTCCTATATTTTTTGACCACGTGGCAGCAGCAGCAAATACTGCCCAAAAAGTGGATGTTTAGTTACAGTATAACCTCCTGTCACGAGAGGCATCGCTCACAATAATATTCCCTGGTTCATGCAGGACGAACTAAGAAGAGAGCTTTCTTGTTCTTTCCTGTGAACTTTCTTGCCGTGGTGTCTGAAACGATGCTGGTCCGTGAGTATAAAGTCTGAAGAAAGCCGTGCTGCCGTCTGGAACTTTCTGCCATTTTCTTTGATCTTCTTCTTCTTCTTCTTCTTTCGGCCGCTCCCGTTAGGGGTCGCCACAGCGGATCAAAAGCTTCCACTTCCTCCTGTCCTCTGCATCTCTCTCCGTCACCCCCACCACCTGCATGTCCTCCTTCACCACATCCATAAATCTCCTCTTAGGCCTTCCTCTCTTCCTCTTGCCTGGCAACTCCATCCCTAGCATCCTTCTCCCGATATATCCAGGATCTCTCCTCTGCACATGTCCAAACCAACGCAATCTCGCCTCTCTGACTTTGTCTCCAAACCGTTCAACCTGTGCTGATCCTCTAATATACTCATTTCTAATCCTGTCCATCCTCGTCACACCCAATGCAAACCTTAACATCTTTAACTCTGCCACCTCCAGCTCTGCCTCCTGTCTTTTGGTCAGTGCCACCGTCTCCAACCCATAAAGCATAGCTGGTCTCACTACCGTCTTGTAGACCTTCCCTTTCACTCTTGCTGGTACCCTTCTGTCGCAGATCACTCCTGACACTCTTCTCCATCCACTCCACCCTGCCTGCATTCTCTTCTTGACCTCTCTTCCACAGTCCCCATTACTCTGGACTGTTGATCCTAAGTATTTAAATTCATTCACCTTCGCCAACTCTATTCCCTGCATCCTCACCATTCCTCTGTCCTCCCTCTCATTTATGCACATGTATTCTGTCTTAGTCCTACTGACCTTCATTCCTCTTCTCTCTAGAGCATATCGCCACCTCTCCAGGGTCTCTTCAACCTGCTCCCTACTCTCACTACAGATCACAATGTCATCCGCAAACATCATAGTCCACGGTGCCTCCTGTCTGATCTCATCTGTCAACCTGTCCATTACCATTGCAAACAAGAAAGGACTCAAAGCTGATCCTTGGTGTAATCCTACCCCCACCCTGAAAGCATCCGTCACTCCTACTGCAGACCTCACCACTGTCACACTGTCCTTGTACATATCCTGTACCACTCTTACATACTTTTCTGGCACACCCGACTTCCTCATACAATACCACAGCTCCTCTCTAGGTACCCTGTCATATGCTTTCTCTAAGTCCACGAAGACACAATGCAACTCCTTCTTACCTTCTCGGTACTTCTCCATCAACATCCTCAGAGCAAACAACGCATCTGTAGTACTCCTTCTCGGCATGAAGCCATACTGCTGCTCACTAATTGTCACCTCCCTTCTTAACCTAGCTTCCACTACTCTTTCCCATAACTTCATGCTATGGCTGATCAGTTTTATCCCTCTGTAGTTACTACAGCTCTGCACATCACCTTTATTCTTAAAAATAGGTACCAGTACACTTCTTCTCCACTCCTCAGGCATCGTCTCACTTTTCAAGATTCCATTAAACAATCTGGTTAAAAACTCCACTGCCATCTCTCCTAAACACTTCCATGCTTCCACAGGTATGTCATCTGGGCCAACAGCCTTTCCATTCTTCATCCTCTTCATAGCTGTCCTAACTTCCTCCTTGCTAATCCATTGCACTCCCCTATTCATAGTCCCTACATCATCCAGTCTTCTCTCTCTCTCATTCTCTTTATTCATCAACCCCTCAAAGTACTCTTTCCATCTGCTCAACACACTCTCCTCGCTTGTGAGTACGTTTCCATTGCTATCTTTTATTACCCTAACCTGCTGCACATCTTTCCCAACTCGGTCCCTCTGCCTAGCCAATCGGTACAGGTTCTTTTCTCCCTCCTTAGTGTCCAACCTCTCATACAATTCACCATAAGCCTTCTCTTTAGCCTTTGCCACCTCTCTCTTCGCCCTACGCCTCATCTCCTTGTACTCCTGTCTACATTCTTCATCTCTCTGTCTATCCCACTTCTTCTTCGCCAGCCTCTTCCTCTGTATACTCTCCTGTACTTCTTCATTCCACCACCAGGTTTCCTTGTCCTCCTTCCTCTGTCCTGATGCCACACCAAGCACCTTTCTAGCTGTCTCCCTTACCACTTCTGCTGTAGATGTCCAGCTCACTGGTAACTTTTCACTGCCACCCAGTGCCTGTCTTAATTCCTCCCTGAACTCCACCTTATAGTTTTCCTTTTCCAACTTCCACCATTTGATCCTTGGTTCTGCCCTCACTCTCCTTCTCTTTTTGATCTCCAATGTCATCCTACATCCTGCCATTTTCTTTGATAAAAGCACCTTATTGCACCTGCTGCTGGCAGCCGGTTCTGATTCAGATGCAAAGCAGGTGAACGCTGGGTGACAACTAGTTTAGTCAGGAGTGGTCAGGGTTGGTTGCCAGAGTGACCGTTACAAAGGGATCGACTCGACTTGCCCCCACCGTGGTGGTTTGGTGGGTTAAAACGCTGCTCGCGCCTGTCGGGGAGTCACGAACGCGCTCTGACTATAATGAGCCGTCGCTGTTAAAGCAGAAGCCGAGGCTTCACATGCATGCGGTCACAATTAAAGGTCCCATAAACGCTTTTCGGGCCCGGATTGTGCCGGTTTCGCTCTATTACGGCCATAGCTGCAGAGGACCGTTTCATCAAACTTAAGCAATTGCAGGGTTGGGTCACCTAAATTTGTGCCGAATTAAAATCAGATTTTATTTTCCCCATTTAATGTGAAATTGAAGACACTGCTGGTGGTCACTGTATTTTTCTGCATATTTTTAACAAAGAGGAGACGGATTTCAAACAAACAGCATTAAAGCAGAGTGAGCCGACTTGCAGAATAACTTAGTGCACCTGGGTAACGAAATGTAGCCACGAGGCGGTCGTGAGCAATGACCGGTGGCTCGGTTCCAGCGTTCAGCTGGAGATGCAGCTCAGACAGAGAACCTGCAGAGAAGACCCCGGGGGGATTATGAGGAACGCCAGTAGTTAAGTTCACACACAGCATTCTTCAAGAACACACAAATTCGACTGCTTTGCGCTTCAGATTGAACTTTAAGACCATTGCTTAATGTTTAGAAGGAACTTCACCCTGGAACTCCATTTGGACTCGACATTTTGTTTGAAGTTGTACACTCCATGCACCTTGAGAAAGTTTCATAACTAACAAACATGAAACAAACACATGAAGTAACTGGAAAACGACTTTTAAGAGAAGGCAAGCAGGTTGGAAAGTTACTGGAAAACTTGATTCGATTATATTTCTACACAGAGATCAATGATTCAGTACAGGGGCAGAAGGTCACAGTGTGGTCGGTGGCGGTCACATACCAGTTCCATAGCGACCAAATATATCAGTTCATCCGAGTTCAGGACAAATGCTAATGTTTGTGGAGGACAAACGGTAAACACCTGAGTCAAACACACTTTTACGGAGGCAGCTTCTCACGTGAACCATAGCAGCAAAATACACTTTTGCTGAAGGTCTGGGGTTTGAGGAATGGCTGAAAGGTGCTCAGCAGCTCACAGTGGCCATTGTCCTGAAAAGATCTGTGGACAGAAATTTTATATATTGGGAAATTCCGTGTTACATACTTAAGTAGTAGGCTTATAAACCAATGTGAATCAAGGGCAGCTCTAACCAGAGCATGAGAAAAAGGGAGAAAAAGAGATGCACAGCCTAAGGGTACAAACCTTTGCCCAAGTGCAATGCGTAGATATTTACGAGGGTGCCTTAAAGAAAGCAAAACCAATAGGTAAGGGAAATAGTCAGTTTAGGCCCAGGTCAGACCTTGGTGTAAATGTAATAAAGTAATAAAATGAACAACTAAAGTGGAAGAGTAAGTAGAAGAGTACCGGTGAGATCCCGTATGAAAAAGTATATGTATGCGTTTGACCGAACGCAATAAAACCGGACAACCAGAGCCGTTCGGGGAGACAATCCTTTGTGAGGAGTCTCCTGTCAGCGCTGAAGTTCAGAAAGACAGTTCTGTCTCGAGTGTTTATTGGAACTGTTCTGCTGGCTGAGCGTGGCCTAAGAGGTTTTTTCTTCCACAGATCTCAGAACAGACCTCAACTGAAGAAGCTGCATGGACTGCGCTGCACCCCAGAGAGGCAGGAGGTGATCCAGACTATGGTTCAGGCCTGGAGAAAGACTCAGAACAAGCAAAAGTCTTTCCAATAAAAGATGACTGATAGACTTTTACTCAAAACTAATATTATTTTTCTTAATTCATGGCTATAAAATTTATAAACACATTCTGAGTGTAACACTTGAAAATGCTATATAAGTTCTATTTTTTTCTTAATATATGTGAGCTAAAATCATAAATTTGGGTGTGTAAACCAGAAGACCCATAATGTATTTTATACAATTTCTGAGCTAAATATGGTGGATGTAAAACTGCCGCTTGGGCTTCTACCACCCAAACCTGTAGTTTATTTTTCCATTGTGTTCACTGCAAATTGACTTTGAAAAATATTACATTTCTTCCTGTTTGGAACTGCTGCAATGACAATAGAATACGACAGAAAATGAAGAGCAACAAATTCCCCGAAAGGGTCGTGGAAATTTTACACAAACGCACAAAATTCCGAGTTCATCTCTGCGGTGGTTAAGGCCGCATTAAATAACATCTCGCGTCGGTCACTTTTTCCGTAGATAATACAGCATATGGAGCTTGTATGTGTTGCTGCTCATACTTTATTTTTTGCAACTTTTATTACTGAAACAAATCTTATAACAGTAGCACAATAAAGTTGTACATTTCTGGAAAGTTTTTACTACTCTTACATGTACTCCACCACAAAGTCATGAAATGTGGAGGTGACAGAGGGGAGAAAAGGACCAAAACAAACTATAAGGACAAAACAGTAACACAGAATTATGGGCAATTTTATTTATTGACATTGTTTTAAACAATATTTCTCAGCCTCGGTGTGAAGTTACTAAAATGTGCATAATATTTTGACAGCAATAACCCTTTACAATGCATGTCACAGCCATAAACTACAGCTATAAAAAAACATGAACTTCAATGTAAAAACTGTTTTCTGTTACACAAGTAAAAGTGGGAGATTTTATTGCAATACATCTGAAATTGTAATAAGTTACGTAAAGTCACCAGGCAAGCAAATAATGACATAGGAAGCCTCCCACCGCCCAAGAAGAAGTGGTGTGAAGGGCAACAGCACACAGCAACCAAACCTACAACAGCACCAACAACACACCACCGGTTATCTTACACAATGGGTGGGACAGGCATACAGATAGACAGATATAGACAGACAGACCCCGATCGACCGTTCCCACTGCCGAGGGAGGGGTCAGTGGCTTAGCAGTCTTACGGTGTGGGGGAAAAAACTGTTCCGGAACCGTTTCGTCCTTGTCCGAACACAGCCCCCCCCCCCCAGTGTCCCGGACCCGGAAGACTACGAGACGCCGCGGCGGCCACTGCGTCTGGGCCTGGCTGGTCACCACCAGCGCTCCAATGCTGCCCTCGCCCTCCAACTGTGCAGAAGCTGGTTACAGCGGCACGCTGCCATGGGTATGCCCTGCCGAAGGGAGGGGCTTGTTGGACGGAGGGGCCTGACTGTGGGCTGGCCTGGCGGGGGTTCTGTGGACGACGTGAACTTTCTTTTCACGTTGATTAAGTTGAGCTGCTTAAAAGCTTGAACTTGGTCTATCAGTGCTTTTGTTTGTGCAAACATCTTCTTGTTCACTGCGCTCTTCACTTTGGATCTGTTAAAAATGTGGCTTTGCCTATGATTATCGGGTCAACTTTATGCCAACCTTTAAGCTCTTATGAAACCCATCAATTGTCTGTTTGCTGGTGCTGGAGAAGCATTGGGGTGAGGGGTGGTGAGGCTATGATTTTTGGCTCAGGCTGCATCTTGCTGGATGCAGTTTCACTGTCACCATTTGGCCTTTTTGCTGTGCAGCTCAGCGTAACCCGGGCTTGTTGTCCTCAGCTGATACCGCTGCGTTCTCTGCTGGGGCCGCGTTCCAGCCCAGTGCCATGATGGTGAAAGGTGGGTTAGCCTCCATGCCGTGGCTGAATGTGCTCACTTGCATACTCTCGCGTGTGACTTCCTGATTTAAACATCACTGTCAGTCTAATGTCCTGAATTGGAGCCGATAGCAGCAGATTTATTATGAAAATTTACCAGCTGACTTGTTCTGCTGAACAACAACCCCACAGCAGTATTTATTCTTTCTGTCCGGCATTGTGCCCTATATGTGCCCAGCTGTGACTGGAAGAGTTTTGTGTGGGTTTGTCTATTATTATTTATTTCAGTTTTGTCTTTTATTATTTATTATGTATTACTATTGCAGATTTGTGTCTTTTCACTTTAATGAGCAACTCCAAGGCCTTGCTGTTTCTGCTGGTCCTCTTCAGGGCTGGAGGAAGCGGAGTGGCCTGGGCGCAGCCACACCATCCGCCACAGCCCGCTCACCTACTGCCTTGACGGAGCCCACACCTCGGGCAGCATGCTGGCCTGTGTGCGCTGGTTTCTCCAAGAGGCCGCCGAGCTGGAGAGGACGGCGGGGTTCGAAAGGTCAGGTGGAAGGTCGGGTTCAACACCACAGGGGAGCGTGACTCGGGGGCTCTCCTGAAGCTGCTGTGGGTGAGCATGGGGAACAGGGGGTGCAGTGGTTATAAAGGTCACCTTGCAGTCCCACGTTTGAATCCATACTTCTGTGAAACCCTTGAGCAGGGTACTTGCTCATAAATGTAACCTCTTTGAGATTTGCATTTGTTACATTGGTGCAGGCTGCTTCCTCTGAGGCCCGGAGGTGTCAGATGCCTGCAGAAATGAACTCTTTTGTCCTCTTATAGCCGTGCCGCTTTGACTTTGCTGTTTTCTGCCCCAACATCGCCGAACCTGTTGCTTCAGGTAGTGCCGGTAAGAAGAACTTTTTCAAGCCTGTTGGACACCATCTTCTTTCACTTTTCCTCGATAAAGTAACCAGTAAATAAAAGTACAATTGTTGGCAGGTGCTTGAGTGGCTGTTAGTAAGAAGGACCCCAGAGGTGGGTCTTGGTGAACCTAATTTGAACAACCTAGTGGCTTTAGGGGATATGAGCCAGCATCCATGAGAGTCTGTAGCTTCCTGCTCATCCTGCCCTCTGCCACGGCCTCCGCAGAATCAGGGCTATGACCCCACGACAGAAACTGCTGTTTGGTGACTTGACCGAGTTTCCCCCTCGGCACTGCAGCGTAAAGCTCACACTGAGTGACTGTGATGTGGTACAACGTGTGGTCGATGTTGCTGCGAACATTAAGGACCTCGGTCTCCTAGTAAAGCAGAGCTGCTCTGTCCTTTCTTGTACAGAGCGTCTGTGTAGAGGGACCAGGCCGGTTGCTCATGCAAAGCCCCACATGCTGCTAGGGCCGGTCCACCTCCAAAGGAAAATAAGCCTGCATCTTCTTACTCTTTCTGCAGATCAGCACAGCTTCAACGTGACCCTGGAGAACATGCTGAGCTCCTGCTTGGAGAACCAGAGTAGCTGGCGGACTCTGAGTGGTCATGTCAGATGTCCATCGGATGATCAGCTGCAGCTCCCCAGCTGAGGCTCGCAGGCGGCAGAGGAGGGGACCGATGCTCTCGTGTTCCCCTGCATCCTCAGTGCCCTCCAACGGATCAGGCAAGGAAAGGACCCGGTCCTGGGTCTGCCAGACCAGGAAGCCACCCCAGCACAGCCCGATGTGGCGGCCAGGATCCAGGCGTTGCGAGAGGCGGCCAGCATTCACGTCCTCATTACTGGTAGCATGCATTTAGTGGGTGGGGCTTTGATGCATCTGGAACCGTCCTTGGCTTCCTAGCAGGACGATACCTCCGGTGTCCTCTGAAAGTACTTTGGTACCAAAGGGACTTCCACAGTTCTGGCCTCAGGTCCTGTTTACACTGAAATGCAGCCTTCGTTCATGCTGTCGCTCTTTCACGGTCAGGAAAAACATGGCTGTGCCTTACTGAATTTACCCCCAGTGGGACCAGCTTTTGGTGCTCTGCTATTTTCCTCCCTGCTTTCTGGTTCAGCTGCTCCTGAACCCCAGTAAGGTTTGGTGTGCTCGCTCTGACCGATGTTCTGTTTAACTAGTTTGTTTAGCATTTATCCTCAAGGAAACAGTGAATGGTAGAAAGCGTCTTGCATCGATCCTAAGGTCACATGGAAAGTTTGCGCCGCTCGTGTTGTGCTCCTGAATTCTAGGTTTCCCTCATCCTTCGTGCTGTTGTGTTCGTGTCTGTAGTGCAGCATTTTTTAATATGTGGCAGTATTTTCTGTTCTGTCTCCAAATTAATGTTTCTGTACAGAAAATCCATAACAGCTGCTGTCCTCAGGAAAATATTGAATGAAACTGCTGGAAATGTGGAACACCCAAGTTCATTATTGTCTCAGTCCTGGTGTTGTGCTGTGGGGAATTGGGAGTAAACTGAGCAAGAAGGTTTACCATCTACTTTGCCTCTGTTTTGCCACTAAAATTAATAACAAGTAATGGCATTGATTTTTGGAGGCTAAACTTTCACCGTGCAGCTAAAAAACAATTCTGTGGGGGAATTCTGCAGAAACCTTTCCAATTTCAGCTTCTGCACTTCGGGATGGAGCAAAGTTACTCTGCAGGAGGACTTCCTTTGCCTCTCAGCAGAAGAAGCCACGGGAAGAGCAACGTAAATTAGATTCAGAGGAACATCGGCATTTGTCTGCCCAGGAGACCTGGATAAGACGCACCGCTAGGGTCAACCACCTTGGTTATACCAACTGTATTGGTAATGTTTTTCTCCTTAAAAACAGCATCACTCTGAATTGAGGAATAAACCATCCCCTGGCTTACAGGTTACAGCAGAGTGAGGGGTTTATTAGAGACTCCTTTGGGGCTGAGCGTAGGAAATATCGATGATTTAATAATAGCTTTGAAGACATCAGCAAGTCCAGACCAGGTTCTTGTGACCAAGTATGCTCCGGTGCGGAGTGACCGTCACTGCCAGGCTTCGCTGGTGGGGACCGCTTGTTTCTCAAAGCTCCATTCACAGCTACAGTAGGAGATCTGGGACAGCAGACGGTGAAAGCGCCTGTGTGTATGTAGATGAACAAATAACCTCACTGTGTGTCTGCCTGTATCTGTTGTCATGACCTAATGCTGCTTGTCATTCTGGAAAATTTAACTGAAACACGAATGACTTTTAAAAACTGTTGATGGCAACGGCCTCATACGCCTCCCCAGCGATCACAGGTGGTGGTGAACTCGTGTCCCTGAGCTCAGCGCAGCTCAGCATGGGCACAGGCAAACCAAAAATTACAAGTAAAACATTTGTATTCATTACAAACACAGACATTACAGTGCAGAATTTGTAAGAACTGCGTGTGATTCAGGAAATCCAGCATTTGCACGAGGCTACAGCCCCGCCAACACCGCCGGCGGTAAAGACGGGACTTCTCGGTCTCGTCTTTATTTGGGTTTGGGTTCAAATGAATCCTGTTAACCTCTCTGCCCCCAACGTGAGCAAGTCCTTTTAAAGTCTTTTTTAACTAAACTTAAAACTAGGTGCACATGTGAATATGTGTCACCTTCAGAAAAATAATGCAAAAGATTTTCAAACTAGTTTGTCTCTGGTGCTTCAAAAGCTACTCTATGTCTTAAGTCGAGCGACTGTAACAGGAAGCAGAGATTTTGTGCGCGTGTGCGCTCTGGCTTTCTTTTTAAATAGCATTTTCATTGTGCAGTTATTTTTTACCACCACGAGGTGGCAGTGTGGCGCACTCCACGTTTCGTTCAGCGACGCTTTTGAACGTAAAACATTGAGCGAGGTGTTTGCTGTCACCTGCCCAAGCACACATGTCTAAAGCTGGCATGGTGGAGACGTTTGTGCGACAGACACCGGTCTGATGTTGTGGTAAATAATGTTCGGGTGCACGTACACTTCTCCTTAAGCTCGGCTCAGTCTGTGGTTTATTTTGAGATCTTCAGACCGGAGCGATAACCTAGGAGGAGGTATTATGCACCCGCAACCATGCGCCATTACAAAGTCCTAAGTGCTAAACCCTGGACTCAAGTTTGCATGATTTGCAGCGTAAATATAGGCGAACACCATGGTCTCAAATGGACTGCTAACTCGGAGAAGCAGGTGATGGAAACGTTCAACTGAAGGACCGCCTGTGAAAGATGTCAGGCTCTGCTTCAGAGTGTCTGTTCCTCCTCTTCCTCAGGGAGGAGCGGCAGGGTGTCTCGAGGTGTATCTGCGGCTTTGACCTAAGAAGATTCCACTCCTGTGGATCCGATTAGGGAGACGCTCAGCTCCGCTGGAGGCTCTTTAGGCCTAGATGGCATCCCTCAGACGCAGCGCCGCAGCCCTGTGCTGCTGTGGTCCCCAAGCTGCGTTGCCCCTCCCCCTCCACGGATCCATCTGTCGGAACCCACTGTGGTCCTGGTAATCCGGCATCCTTGTCCGGTCAGGGGCCCTGTTGTGCAGCGGTGCAGGACTGTGGTCATCCGTCTCCAGGCCTTATTTGGGTTAATCAAATTAATCTCATTGAAGCCCCCACCCTGCCCCCTATGTCCTCGCTGATCTCACACGGGGAGGGAAGGCCGGTTTATTGCAAGGTGCTTCGGTGTATGTGCAAACTGTCATGTTTCCATTTGTCACTGGCGTTCCCTGACAGCACAGCGCCTGTGTGTTTGCAGAGTGAAAGACATGGGCAGCGATCTTGCCAACTTTTATTTCTTCATGTCATGAACATCTGTGAGCCTAATAATCAGAATATTTGTTAATACTCTGTCCTTCTGGGAGAAACTCTGGACTCCTGTCAATGACAAGGACTGAATGAATGAAAAAATAATGTAAAAAAAATTTAAAAGAATAAGAAACATTTTTCCTTGCAAACAAATAATTGAGACCATCTGCTATTCCATCCTGGGAAAATTTCACAACCCTGACCAGGATCGGCTGTTAAAAAATTGTTGAAATATTAAATGCTGTACTGATACCCCTGTCTTGAAAATAAACACAATTTATTTATATATTTTAATGTATTTCATTTCCAATAATTTTTGACATAAAAAACAATGGTGATTTAATCCTGGTGCAAATTCATCCCAGAGTGTTTTTACTGCAGCGGTGCCTCAAGATTACCATGCAACAGTCTAACATCCCATCCAGGGTTTTATTTCACACTCTGGCATCCAGTGATTCTAGGATGGGCTCTGGACCACAGGGGCCCTGGCCACAATACAGCGGCTGTTGATGATGATGGATGGATGGTTTTTACAAAGCCTAACCCATAAATAAATTCTGTGTGTGTGTTGGGCAGTTGAGGTGATGCTCATTATTGAATAGCAGCTGCCTGCTAAAACTCCAGGGGCTTTTAATGAAATTTCACTGCTTTAAGCCATAAGTCAGCTTCTTTGCTAAAGTTAATGTTTTAAAAACCCTCTGTTACAAATTTTAAGAGCACAGGAATGTTAATGCTGACAAAAGAGAATATTTTTAAAGCGTGGTGTAATTATATGCCATAAGTTACCAGTGTGTGTGTGTGTGTGTGTCTGTCCACCTCTGGTGCTGTCAGCACTCTGTTGCCCCGGCGGTTGGTGGCCTGCAGCCGAGGCTGCAAATCCCCTCTTCTTCTCGTCGGCTGTAATTGGCTTTAGCTGCCATTTGCCCTGTAAAGCACCTCTCTTGGCCACTTCCTGTCGGGCGCCGGCAATGACACCCGCGAGCAAATGGGACTCAGGTGAGGGAACAGAAAAGGTCCCCACGCTGCGCCGCATTTACATACAGTAAGAAAGAGAGCGACGGAGGAGCAGTTTGTTTTTTCTTGATTTAAGGGTGCAAAGTGACTTACGGTGTTAAACCCATAGTGACCGAGCCATTTATAGCAGTCAGCTCAGGATAAATAAGGTGTTCTTCACGGCGGTACTACAGCAAGGCAGCGATTTAACTACTGCGCCCCCTGCTGCCCCTGCAATGGGAGACCACAAAGGTCCTCATGGACTCTTTCTTTGCCAGAAAGATGAGGTCAATTTTTGCAGCAGGACAGACAGACGGTTTAAATGAGCAGCAACTTGAGGAGCTTCAGCAAGAAAAGGGGGAATCGGACCGACAAGCTGCACCTCCATAACCAGGTTTCTGTATCTTATGCTCTTTAGCCACTGTGGATGCACTTTTGGCTAAAACATTAGCTAAACTATTTTGTGTACATAAGTAACAGAAATGTAAAATTGTCCCTCCACACCACAGTCACCAGTTTCCCAGCAGCCCCTGGCATTTGTCAGCACTGGTGCAGGAGAAAACCCCTCATTGGATTTCCCTCAATAAGACAATTTGTTTAGCCCCCTTAATAGGCTAAATAAACTGTTTAAGAGGCATTAAATCGCAAGCGCTGGATGGGCGTAAAGGCCGGTTTCTTTGCCGAGAAACTAAACGCTCCATTTTAAGGACCGCGCAGAAGAGGGCCGATTGCAAGAAGCAGCATTATTGCTGCCCGAAGGCTGGCGCTATGACAGCGACGGGGCGTGATGTCACATTTGTTCACCAGAGGATGCTGCCCCAGATCCCTCAGAGTGCTGGACAGTTTACCGTAATTTGTCCGTTTATACAGCAGGACAATTTACCGTACACATTCAGGCTCGGTGCCCTCAGTAGAGTTCTAGCTGGAGACCTCCAGGTTTCAATGAAAAAGCCATAATCGCGGGGGCACCTGTTGTGCACGAACCCTTCGGCTCGTATTGCACCGTAAAAGCACGCAGCTCACAGTTTCGGTGTCTTCCGTCCGTCTGTCTGTCCACGAGCCTTAGTTATGAGCCGTGTGGCCCTAAGGGGGGCATTTGCATCGCGGCCCCCCGAGGCCCAGGAAAAGGCAGGTAGTCCATCTTTGTTCTGCCAACTTGGGGCCAAGTGTTTTAATTAAACTCTGTTGCCCTAATCTGGGTGAGCTGTGGTTAAGCTGGGCTGCCGTGGGACTCCTCCACCCGGCTAGGTGTTGTAGTGGATGGGATTATCCCGCGTTCACAAAGGGGCCCGTCCAGCCATTGATGGCCCCCGGGTGGACACACAGAAAACGCGGCGTGGACTGCAGCCGGAGGAGCCCCTTCCCTTAGTGGCATCTCCCTACCTCAGTAAAATGCATCTTCTCTGTCTGTATTCCTCATTACCGATGCACAATTGTGTTTCTGGAATGTTCTCTGGACCACCCTAACCCTCCGTTGGTGAAAAGAATATAAAAAAAGAAAAATAAAATAAAAACCAAAATACATGCTAAATTTCTATATTTTCTATAGCTCCGTATGTTCGCCGCAGTAAATAAAATGTTTAATTTACATACAGCTTTCTTTCGTGGCACTGAAACTTCATTTTGCCCTCTGATATTTTACCAGGTTTACCGCTTTCGTGTGCAACTGTGCTTCTGTCCGTCGCCACATTGATCACTTCAGCCGCATTCACGTGAGAAGGCAGGCAGAGAGAAGCGAGGAACTCGTCCCTCACAGAGTCCAGCCCTGCCGGTCCAGTCCCAGTCTTGTGACCGTCTCACCCCTTCGCTCTGGGAGCTGCTCAGCCTCCTCTGGGCTCAGATCTGTGTCCAGAGACGCACTGCTCCCGTCAGAGGAGAGGCATGGATCCGCTCTCCAGCAGCCGCCACTGAGCAGCGCCACACGGGCTGCGGAACGCGGGACGCTACAGGGCGCTTCATGGACTGAGGATCTTATCTCCACTCTGGAGATCTGCTGGTCACCAGTTGGCCATGGGGGACTGGACAGTTCGCTTAACTTTCTGTGGGGCAGCGCTGCTGAGCCTGATGGTCATCCGCTGGGGTACGTCAGACTCTTTACTTCTGCCTCCCCCATGTGTTGTTTTTCCCCATGGCTGCACTTGGCCCTTTTGTTCCGGCTGAACTATTCGGTGGCATCTTCTTCTGCCGTGTGACCGAGGGTGCGTGCGTGCGTGCGTGCGTGAGTGTGTGTGAGTGTGTGTGTGTGTGTGTGTGTGTGTGTGTGTGAGTGTGTGTGTGTGTGTGTGTGTGCATGCGTGTGTGAGTGTGTGTGTGTGTGTGTGTGTGTGTGTGTGCATGCGTGTGTGTGTGTGTGAGTGAGTGAGTGAGTGAGATGCTGCCAGCAAGGGCATTAGCTGCTGGGGCTGAGCTGAAGTTCCACCGGTTGGCATCCTGGCTGTCTGTGTGCGACTGCACTTGTAAATCTGTTCCTAACCTCATCGTAATTACAGATCCCCTTCTCTACACAGTGGTGCTTTGTCTGTTGCCTGGGGGGGCAACAGGTAGTTCTTTGGGTTCTTTGGTTAAACTCACACTGGCAGCAAAAAAAGAGTACAGAATCACATGTAAATGAAATATTTTAACTCTAAAATGGTTTGAATCGACATCTAAGGGTCTGTGACGGTGTCTTCATTAGATTGGGAAAGGAGAATTCCTCAGATGGCCGTCTCTGTGATTTTTTACATCTCATCTCCGTCAGGATACATTTTGATCACCAAATGTATTTTAGCTTCTATTCGGTTCAGGAAGTAATGGTTTCGGCCCGTTTTCAGACTCCCAGAGGCATTACGTCCTATTATGCTCTGCGGCAATGCTGTCGGGTGGGAATCTGTCTACCCTCCCTCCCCCAGCACAATGCTGGCCTATTCTCAACCCCCCTGGCCCTGATTGTTAGGAGGGTCTGAGATACGTTGGGACTGGCAAGCTGTCCGGCTGCGCAGGGGGCTGCCACACAGGACGGGGGCCATTGTTGGCTGTCACCATGGTGATGGGCTCTGAGTCGGGGAACTCTTCTGCGCTCCGTTCAAACTCCGGAGCAAAACAAGGCTTAAAGAAGTCAAGCAGCTAAGGGGAAAACTGACGACCTGTTGAAATGCACCAGACATTTGGCTGAAACAGTTTGTGGCTCTGTGGGTTTCAGTGCTGCTTTTTGATATAAGATGCACAAGTTGGTGTTAAGTATACAATGCGTAAACTTCCTGTGAAACTTGGAAAGAAAGGAAACCGGGGGGCTTGTTGTGCCCCCACCTCAATGTCTATGAGCGCTCCTACATAGATCATTCAATATGATGCATGATGCTTGCGTGGGGTTGCCTCCGGCGTCCTGCAGCTGTTGTTCCGGGTCCTTGCAGCAGGGGGCAGTGCAGTGAGTCTCTCTCTGGGGTTCAACGTAACATCGCGCATGAACCTGTGGCCACAGTGAATGTTTGACTCTAAGGCCCTGGTATAAGAGCGGGGGGGGGGGCGGGATGCGTGTGCCAGACGTGCCCTGTGTGAGCCTCTGATCAACCTCAAGCTTGTTTTCGCTGCTGGATTGTTCTCTCCGGGGGCTCAACGTACAGGGCCGTGGATAAGCAGGGAGAAGGGTGTACGATGTAAACAAAGCAAGCAGCTTCCAAATGAACAGGCCTCAGCCCAGACCTCATCCTGGACTCCGCTTCACTGGAGGGGTGCGAGAGGATGGGTGTGGGGCAACTGCTGATCCAGGCCTGTGTCTCCCACTGCAAAGGCACCAGTGGGCGCTCACCTGCAGAAGGTGCGCTCACCTTAAGCCGCATTTACCTGAGTTGACGCTGCTAAATGGAGCTGGGAATGTGCGTGAACTCACAGTACCGCACACCTCTCTGACTGATGCCCATGCAGCCAGGTGTGGTACTTTAGGTGAAACGGCTGCCATGCGCCTGGAGAAGAACAACTCCATTCCGTGATGTGTAGGGTCATCCGAACGTAACCGATGCCACTAGCTGCTTCTTTCATTTTTGTAAAAGGTGAGGAGAAATCTGTGCTGTGATGGTATATTTTCAAAGTCTTGAAGCAGTTTTGTTTCTTGAATTTCGTGCCCAGATCTTGCGAGGACTCTGAGAGATAACTGTTATCTGGCAATGGGTTTCCTGACAAGGGAGTCAATGACATCATCCTTTGGGAATGTCTTGGGGGCAAGAGGGGTCCCCCCCGGCCGGGTCCACCGAGGGTCACGCCATTATGGACAGATAAGACAGGTGTGGGGGTGACCCGCAGCTTTGCCTCACAACAACCCCCTCCCATCCAGCTCAGCGTGGGGGACACTGGACGGAGTCGAGAGTGTAGCTGACGGAGTTGATGGAGTCGGGATGCAACGGGAAGACGTGGATTAGGGTTGGTGTGCAGCGGGCGGCAGGAGAACAAGTCGGAGGTGAGCGGACAGAGGCAGGAAATGTGCTGAACAGAGAGGCGACAGTGTCGGGCTGGAAGGGTCACAGTGCTGGTGCACGTAAAGTGGCCTTTGGAGGACATCCAGTGTTGAGGGAGACGCCGATCAAACAGAGAGCATCCACACACGGGTGTGCCTGCGAAAGATAAGCGTGTCGAATTTGTCAGCATAATTTGGAACCAAACACGCACAGGCACACACACGCGCCAGCCGCTGTTCCTGCCACTGCCGACTCGGTTCCATCCCCATGCTGCGCAGCTGTGGTCAGAAACGGTCTGAGACACAATGGCCGCCTGTGGGGTGAAGAGGTCGCTTTGCTGCGGCCAATGGGGTGACATCACTGCCTTTCTGGACAGTGAAAAGCTGCCACACAAAGACACCAGGAACGCGCTTCAGTCAGCCTCTGTTTGCGGGGGTCCTTTCCCCGTTTTATTCTGCCTTTGAAATGCTAATAGCGATGAGACAGTGCTGGAGGGACGGGACTCTCTACCTGGGGGGCTGCAGTCCGGTTCTGTTCTTCGCCGCGCACGAATGTCCTTTCCCATTCGTTCCACGCAGATCCGCCTTAAGGCGTTCACCAAAGTCACCCCTTACAATTCCTAACTCAGCTCAATGTTAAGGCGCTTTGCAACTCTGCCAATGAGCGTTTAGCGCACGATGATCTTTGTTTTTATCAGGAGGCTGGGCTTTTTTTTACTCTCTGTCTTTATGAGGATGTTTTATTGTTATCCGTGTGGCTTTTTGTCGAGGGAACTTACGACCATTTACAAACTTACCTTGAGGGGGTTTTTACTGCATCGGTTCAGGTAATGCACCCTGCCTACAGGGGCTACATCAGGGTGTGGGGTTGAAACCCGGCAGCGGTTTGGGCCTTTACACCGTCTGCTGACCCTGCTACTTTAGGCCTTAAAAGAACAGATTTAGGCAGATGGAGTCTTGTTGGGTTCAAAAGTCGCTGTGCACAGTAAACAAGTGGTTATATTTCACAAGGACCCCAGCGTAATGGATGAGGTACTTTGCTCCGGATGCGCAGGAATGGGGACGGAACTGAGATACACATTCGTGGTCAAGCATTTGATGTTTCTGTTGTGAGCCGCGGACTTTCGGGTTCTTTCCAGGATTCTGGGATGTGAGAGCCAGAACCAGGTTGCACCGTGAGTCAATGTTCCGCTGCTGTTGCCCCCTCCGTCCCGCTGACGGGGAGAGGAGTCACAGGTCAGAGGTCAAGGGTTAGTCAGGGGTTTTTTGCTAATCCCCGCACATACCTTATCGGGCTGCCATGGCGACCGTGCGCTGCCTGGCACGGGGTTGAGCCGTTGCCGGGGCCTCGTGCTCTGGGAATGGAACCAGACTCCTTCTTGCGTCCCGCCTTCACGGGAATGTGGGGACAAACGCGGTGGGCGATGGCGTGTTGTGTTGGGGGAGGGGGCAATGTTGCCTGTGCACCACAGAAAGGAGCATCAGGGAAGCTTTTGTCCAGACCTGGTCCATATTAGCCTGCGGCCTCAGCACTGTGACATCTTGCGTGGACGATAATGGACAAAAGGACAAGTCGTGTAACTGGAAAACGGCCGAAACCTCACTGGATTTCCTCCACGTGACTCTAAAGGGCTGCGCAGGTCTGCGCACCGTGAGAAGTGGGGGAATCGGAGAAGGTGCCCAGCTGTCAGTCCTCAAAGGCTGAATTGCAGTAGTGGTGAGCAAGGTGGTTCTGCACCGCCAAATAGCTGAACAAGCCGTCTGGGAACTGAAGATCGACACCCGCTAATAGGGCCTGGTAGAGATCTGGGGCCCCTCCTGCTGGGGGGGGGGGTTGTGTGGTCCCGATTCAGGAAGCAGAGGACGAGCGGCTGTGCGGTCGGCTTCCCTTTCAGAACCGCAGTCACGGTGCAGCATGGGTTCTCCGTGAGAGCATTTACATTTGCATTCATTTATCTGGAAGACACTTTTCTCACAAGCAACACAAATATGCATTTCGGGCTGAGCGACAGAGTGAGAGAGATACACAAAAGCGCTTCTTCGTTTGCAGTCAGTTTGTCCTTCATTTTGCCAGCCAACTCGACACCAGGAGCTGAATATAGAAGTGATCCAAAGTCGAATTTGACACGTGTAGTTATGCAGGTTAATTCTCTCTTAAACGTGAGAGAAGATAAGTTAAGAAAGGGATCCGTTTTGAAATGGGATTCAGCTTCTCCGAGGGGGAGAGGGGGCTCATTGCACTACATCGGAGCCCAGGGACTCTGTCCACCGCAGAACTCACACTGCCACCAAGGAGGCTAAGATACCAAATAGGCCTGACTTGGCCTCCTCTGACTCCCCTAAGTCCGATGAGGTGGTAGCGGTTCAGGTCAAAGGTGTCCTAAGCCAGACGGCCGGGCCGTTACAGCCGTGAGCAGCACACAGGAGCCACGGGGTTAATGTAGCTGCAGCCTCTGGGATGCTTCACCTCTGTCTCAAGGCACCAAGAGGGCTCGCGTCCATGGTTCCCCTTCCCCCAGCTCCCTCGCGGGTCATTAATATCTTCTGCCTGAGTGGCAAATTCGGGAACAAAGCTGCGATGTGGCGGTGGAGTGCGGCGACTCTACACTCTCCCACCCAGCTGGCCCAAAACCCCCTTCCTGACAGGAACTGGTGGGCTGCCGGGAAACGGTGAATGGGTCCGTCATGCTGAACGTGTAGAACCGCTCCCCGAAACCCAGCGCGCCTCTCCGTCAATGACTTTGTGTAACTAGGCAAAGCGGATCAGCAGGTGCAAGGAGCTCGCAGCCGTCACCTCGCAGTCCAGCAACCTGGATTTGAATTGACTTCCGTGTCACACCTGACCCAAGCGAGGCTCCAGGAGCACAGCGAAGGTGAGCGGCTGGTGTTTGCACAGCAGGGTGATGCCATGGTTGTGAGCTCGAAACTCACCAGGTGAAGTGGGTGCCAGAGCTGTTGCTCCTCGCACGAGCTGATCCTCCCCCTGCAATAGCCTTGATCAAGGTAGTTACCATAAAGTACTGTAGCGTCGGGCGCTACAGCCAAGCACCATTTGTCTGTTCGTCGTATACGCGTTGCTGCCAAAGTCACCCTGGGAAATGGGGCGGGGGATGCGCCGTGGCGGGAAACTGTTGAGCGCGGAAATTGAGAGTTGGGGTCCCAGAGTGAGAAGGAGGCTGGGGTGGTTGGTCAGCTGCAGTGTGGGTGCAGAGGATCAGCTTTTCCTTTGTCCTGCCTGGTTGTTACCTTCCCTTGAGGTGTCAGTGTTCAATAAAAGGTTGTGTGTTATGGAGACCGGCGTGATGTCCTCGTTCCTTCCATCCGAGCCCAGACCGGCGCTCCTTACAGTTACTATAGTAAAAACAAGCAAGCTGTATGAATGCACATCATTATAAGCAACCCATTACATCAGCCTCACTTTATTAGTTTGTTTGGTGAGAAGCGTTGCTAATAAAGCAAAAACTTAACGTAAATTTGAAAATACGGGGTGGAATCTGTGGAAAACAATGTGGTGGTTGGGGATGGAAATGAAAAATTGCTTTGTGTTCACGGGGACTGCTGCTCTGCTGCCCTCAGCGTCTCTGCTGCTTAGGTGTGGGGTTGAATCCAGCTCAGTCTGTATGAGTTTGCATCTCCTTCCCGTGTCTGTGTGGGGTTCCCCCGAGTGCTCTGGTTTCCTCCCACAGTCCAGACACGCGTTTTGGGTTATGTATGTGTGTGTGCATGTCTATTGCTTCCAGCAGCTTCTGTGACAAACTAGTTTATTTGCTCAGTGTTTGTCATTTGTGTTCCACAAAAAAGGCATCAACACAGAGGAATGAGAGTCCTGACCAACGTGGTGTAGAAAATGATTGTATAAACCTTTTTTCCCAGAATGCACCGGGGAGGCACGAGGGTGGGGGTGCAGGCCACAGCAGAGAAGGGGATTCGGGTGCGCCGTTGCGGGTGTACAGCACCGAGCTGCTCCGCATGGCCGTGATCAAAGATGTGGTCCTCTGCTCCTCCAACCATCTAAGATCACAGCACCCGCTGGTCCTCAAGTTCCTTTTAAATTGCTGCTTAATTTACTTCTAGAACGTCAGAAGAAGGGAAGTTGTGTGCAAATAATGACCTCAGCTGAACCTCAGAGTCAAAGCAGAACCAAATCCAACTGCTGAAGCAGAATTAATGCCAGGAACCTCCCTATCATCTCTTGCAGGAGTCACACTTCTGTAAAATTGCCGTTTCACTCCCAGAGGACGAAATCGGGTCCTCCGGTCAGGGTGTCAATGCGGCTAAGAACGAAGCACCGTGGTTTAGTGGTCAAGCCCCTCTCTGCCTCATGAAGTTTGCTTGGCTCTGCTTGGGTGGACGTGACTAACAGCCTTTCTGCCTCCTCTGTGCTTTCTGACATCGGTGGGAGTTTGCTGAGGGCTGCATCACATGAGAAGCCCTGACTGCAGTGTGTGTCCACACACACAAACACACACACACACACACACACACACACACACACACACACACACACACACACACACTTGCCACAGATTAACGGCAGTTGGGTGAATCATTGCTGGTTGGGTTTCCATCACATATTGGGAAGCCCAAGGCCATTGCCGATTTTGGGACGTTGGAAGTGGGGTCCTGCTGGAGGTTGTTGGTGCTGTTCCACGACACTGAGCTGGTGTCTCTGGAAACTTCTGTCCCTCGCTTGCCAGGCCAGCAGGAGATAGTGCGATGGTATCTATACCCAGCCAGGTCCCGTGTGGCTGATTTATGCTGCTATTCTGAAGCTTTTTCAGCTGCTGAATGGTGTTGGGTTTCGGTGGGGACCGAGGGAGTCGCTCGTATCCCAGCAGTACTCACCTGCTCCAGCTGCAGACATCACAGAGTCTAGGGAAGTGGAGATGGAGTGGGGCTGGATTCTCGACCCGGTCATGAGTTTAATGTGTCACGAGCCACTGGGTGCTTAAGGGTTGAACAAGGGTGACTGTGCTGAGGAAGTGGCTGGTGAGCAAACAAGCAGCAGTTGCTGCTGTCTCACTGATCAACAGCAGGAAAGGCCCTTGTACATCAGGAACTGTGGAGCCTCAGCTAAATCCCTCTAATAAATGTTTATCACTGCAGAGGGGAGGTCGACCCCCCATGGGAAGGTAAACGGCTCCTGAGGTGTGATGCGTATTTAAGTCTTGAATGACACCAGGGTTTGCATCTTAGTGGCCCGATGGACTGTAATCCCCATTGTGTGAAGGCCACATTGTCTGAGGGACACAAAGAGCTCCTGGCTGGAGTGACACTGTTTGTGCCTGAATGCCACAGTAGTCCTGTGCTCATCACCTGTAGAATCAGACACCGAGCGGCGATGCCAGAAAAGCCTGAATGGACCGCAGGACTTTCCTGTAGTTCATTATTAAATTAACATTAGAAGATATTTTGGGATCATTCATTCACCATCAGTGACTGCTGATCCACTGCAGGGTCCAGAGTTCAACCTGGAAGCTCTCTCTCGCTCGCTCTCTCTCTCTCCCTCGCTCTCTCTCTTTACCCCAACGAATGAGCACAGTAAGTGTTTCTGATTGGGTAACTGCTGTTTACCGCGTTTTTCAGGCTCAAACAATGGGAAATAGACACTTGGTATCCCGAAATTTGTTATCCAGTGCATTTCCAGTTAAAGAATTTGATCCCGAGACCGGGAGGTTCACTGTATTTCTAATGTGGCTGCTGAATCTGCTGCAACCCTCAGCCTGATTCCTCATTTTCCCCTCATTCGTTTCCATGTGTTTTTAGGGACGGCGTCTGCAGAGGTGATGGGGAAGTGCCACTCCTCCCCGTGCCAGAACGGAGGGACCTGCGAGAGTCAGGGGCAAGACTACGTATGCCACTGCCTCTTAGGCTATGCCGGGAGGAACTGCGGGACCCCCAGCAGGGACTGCACGAATGAGCCCTGCCTCAACAACGGTACCTGCATTGCTGGGGGTAATGGGTACTTCTGCAGGTGCCTCTCAGGCTTCGAAGGGCCCCGCTGCGAGGAGGACCTGGATGAGTGTTTGTCACAGCCGTGTCACAACGGCGCCATTTGTGTGGACGATGCGGGCGCCTACCGCTGCTTCTGTGTGCCCGGCTTCCAGGGCTACAACTGTGAGATTGACATCGACGAGTGCGCGTCACGGCCCTGCGAGAACAACGGCACCTGCGTGAACGGCAAGGACCGCTACACCTGCGAGTGCATGCTGGGATACGCCGGTAAGCAGTCGTTTGTCTGCTTGCTTATCCGTTTGTTCATACGATCATTCATTTCTTCATTCCTACGTTAACAAACATTTTGCTGACAGTTTTGGATCAAACCTCCCCCTAAAGTATTTATTCAGAAGATAGCACATTGTCAGCCTCATTCCCTCTGCAGGAACTGTCCTGCAGGGACATTCTCATTTGTTTGTCCACAACAACCCAGAATAAACAAAAGTGCACCAAAGCAGGCAAAGAGGTTTACACACAGACACAGGATGAGCAGAGCATAGCTGGTGTGTCTGACGCCACCGCGTTGCTGGTTCACGTCCCTCCTATAGGAGTGACGCTCAGAAAGCAAACACACAGATAATCACAGCAGATGGTGTTGGGCTCATCTATGGAGCTGCCAGGAGGTCAAGAGGGAAACGGCTCTGAAAGAAGTGGATACGGAGACCCTTCCTGAACGCTGGGACGGATTCAGCAGCTCTGAAGGAGAGGGGGAGTCCATTCTACCATACTGACGCTCCAAACCGAGAGCTGATAGACTGTTGATTTTAGATCTCGTGATTGGAGCCACCGATTGTCCAAAGGTGGAGGAGCACAGACCTCTTGCTGGTTTTATAGTAACAGCCAATGTCATGATACACTAAAAGCCGCAGGTCCTTGAGGACATAAAAGTTGAGCTTCCGTGTTTTTCCCGTCGCTCCTGGCGTCTGCAGTATTTCAAGCGCCTCGGCTGTTATCTGCACAATGGAGGAATTTGTCGCGGAGACATTCCTGGACCAGCGTATCTGAAGCACTCATTGCTGAATCTGCTCAAAGGATTAATGTCACCTCCACTGCAGCCGAGGGGAGTGGACTGCAGGCTGCCTGCTCAAGTACAAGAGTGTAGTTTTGTGCAGTGCGTTTGCGTTTGCACGCTCTAGCACGGAGCCCCCTCTTCTTCTGCGAGCAGCTGCGTTTCGCCCTGTTGCTCCAGCTGTACGCATACAGACTGGCACTGAAGGCTGAAGTGGACAGAGCCCTCGGCTAAATGAACAAATAATATTCCACACAGAGTTCTCTTGCTCAAAGCCATCATTTTCCTTGGGGCCGTTCGGTGTAAAAGATGTTTACCACCCAGTCCTGCCGATGATCACGGGGGGTAACTCCGTGCCTTCGCTTCCTGTCTTCTTTCGGTCCTCAGCATTAGTGCCCAACATGGCTGATGTTACATCTACAGCAATTGGTTTGTTCAGCTAATTCCTTTTTCCAAGACCATTCATAACGTGAGGTTTGTATTCCAAATGACTCAAAATGTGCTCATCCATGAGGTGGGGTGAGTCCAGGTGAGCACCTTCACCAGCAGACCTACAGCAGGAGCAGGACCGGCACCCGGATTGCTGCCTATTGCCCCTGAGTGGAGAAACTGAGGACAGCAGAAGAGAAGAGCGCGTCCTGTGTTTGTCTTAGTCTAAAGTGTGTTACAGTGCAGTCGCACTCAGTTTTTTTGCTGTTGCGGGAAGGAAACATGGCTTTGTTCTTCTAATCGGTGCTGAAATGTCTAATATGAAGTGATAGTTTATCTGTGATTCAGTCCCCTGTTGCCTAAGAAGACCTTTAAATAGAGCGTGAGCAGGCTGATGTTGAGTCACTGTGGTAACAAACACACACGCCTTTCATCGGGTCTTTATCAAAAATTCCAAACATTCGGCTGAGAAACATTCCCTCGTAGGAATGATGGGCTGATATGGGAGATCTGCTCTTTCTCCACTTCTCAGCTGTATAGAGGGCCGCACCATGTAGTGGCAATGGGAGGCAGGGTGTGTGGTGTCAGGAACTCTTTGCTTAGGACTCATCAGTTTATCTGGCTTTAACACCCCTTTCTGCTGACTTTCTGCACCTCATGATGTTTGCGCACGGAAGATGAGATGAGCTTCCCTCCGCAGGCGTGACACCATCGGATTCGGCAAATGCGGTCTGTGAGACCGGAGACCTACAGATGCGTGACGATTAATAATGATACTCATCTGTGAGCGGCCTAATACGCAGACGTGCTGCAGAAAAGTGGAAAAGAAATGGATGTCAGCAGCAAGTTGTTCCCCTCAAACACAGGCTTACACTTATTTTTCTGCTGTGCGTTCAAGGAGACAACTGTGAAGTGGAAATAGACGAGTGTGAGTCCCACCCCTGCCAGAACGGGGCCACCTGCCATGACCTGGTGGGCCGACATACCTGCGACTGCCCCCTGGGGTTCGAGGGCCTCAACTGCGAGGTGGACATAGACGAATGTGCTAGCCAGCCCTGCCTCAATGGGGGCACCTGCACAGACTTGGTGGACAGGTAGGACCTCCGGGGGAGGGGGGGGTGTCACATGGGAGTCACCTTTAGTAATGGCTGAAGGCATCATGAAGGGTAACTCAGGCCAAAAGTTCAATCCAACCACTTTTGCTGTAGTTTGCAAGCAGGATTTCAGCTGTGCTAAAAGCACTGATGGGTAACAAGGATTTCTGTGTTTGTGGTTGGCTGCTAAACGTCAGCCAAAAGGCCACGGCATACCTGTTCCTCACAGAGGGATAATAGGGTCCACAGCAAACCAAAGCGAGGAGAAAATGAACGCAGTCGTAAGAAGGACGGTGGCAGAAATAACAGATGCCAAATGTCGTACAGCTACAAGTGCGACTGCAGAGACACTGGATTCACGGGCCTGACCTGTGCGGAGGAAATCCTAGAGTGCAGCTCGAACCCCTGCCAGAACAACGCCACCTGCGAGGAGGAGATCAACCGCTACAGCTGCATCTGCTGGCCCGGTACTTCCTCCGCTTCCTTTACTCTGCTGTGCTTTACCCATTCCTGTACAATAGGAAACTGCTGCAAAGTATCTTCTTCCTGCTGGGAGATTAAGGCCACGGGGACAGCGAGTGAAGCGGCTCTGCAGCTCGCAGTCCCAGAGTGAGCGCTGTCCTCTAGTGGCTCATTCGCTGTCCACGGTTCAGCAAAAACACCGCTAGCGGGTTGAAGGTGTCACTGTGCTGTGAAACGTAAAAACATTTCAGGCCAGTAAGCAAATGGAAGACAGTACACAGTTAACATAAAATATTGGCAAATAATAAAAGATGAGAGCCCCCGAAATAGATTGCACTCAGATTTTAGGGAAACTTAGCGGCGGCTATAAATACCGAATGTGCTGTTTCCTGCAGCTACTGCGTTCCAGTCACTGCTACTGCAATGTACAGTAAGCAAGCTAACTTTTTATATTCTTATCATCTATAAATAGATTGCATAAAGTCCTATGTCATCTATTTATCCCAAGTGCTGGATTGCAGGCCTCCAAAAGGAGGCTGAAACATTGACATACAGGCGCTCCTTTTCAGTGTTTTCCTCATCCCACATCAGCCCGCTTTTCCCAGAGTTTATTATGCGACCCAACAGTGTCCGTGCAGACGGGACTGCGGCTGAGCTTTCCAGAGAAAACCAGAATGGCGGCCGCTCCACACACACGCTACATGGCAGAAGTATGTGGACACCTGACCATCACACCCACATGTGTTTATGGAACTCACTTTGTGCACAGGGTGGCACAGTCATGCTGGAGCAGGAACGAAGCTTCTTCCTCAAACTATGGCCACAAAGCTGGAAGCACACAGTTGTGTAGAATGTGTTTGCATGCCGTATGGGTGCGGCTGAAGCAACTCAGCTCAGTCATGGGGGGTCCACATACTTTTGGCAGCATACAGCATATTTTTCTCCTTTGCAAATATACTTTAATAACAGGAACTGTTTTACTAGAAATGTTCACAAGACACAAGAATATAAACCAGAACTGAACAGTTGAACCTGTTCCCATGACAACAGGTGGTGTAGGAATTTATCATTCACCTTTATTGTGATTAAATTAATTTGAAAAAGGCAAACCGTATTTTGTGCTATGGTGTGTACGTGTGTATATGGTGGCTGTGTCATTTTTTCTTGTGCATTTTTGGAAGTTTTGTATAAATAAGTTGGTTCTTTTCTGATAGAAACATTAAGGTTATGCACATGCTGTGTGGTTGTGCGTCTGCGGTGCTCTGCTGGCAGTGGGTTGTGTAAGTGGGTATGTGTGCTATGAAGTGCATTTGCTTCCTTCTGGCTGTAACATTATATACTGTGAAATGTTTTCTGATTGTGCTTTTGTGCTATGACAATACTGTGTGTGTGTGTGGGGGGGATTTTGCTGTGTTGTATGGGCCAGGTGCTCATCTCCAGAGAGACTTGTAGGTTGTTGGTCAGGGGCTCTGACAGCTCTGTGTGTGCCTCAGGGTACGAGGGTGAACACTGCGAGGTCGACATCGATGAGTGTGTGACGCGGCCCTGCAGGAACGGTGGGAGGTGCCTGCAGAAGTCAGAGCTGTCCAGCTACCGAGACCCTACGGAGTTCAGCTATGCTGAGGCCGCAGGTTACTTGTGTGTCTGCCCACCTGGATTCACAGGTGAGACCCGAGATCACTTTCCTCTCCTACGTACATCCTACGTTAGCATTTCACACCCTCTGTTTGTAGGATAGATTCCCGACAACTGCAAAGCCGCACCGAATAAGCGATCCCTGAAAATGGATGGATGGATGGATTGATGAATAGATAGAGTGAACGCTCAGTGAATTAAATATAAAGGCAAAAGCTTGTCTGTTGCCAGGGGAAACCTGTTCTGTGGATGTGGATGACTGCGAATACATGCCCTGTCGCAACGGGGGCACCTGTGAGGACCAGACCAATGCATACCGGTGTGTTTGCTTACCTGGATTCACAGGTGAGAACCAGTCCTGAGCTGCCTGTCGGAAACAGACTGTATGGAAATGGTGTGTGTGTGTGTGTGTGTGTGTGTGTGTGTGTGTGTGTGTGTGTGTGTGTGTGTGTGTGTGTGTGTGTGTGTGGAAGGACAACACTCTTGTTTGAACCTGGCTGGCACAGACTCACCAGTTTCCTCGGAGTGCAGAAGAAAATACCAAACAAGTGACCCTAAAGCCAGAGTTTGCCTTCCGCCTTCACCACTGGCTGAAATGTGTGGAAGAAATAAACATCTCACTATGGCCCATCATTGTCACAGGGCAAATGGGAGGGAAAGGGGGAAGTTGTCTGGACTTCTTTAAAAATGCAAGTGGAAGCCACAGCGTTTCCCTCACGTGAGTGCCTGGGCGGTCGGGTGGGGCCTGCAGCAAAGGCGAAGCAAGGAGGACATCCAGCCAGAAGAACTACTAAGCCCTTCACCTGCCATATGCTGCCTGTCGCCATGAAGTTTGCCCGGGGAGCCGCAGATTAGGCAACAAGCTTCTTATTCCGTTTAACTAAAGTAAACACAGAGTCAGGGCTTTTTTTTAATTAACCGACCGGCCCGCCTGGCTGCCATCTTTTCAGCTGTTGGACGGGCGGCCCGCGTGGGTGTTTCCTGGAAGCAGACTTTGTAAACGCTGTTGTCCTGCCTGTGTGTGTGTGTGTGTGTGTGGGAGGCAGAAGCACAGCAGCATCGCTAGCACGCACGGATTCACGAGCTGATGAAAAACGCCCTCTTTTGGAGGCCCCGCCCCTCACCCGCTCCCTGCAGCTTAGCTGGTACCCCTGGCTGCCCATTGTGCGCGACCCCCTGCGGGTGAACATTCCTGCTGTCAGTGCTGACGGAGCCCAGCTGGGAGGTGGGGGGGATTGGAGCTCGGTCAGAGGTGGAGGGAGGTGTGGGTGGGTGGGGTGGGGAGTTAGAGCCGGGTGGGCTGGCCCCCTCCTTGATGACTCGTGACCGCCTGGCACCGTGGAGGAGGAGGAGGAGGAGGAGACGTGCACTAGATCAAGCCCCTGCGCTTCCCTTTGCACCGGAGCCGAGGGAACATGGGGATTCTGGTTCTGCAGTTCATCTTGCTGGGACTGTCCGTGCCGACAGGTAAACACCCCCCCTCTCCTTCCCCGGCGTGGCGATCAGAGGCCAAAGCTGAAGGTGGGGTTTCGGGGCCGGTGGTTAAACTCGAGATGCTCGAGGTGAGTGAGCGCAGGTTGGTCCACAGGAGTTATGCAGATGGCACCACGCCGTAAGAAATCTGTTTCTCCTCCGCCTGTTGTGTAGGTGCTGGTGGAACAAGCAGATACGCAAACACTGAGCCTGTACGTCCGCGCGTGTGTCAGCAGTCTCTTCCTTGCGGCTCATCCTCTTTGCTAAATATATCAGGGTACATGCTTTCGGGAAACTGAATCGTTCTGCAGAAAATCGTGGGTTTGATGCATTTTAAACACGAGATAAAATTATGTTTATATTCTAATAAACAAGTAGAAATGTGTCCTCAACTCAGAAGCTCTGGCTCCACAATAATGGAGTAAATGTGAGGAAATCCTCCAAAGTCTCTTAATTGGATGCTTTATTAGCTTCAGGACTTGAATGCATCCATCTGGTGGCTCAATGCAGACCCCGGAGTCTGCGGCTCACGAACGTGCGTGTGTGCGGATTTGCAGTGCTAAAGGCCGATGGGTATGCATAGGAGCCTCTGCGTCTCCTTTACCAGGAGCTGTGATTTAAAGTCCCATCCAAAAACACCCTTTTTGCTTGAATTTATGGACGCAACCCCTTTTCGGTGGTTTGGGGGCATAAAAAACTACCAGCCCTCGCCATTCCAAGGAGTTGTATGCAAATTCTGGGGAGCCCCATTAAGCTTGACCGAGCACTGGATGAGCACAGCTCTCCACCCTGTTACGCCTCGGCTCTGTTACCGCTTTTTTCAGCAGACCCGTGGTTTTTTGTTGCACAAAATTAGCACCCAGGGAGACACAATTCGTTGAATTTGGACACATTCTGCTCTGTTAGGTCTACAATTTGGGGTGACCAGGCCCCTGGGGCAGCAGGTGGTGCAGAGATCACAGTTTCCTCCTTGCACTCGGGTTCGAACCTGGCTGCTTCCTGTACCCTTGACCAAGATACACACCCAGAACCACACAGCTGCACAAATGAGCAAGTCATCCTAAATAGTTTACTGCATTGACATAACTGGAAGCCATTCTGGAAAAAGCACCGTCGGAATGAATACATGTAAACAAGGCCGAATCTCCAAAATGTTGCCTGTTTGTAATGGCATCTCCGTTTGCAGGCGTGGACTGCGAGGTGAACATTGATGAATGCCAGAGCCAGCCTTGCCAGAATGGGGCGCGGTGTGAAGATGCCGTCTCTGGGTACACCTGCCGCTGCCCCGAGGCTCGACCCGGGGAGGTGCCGTGGGGCGGTCTTCACTGCGAGGTCCCGTTGACAGGCTGCCAAGGCCACTGGTGTGAGAATGGTGCCATGTGTGTGCCCTGGCTGGAGGAGGGGAAACAAGGCTACACCTGCCACTGTCCACCAGGCTTCCAAGGCGAGCACTGCAGCCACGCCACCACCTTCTCTTTCTACCACCAGAGCTTCGTCCCCCTGCAGGGACTCAAAGCCAACGGGCTGCCGGAGGTCCACCTGCGCTTCCGCACCACCCTGCCCAATGGGATCCTCTTCTATAGGGGGGATATGGGCAACTATCTGTCCCTTGAGATAGCAGGAGGGTGCATCCGTGCCACAGCTGTCATTGGCAATGCTGAGATCCACGTGGTGCTACCTGGCCTGGTGCACGACAGTGCCTGGCATGACGTTCACCTGACGCTTAATGAAACCCTATGGTTGGAGCTAAGAGGACCAGGCTGTGGGCGTGCGAGCTGCAAGGTGGAGAACGGAAGCGCTGAGCTCCATCACCTACGCGTCCCTCCCTCCTTTGCGGATGCCTCCGTGGGAGGTGTGCAGCTGCAATACCTGGACAACACAGCAAGTCGGGTGGGTTTTGTGGGCTGTGTGCAGGACCTGGCCGTGGACTCCCTGCCTGTGGTCCCGCAGGATTTCCCCGAGGTGTCTGGAGTACAGGCAGGCTGCAATAAGACCAAGTGGTGCCACCCAGACCCGTGTTCCAGCCACGGACGCTGTGTGGACCTCTGGACCAGCTTCTACTGCGACTGCCGCCGTCCCTTCTACGGGGAGAGCTGTGAGAAAGGTAAAAACGGTCACTCATAGGTCGGCCCCCGAAACGGGTCACCGTCATGTCGTTTGCGTTTCTCATAGCTCTTCTTCCTTGCCAGAATACCCTGCCTGGACGTTCGGTCATGAGGACGCGAGGAGCTACGCGTCCTACACCGTCAGCGTGGTTCCTAGAAGCCGATTTGGGGTTTCATTCCTCCTGCGCTCACGGAAGCAGGATGGGTTACTCTTTCAGCTGAGGCGAAGGGGAGCGCCGTACTTCACCATCTACCTGCGGCGCGGTGAGGTGCAGATTCAGGTCTTCTCCCAGGGTCACAGCCTGGCTCCGATTTTTGTCACAACCGGAGAGTGGTTCCTCCTGCCCGAGGAACAGAACAGCTCCGTTTTCTTGCACCCGGGACTGGAGCTAGAGCCTGGAGATGTCGCTTACGTCGGGGGGCTGCCGGACGGGGAGGACTCGGG
Source organism: Heterotis niloticus (assembly GCA_018136845.1). Classification (NCBI taxonomy): domain Eukaryota; kingdom Metazoa; phylum Chordata; class Actinopteri; order Osteoglossiformes; family Osteoglossidae; genus Heterotis; species Heterotis niloticus. Next base: position 30,058,775 of record CM030899.1, read on the forward strand.
GCCCTGGGGCAGACATTTCAAGGGCTGCCTGCAGGACTTCCGTGTGTATGGCGAACATTTGGAGCTGCTGAACATCACACAGGGAACTGAAAAGTCTGAAAGCGCAAACCAGACGTGGTCTCCCAAGGAAATAACCAACGTGCAGCTGGGCTGCTACAGCGACAACTCCTGCTGGCCACACACGAATGGGGTACTGCCGGTTCTGGTCCTTCATTTGCCACAGCGTACAGCTGTAGCTCAGTCTGGCTGGAATCAATGATTTATTTAATGCTTCGGTCCTGCAGACACAATGCTGAGATGTGGAGGCCTGCTTTTATGTTCCATGCTTCCAGAAATTCTCCTTCTTGATGCCCACAAGTTCTACCTTTAATGCAAAATAACAGGAAGCACCCAAAGAATTTTATTGGTTTATTCGTACAAATATCTCGGGGTTGAATAAGCATTGTGGGATGACGAATTTGATGAGGGAGAAATTTTTAGTGGTTTTGTGTATAAAATATGCTTTTATGACTAATATATAATAATATGATATCCACGATTATTCAGCAGCTGCTGTTGCTCGATCGTGATTTTGCCTCTTATGCTGCTTTCGATGTTTATTATTAAATTCATACGCTGGCCAGTGGACGGCAGGATCGCGCAACCTCTTGTGACTTCTCCCCTCCAGGTGGAGCTGTGTAAGAACGGAGGAGAGTGCAGAGTCACCTGGAACGACTTTGCCTGCGAGTGCCCTTCGAACTTCACGGGCCGGACGTGCGAGAGACGCGTGTGGTGCACCAGTGACCCGTGTGCCGCAGGCAGCCACTGTGTGAACCTCCCTGATGGATACGAGTGTAAGTTCATGTCCATCTACAGCTACGATTACTCACAGTCCCATTTCAAACTTTGATACTCAGCCTTAGGACCTTCCAACTTCCAGCTTGTGTTTGTGCAGCAGAGTGAACGGTTGTAATCCTGTTCGTGTATTTCACAGGCCTTAGTAACGCCACGTTTGAAAACAACGCCCTGCAGTACAAAGCCAATGGCTCCCTGGTTGTCCCGGTGACCAACCTCACCATTGAGCTTCGGACCCGGGAGGAGAATGGGGTGATACTGCGTGCCTTCAGCGGGGCAGAGTTCTTCTGCGTGGGCCTCCTCAACTCTTCTCTGCTGGTGAAGATCCGTACGGGGAACAGCGTGGAGGCCCTGGCCTTCACCAGCATACAGTCCGTCTCGGACGGGGACTGGCACCTCGCGCAGGTCACCATGTCTGACCCACAGCAGGGCTCCTCTCGCTGGGCCATCTCAGTGGACGGGAAGAGGAGTGGCACCAGCCTGGCCGCTGCTGGGGATCTCAGCTTCCTGAACGAGTCGACGCTGTACCTGGCGGAGAACTTCACCGGCTGTCTGGGGGAAGTGAGGGTGGGCGGGGTCTACCTGCCGTTCTTGAGCAGCCGGGCTCCGCAGGCCCCCCAGTTTATCCGACAGGGAGCGGAGGAGGTACGCCTGGGATGCGCTGGATCTCCCGTGTGCCAACCTCAGCCCTGCCTCAATAACGGCACGTGCGAGGACCTTTTCAACCTGTTTGGCTGCGCCTGTGCCCCAGGCTGGGAGGGAGAACGCTGTCAGGAAGAAGTGGACGAATGCGCCTCGTTGCCCTGCCTCCACGGGACTTGCAGAGACATCCTGGCGGACTTTGAATGCGAGTGTCCCCGTGGCTATGGGGGCAAAACCTGTGAAGTGGACCTAGATGATTGCCAAGGCCACATATGTGCAAACGGGGGAAGCTGTGTGGATGGAGTAGACAGCTACACCTGCGCCTGCCCCCCCAACTTCACGGGATTGTTCTGCCAGTGAGTGAAGCACATACGAGCGACACTTTATTCATAAAAGACCCCCTGTGATTTTACTGCATCAGGTTCACTTTGTTCCAGCACCTGTCAACAGGAGCGGGAGAACCATCTGAAATGGCTGCTTTCAGGGTTGAAATGCATATCCTTGACTGCGATGCCCCATGCTTTCACTGCATTCATTTAGCAGAGCATAAGCAGCAGCTGGTTGAAATGTTGCTGCTGCTCATCGGAACAATGACACGCTTTTCGCCAGCGTGTATTTTACAATTGTGTGTAGTGGCAGCGTTACAGTAGCAGTACAGTAGTACAGCAGTGTAATGTGTGCGCACAGTGTGTGCTGGGATGCTGTAAATGAACCCCGAGGCCATCGAGTTCCTCTTCCTTGCAGGTGGACTTTCCCGCCGCTGAGGTGCGAGCAGGATGTGCAGTGTGAGAATGGGGCCACCTGCACGGAGGCCATCTGGGGAGCCAACTGCACCTGCACGCCTGGCTTCACAGGTGTCAGGTGAGACCTCCCTAACAACGCACCCTGGGTCACAGCTAAAGGCGTGAAAGACTTCTCAGCATGGCACACTCCTGTACTGGGGTCACTGGTGTCACGGTAAAAAAAGAGAGCGGGACAAGCAGCACCCATACGAAGCTCGATGAAGACGATGAAGATGATAAAGATGTTGATAGTCGTGATGACACCACCGAAAGCGATGGTGACGATGCTGAGGCCATGGGTGCTGATGGTGCTGATGATGGCTTATGAACATTTTGATGACAGGTGTGTCCGTTACTGCTGTCCCCCAGGTGTGAGGTGGAGCTGGACGAGTGCGAGTCGAACCCCTGTCAGCACGGCAGTTCCTGCCTGGACCGGCTTGGTGGGTTCCAGTGTGTGTGTACGCCGGGGTTCTCTGGCCGCCACTGTGAGAACAGCGTGAGTGTCCCCACTGGTCCCCGCAGCCCTCTTCTGCACTCTGTCATCGTTTGTCAGAGCTGAGATGGACCGCTCTAGAAAGCGGTGCTGAGGTTTGGCACGGCCTGCGAAGAGGGAGGACGTGTTGGCCACACCAAGCACAAGAACTCAAGGCAGTTCACAGTCTAATGTGCAAGGGAGGGTAACCGAAAGCAAGAGGCTCCCAGCTCAGACGCTGAAGGGGGTGTTTTTGCGTGGTGCTTCAGTTCAGCCTCTGTTTAAACATCCAGTGCAGAGGCAAAGGTTTCCCATGAAGGTTAAAGTCACTCTGCAAAGTGCTTGTGTCATGTAATGTGGAGATGTGAAGTAATGTGGTTACACCGGCAGTGTAAACTGCCCTATTATTATGTAATGGAATTTAATGCAACGTAGTGACGTATACTGTAAACTCACTCCCGGTCTCTGCTCTCTGTCCCGCCTCCACCGTACAGAAACAGGAACAGAAAGAAGGGCTCCCCTTGCTGCTCGTGGCTGTTCCCCTGGCCTGCTGCTGCGTGCTGCTCGCTGCCATCGGTCTGGCGGTGATGGCGCTGACGGCACGAAGGAAGCGGCAGTCCGAGGGCACCTACAGCCCGAGCCAGCAGGAGGTGGCAGGAGCACGGCTGGAGATGGACAGCGTGCTGAAAGTTCCCCCAGAGGAGCGGCTCATCTGAGCTCCTCTGCTCCCGTGAGGAGGACTGGGTGGGGGGACGGGACTTCTTGGGAACTGGAAAGACTTCGCGGGAGCGGCTGGCAGGAGCTTCCTCCTAGGAAGCAGAAACGCCTGAGGAGTTGTGGGGAGGCATCAACCCCACTTGTCAGCCGCAGCATCAACACCACATCCACTGACAGCGGAACTGCTAGGAGCAGAGGTACAGGGGAGACACCTGACAGGTGAATGCTAAGGCCCCCCACAGTCTGACATCTACACAGGAAGTCCACGCGTTCACCTGGCCTAGGTGAGCAGCGTGTTCTTACCGAGCCGATGGGCCCAGGGGACGGCCGTCTACAGAGGACCCCGGCGGAACTACAGCCGACATGCCAAGGTGGCCGGTTGTTAGCTTAGCGTCTGCTTTCCTGACGGCTGCTTTCGCCATTTCTCAGGTGGACTCGACTCCGAAGGGGGTCCTCTGTTTTGCCGCCGCCACCTCGGATTTCCTAAGACAAGGACTTGGCCGTGTCGCCAGTCATGGTCTCCTGTGTTTTCATAGTGCAGGAAACAGTGTGTGGCAGTGACTCAAGCTCTGTATCTGCTGTTCACCTCATCTGCCATCCACTGGCCGCTCACCTGCCACAGCCGAAGGCCGATACCCTTTAGCAACACCTGTCTCCAGGTATCCCGCTTAAAAGAATGCCACTTGGAATGGCTGGGTTCCTCAAGTCTGACTGGCTCATGGATGACCGCTGAGAAGGTGCAGCTTGGGACCAGCTGGAGGGGGCGGTGAACGCGAGCATCTTGGCTACGGTTGGGCAGAGCGCTGTCGAGAGACAATCATCTCAGCTTTACTGTTTCATAAACATTGCTTGTTTTGTCTTAGTTTTATTAAAAGTTGTGAATTGTCCTTGTTCTTAAGGTTTTTACCCATGATAACTTTGAAGGTACAGACACTGGAGTATTTTTTAAACCTCTGCTTAATTCATTTGCGCTCACGCATCTGTAACGTAGCTTCCAGAGGAAACAGAGCTACACCATGCAGCTGGTGTGTATGATGCCAGGGTGGTAATTTTGGTGTAAAAATGTAAAATACGTGGTTGTATCGGACTCTGTTTATCGGTCACACCTCGGTCTAGAGAGAGCTTTTAGGTACAGCTTAAAGCACAACTTTCAACAGCAGTTCATAGTAAATCTATGCAAGTCATGAATAAAACGTGTAGAACTTTAAAAAAAATAGCTTTTTATTATAATTTGTTTTTTAAACAGGAAAAATAAAAGTTAAGATTAATTTTGTAACTCTGTGTTTGTGCCTTTATAGCACTGCTGTGATTCAAGCAAAGCAGATATTTGCCTCCACTTTCCTTGCCTCTCCTCCTTATTTATTCCACGTTTGGCTTTTTCTTTTGTTGTGTTAATGCTCCTGAATATTTGTTATGCTCAACTTTCAACATCCCACACTATATTTCATTTTTAAACATTTTTCATCTGACAGGTTGTTTTCAAGGCAACTGAGCAGCAGGTTTATGTCTTGTACCAAATACATAATGAATTCCGCAAAAAAAAAGCCTTTCTTCCTCTCCGAACCACAAAAACGAGAGATGTTCTGCGCTGAGCCATCTGGATGCTCCCAAGCAGCCACGCTGGCGATGTGCTTATTCCTAGCCGACCCTTGACCGGGACCCTTGACCGCAGTGCCTGACCACAACCCCTGAGCTCTTTTTGGCCAGTCTTTAGCTTCAGACTAACTTTAACCACCCAGGAATCATGTGGTGGCCCTGAGAGACGACAAAAAAGACACAATTCGCTCTCACCGAGGTTGGAATAACTAAGATCTTCAGAGTCATTTGTAATAAAGCAGTGAACCATGGGCACGGGCAGCCAGATGCAGCTCAGGATGAAAGCTCTGCTCAATAAGGCATCTAATGCAGCTTTGAAGGCAGGTCTCCACCTCTGGACCAGGAAAGCTTGTCTAAATCCTCTACGCCCCACACACACCGTACACCCCCCGTGGCCCCTTTCAGGGTCTAACAGGGACATTCCTTTGTGTTGTTGCAGGCTGGCGCCCCGTGAGCCACACAGCACCTCTTCCCTTCCTCTTTAATGAATGTGATTTGTAGCCGGCAGTGAGGTGAGCTGCTCCTGCGCGGCCCCCCCACCCACGGCCAGGGCCAACAGGAAAGGAATGCGGGGGAGAGCAGGCGCGGGAGGGGTTCTGATCGGGTGGGAGACGGCGTGTGTGTGCGTGCGTGCGTGCGTGCGTGCGTGTGTGTGTTATGCCACAGTGGGAGGAGCAAGGTGTGCACAATAAGAAGATGCATACCTGCTCATATGTACAGTGCAGTGCCCCCTCAGTACTGAGACACTGAATTCTTTTGCAGTTTCAGTACAGCTTGAGGTGCCCAAGTGCCATCTTTATTGCTTTAATGTCGTTTCCTTCTTGCGGACAGAAGGAAACCTGCAGATATCGGTGTGCAGAGTTACTTCCCTCTGCAAAGTAAACAAATATTTGCAATAGCTTTGGCTGCAAAGACGAAATAAACGCTTTCTGCAGTTTCCGGCCAGAGTCTCACGTTGCTGCCGAGGAATGTCGGCCTCCTCCTCCTCCGTGTAGATCTGTTTTATCTCAGCTGCTTCTGCAGATTTTTCAGCACAAACTGCTTTTACTGCCCTGTGCCACCGCGTCTCAGCTGGATTCAGAACTGGACCTGAAGAAGATCTGCTCACATTCGAGATGAAACAAAGTCAGAAAACTGCATTCTTCCCACAGCACTGCATGTACTGCTCACTGGGGGAACTCGCGGCTTAAACAGGTGAATTACAGGTGAGTCACCTGGCCCCCTGACTGCCATCCACCGGTCAGGGAGCTGCCATGTGTACCGGTGCTGGGGTGTTAAAAGCATCCCGAATCCCTCCGGCTGCTCCGCCTCCCCGTGCCACAGGGCCTGCCGAATGTCGCGGGGGGGCCGGCGCAGCGGGATGTGACACAGCCCATCCATGGAGTGCACGCGTTAATGAGCGCCTCCCCACTCTCAGGTGTCAGAATTCACCACCGAATCAGACAAACATCACGGTGGGCCGCAGCCGCCATGTTGACAAATGCAGATATTTCACTTTTAATTGACACTAAAGGATGGAAATGGTCTGTCTCACCAGGGGGGGCAGAGAAGTAGAAATGTGCTCGTGGGGGGACTGTCGGATTTGCAGCACCGTCACTGTGGCCTGTTGGAAGGGAAGAGGTGAACGTCAGTATTTAGGGGGGCTTTCGTGATCTCCCATGCGGGGGTCTGGTCGAGCGATTACCGATCAATAACAGTCGATGGCATTATTACCTGTGAAATGCCGCAAAGTCCGTCTCCAACGGCGGAGCATCGGCGACCCTGAATGTCGCCGTAATTCGTCTCTAATTCATCAGCCAAGATTCTGGCCCAGGTGTTGGGAGTGCAGCAAACATTACTGTAAGAAGGCAAGTTTGCGGCTGCCGCTGTAAATCAGCTTTTGGCCGGAGGAGATTTTTGCCACAGCTTCGTCCGCCTCCCCAGAGGTGCGGAATGGATGATGGTGTTGCACTGTGCTCGCCAGTGTGTCGTCATCCTGTTTTCCCCCACATATAAAGCGCATGGCTTTCTTTTTCCATTTATCGCCAGATACGCGGCCGCAATAACATCACAGAAACCCCGATAATGGGGATTTCAGTCAACTTCCAGCTGCCTCATCCGCCGACCCGCTGACCTCAAAATGCATCTTGCAGTTCATCCTTCAGTTTGCATAGAACGTGTTTCCATTATGCTTTAAGTGGGTAAATGATCACTTTTTGGGCTGGCGGGACGCACGTTGTGTTGCAGAGTCTGTGCAGCGTAAAAGCGAAGAGGCCACCGGGACTTCTCCTCCAGTCCACTTGTTGCACCTGCATGCATTCATTTATCTCAGTTTCCTCCAAAGCGCCTCGCAGCGATTTGCCTGTTTGTACACGAGGCCACTTTTACTGCATTAATTTGGGGTAAAGTATTTTGGTCAAAAACACTGCCGCACCAGGTGGCATTCTGAAGTGGACCAGCGCAGGTTCAAAGGCAGCAGCTTTAACTGCTACGCTACCTGCTGCTCCATACAGCGATTTGCTCACCGGGGTAAATTTTACCCCCGCAATGGTAGGTGCAACTCAGATCCACCCATTCTTCGAGAACCCCTGTCACCCTCTTTACTGTCTGTCGTCGGGGTGACGCTGTCGCAGCTTGCAGGGCAGCACCACGGGGCTGAGGAGCAGTTTCTGCCCACAGGCTGTCGGGCTGCTCAGCTCTGGGCAGCAAAGGGCTTGACCAGCACCGCCACCACTGACCACCTCCTGCTGTTTCACTGCCACCGCTGACCTTGCACTCATTTTTATTACCCATTTATTTATCTATTTATCATCCTGTTTATTATGTATTGTCTATCAATCTACTATCTATTTAACTGCTTATTTATCCGCAATACTAAGCATCGACTTCAACTTGTCTGTGCCGTTTTCTGTTTTTCCGTCTGATGTATTATGCACTCTGATCCTGGAGAAACTGCACTCCTTGCACATCTACATATGTGCAGAATGACAATACAGTGGACGCCAAACGCTGAACCCAGGTGACATCACTGCCACTGTACATAGAACCCAGGAGTGAAGACCTATAAAGATTCACTACAAACCCTTCTCTCTGCATAACTTACTTTGCTACACAAGACCCCGCATGGTCCCCTCTTGTTATACCCCTGGTATCTGAATTCCAGAAAAAGCTCCAGTCCTCTGCCACAACTATGGGGGCAGCCACGCCCCCCCCCCCCCCCCCCAAGAAATGCAGGTGTTTTAACAGGGCACAAGGGGGCAGTAGAGATCTGCAGGACTCAGGCTGGGAGACCTGGGAGCGGAAGACACTTGGCATGATGATGCGCTGCTTCTCACTCCTTTCCTTTCCTCGAAACAAACCCGTTCCGCTGACTCTTCAACCAAACCACAGGCTCTGGTCTCACTGTGCCTGTATGGTGCCATACACGCACTTGTTAAATGTGTGTGTGTGCCGCAAACACAAATTTTAGTGCTACAGATGAGGCCAGAATGAATCTCAAACAACACTGTTATCCGGGATGAGTAAATACAGTCCTTCACAGTCAGGCAGTGGAGTTTAGGGACTCAAACCCAGAGGGATCTGTCTGCTAGGCCCCAATTGTTAACGCTAAAGTAGGTGGAAGAACAGAGGAAGAAAAAGCTGAAATTCCAGATGTTCTTTGCTGTCTGGCTCCTACGTTACTCTCTGAACCGACATTGAAAACGTGGGATAAAATGAGGGTAAAAACGCAGCATTGGTGTACAAACCTTTCTGTGCAGGCGACGGTGAGGTTCCTGGGGTGCCTTTGGTGCTTCCGCAGCCCCCCCCAACAGCGGACTGATGTGTGACTTTGACCCCTGCCTAGAAAACAACCGTCTGGTAGAGAAGTGGTTCGAGCTTGCACTTGGCAGTCTGTGAGTTCTTGTTCGCATGCCAGCTGCTGTTGTAGCATCAACAATACCGAATACCCTGAATGGACAGAGTAAAAATTACCCAGCCGTGTAAATGTGTAGACCATCACAATCAGCACACCAACCCCACACTTGAAGATAAGTATTGGCAAATGTCCCATCTAGGGGTTGCTTCAGAGCATAGGGCTCAGCGGCTGTGGCTTCGGACCGCACCCGTGACCCGGATTAAGCGGCTCTCGTACCGGATGGTTCAGCACAGACCGGCCCAGTTGGGGTCCGGGTTTGAGTCCAGCTCGGCCCGTGCCGTAGAGTTTCTGCGCTGTCCCTGTGTCTGCATGGGTGTCTTCTCCATCCAAAGGCATGCACTTCGGCTGGCTCGGTCTCTCTAAATCGCACTGCGATGACATGGTACTCCTTCCTAGCCGGTGCCCAGCAGCTGTGCCCTAGACTGCTGTGACCCTGGCTGGGATAAGCGGGTAAGATACGAGTGGGTGGTCCAGCACATTAACGTGACCGATGTTCCTAAGTGACCCACGGTCAGCCGCTGACGTGCCTTCACCCCCAGTGATCTAACCGAGCAGCAGGAGCAGCAGGAGGCCTCTGGCTTGGAGCTGCCATCTTGCACCTAAAGGGCTCAGGTTCAAATTCCACCTTCTGCTGTAGATCCCTTGATCAAGGTGCTAAACCCTCATTTGTTCCAGTAAAGGTTTCCTGCTGTATAAATCATTCTACCACCGTAACCATTTTAAGTTGCTTTGGAGAAAACTGTCAGCCGGAGGAAAAATGCAAATGTAACTCAATCCTCTATGCTGGACTTTGGAAACAACTGCATTTCCTATGCTCAGCGGTGCCTCTGCCGCCGCTGCCGCCGCCGTCATCTCTCCCAGCTGCGGGCCTCTGCGTTTACATCTCGACCGCGAAAACCCACGGCTCTCTTCTCCACCTGCTTGCCTTCCTGTCCGCCGTCTTCCGTCCAATTGAAATTCACACACGAGATGCGGTTTGCCCCTTTGAGTCTAATAGCGCAGGGTCGGCCGGTGTGTAATTGCAGATGTGCTGCTGGGCCTCCTCTCTGGCAGCAAATTGGAGCAACGGGTGTGAGCAGCACAACACAGCGACGGCGATGCTGCAAATTGTCTTCGTGGGGCTGACCCCCCTAGGCCTTTGCCTTGCTGTAGCCACTTCAGACTGACAGCGAGAAGAGGAACGACTGGTGTGTGTGTGTGTGTGCGCGTGTGTGTGGAGGTCACTAACTCGTATGCACGAACATTTCTGGAGCCTCCAAAAGCAAAGCGTTGCCTCCAATTGTTTAAGCGGCACTAAAGATTGGCGAACAAAAAACGTGCCGGCGCTTCTCGATCGTCCGCTTCCGCTTTTAATTTCCACTTTTTCCCCTCCTTTCAATTATCATGGCGACGGGGGGGATTTTAATAACTCAGACCCGAAGTGCCCTGAGATGGCGCTTGCAACAAGGAAGAGAGCTAATGGTGCTGAGTAATTGCAGCTCGGGGTGGGGGGCTCTGCCTCCAGCGCCGACCCGTCCGCCCAGCCCGTCCTTAAATACGGCGCACGCTGATAACCGGCCACCAACACCCAGAGGTGCGGCGATCTGCCCCCCCGAACGGGAGGAAGGTTCCGGAGTGCTTGAGCTTTGCGCCGAAGCCACCGATCCTCGTGTCATGCTGTCTTCCGCAGCTCTGAAGAGGCTGCCATGAGCTCAGCTACCGTGCGCTAAATCGTGTGATTCGCCGCAGCGCCTCCAGCTGCCGATCTTGAGCGCTTCATCAATATGCAGTGCATTTTTGGCTTCTTTGCCAAAGATTAAAAAAGCCTTTGATGCGGAAGATCAATGGCAATGATGTTATTGGGTTTCTTGAATTAAACTGCCACTCAGTTAAGAGATGTGAATTGTAAGAAGAAGAAGAAGAAGAAGAAGAAGTAGAAGAAGAAGACGAGCGTGAGACCGGCGACACACAGCAAACTCGCATCCACAGAGCAGCTGGGGCAGACAAAAGCATTTTATTGGTATCGACCCCCATTTAGGGGACTTACACTGCATTTCTATACAGTTGCATTCCAGCGACGTGCTTTTCCATACAGGAGGGCGACATTAGAGCATCTGCTCAGGTGCTGACGGGGCTGCGGCAAAGCTGGCTTCTAGACTTCATCGATCCTAACTCATGCTGCTGTTTTCTCCTCCTTCCGTCTGGCTGCTTCTCCACACGGAGTCTCGGTTCTCCTCTTCTCCACCTCTCTCTGGAACCCCCCTTTAGGTTTGGGGTATCCAGGCCGCAGTCCCTGCAGACGTTGCTTGGATGTTTGTATCCCATTCACAGCAGCAGTCATCCCTTTCCATTCTCCTTCCACCCAACTGGTGTTAGAATTTGGGCTCGCAATGTCCCAAATTTTCAGCTCTTGATGTTTGCAACTTTCCTCTCTTGGCCAAATTGCTATGGCAGCCCGGAATCTGATGACTGGCAGGGCAGCGTTGTCAGCTCTGATCTTCTTCTTCCCATTCAGCTGTCTCTTTAGGACTCATGTTACCCCCGTGGAGGTATTTACATGTTGCTGTCGTCCCAGTTTTTGCCCAAAAACATTCGAGCCAGCATGACTCTCTTTGTCCTTCTCATGCTAGGAGGTAGGCAGGTGTAGAGTTAGGAGTCTTGCCTTCAGATTCTTCCTGCATTGTGGCGGCACTCCTGGATGGGGAACAAAACCCCAGTCGCCCACATACAAAGAAGCGGTGTTACCAGTTAGGCTCACGTTAGCCTCTGTCACTGCACCTTGCACGAGCTGACAGTTGCAGCTGCTCCCCAGAATGTGGGTGACTGAAGATAGGAACGGCCAGGCAGCTGCTTCAAAAAGCTTGTGCTCCAGGTGAGGCTCGAACTCACAACCTCGGCATGACTCCACTAAGCACTGCTGTATAAGTACCGCGCGCTAACCGGTTACGCCACTGGAGCCTGAGAGCTGCATCTTTTGTGGGTGAACCTTAGCTTTGGTTTACTGTGTTTGCCAAGCACACAGCAGGTGCAGAAATCTTCTGGCATGATCTTCTGGTTGGGAACCAGTTCAATTCGATTTTATTTTTATATAGCGCTCTTCTCACTGCAGTGACACAGAGCGCTGTACAGACCTGACAAGGGTACCACCTTAGGAATCAGTACAATGAAAAGCTGGCAGACCGGACAGAATACCTGCAAAATTCACAAATTCACTCTTCCATGCCGTTACCCCTTTTTAAGGTGTTTTAGGCTGCCATGCTCACCTTTCCTGTGGACCCCAAACCGCAGAGATGTGCTGGCAGTCGAAGAGTGGAACCGTGGAAGGGCGTCTGTGCGGAGGTCTGCCTGCGTCCATCATGGCAGAGCGCAGATGGGGCAGAGCGACGCACCACCTGGGGCAGAGGGTCTACGCAGGATATCAGACTGAAACCTCCTTGTAAAAAACCCGGTTCAGGAGGGTGCAAAGTTATTCTCCTCCTCAAGAAACGGTTTTGTTTACTGTGCAGCCCCATGCTGTTTTGGACAGCAGTAGCTGTGGCTCAGAACGCAGTGTCTTCATTGTCCCATTGAAGAAAAGTCGCACGCCTGCGGTAGTTGTTGATCTTGTGAGGGATAATAATGCACACTTTAGGCCAAGTTTGAACAAAAGCTTTGGTGAAGGAGAAGATGGATGAAGATGTGTGTTTTGCTACATGTGGGGCAGCGTACTCACCACAAACAGGGCTAAGTGGCAGCCATCAGTCATGCAAGAATGACTTATTGTTGTGGGGTTCACACACACACACACACACACACACACACACACACACACACACACAGCTGGTCGTGTGCACAGCCAGGGCATGAAAGAGAAGGCAGACACAACACACTCTGGTCCAAGCCTCCAGCACTCCTCTTGCGCACATCTTAGTCAGCAAACCCAACACCTAAAACTCAGCCATACCTGTTTGTGTGTCACCTGGCTGAGTTACAGCACGATGCAAGATGCGACACACTGACGCACACAGAAACACACCCTGTCACACTGCGTGGTTCCAGCAACAGCAAATACAGCAGCAGCAGCAGCAGCAGCAGCAGCAGCACGAGGACCCAAGCCCATTAAACCCAGACAGCGCGATGCAGTCACGCAGTTTGCTGAGCAGCTGTGACCGAGTGACCCCGACTGAGACCCGGGTGGAGGTCAGAGCCGGGGTCACACTTTGGGATGACCGCTGCCTGGTTCGTGGCGCGTCAGCGTGTGGCCACGGGATGCTCGGAAGGGGGCTGAGGGTCAAGACTGTCGCCGTTCCCCTGGACTGGAACCCGGGGGGGGCATGGCGGCAACAGAGCTAATTAGACGCACGAAGCTGGAACTGCGCCACCAAACAAAGGCTGCGGCCTGGCAGTCGGCAGGGCGAGGGATGGAGGCTCCTTCATTAGGGGCTCGGGAGCAGAGTGAGGGGGCTCGGGTGAGCGGGGGGGGAGAGAGAGAGCGAGGGAGAGACGGGGAGGCGAGAGAGGGAGGCGAGGGAGGGAGAGAGGGAGAGAGAGGGAGGAGAGACAGGAGGGAGAGGGAGGCGAGAGAGGGGGAAGAGAGAGGGAGGTGAGAGAGGGAGAGAGAGGGAGGCGAGAGAGGGAGAGAGAGGGAGGCGAGGGAGGGAGAGAGAGAGGGAGAGAGAGAGGGAGACAGAGAGGGAGGAGAGACAGGAGAGAGAGGGAGGAGAGAGGGAGAGAGAGGGAGGAGAGACAGGAGAGAGAGGGAGGAGAGAGAGGGAGAGAGAGGGAGGCGAGAGAGGGAGCGAGAGGGAGGCAAGAGAGGGAGAGGGAGAGAGAAGGAGAGAGGGAGAGAGAGGGAGGAGAGACAGGAGGGAGAGGGAGGCGAGAGAGGGGGAAGAGAGAGGGAGGTGAGAGAGGGAGAGAGAGGGAGGAGAGACAGGAGAGACAGGGAGGCGAGAGAGGGGGAAGAGAGAGGGAGGGAGAGACGGGGAGGCGAGGGGGGGGAGGGAGGGAGAGGGAGAGAGAAGGAGAGAGGGAGAGGGAGGTGTGGACCGAATGAAAGGCTGTTTAATTAAGCCTGAGCTGGAGGGCGAGGCGTGAAGCCAACTTGTCATGGTGCTGTGAATACTTCCACCTTCTCCTGTGCCACTCCAGAGGAGCTCCAGGATGTGGCCTGCTTGTGTCAGCAGCCAGGCCCACTGGCGGTGTGGTGTGTGTGTGTGTGTCCTGCCACAGAGCAGCAGGCAGATGTGGGACTGTGCCACGCTGGCAGTTCTCCAGAAAGCCCCGATGTTCTCCACAGCTCCATCTGTATCAGCCTGCACGTTTAGTTACAGCTTCTGTTCTTTTTACGTCAGACACACACTTTTTTTTTTACCGCGGTGCACATCCTACAAGAATTAGTGCTGCCAAATTTGGGCTGCCAGTTACGTGAGCATCACCCGAGCGTGAGGAAGACGGCCGAGGTCCAAGAGGACATGTTTCTCAGGTGCCACTGGGCATGGGGAAGGCCAAGCAAGGGCAGGGTCAGCTGAGACGTGAAGCCGAGTGGCCTGGGACCAAAACGCCAGGTCCTTGCGGGGTCCCGTTTTCGCCTCATGAACGCCCACCGCGGGGCTACAAACTATCTGAAAATTTTCTCCGAGGTCACTTGCGCTGTTACTGTAACTGGAAAGTTTTTGCTGTACGAATTTGGGGTTTAGAGGCAGTACAGTAACTGCGATTTAAAATGAGCTTCTGCTAACCGCCCGCGTTTATTGTACAAAGCAGTTTGGCTGCTTGCAGTGATTCGTGTGCTTATGCCCAGATGCGAACTTGCGTTGCCCGGCTGTACCGCAGAGGAAGGGGGAGCTCGATTCTCCGTCTTCTAAGCTCAAAGCTCTGCAGAACTTTTGCTGTCTGTGTGTTTGGCTTCTAGTCTTCAAGGACATCCTTGTGTACTGTACAGTTCTTGGAGTCGCATCGTTTTTAATAAACATATTTTTAAAAAAATGTGCTATTGTCTTTGCTTGCGTTTGGTGGGCTGCTGCAAATCGAAGTCTCCGTGGTTTTTCTCACCGATGTCTGTTAAATTTCAACCGATCTAGAAAGGTGACAGATATGTGGGGTTGCTTCAACGATTCACTTGACTTCTTGGGATGCAGCTGAAAATGGTGAGCAGGAAGCGTAAGGAGCTATCGTGGGTTTAACAGGGTAATTTTTACCATACCAGTTCACAGAATTTCTGAAAAACCCCGTGAAGGGATTTTCCAAGGCAAAACATCGGATCCCCAAAATTGGCTGCTCCAGGTGAGGCTCGAACTCACAACCTCGGCATCGCTCTGCACTGCTGTATAAGTACCGCGCGCTAACCGGTTGCGCCACTGGAGCGCACGTCACATCTGCAGGAGCGCACGTCACATCTGCAGGAGCGCACATCACAACTGCAGGAGCGCAGCGGTCACTGTGGTCGCCTCTTGGTGTCTGCAAGCAAGCGAGCAGAACCGCACTCGGTGCAATTCCCAAAATGTGTAGAAAATGCACTTTGCGTCCCGATTAACTTTCAAATGTGGGCCATTTTTGCTGCGTTCAGGCGAACCCGCTGATGTCCGCCCGACTGCGCAGCATTTACGCAGAGGGAGAAGCGCAGGTGCACCTGAGTTTCACATCAACTTTGAAACTGAGCCCCGTAAAGTTTGCCAAGGCATGTTAATGCCTTAATGAGAATCACGGTGGGCAGGTAAAAAGGTGAGCGGCGAAAGCAGAGCCACTGCGCATAGCAGGGCTCACCTGCACCTGAAACCCAGACGTCCCTAATAATAACGGTAGAGGTGAGCCGTGCCTGCACACAAACGTCATGAAACATCTCATCGCATGGCAGTCTATGAGGGAAGGCGAAAGGAAATAAAATGCCTTTTAACTTAGGAAAAATGTTTGCATTAACTGACAACAGGGCCCGAGAGCACGCGGTCTGTAAGCAACCGCGCGGACGCCAGAGGGACCGTTCAGAACCAGGGGGCGGGCAGCGAAACTCAACTTGCAAAAAGTTTCCCCCATTTGCCATTTGTGCACACTTAGTGAGTAAAATTAAACGGCACTAAGCGCCATTATCATAGTCTATAGAGGGCAAAAAAGAAACACCTTTTCACATGCAAAATGTGAACGCAGCAGTGAAAAATGAAGGGCGGCTTTAACAATGAGGCCCACACCGGTGAAGAAGTCAGGGTTTAATTTCGTACGCAGCGATTTAGGCAAGAAGTCCTCTTTTCTTCAGCACCAAACCATTACTTTGTGAAGTGAGCAATTAATGCCGTCTTTTAACGTCTGCACTTTTTAAGCTCTTCCTGCGGGCTTGTCATAGCTCCGCAGGGGGTGTTTTACGCTCTGTGACCCACAGCACCCCGTGTCGGCAGCGCAGCACAGCGACGCGGGCCGAGGCGTGTTTTGCACCGGGTCCTGCACGCTGCAACGCGCTGCAGGTTCCTCCGGGGTGTCGGTTCGTAACCCGGGGGTTCTGGGGGAAAGGCTCCAGGCTGCCGTGACCCTCACCATGATGATGGATGGATGCAGGGATGAGCGAAATCCACCTGTTAAAATGTCGTGCGCATTAACGTTAATTCATTTAAAATTTTATCCGAATCGTGTCATTTAAACGTGTGGCAGAGGAAGGTGAACCAAACCAACCTTTTCACATTATTTCAGGCACAGCCAGGAGCTCCACACAGCTCACAATGGAAGGAGAAGTTCAATGCACTTCAAAAGTTCGTCTTTTTGAGGTGGTCTCCTCAGTCAGTGGCAGACAACACCAACGAAAAACTGGTACTGCAGAACGCAACCAACCGTGGTAACCACGAGTAAGGGTGCAATGTCCATTGTTTCCACGTGGGGTTGGCAGCTTCATGATGGTGGCAAAGTCTCTTTGGTGCCATCGCGGTCAACCTCGAGGGCAACACACTCAGTCGGCTTGAGAAGCGAGGCCACTGGAACAAAAGCCCCGCCACGTTTGTGGAACCGACCTAAGATGATCTGTGCTCTGTGACATGGCAGGCTGTCTCACCCGAGAGAAGAAAGACTGGCCGTGAAGGGATACAGGTGGGCAGCAACAATGTTTAGTGGCATTTTTGTGTTTTGTAGTGTTCAGATGGTGCTCACCTGAAGCTAACAAACCTAATGTGGGCCAAGAAAACGTCCCCACCCATTACACCACCATCACCACCAGCAGCAGTCTGTGCCACCGAGAGCAGGTAGGATGGGTCCGTGGCTTCGTTCTTTTTCTGGTAAGTACTTTCCTTGCCATGAACATGTCGCTAAAGATATTGCAGCGGATGGGACGGATCAGACTCTTCCTGCCATCCGGTTTTGGTGACCGCACGTGCACCGGAACCTCGGTTTCTTCTTCCGAATCCACAGGAACTTGGACCGCATTGCTGGTGGACGCAAGTGACTATCGTGTCAAAAGTAACCGCTCAAGGTTCCGGTTCTGTGTTTGCATCCCCAGTCACACTGCAGCGTCCCGATTCGAAACTCCTTCGACGACGGTCACAATATGAAGCTGTATAAACGTTAGGCCGAACACGGAAAGTCACCTTGGACAAAGGTGTCGGATAAACGGACGTTAATGATATTAAAGACGGAGCAGGGATGTTGCGCTCTGTTAGGGGACAAACTTGCGGCTTTCATTCAAATGAGCACCCAGTGCTTCCTCTGCCTCATTGACAGACGCTGTGCTAATGAGATTTTTAAGGCCAAACCTTCCCCTGGCTCTGGGCACAGAAGACTCACTAATGCGTTTCATTGAAATGCAAAGCGGAACAGACGTTCGTTCCTTAAAACCCCGATGAAAACGTAGCCCGGTGAACGAGCGCATGGTAGCGGATGCTTTGCGGCCACGCGGATGAAAGGCCGGGAGGTAGCGCCAGCGTGCTTGAACGCACCTCACATCTGCCCAGGCCTTTTGTGTGTCCTGGGAGGTAGGTGCTGAACTTCTAATCTGCATCCTGGGGACACAAGGGGACTGCTCTCCACATCATTCATTTGGACTAAGAAGCTTTGCTTTGCATTTGTCCTCCTTGTGTACCATTGTGACATCGCATTTGACATCGTTTTGTTCCTCTTTTTGTTTTGGGAGATGTTCACGTAGGTTGGGCAACCGAGAGCCAAGATCACCGTCCCCCAAAGCGGGAGAAAAATGCGCTTTTGTTTAGTGAACCTTATGGAAAAACAGAGGCTCTCTTCGCAAAACCAGTGCACCACAGTGGCATTGTGGTAGACTTTAAGGCCCTTCGAACACCATTCCAACATTTGTGGAAAAAGTGCACAAACTGTCCTCAGACCACTGTCGCTGGACAAACGCAGAGAACTTTTATATGACTGCCGATAATGAGCTATTTGTTTAGGTGACAGCGGCGAACGCGAAGCTAAATATAGAGGCGCTTGTTATGAAGAACGTTCTTGTTGAGAAGCGCGGGGTTTGGGTCCGTGCCTCCTCCGTGTTTAACAAATTTGGCAGCTGCGGCTTCTGAACTTCCTTCTTTATTGGTGTTTGACTGTTGCGGGGAGACCCTAACGCAGCCAGATTTCTCCTCACTGGGCCTCAAATTTTGTTGAACTTCTGCAATGACCTTTACTGACCTCGGAAGCCCCCCGTCCTCTTGTCTCCGGTGACAGAGGTGCTTCAGTTTCCCTGCTGCTACAGTGTGCAGTAAATGTATTTTTTACACTTCATAAGTGTGTTATGTTTTATTAACAGTTCCAGCTACCAACAGAATGAGCTAGAATTCAGCCCATGGCAATAAGCATGCAGTGCCGCCTGAGGGTTGCAGGCACAAACTAACCTGTATTTGTTCATTTGGCCGATGCTCTCCTCCAAAGTAAATCGCAGTGATTTATATGCTAGGGTAGTTCTACTGGAGGAATTTAGTGCAAGCGCCCTCCTCAAGGGAACTGTAGCGGGACTTCGGAATCAAAGGTCCAAAGCCAAACGCCACTGCGGCAGCTGCTGTCCCTCTACTCCCGGCACCCCAGCGCTGTCTTCCTCCCGGGATTCATTTGTTATCACCGCCCCGGTGGGCAGGTGGCTCATGCTGGTGGTTCCCCGCTCAGCCTCGTGCAGGACACTGATGGCACCGAGGTGGCTTTTCCAGGACGATCCCAAATGTGCCTTTTTAGTAACTGGAATGAGTTACGATTTTCCATTTTTTTGTTGACAGAATGAACCTGCCAGGTGGTAAGATTTCAGCGTTTTTTCCTCAATACTTCATTCATCTCCAATAAAACCGTTACGGTCACCGAATCAGCAAACAGACGTCAGCGCGCTGGCTGCGCTTCTGTTTATAATGATAAACACGGCGCAATTTTAAAGCGTCTTATTTCCTTCGGGTTACCGGGCCTCAGGATGTCAGTGGAGGAGGCCATAGGAGTCCCAGACAAAGGGAAACAAACAGGAGCAAATGAGCCATGGAGCAGGAGAATGAAAGAAAGCCATCCGGACCCCCCCGACATGTGGAACCTGTCATGTAGAGCTGAGATGAAGCGTTGCAGGACGGCGGTGAAGCTCATTAACATCGCGGCAGCACCGCCGCACACACACCTCGCTGCCCAGAAGAAACACTCGCCATGCAAATGTTTGTCACTCTGACAGTGTGTCTCAATTAAGGATCCATGCCGGCGTCCTCGGCCATCCTCGCACGTGACCCCCGCATGCTCACACGGTTTCCGTAAGGACAGGAAATGAGCACGACAAAGGGAACAAAGGGGAAGAGTTTGTAAAAAAGAATGTGATGGCAGAGCAATTGCTTGAAGCACGAGGCGAGGCTGTTGGCTGTTGGCGACGAGGGCCGCGGTGCTGAAGACACGGAGGCAGTCGCCATGGCAGCGGCGGCAGTAAATAAGAAGCAAAGACACGTGTCAGTTCCAGCTCAGGAGAGACGAGAAACTCAGCCGGGACGATCGGTTAGTTTGACGCCAGAGCGGTAGGTGCCACATCCCCCCACCTTCACCCCAAGGGAGGGAAGACTCCCACCCGGCTCTGCTTTGCTGAAGCTTGCGAGAGCTGACAGGAGGGCTGACGGAGCCGCTTGGACGAGGGAGCTTAATTAATCTCAGGACACTGTGGGTGGGTTCAGGCTGAACTAGAGTGGGACACGAAGGACAGCCATGTGACATCCGGCCGGTGGACATCCGGGAGGAGGGAGGGGCCCTCCGGGAGTGCGGCCACGCGCCGCTCTCCGCCACGATGCTCCCGTGGGCGGGACGGGACAGGGTTCCGCTGTAATGAGTCGTCAACGTCTGGCTGCGGGCTGTTACGGTTCCGAGGGCTCGGGCGCAGGTCTGGAACAGCCCCCATCACCATCACACCCCGCCACGCGCTCAACACACACGTACACGCACGGTTGTCGCCGGAATGAAGTTCTCAGCTGTCATCCCCGCCTCCCGGAGCATTTCTGCCAGAACCTATCCTGCACGTCCCGGGCACTGAGGAGCGGCAGAAGGGAAGCTGTGCACACAGTAGGAAACCCCTCGCCGGCTTGCACCTGGACCCCCCCCGGGCCCCCGGGCCGCCCCTCCCCCCACCCTGCTGGCACCGTGACAGCCTCTTGCGGAGCAGCTCTGCTCGCCTGCCATCGGCAGCACGATGTCACCCATAGCCACGCCGATTCCTTGACAGCATCACGCCCCCCCAGAGATCCGGTGTCCCAAATCCCTGCTGGAGACGGGATGGCACTCTGCTCCGTGCCCACATCCCCAGGAGCTGAGTGCCATCTGGTGCTCTGAGCCTTTGGCCGCAGTTGGGTAGATCTGGGTGGCACCGAGTGGCGTGAGAGGAAGGTGGGAGGAGATACACTTTGCCACCCAAGCGGGAGGTGCAGGAGGCCTGCATGGACAGAGAGGAGGCGTGCTGGGTCAGCCCAGGTTCAGATGATCTCAGTGAGAGCATCGTTTATAGAGCTGGGTGCCATACAGCGCAAATCTGCGCCGACTGCTTATGAAAATACGAAGCTTTTTGTGCGCAAAAGGCCGTTTATTCTGTAGCGTAGCAGTAAATACCATGAATCGAATTCGACTCGTCGTGACCGCTTACATGGTTTTCATGGTAAAGAAGGGTACAGATGGACATTATTATTCCGCTCCTCCTTGCGTCTCTTCAAATGAGTCACGCCGCGCGGTGAGCCCATTCAAACCTTGGCCGAAACACGCAGCGCAGGTACAGGTGCAGACAAGGGCCCGGCACCGTCAGCGCGCGCCTTCCTTCTACAGGACGACAGCTTTGGCTCTCGGTCCATTTCCGCCATCGGCGTTTCATCAGATGGAAAATAAGAGATTCTGTGTTTCGGCCTAAATACTTTTTGCCCCTCAGAGGCGTCAGTCTCTTCACCTTCTGGCCGAGGCGAACGCACCGACCTCCGTATTAGCTTGAAAACAGTGCCGCTGTAAATAAGCCCTAATCGCTGAGTCAAATAAGGGAAAAGTTGCAGTGCCGCTCAGTGTCCCTGGCAGCCCCGCGTCTGCCCGCTTTGCAGAGAGGAAGGCCAGGCAGTGATCTCTTTACCTTTGTTTGGTTAAATCGTAAACATCCGTGAGCCAAATTAGCAAAAGAAAGGAAGTGCACGGGGCTGCTGTGGCGATGCTGTGCACGGAAGAGAAGAATAAGTTGCAAATCGTTTTTTTCATCCTGGAGCTGGTTTGGTTCTCCCCAAAAATGTTGGAAATTTGGTTTCTTCACACCGGGAATTCAGCAAGTGCTGAGATTTCCTCGAACAAATTAACCCCTCCGTGTAAGGGATGGGTATCAGGGAATGTGCAACGGTTGGACTTTTTTGCAGTCACCTTACGAGCTGCTTTGGACCAAAGTGTCTGCCATGAAGATCACGGTGAGGACTGGAGGCCCAGTTTACCTTGCTGGGGTCTGCAGCGCCTCCGTCCATTTTCTGTGCAGCGGGTTTCCGTTTTTCCGCTCCCGTGTGCTCCTTCTCTTTTATCTCGTGTGTGGACCTGGCGCTTGCTGCCCAAACGCAGGGGCCCGCTAAGCCCGAAGCACGACCACGCCGAAGCACTTAAAAAAATGTTAAATCGACCCTGTGGTCCAGTAGTTACCCTGAGACAGAACTCACAAAAGAGTTAAATGTTAACAGACCCAACTGCGGTGCAGGCTGGGGCTTGGGGCCTCTGTGTAGCCGCTTCCCTCAGCAACGCTCACTCGCCAGTTGTGGTTAAGGTTACGATCACAGCGCTCAAATAAAACTGTCTCAGTGCGTTCCCTTACTGATATCATATCAGTAATATGAACGCATGGCATCGACAGGGCAACGCTAGCACGGGATGGAAATGATCCGCCTTTGCAACCTACAGAAACGACAAACTCTCCAGGCTAAGGTTTTACTCGAGGAAATCGCGGCAGTCGGAGGAGGAAGACTGTGTGGAAAATGCAAATGTTCAAGTTGCTGACAGAGGACAAAACAATGATGGGGATACAAATTTATAGAAACAGCGCCCAGATATTATTTAAAATACGCAGCAAAATTAATGAATTTCAGCAATGCCTTTTTTATGTAAGACTGTCGAAGAAATTACCAAAATGTAGTCAAAGCCCAAATGTGTATTTGGCTCCGTTTGCATGTGTGACAGTCAGCTAAGGAGCTGTTCCATTCTGTTAGATGGGGGCCAGAAGAGGGTGGTGGGTGAGTGGTTTGCGGGCGCCACCGGGCGCCGTCATTACGGATGGGGTCAGGCCCCTCACGAAAGCCTGCAGCTGCGGTTCAGCATCTGCATTCGCGAGCCCTGCGCCCCCGCTCTGCCGAAGCTGCTAATGGGGACAAACAAGAAGGGAGAAGCTTCTGCTGCTCTAGCACCGTCCGGCGAGGGGGTGTCACCAAGGCAGCGGAGCCCTCTTCACTCTGAGGGCGGCGGTGGGGGTTTGCTGTGCCCGCGGGGCACGCTGCCTGCGGCTGAGCGCGGACGCCACGGTCTGCCCGCACGCTCCCAGACAACAGAGGCCTCCGCTGTGCGAGGTGCATACAGGTACAGTACAGGGGAAGAGGGGAGCAACACAAAAGGAGACGTCGCCCCGAGCTCCGTTAGTCTATCTGCTTGCCAGCATCAAACATGGATGAGTGTGTGTGTGTGTGTGTCCTGCTGTTTCTTTAGGTGCATGTGTTTATCCCTGTGCGTTTGTCGGTGCGTAGGACCCCCGCGCATGCCTCCGTCCGCGCTGCGTTTGCGCCGTGCGTGTCGGCCAGCGCTCCGGCTGCAGGTACCGTAATTGCAGGCAGGCTCAGGCGTACCTGCGCGAGGTATTTTTACCTGCGGTCCCAGGGAGGCAGGCCTCTCTGCGGAGACCTGGAGCGCTCATTAATGGGGCTAATTGGGTGCAAAGGGGTTCGAGCCTGGCATCAGCTGTGGCTTTTCTGGGCTCATCATTAAGCCGTGTAATCTCCAGCACGGAACAACAGCTGACCGAGCCCGCAGCTCCCGGTAAACAAGCCGCGCACCTGAGCACCTCGCGGTTACGTAGGCGGCGGGGCTCGGGCGGGCTCGGGCGAGCGCGTGCCGCCGCGCGAACCCGGACTCTAACTGACCCCCGCGCCCCGGAGTGGCCCGATCGAGCCGAGCGGAATTTCCCCGCGTTTGCGCGAAGCCTCGGCAAAAATGCGGGCGGACGTTATTTGAAGGGAGCCGCAACGGCGGTAGAGACAGAGCTGCGGCCGAAGGTCGGACCTATCGAAAATCTTTGCTGTTCTCGGACGGCATTTGTGGCAGCGCGAGCGCGCAATGGAGGCTTGCTACAAGGTATCCATGACCTTATCCTATGCTGCGTGCCAATAAAAGTGCAAGCACGTGAAGACCCTTTCATGTTGCCTTTGTTAGCCAGGAAATCTATGAACATTATTAAGGCTGGAAGATATTCTTTTCTTGTTTGTATGTTTATAGGTAATGTAGGCAGTGGGATAGTATGAAAGGGTAGCGTGGATGTATTAGGAACGGTAAACCGTACCGTTGCTGTCGAGGAACGGTTTACAAAGCCGATTGTCTGCTGGATGTGCAGGTTGTGCTGCGCTCGGTTGCCCGGAGCGAAACGGAGCAAAGCAGAGGCTAATGACGCCCCTGCCGTTCCTGGCACAGCCTCCAGATGGCAGTGTTGCGTCAGGCACAGGACACACCCACAGTGACCCAGACGAGAGCAGAGCAGAGATTTTGCTTTTCCTGCGCGCTAACCTACATTCAGGGCCCTCACACCCGCACATACGTGGCACCGTCGCTACAAGTTTCTCACCCGTGTGCGTTTCGACGCATCGGCCGCAGGGATGGGTATCGTGGGGGGGGGGGTTCACTAATTAACGCCCCTGTGGTTGAAGGCCCTCCCCCCAGGAGCTGGGCGCAGGCGGGAGGGCGGAGCTGGAGGAGCCGGGAGAGGAGGAGGCAGCGCATCGCGAGCATCCGGCTGGTGAGCCATGCCTGCAGGAAACAGCACCAGCCGAACGCAGCTGGCACGAGGGTGTGCGTGCCAGGAAGTGGCACGTAGCCCCCCCACCACATCTCACCACACAACCGACGCAGCCGTCACGCTCTCGTTCCAGTTACGTGTGCTCAAAGTTGTTCCTTGATGCCGCACCTGAAACTTCGCAAAAGAAACGCATCGCGCGCGCTTTAAAAAAACTTAAGGAAGGAAATGAACCCGCACAGGGATTTACACTGACCCAGCCACACAAGCAGCCGTGACCCAAGCTTAGCTCGAACGGACAAGCCAAAAGGTACCAAGGTATTTCGGCGGGTAAATCAGGGTAAGCAGCGAGGTGCACTAAGGGAGCGCCGAACTGCCTCGGAGAAAGGTGTCGCGCTGCATAAATAAATAACAATGTCATTACCTTGTGCATCACAACGCACCGTGGGAGATTCAGCACGTTTTTTAATTGAGCTTCACATGAACTTGTTCGCCCGACGATGAAAATGAGAGCGGCAATAAAAAAATGAGCCGAACGCTAATCCGTTCGCTGTATCAGCACGGGCCATAAACATGGCAGTCAGACAACTCCCCTTTGTTGTGTCTCTATATCTCCCGTCGACGGCGTGACAAAAATAGTCAGATTTCCTCCATTTACATTTGCAGCACAAACACACGGGGGAATTTGGAGTTGAAAGCTGACGGCGGAGCGCCGCAAAGCCCCGACTCTTTCGTAAACGTTCCCTGGGAAGTTGACTCCGCTCTCGGGGGGACCGAGCCGAACGCCTGGCGCCGGGGATGACCGGTCGAGGCCACCCGCCGCCCTGGTCCCCCCTCAGCCGGGGAAGCCGGGTCGGTGCCCGGGCAGGCGGAGATGCCGGACCGGGCCTACTGACCCCTCGCTGAGAGGACACGGAACCAGGGGGTACAATTAGGCTGCCAAGAAGCCCCCGCGCAATTCACCTGTCTGTCGCCACGGGGGAGAGTGAGGTTTAGTGGTGCTGCCAAAACAGTGCACTTTTCCAGCCAATAAAACCCCACTAACAAACCCTCTACCCCCGTGTCTGAGCCAGGGGAGTCGCGGAGGGAGGTGGCCGGTGGCTCTGCCGTTCTTTCAATTTACCGTCAACTCCAGGGCGACGCAGTGGATCCAGACTCACAGAGGCTCCCCAGGAGTGGGGAGAACATCTGAATGTGAATCGGTGAGCTCAGCACAGAGATGACACCGAGCGCCGGGGAGTTTGCGCTTGGAAAAATGACTCGATTACACCGCGGAGAGGTGCGATCCGAACCAAAGGGCTGCTACGAGGAAAATAATAAATCGCTGTGGGTTTCGCCACAGCCGTCCCCCGAGCCCTGGGCAGGCATCCCGATGTCTCGAAGCAGGCAGGACTTTGAGCCGAAATTAAGATGGGTTCCGGCGGGTCGCCGGAGGCTCGAGCCGCCACGCAGGGAGGTTAGCGGCCGTGCGCTTAAATATCGGCGCGAGACCGAAATGCAGGAGTCTGCCAGCCACGCATCAGCCAGCAACCTTGCGTGTTTAGGGAGTTGTCGAGTTAATATTTTCCTTCCGCTAAGCAGAGCCGTCATTGCGGGTTTTGAAGGGAAAGCGGAAAATGGGGAAAAACTTTGTTTCACGTAAGAGCGAAGAGAAAAGGCTGTGCTGAGCGGAAGCCGCTAATCCGATCGCCAAGTCCGATCTACCGTTTAAACGTAGCGAGTATAACGCGTGGCTAAATTTACTGACGTTTGCGCTAATCCATTTAATGTTCTTTAAAGGGGGGAAAAGGCGTGCACGTCAGCGAGCGGAAGTCTTCGCCGAGCCCGAACGTCGATGACTTCAAGATGAAGTGAGCGATGGAGGCAGACGGATCGGCCCGCGAACGGCCCGCCAAAGCCACACGCAACCTTTGGGGAACGTCTTCGACAGATCGTCGCGGACGGCGGGGCCTCTTCCTGCCCGGCGTCCCCCCAGCTCTAAAAACATAGCCGCGACTCGGGTCTGCTCCCATCTCCGAAGCGGCGCTGTTCCGAACGTGACCGAAAGCTCGGGGCATTCTCAAACACATGCATGATTTTATTGGACGAGCGAAGCGCGCAGGCAAATGCCCAGGCGCGCGCACGCTTCCTCCCCCCGGCGAGGCGCAGCTCATCCGGGCCCATTGTTCTCTATCAGTGTACAAGCCTCATTCTTGTAATTAGCTGTCAGCGCGGGGCCGACAGCAGCTTAGTCCTGTCCGCTCGCATCACGCTAATGAAATGCAATCCGCTCAGATGTCCTGGATGCGTATCTGCAGCGGCGGGCGGAGGGGGACGGGGGGCGCGAGCGGGGTGGCGAGATGCTGCGCGAGGCCCGCCGTCGACGAACTTTGCGTTTAAAGCCAGGGTCATTAATCTGTTAATTCAGCAAATTCTGGCAGCCAATTAATTGCCGTGGCGTGTGTGTGTGCGCGGGCGCACGTGGGGCAGGTGGGGGGTTGCCACGGCAGCTGACTGAAGGGATGGGGCAAATGGCCACGGCGGTTTGCGAGCTGCCGATGAGTCCGTCCCGTGATGCGGCAAAACTCCCCTCCTCGACCCCCCACCTCTCCGCTACCCGCCAGCCCGTATTCCGGGGGCTGCGTCTCGGTCCGGTTCTTCGTGAAGCGATACCGTGTTCCGTTTCCGTGAAGCAGCCGCAGCATCCGCGGGGCCTCTGCCTCAGCAGCTGGGGGAGGGGGGGGGAGAGCGGGACCCTTGGCTGCCTGGCTTTCCCACCACACAGGCCCTTTTCATGCCTCCTTGGTTCTGGAGATGGCTTTAGTGTGTTTGCTCATTCGCATCAGTATTGTCTCTCCGAACGCTCTCCCCCCACCCCTTCTCTGCTCCCCCCGCGGGGCATCAAAAGCAAGCGGCATCGTCTTGAGCTCGTACGGCTGCTGAGCCGCGATCGGATGAGCCGGCAGAGTCAGGGACGGGACCCGGAGGCCCGAGGCAGCTCCCGACACCGAGAATCCCGCCATGTGTGAACGCTCATTCTCTTCGAGTAAAAGAGCCATGCGAATATTCACATCCTGTCTGTTAATGACATCTCCGCCGCACGCAAGTGTAAAATTGAACTAGGGGTCAGCATCTCCTGCCTGACCAAGCTGCCTCGAACGCCAAGCAAGCGGCGAAGAGGCTGCGGAGCCGCACGTGTATGACCCCGCGACATTAATGAACGATCGCATTTAATTGGAATAAATAATGGCGTAGAGCCGCAGTAACCAGACACGGTCCTCCCGGTTCACTGAATCTGATCTCCTGCGCTGTGGTTTAACCTCCATTCTCTATTCGCTAAAGTCTATAGACATGAGCTAAATGACGGTACTGGCGCAATGAGCCACTTACCCGTTTACTTCGAAAACAAATGGCCAAGTGTCGTGTTCAGCCCACGTCTGCTTCCAAGGTGACCTGTAGACCTAAAGATGAACCCATTTCTAAGGCTCGATGCTTTTATTGCAGGTTTTCGGGGTACCGAAGCGAAGGTGGGAATCTGAACCCGAGCAAAGCGGCATCGCCGACCACCGTGCAACCTGCTGGCTCCAGCCTCGAACATCGTAAGAACAGCCGAAAAACGGAGATTAAGATCGGACCCCCCACAGACACACGCACACACAAGATTTCCTGCTCCGGAACAGCAGGAGCACATATAATATTTAATATAGTGCTTAGAGTTTTGCACTTGACCAGTCTGGGTTTATATTTCGAATCCCGTCGATCAAGGTACATTCTCCTCCTGCAACAGTGAAAACGGGAATGCAATTCAGACTGCAGACTAACATTTTAAGTCGCTTTGGGGAAATAAAGTCTAATAAGAAAACCTGTGTTTTTGAGGAACAGAGTTGAGTTTGGCTCCAGAGTCGAGTGTGATCGAGAAAAGTAAAAGACCTCACGCGCAGGAGCCTCAAGGATTCCACTGCGAGCGAGCAGAAGCTGCACGGCACGGCGCCCTGAGACCCTACGTGCGGATGCCAATTAAACGGCGAGGACTCATAAACATATTTGGGGCTGTGCTTGGCTGGAGCGGATGCAGCGGCGTGCAAGTTATGTGACACGACACTCATCGTGCCTCGGTTCCTCGCATTCGGGAGGCGAACCCCAAAGCTATCCCACCCGGACCGGGGAGCCGGCCTGCGCGTTGCATGGATTCCGAGAATAACCGGGCGGGCGACTCTGGTTCGGGGCGGCAGCGCTGAGCTCCAGCACCTCCTCATTATGTAGTCATCTTCTTCACATTACGGGCAGCTGGACCACCTGGTCAGACGCGAAATGCTGAAGCCACCGTTCCCTACTGGCTGCAGATCAGACCATTACTTTACAAATGAGTGCCGAACCTGGGCCGTACCGGGGTGGGACGCCGTAAACAGGGGGCAGCCTAATTATTTGGCCGCGGAGCCGTCCGAGATCCCGCCGGCCCTTTGCGATGCTGGAGCCCTGCCGTCCCGTCTCTCCGCGCAGCACGTGTGTCCGAGCCCGTGGCCTGTACCGCGGCGGTGCTAAAAACAGCAATGTTTAGAAAAGGAGGAAGTACGAAACAAGCGGACATTTCTGCTTGAGGCTGACAGGTGAGGGTGGGGTAACAAAGCTCAAACAACGTTTTGCCTGGATTATAATCTGATAACCTCACAATATTCGCAGTCGCTCCGACGTAGAAATATCGGTGGTCGTCATCGGTCAGTCATCCACGACCCCCTTGCCTGCAGAAACACTCCTTGTGCAAAACGTCACCTTCTCAGCGGCCTGGCAGCACAGCACCAAGAGGCTTTTGCCTACATAAAAGGGAAGTGCCCATGTGGAGATCTCAGCTGCTCACGAGACCCCCGTGATGCTGAGGCCTGGAGTAGCCGCTCCCACCTCAGCCATCTCCTGACAGCGATGCCCCTCGTGTGCACCTTCCGGGTCAGTAGTAATTGGTGCGGAGAGGATTGGGAGTTGAATCGGATAATGACCACAAGCGCTCTGACTGTCCGCGCATGAACGCTGCGCCCCCCTCACCCCGCCTCCCATTCACCCCCCCCCATCCATCCCCGAACTTCCCCGAGGAGATGGTCTAGCTGCTGTTGTATCGGGCTGCCGAGGCCTGGGCCTAGAGCACGAGGAGGCCGGTTGAAGGAGGACAGAAACAAATGGAAAAGGGTTCAAGAAAGGAGTCGAAGGCACAGATTTAATTCTGTAGATGCGCGGAAAGGAAAGCAACTGAAGCACGAGAAGCAGATTTGAAAACGTTGGACAGCGAGAGGGATCGGGGGCTGAGCAGAATTTTACTGGAGCTCAGAGGTGTACAGGTCCAGCTTGTAGGTAAACTGAAGCATTGCTGTGTGGGGCTTCTTTGTCTGGATCCTTTTGTGCACAGCAGGTCACTGAATCATTGCACCTCCTCATTTGGCTTTAGTTTTAGTTTCTCTTACAAATAACGACAACAACAACAAGAACAACAACAAGAACAACAACAACAACAACAACAATAATAATAATAATAATAATAATAATAATAATAAGAAGAAGAAGAAGAAGAAGAAGAAGAAAAAGAAGAAGAAGAAGAAGAGGAGTACGCTGCTGCCTCTGCTTCACTGGGCCAGGGGAACCCATAATCAGGGTGCAATGTGGGTGTTTTTTGGAGAATTCAGTTTCTTCTTGTGCATTAAGGTATGGTTTTCCCGCTTGAAATGTATTTGTGAGCAGCGAAGAGTGTGCGAGCGCAGTCATGAAAGTCTGCTAACATTACTCCATCTTGTCTGCTTCAGATAATTACAGTCAACATGAGACAAAAATCACATCTTAAAGGAGCGGAAAACAAAGGGAGGGAATGATATCTGCAGCGTTTGAAAGATCTGCTCGCAGTTCGCCGCACGACTTAACTCGGGAAGTCGCCGCCGCCGCCGCAGCTCCTTTGCCGGTCAACACCGGCTTCTCGGAGCCTGTTCAACCCCAGAAGGAGCACCCAGCCGGGGGGCCGCAGGGAGCCGACGCCGCGTGGAGCCGCCGTCTCCGTGCGCGGATCCCCCGGCCCCCTTAACCCTCGTTCCCCTGCAGGACGCTCGGCCGAGCTGCGGTTTGGTCCGATCAACAACGTCTGCCCCTTTGCTGCCATCCTCTATGATGACCGAAGAAGTAAACAGCAGAGTTTTTCAGGATGAATTCACCGTGCACATCAGACGTCCATCCCTGTGCTGTGGCCCTGCATGCATGAGGACTGAAATAATCCTTTCCCTGTTTCTGCCTGCTTCCACTGTGGTTGTTTGTGCTTTTCCATCACTGTGTGCCATCCCTTGTTAGCAAGGCTGACTCAGAGCCAAATTACAAATACGTTGGACATACAACCGGAAGGGGCATCTCAAATCTGCTGTTTGGGTGGATGCACACAAATATTTCTTCAGTTCCCTTATTCTGAATTCGTAACTTTCCTCTGAAAATCATTGAAGAAGTCTGGGCGCCTTTTATTTTCTAAATGGTGACAAGCAAGACACAACCAAGAACGACCACCTTCCACGGAATCTCGTGCCAAATAATGACAATTTGGCGGCAGCGCATTGTTAGCCTGCCAGAGGTTGAGGGTGTGGGGTCTGTGCTCCAAGACTTGTGTCAGGCGACCACACATCGCCATCTTCATGGACGACTTTGCTGTGACTTCTTGTCCATCCCTGGAGGGAAGTAGATTTTGCAGGGGCTGGAGAGGCTTGTCACATGGACTAGGATGAGTTTGATGGTCGGGATGGCTTCATAGCAGCTGGGAGGATGCTGTGGTGATTCGGACAACAAAGATGGAGGGGTGACCAGGAGAAGTAGATAAGTCAGAACTTCCAGAATAGAGTAAGGTGCGGGCATATCGGTGCAGCCCGATCGAGGCACTTTACGCTCTGTTCCCTAGCCCGTCTAACATGTATAGCTGGGGAAAAGCCAATTCTCCTGAATGAAGAGAGCATCACTAACGCATGTCCTGAGCAAATGTTAAGCGCGCCGAGCACCACTGTCGCCGGTACCGTGACCTGGTGCTCTAGGCTCCTGTCAGTGTGGGGATGGTGCATAGAAGGACCTGCTAGCCGGCAAAATAAACCACAGCATTTATACAGGAAGATGGAAGAGTAAAGTCAGCATCCAGTCAGGTCAGGGTTCCTTGTGATAGTGATCGGCTGACAGTTGATGGTTGACTTAAGAAGGAAGCTCACATTTCCCACCCGCATAACAGAGACATAGTGTTGCTGTCAGAGGCTTCTTAGCAAGTTATCTTCTCGTAGGCTACAGGGCTTTGGGAAGAGAGGAAGGAAGAAGCTGATGGAAGGAAAATGGCAAGGTACGAGGAAGTGGTGGAGCTGCGTAGCTCGAAAGGATTGAGCGCAAGGTGTGTGTCTGTTAGCACCAGCAGCTGCAGGGGCTTCACGAGGAAGTCCTTGCGCAGGGGCCGTAGTAGGCTGGGTGTCACAGGCAGCCGGAGGAGGAAGGCTCTACAAGTTATTGCTAAGGCTGAAGATAGGGCACCTAGAGCGCCGTGGGTCAGGAAGAGGTTCAGCATAGTTTTGCATGGATGCAGACGGAGGCTTGGCCAACCCTTCCTCTGTTGCCTGATGCTGAAATCCCCAGTGAGCCTAGGCACCACTCATGATGCTGTGTCCAGATGCATCACAAGGTCTGTGAAGATAAATGAAGTAGTGGGTAGTGCCACCACCTTTTACCCGGAGGAACGCAATTCAAACCCGCCTACCCCTTCGCACCTGGATCAGGATGCTTACCCTGAACAGTGAAACAGTATATCGTAGTTTTGCTCAGGCTCCATCGAGCGGGATGTGTGTATATGGTAATGTGTGGGCATCAGCTGTACACTTTCGAAGTGCAAATAAATAGGTACTTGGCAGCAGTTTTTGCCCCAAATATAACAAAATGTGCTGGTGCAACCATTTTATTGTCTTTGTTTTTGTAATTTAGTGATTTTTATGCCCCATTTCATGAGTATGTGAATTCTCTGTTTTTCTCCAAAAGCAATGATGGTGAATTTGCAGGATGCAGTTTAGGCCCATTGCAGGGGGGCCCGCGTTGTTGTTTACTCGTATGCGGCTCTGCCTGAAAAACACGACAGTGTCACGGGGCGCAGGAAATGTGTACAAAGCTGAACGTTTAAGCTATGGCAACAGTTAAGGTTTACTGAAAACGGGTGCGAACGACAATGAATTTATTGAATTTCCCACATCCGATCTTCATGGGATAAGCAAACCTTTTCCGGAGGTGTCCTTGCAATACAGGAATGCAGTCTGACGCTGGTGCTGGGGGCAGGGGCCTTTGGGGACAGAGCCGGGAACTTCTCCCCAAGGCAACTTTACACCACAAAGCCTCACAAGAGTCAACACTGCAGTGCACAACATAGCACCTCTCACACCTCCTTTATGAACACCATATGTGGCTCCTGCGAGCAGCGGGGCTGTGGCCATGGAACCGTCCGTCCCGTCATGCTGTTGAAGAATTGACCTTTCACAGTTAATGGGATGTCATCTCTCCGTGGTACTGCTGGAAAAAGCAGCTCGCACACACGCGCGCAGAGCAATCCCTCGGTGTCTGAACTCTCGACATCCAAGTTTTCGCTATGGCTCTTGAAACGGAAGCGTTCGCTGTAATGATTTTTTATCTCGAGTTTGTCCGGTCCATAATAAAAAATCGAACACGACCGAATAAATAAATTTCGTAACAAAACGGCTCTGTAACAAAAACTGCGCCGTAATAAACGGTTCCGTTACGACTTTGGTCGCCGTTTTGTCGGCCGTTTCTGCCGCCTCCTCCGTCTGAATGCGTTTGCGCAGCATTTCATTTTTTAATAAACCCGTTTAATAAATTCCGGGTGCCGTGAAGCGCCGGGCGTCCCCCCCGTATCGGAGGTCTCGTAACACTGACCTAGCGCGCAAAATGCCCCGTGCTCTACGTACTGTACCGCGCGGTAAGCGTTTCCCATTGGGTGACTGCCGTTTACCGCGTTTTTCACGCCGAAGCCAGGGGTTCACGGTGAAACGGTTGCTTTCAGATAACCTTGGAGCACTTTATTAATATTTTTGTCCCCTTTTCAAATGATTGGAAATAAGCAGTTGGTATCCAACCCATTTTCAGGGACAAATTGTACTGCGATACGGAGGGACTACTGTATATATGTACCGTACGCGGTAAAAAACAATTCATTAAATATTAATAAAATTTGTGAAAAAATTCGGATGCGGAATTTCCTCCTCCAGATCCCGAGGCAGCAGGTCTGCAAGAGCGAGCGGCCTGCAGCTAGAAGCAGACACGCCCGTCTCATGCTCGTCTTATCAACACAGCACTTGTTTTTGTTGAAAGCAAATCCAGGGCAGAGTTATAAAAAAATAAGCTGAAGGAGAGTAATGAAGGGACGGAAGTCCCTTCAAGCTTTATGGCATTCCTGTGCTGGACGGCTTCTGGCTTTATAGGCTGGGGGGCTTCCGACGCTATAGAGCGATGCAAGGATCCCTGCTTTAATTACTTGCTACGCCCGTAAAAGCCACACAACACCTGAGTGTTGCAAAGCAGCAAAGTCAGAGGCCGGAATCCTGTTAGCTGCACCTCTCTGCCAGTAAAACGTCTGGCAACGCAAGCTTGCGGCTGTGTCTGCCTCGCCAGTTCGACGTGATCATAAATGGAGGCGCGCCGAAGGTAAACGGCGGCCGTCCGTCTCCGGGCCTGACCGACAGCAGAAGGCGGAGCGGAGATGGACCCGGTGGCTTTGGGGTCCGGAGCTCGGGGTGGGGCGCCGCTGCTACATCCCGATCTTCGATTAGTTCAAACCAAGGGCGAATAAACCGATCAAGTGCAAACCCGCAAGTTCTGTGCGACGAGGAAATGCTGTGCCATCGGTCATCGTGTAATGAGGGCTCTCAATGAACGGGCGTGCTCGACCTAGAAGAGCAAACAGGTAAAAATATACCTGCAGCACGGAGGCAAACACGACGCTATTGGTCCGAATATAGGCGGGCGCTATTCCAGGGACATCCATCCTGGCGTCCAGGTGACCTTAGTCACGCATGCCGGAGTCAGCGCGGTGCCTTAACCACGAATGTCACGGGCACGGCAGCGCTTCAGTCATCCATCCCACGGTCAAGACGCGTCAGTCATCCACCCCACAGGCAACGCCTCAGCCATCCTTCACAGTCAACGGCACCAACTCCGTGTGCAACGTCCGGCTTCGCATCGGGAAGAGCAACGGCTTCCGGCCCACAAAGCCTGCTCATACAAGAAGCCATTAAGGTCCGCGGGGGTGCAGGGCGGAGCGCATTTTTTAAGTGCGGGGATGCTGGATCAGCCCCTCCAAGACACCGATGTATAAATGTCAAATGCTTCCTTTTGCCGAAAGCTCCGTCTGCCGGGATGAGCAAGTGGATGAATGTGGGGCGGGGGAGGCCCGCACGAACGCTCAATCGCAGTAACAATTAAACTTCAAACGGGCCTGGAAGACCACGCAGCATCTCATTGCAGGTAGCGCTGAAGAGGTTCACGGTCCCATGGGCGCAGGCACCTTTTCAGGCAGCACAAAGGGAGCCAATCCACTCCAATCAGCCGCTTCCTCTCGGTCCCCTGCCACTCGGCACGGGTCGCCAGGCTCGGCGACATCAAAGAGCGTCGGCTCAGGCAATGAGGGGGCACCGGCGTCCCCTTGGAGCCGTTTCAGCCGCGGTAATCAAATCTAAACTAATTCAGAAAGACAAAAAACACAATATGGCATAATTCTACCAAGGCTGCCCCTCCTGCCTCTGCTGGGCTGGTGTTTGGCAGCCCGGTGTGGGGCTGATGAAAGAGGAGCGCTGGTGGCTCCTGCTTCCAAACACTTAGCACCTTTTCAGGGGCTTTGATCCCATAATTAAGAGGCTACTCGAGGAGCAGGTGGCACCAACATGCGTCCAATCCTCCGGCATCAGCCAGCCGCCCGCATCCACGGCGACGTTCGCACGGAAACCCCCGGGCCGCGGCGAGCGCCACCGGGGAACAGACGCCAGACGGCGGGAGCAGATCACACGGTGGTAAAAGATGAGCAGGAGCAAAAAAAACGGGCAACTTCGAAAGAGTGGAGGATAAACAACAATGGAGTCATCGGCAGATAATTTAGTGAAGATGAAAGTCGTAATGGATTTTGAAAGGAGCCTGGTGGGAACTGTTGACTGAGTACTACAGCAGGCTAAACAAGCTCTTCAAGCTGGGTGCATGGAAAGTGTGATGGCAAGAAGAATGCTCGAAATGGCAGGGAAATTGTGAAGCACTTCGTCCATTATGTTTTGAATGAGAGACGACTGCTGTGGGTGTGAGTGCGTGCGCACGGTGTCCTTTGGGTCCTTCTAATTGTCTCCCGTACGCGAGGGAGCAGTCAGAGTTCTAGGCCCCATCTCGGTCCAAGAGCCTGGACTACCGTGCGGTTGCGGGGAAGCGGTGTGGACTGGGCTCACGGCATCATCCGTAATATGCCGAAGATCACGAAATGGAGTCATCCAGCCCTTCCCTTCGAGGAAAACTGCTCCCAGATGCCAGCAAAATGGCCAGCAGGGCCGCTAGCAGATCTCGAAGGATATGCAGAATCCAGGCAAACTCCCTTCTGCACGATCGGTGGGCCAGGTCTGGAATTTCGAGGTCACCCTGAAGCTCATAGTTGCACTTCCACGCAGCAGCTGGACCTAGATGGTTTTGGAGAGCGCGGACGCACAGAGTAGACTGATAGATGGACGGGCAGACAGGCAGACAGAAAGGAAAGCCTGTGAAAGCCAGCCCAAACGTCAGATGCAGATGCTCCACACCATCCTGGGCACAACGCAACCTCTGACCTTTGACCTCTGCCAAACAGTCAGGTTCTCCGTGACTGGTTTACAACGGTAACTCAAGAGCTTGGAGCTCGCGGGCACCCCACGCTGCAAAGGAAAAGCAGCCGCCTCTCCCGGGGCTTCGGTCTGCCGAGCTCCTCGGGTCTTCCGTGCTTGCAGGGAGATGCGCAGCTGCAGCGCAAGAGAGACGAGAACTCGTTTTAAAGCTCCATCCTCTGGCAGCGCTGCGGCGGAAACCTTGTTTGCAAAGTCAGATGAGAAGTACGCGGCAAACTGCCGAACACATCGGGTGAAATCCTATGAGAAATTTTATTTAATCCAGTATGAAATTTGCACTGTGTGATATACGTTAATTTATTTGCCGACCGCTGGTCTAATAAACGGCCGGGGTGGGAATGTAAATACGTTGCTATTTTGAGCCAATGGTTCTTCTTCTATACACTTTTCAAATTTGAAGCAGCTCAATCCATTCGGTCAGTCCGCCACGAGGGAAGATTCTGTGCTGCTGGCAGCCAGCTGAGCTCGGGTGAGGGATCCCGTTGTATAAATGTGTCAAACTGTATAAAATTTTGCTAAAGCAACAGAATCCAAATATTCTGGGGTGTGCATCACCTTTTAGAGGAAACCGTTTTTCCATCTGCAGCCGAATGAACGCAATAAATGAGACCCGCCGGGAGATAAAAAAACTAATCTCAGCACAGTCATGAATGCGTTTGTCCAGGCCGGAGATGTCGTAGCTGCTTTGCAGCAAGCAGTCCAGGAGGGGACATGAGGCCCGGCGCGCAAATATGGACCTCCAGCAGAGGCTCCTTTCAACATGCCTCAGCCACCCAGCACCACCAGGCAGCTCTCATGTCTGGGGGACCCCATCCTGAGTCACCTCATTCCTGGAAATCTGTTAACGTGTAAGGAGTTTACAACCACAGCGCGCCGCCTGGCTGTTTGGTTGGACGGGAGAAAGAAAAAATCCGGTCCCCAGGAGATCAATGAGTCAATGTGATTCTGATTAAGACTTCCATTACGCTCCATTATTCTGCAGAGGACAGCGGGGGCATCGGTGGAACACGATCTGAGCGCCGGCCTTTGAAGTGGGTTTATGTACGACGGCGGCGGGATGCGTTCCGCGCTGACAAATGAGGTGATGAGAGGGCAGCAGGAAAGAGGAGCGTCACCAAACAGGCTACCGGGCACAGGCACGAACTCCTTGCCGTAAATCAGGGACCTGGCCGTTTGGCTGTCGACGCGAGATTTCTCCATCGCAGCGGAGGATTTCCGCGTCAGCCGGGCAGTTCGCGTCTTGGGAACTGCGAGCGGAAAGAAGCTAAAAACGAAGACGAGCGCAACGACGGCTCACGAGCGCCCGGGTCATGCACGTGGCCCTAACGCTGGTCCAGCTACAGCCGCAAGCCATTTATCTGGCTTGAGAAATAAAAAAAAGCAGAAGCGAACCACAAACTCTTTCCCCACTTCTTACCTTTTTGTCTGGGGGTCGTACGATTGAGACCTCCCTCCACCTAGCGATGCGCGGCTGTACCCTGCACATCTCGAGACTGGCTTTTTGTCGGGAGGTGGTGCGGTCGAGACCTCCCTGCGCCTAATGATGCTCTCCTGTTCCCACACATCTCGAGTCCGGCTCTTAAAGAGTGGGTGCAAACTTTCAGGGAGGGGGGATTAATGGCCTGCCGGCGGAGCGGATAAAAGCCTATTGAAAGACGCGCGTGTGACTCGGGTGCATTAGGCGTCGGCCGGCCATTCACAGCCCTCTCCGGAGCACTTGGGGGCCAGGGATCGAAAAGCAGCACTCCTGGGAACGGAGGAAAGAGCCGCTCCTTTAACTGGGACAAGAACACAAGGCGCAGACACGGTCATTAGCCGAAACAGGGAACCGCCAGAGGTGCACAATTACGGCGCAGACTGCACGGGCGTCCGTGTGCGACTTGTGTGCACACATTGTGTTCAGCAGGGCAGCGCACAGCCGAGATCCATCTGAACCCGCAGGCAGACAGACGGATAACCAGGCAGACAGATAGAGGAGGAGCACTGCACTGCCCTCCCCAGTGTCCAGTTTGTCCTACAAAGCGTTGCCCAGGTTTGCCGGGTGGACTCGAGTTTTCCTCTGGTGTTTTGCCTAAATCCGTAAAGCAAGAGAAACCTCCGCGCCCCCTTTGTATCCGCGACAACCGAGCCGACAGATTTCCTGAGGAATGCCACGGCACGCACAGGTAACATTACAATGCTGAAATGTAAACCGAGGTGCCAGAATATTAGGTACACCCCCACGTGCACGTGCACGCTAATGCGCGCTGCATCCTGTCCCCTGACTGCGGTGCGTGGGATAAGCCAGGCGGGTCAGCATTTCCAGCATCAGATGGTGTTCTGCCGAGGCTTGGAATGAGCAAAGCTGCGTGACCATAACATGAACCCGGAGATCTTGTTAAAGGCATAAATGACTTGTGATTACATATCTGTTCTTTATTAAGGATGACATGTACCTTATACTGTGCATAACACATGTTTCTCTGCTGTCAGCCCAATGCGGCTTTCGCACTCAAAGCGCACTGTGATCCCTGACGGTGCTGCTGGAGGACGCAGGTCCTTTGCACCTCATAATTAGAAAGGCTAAATGTAACTCGGTTTTAGCTGTCAGTTCTCATCGCAGCTGAATTCCCCACGGAAGCCCTGACAGAGCAGCTGGGATGTTGAAGAGTTTCTCGTGCAGGACACCCAGGCATGCTGCTCTGCTCCACCGCTTTACCCGCCCGGCTCGCACTGCCAGCTGTGTGCTGAGACCTTACCGGGGCACACCTGTCTGGTCTCATCCGCATCTTCTTCGAAGGTCCGGTCTGACCTCTAACGTGCAATTCAGGCGAAACCTCCGCGAAGATCTGCGGTCGGTGCTACAGCCGCATCTCAGGCGTGAGAACTGACCGTTTGGGCAAAGTTTGATGGAAACCGCCGAAGCGGAAAAGGATGTTTGTATTTGTTGTCGAACGACGGACCTTTCTGTGCCAAATGTTCACTTCTTTCTTACGCCATGACCTCTCGCACCTAAGGATGAAATAGCGGTGGGATTAAAGGAAACTGTGCAGGAAGCAGTGGACAAACTACCGTTCGAGTACTTAAGAGACTGCTTGAATTCTTCCACGCGTTCTGTCCAAGTAAAGAACACGTTGCCCGGTTTATGCCAGCTTTGAATCATTTCCAAGAACCGGCCCAATTGTGTCCCCCCTCCATTTTAAGCGCCAACACTCCCATTTGCTCTTCGCTCAGCCAACACACAGCACGTGCGGGCCGGAGAAGGATTTCGGACGAAATGAGTCCGCGCTGCTGCTACTGAAATTTGTGGACTTTAAGCCCGAGCGCTCTCCCATCTCTTATTCTTTCACGCTGGGTGTGAGCAGATTAGGATGCAGTGATCGCATCGCAAGTCGGTTCAGAAGCCGTCGCTAAGAAATCGCGGCATCCTTTTAAAGGACAAAGCGAGGCGCGAGAAAGGCTAAAACGGTTGGCTAAATAATAGTTTGAGCAATAACAGCACGTTTGTTAGTACGCAAACATGGCCTGACGGTGCAACCTGCTTCGGAGCAAAATGGCTGGACGAACAAACGTTAACGGTAGAGTCGACCGTCCGACAGCGCAAGTTAGCCCCGACAACGCGATGGGACGAATGACGCGAACGACCCGAGCGGAGATGAGCGATCCGGGTGCGACGCGGCTCTGTCGGTGACGTCGCCGGATGGGAGCGAGGGGATCGGAGGGCTTTCTGGCATCCTTAAGCGTGCTCTTCGCAGTCTCCTGAGCTCATATGAAATTCAATTAAAACTCAGCACAAAGGAAACCTAAACACGGCAACAAGAGGATCAAAGGGTCGAGCCGCGCTAAAGAGGATATCGAAAAAATAAATAATTGATAAGGCGAACGCGTGCCTTCCATGCTGCTCGTGCGCTAATTTATTTGCGAGGAACGCACGAGAGCGTGAAGATAATGAAACGTCCGCAGCCAAGGCTAAGCCCGGTCTGGACTCCTGCATGCGGAAAGGCGGCGGCGGCGGCGGCGGAGGAGGAGGAGGAGGAGGAGGAGGCACTGTACAACCGTATATCCGTGCGTCTCCGGGAAGCCGCGTTTACACGTCCCAAATAGCAACGCAGAGACACAAAAAGGAAGAAGGAGGCGGTAATTGGATTCCTGCGTTCGCCTCAAACACCCCCCAGTTAACCCGCGGCCAGCGAGGGGCCTCCAGATAAAATCCGCTGCTCGGACAGAAACGACCAGAAACGCGTCGTCCCACTTACGGAAATGCATGGAAACGGCGAGCAGCCGCGATGAAGGCCCTTAAAAAAGCCGGCGAATTCACTCATTCATAAACTCACAATGTGTGACCGCGACTCTAATTGAAGACCGCGTCGCTCTCGATTAAATCCCGCGCTTTTCTTTCTTCTCCTCCCCTCTAAATTAGTGTATCTATGGTAATTGGGGATTTCGCGAGAGGGGTTTTTCCAGGCATTAGCTGGCCCGCGCAGCGGGAGGAAGGCGGGCTGCGCGGCGCTCCGTAAAGTGAGCCGGCGGCACCGGCGGGGGGAGCAAATGCGGCGTCGCGTCTCGTGTTTGAGCGCGTTTTAATGCGCTCCGCATTTCCCGTCCGGCCCGGACGCCGCCCGCCCTCCCTCCCTCCCTCCCGGTCCGCCGAGGTGTTGCCTTTTGTCCTCGCCTTCTCCGGCGGCAGCGGGGTCCGGGCCTCGGAGCCCATTACGGACCGGCGGCGCGGCTTCGCCCCCGCCTCCGAGCCCGCACCCGCTCGCGGCCTGGCGAGACGTCGCTGCCAGCACCTGAGGAGAGGCGGGCGGCCCCGCGCCATGTGTTAATTACACATGCAAAGCCTATTATGCCCGGCACAGACACCTGCTGGCAGGGAAAATGAAGCGGGCGCTCTCGGACGCCCGGGCGAGCCGGGCCTCAGCCTCATCCAGGCTGGAGATAACAGCTTTCTGATTACATTTCCATGTAGTCCCAGCACTGGAAATGTACTTAACATTTAAATCATCTGCTGGGGAGCCAGCCTCCTTCAAATTTAAATGTTTCAGACGCACGGCACTTCTATTAAGGCCCACATCGCCTCCCCTCGTGCCGCCCCAGCCCCGGAGCCTCTGCCTGGTGGGCGACGATCAGGCGAGACCGTCAGCTCGAGGTGCGAGTGGCGGGCGACCGCGACCGAACGGTAGAATCGGGGTCGCGACTTGACGGCCGCGTGCCGGCCGCCGCCCCCCTGCTCGCCTGCCGGGTCGGCCGGAGTCAAATTCACCCGCGTTCCGACGTTCGATTACTTCACCTGTTAAAATGGTTTGCAGGGATGAAAATGCATTTAAGCTCGGTTAATGGCCGGGAAAATACGATAGCTGCGCGTCCTGTGCTTCGAAGCCCAATTTACCTTTGCGAAAGCCCAGGGCAGCAGCAGGTAAAGAAAATTGCCAGGAAAATATTTAACTAACCAGAAATTAATGCTCCGGCATTCACACGTACAGAAAGCGTTTATTATAAACAGACGACTG
The DNA here is from genome assembly GCA_018136845.1 of Heterotis niloticus. Lineage (NCBI taxonomy): Eukaryota > Metazoa > Chordata > Actinopteri > Osteoglossiformes > Osteoglossidae > Heterotis > Heterotis niloticus. The sequence continues at coordinate 30,100,445 of CM030899.1, forward strand.
CTGCAGCTCTTGTAATGGAGCTTAAACACAAGCCGGACAGGAAGGAGCAAATTATTTATACGCCGCACAGCCCTCGGAAGACCTAAGCACGGTACAATTACAGCAAAACGCGGGAGCCACGCTTGCTATTTTCCTGCTTGCTTCATGCTGCGATGCAGAGTGGCTCACGATTTTTATCTTTCTGTGCAGCTTGGCGTTTTACCGGAGTCATTTCAAGTAAGCATCACGTGTCAGCGGTCAAGGCTTCGGGGAGCTTCAGCGGACGACCTTCTAGGTGTAAATCTGAGCGCTTAAACACACGCAACACTCGCATCCGATCTAGTGGCTCAGCGGCGCTCGGAAACGTTGGCCGACAGGGGAGCGGCGCGACGCGCGTTTTCGTCTCCGCTGCCGTACTCCTGTTCAAGGAAGTACCGCGATTTGTCCTGTACGAACGGGTAAATGGCAGAAAAGTTTGCTGCGAAACGGTGGACTAAGGACTCGGGGGAACGCAAATGCACCCCTGCGCATCGCGGCCCCTTAATAAACTGCAAAACTGCTCTAAAATTTTTCTACGGCGACTGCGGTCGCCTCATTCGAGACTCGATTTAACGTGCGCGCCAATCTGCGTTTCGCTGACAGCGCCCCAAAGGGACGAACAACGGCGTTTGGCTGCGGAGAATAAAACTTTCAAGAATTTAGGAGGAGTGCAGCACGGGAGTGCGACGGTGAGCCATTAGACGGGGTACAGGTCACACACTTGAGCAAACAAGCCTGGGACTACAGAGACCGTGACCGAGGCAGGCGGGACCGCTGCACCGAGAGACGCCCTCCGCCGTCCGCGGTAATAGAGCGGCAGGACTGCGCGGATCCCAGCAGCCACCCCGGGAGCGTCCCTTGGACATTGTTAACCTCACACCAGGCCCCCAGCGAAATGGCATTGTTTTTCCCACCAATTTTCTGCCATCGCTTTGATGCAAAAGAAGGCCTGAAACCAGCACCGGCAATTTTCTACCTTTCTTGTTTCCAGCGATTATGTGCCAATTTCATGGCATTCAGCCCCGGGGGCGAGGTGGGGGCCTGGTGTGATTCGCGGGGCTCCTACCGCATCAAGTAGGCTGGTCTGTCAGTCAGAGAGCCTCCGAAAAAGAAAAGTAATGGCAGCGGAGCGAGAGGACGGCAGACTCGGTCATTTCTGTCGTGCTTCCACGTGCGCCGTCCTAACATTTGCAGCGATGCCAACAAATTATTATCGCTTCGTGTCGATTTACCCCGTGCGGTTATTTGCACATTTGTGCAGCTCGGTACTTTTTCGCGGACTTAATTCGGGGATGAGCCCTTTGCTCCGCGGTGCGGCCGTACGGGGGGCTTCGAACGCGGGCCGCGCAGCCGCGGGCTGACGCTTCTGACAGCCGCGCTGCCCGGGGCCCCCTTTAAACCGAAAACAGACATTAGAAGGAGAAGGAAACAAAATAATTGCAGAGCTGCGGTGCGCAAGCCGCGATTTTCCATTAGCGGTGAGGATTACGGCTAACAAAGGCGCCCGCCCCGAAATCGGTCGGCAGACAGGTGCGTGGGTATCGGTGAAAGCGGCTCTTGCCCATCCGTGCGGACCATCCGCAGGTACGAGAACCCATTATTTTCATTCGGAAAGCGCGGACCGTGGAGACGGGGCACCCGAAATGACCCGAGCGGGAAAGAAATAAGAAGCTGGTGTATTGCGGCTGGGACGCTTTCATAGCTCATTAAACAGCTCGTGGTGCATTAATGACGCGGCCCAGTCGGGCGCCCCTTCCTCTGCGTTTGCGCCGCGTCTGCGCAGCCCCGCCGCAGCCCCGCCGCAGCTCCGACACGGCGGCTAATGAGCGCTTAGCTGCAGCCAAGCAGCCGTCGAGAAGCCGCAATTGCGTTTCGCTAAGGGGGAAAGTGCAAGTGATCAAAAACGCGACGCGGATGAGAGCGCCGACATCCGATTTGCTTTCAACGCTTTTTTTGGCAGGAATTTGTGCCGTTCGGAAAAATGCGCCACGTTACGATTTAACAACTTTTTCACCATTGTCCTTCCATGCTCTGGATGGCAGACATCATTATTTTAATACCTGCCCTGTCTGCGTCTGTCTCCCGGAAAACATTTTTAAACTCACCAGCCTTTATCGTTTAAAAATGATAATCGGATTGTCGTGCAGTCACATTTTTACAGTCTGTCTGGAGTTTGCAGATCCTCCCCGTGTCCCTGCCAGGACCCAAAGAAGTGCTTCGAGATACCCGGTGATCCCGGAGGGCGGCTATAAGGCGACGGCGTTCACGAAAACTCCACCGGCAGGCCCGGAGCAGACCCGGATCCGCCGCCGTCTTCCTTCCTACAGATACGGCAGCGCGTTTGAGGACCTCTTCTTCGCCTGCAGCCGACGGCCCGTGAACGAAGGCAGCGGAACGGGAAGGCCAAATTGTAGTTTGCACAAAAGGAACTGAATGGCGGACCAAAGACCTAACCCGAAACGCTCCCGCACGCCCGGCGCAAAGCTTCCTTTTCGGCGCAATCCGTCCACAAGCAGGCACGGCCGGGAGAGGAAGCATCGGGCGCGCTCTTCCCGGGCTTATTGTCTCGGATAGGACGGCGCCTGCGGTGACTCGCGTCACGGAGAGCGGAGCTCGAAGGAAACGATGCAATCGGCCTCTCATCTGGCGGGGTGGCGGACGGGGCTCCGCGGTTCTGCACATTTTGCCCCGGGGTGCTCCATCCTCACGGACATTCAGGCGGTTCTCCCCGCTCACCCCGCACCCATAAACAAAACTTACTTTTGGGGGTGGAAATAAATGAAGGTTGCAACGAACAATAAGGCTGCGGCGGCCCTATCGTCACAGGCAACAGTAAGTTAGCGGTCGTCACGTTTTACATAAAAGGCATCAAGCGGGGAGAGTGTCGAGGAAATGAATTCTGAATATTTAGGATATTAATATTTAATAGTTAAGGCCTAACAACTGTGCGCGGCAGACAGTCTTTCAATCTCCTGAATTTGAAAGTTTTTTGAAAGTTTTTTCCAGCGTGCGGGTGTGAAGCGCCGTTGCGCTCCTCCGTACCTCCTGCCTCCCCGCGGCCCGTTTCTCCATCTTGTAACACGGCTGTGATTGGCGTGCCGCTGCGAGCTCGGCAGAGCCGGGACCGTGGGGGAGGGCGGCGCGGTGGCGATGGCGACCGGAGGCCGTGTTAGCACCTTCGCGCGCAGCTTGGAAAGCGAGCGGTCCGCCGAGGCCCTCGGTTCGATTAGCGCCGCCTGCACCGAGGCCAAGCTGTTTCTAATGAGACAGGCGGACGAGTCGACGCCCGCGGTGGCGGGAGGCCGTGACACTTGAAAATGAGCTCTGCCTGCGTGCCCGCGTGTGCACGTCTGCGTGCGGCAGGTGGGGGCCTTCTCCACGGCCGCTGTCAGAATATCTCTGGAACAGAACCGACAGGTCAGAGGACGTGTCTCGACCACAAATCCCGTTCGGGGGTTTGTTTTGAGTGACGCCGGCTTGCGGGTTCACGCCGAAACTTTGCATTAGAACGAGGCCCTAGAGGCTCACGGGTGCCGGCCTCGTGCAAGGACGGGGACTTTTGGGCGCATCTGTCCTGAAACCGAAACGTTGGAGGACAGAACGAGACAAGGGAACGCGCGCCCGCTGTTTAACGGAGCTCAGAAACACACATTTCGCTCAGGAGAAGAAGCACAATTGGTGCCGTGACCCTGACGGCAAACTCCGCCGAATTCAGCTGCGGTGGTGCTGAGATCAGTGCGCCCGGCTAAAAGCTTCTTGCCCGAATTTTAACCGTTTAGTTGGCTCTGCCTCCTGCTTCGGCCCCGTGTCCCCGGCCTCCGCGCTCCCCGACCTCCCCGTTGTCCGCATCCCCGAGCCTCAGAGGCTCCTGTTTGCCTTTGAAGGTCATCGCACTTCCCCGCGCCTTTTCCGTCCAGACTTCTTCGCGGTCACTGTGCGGGTCGTAGTTTTACGATTAACCGTTTCAATGCGACGCACAATCTTCGTCCTCCTCCAGCCAGTCCACGCACAGCATCCCGCTTAGCTAGGATTCATGCGCTGTGGTTTAAATAAGGCAGCACCAGGGTGTTTGCGAGATGAGGAAGCCGACTCGATGAGGTCGGCAGAACACAACCGCCTGCAGCGTTCGTTCTACTTCGATTTGTCGCAAACCTTTTCCCTGTGACGTCAGGCGTCTTTTGGGTCATTTTGAGGCGAGCCTGCGATGGTCTGGGATGGAATCGGAATTTTCAGCCAATAGAAGTCATTCAAGAACCTATTTCATTACCGGGACTGATAATGGGGATTAGTGTACAATTTTAAAGAATCAATGAAATGTTTTTCACATCGTAGCATAAGAAGAAAAACGAACAAATAAAGACACAGAAGAGTAATTTTGTGTAAAACTAATAAAAAAAAGCCATTAAATAATGCTGGCTTGCTTCCATCGGTTGACAGGGGGATGAGCCCCCTTCCTTGCTTATCCTCCATGGGTCCATCAAACAGCCTTTCATGTCAAACAGGGGGTCAGACGAAAGTCACATGCACAACTGGTCCCGCGACGAAGGAGAGGTATCAGAACACTGGGGTGAAGATCCGAATGGAGCCGCGGGACTGAAGCTAAGAACCAGATTTATGGCCCGGGATTGAGGAGCCATCTGTGGCTGGACCTGCAGCGGAGAGCTTCTCTGATCCTGGAGGAGACAGCCCTGGCGAGTGGCAACGCACGTGCGCCCGCGCGCACACACACACAAGCACATACCACCATATAAGTAAAAAAGGGCTTTGTGTTGTCAAGTCCAACGTTTTCTGTGATCTTTAGAACCTCAGGAAAAAGGGTTGTGTCGAATCACCATCCTTCCAGGTTTTCAGCATGGAACTTAAAATTTTTAAGCTGTTAGAAGATTAATGCAGCTTGCTGAAATGCCCACAGACCCCCCAGCCCCTGACACGACTGCTTTCAGCGTTGCCTCCCCACAAAACCCGGCCTCTCGAGCGCCAGACCGGCAAGTTGTCCTGAAGAGGTCTGCTCCACTTACGGTTCCGCTTCGAGAGCTCAAATCGATACGCATTAACAGTTTAGTAAGTAACCAGGATGGGCGGCAGTGGAGGGAGGTGGGGGGCTTTTTAGTTTAATGCACGGAATTTCAATAATCTCAACAAGGATCGCCTATTCTTATTGCCGCAGCCCGGGACCCCGAGATGGACCTGGCACATTGTGCTGAAGGAGAGCCACCGCCTGAAAGAAAGGCCACATCTCTCTCAGCCGCACTTTAATCTCGGCACGACTGATGCTGATGGACGAATGGCAAGGGGAGGAAAATCCATAACTACAAAAGGAGGGGAAAATAAACCCATCGCTGCTCTCCGCCACAATGTCGGAAAAACAAATAGTGTTTGGAGGCAGGTGAGGAATAGCGGCGATCATTCTGCCTATAGAAATAAAATAAGTAAGCACGCGTGGAAGTGCCGCCTGGCTTTGTGGAAGCAATGCTTTGACAGTCGGGTTTAGCCATAATTAGAAGAAGCGAATCAAGAGCGCATCTGGAGAAAAGCAAAGATATTTCTAAACATGTTGTGTGTTTTGCTGTGGCACAGCGGCCTGTTTGGAAGGCCCAGGCTTTCGAGTAGAGAAGTTAGACCCTTCGAGATATTTGGGGGGCTGGGATTTCTCAGGCAGCAACGCAGTGCCGGCCTGTGACATTTTTTTCGGAGCTGCACTCACCGCTCTTGGTGAGGTGCATCCTTTTTAATCTGCTCACCAAGGACCTTTTGAAGAAGGAACAAGAGCGCTTCCACTTCCTGAGGAGGCTGAAAACAGCTGGAGTTCCACCCCTTCTGCACCATAGAGAGTGCCCCAACCTCCTGTGCAAACTGCTCTGCCTCTGACCAGGGAGCTCTGCAGCGGGTAGTGAAGGCCGCCCCGTCCATCACCAGGACTTCGCTGCCCACCATCCAGACCGCCTACAGCAAGCAGTGCATCAGCAGAGCTTTTGCCATTACCGTCTGGGAGCCTGCAGGCTAACACCACGAGGCCGAGGAGCAGCTTCTCCCACCGGCTGTCGAGCTGCTCAACTCTGGACAGACAGCAAAGGGCCTGACCAGCACCGCCACCGCTGACCACCACCTACTGACTGCGGCGGTCCTCTTTTCTCGGAAATGTTTATTTATTCTTCATCTTGCAATTTATTTATTTTATCCCGTATCCACCTGCATGTATCTGCAGTATTTGCTTACGTTTTTACGTTCAGCCTCAATTTGCCTGTGCTTTTATATTGTAAGTTAGTCGGGTGCACTGCGGTCCAGGAGAACAGAGGTCCAGTATCGTTTCAGCAACTTATCCATAAATAGAAGGAACTCTCATTTTCAGGGAAGGAACAATGATGAAAAGAGAACGAAAGAAGCGTTTAGAATTACGAGGAAAAGCTGCATCAGGTGGCTTAGTTAGCACTGTTGCCTGTAGCCTAGAAAATGCTGCGTTTGAACCCCACCTCTGGCGTTATTCCCCTACTTTAAGGTAATACCTACACTTAGCCCGAATTGCTAATACCACTGCGTTGTACAAATGGGTAAATGAGTGCAAATAGCGTCACATAAATGAAAAAATGCCAAAGCGCATTCCCTGCTCACAGCATCGTACACAGATTTTTTTTTTTGTTTTGCAAAAGCCCCCCCCCCCACCCCTTCCTCTGGCCCCTAGACAAAGGAGGCAGAATGCACCTCTCTGGGTTGACAACCAGCACAGCGACAGGGGGTGTGGAGGTGCACCAGGCACTGAGGATGCTAAACAGTTAGCATGAACTTTCACTCCTCAGCCTTCATAGCAGCATCTGCTCAGCGAACGGGGACAAAGCTTAAGTTCGGCAGAGCTCCGATACCTTTTCCCCGCTTCGCTGGCCATGAAATTTGACAAGGGGTGGAGGGCAGAACAAGAGCGGTTCCTAAAGCTGGATGCTTCCAGCAGTAAAAACAGGAGCTATCTCAAATAGATGGGGGTCCTGGATGTGAGTCATTGTTGGGGTCCTACCTGCACCATAATGTGAGCAGCTGAAGCTACTCCAGCCCCAGAAAGCAACACCTTGTAATATTAAGCTTTACGCTAGCGTGTATATATTTACAGATATTTGCTATACACGACTGGCCACTGTGGCAGAACCACAGCTGGACCCAGGGCACAAAGAGCGTCTGCAATGTGAAAGCTTAGAATTGTTGGTGATTGCAGTCTTGAATGACTTGAATCTGCTGGTAAAATAGCAAAGGGTTTGCAAAAAATCATTGGGCGATGGATGTGATCCCTGGAAAGCCATGGTGCCGTGGCACAATACCTGCACAGAAGGAATGAACAGCGGCCCAACTTGTCCCAGCACCTGATGGCCAGACATCTGAAAGCGGTGGCAAATGATGTTCTAGACAACCTCCTTCAGCAAAGACTTGGCGCAAAGCCTTTGACTATGACTAACCTGTACCCTAAGTTCCTCCGTGACAAAACGGCTGAAAGTCTTCCAGAGCTCAGAATGGGGGACCACATTAGCCTGAAGCCACCGCTAGGTGCCCGAGCAGACACGTGGAAGCTCGGCGCGTTTGAGGCTCCTAGGTCAAATGTGGTCGAAGCGGAGGCTTCCTTCCTTGGCCATCACGGGGCTGACCTGAGACCAGCCGAGGCCTCCGCCAGACCCGTTCACCCGCCAGACCCTGCTAGGCACACTCACGTTTTTTGCGTATTGTTCCAGGCACAAGAAGATGGCAGAACTATTATGTAGTCTCAGAGCCTCTGCGTGTCAGAGCGCAGAGTTGCAACAAGACGTTAGGGAAACTTTAATGTTTTCTGTTTCAGCTTAAAGTAGAGGTTTTGGGAGAGAATCCCTGTAGCGCCCCTGGGCAGCATTTTCACGGCATCCGATTTTTCAGCTGTTTGTTTCTCCGCACAGCAAAACAGACGTCGCAATTGCTCACCTTTCCACCAGCTGAAGCTTAAAGCATTCAGCACACAAAACTAAGCGCGACCGACGTACAGCTGAAGAAGCCGAGCAAACTGAACAAACTCTTTATTCCTTGGAATGTGACAATGAGCGTCCGGCGCTTTTCCCAGGTTCCGCTTCATTTGCGACCTTGATTTAAATTGAAATTTACGTTCTTTGCACAGTTGCGAATCATAAAAAAATGCCCGACGATAAAAATAAAAAAGGCAGTAAAATAAATATATTTATTTGTTTAGATGAATTTCGGGGCCGCCGTAGCCGCAGGGCACTGGGCTGTAACCCAGGTTTGCCCAATTATAAGTGCGGCCCTGGCGAAAACCCAAAAATCCGAAAACGTCAGCTTTCGGCAGAAAGGGGGGTGTCGAGGCGGTCCCTGACCTGCGGGGACCCCACTAGATGAGTTGTCCGGGGGCATTAGGGCAGCTGCGGTTGACACCGGGCTGCCCCGGCTAAGGGTAACGGACCACCGGGCGCATCCCCGGTCTGCCGAGGCCGCCGTCATGCTGCAGGTCTGTACGGGCAGGAGAGAGAAAGACCCAGTGCAGACTTCCAAAGACGTGTACGCAGCACACACACACACACACACACACACACACACACACACACACACACACACACACCATAGTCATAGCCAACTCCTGTGGGAGACGCACACTCCCGGTGTTGCACAGAAACACGCAGCACTTGCATCAGACACTGCGGATGCAACGGGAAAACAGGGGCTTTTGCGGTGAATCCCGGTCCAAGGTGGTTTGTGGGATTACAGGCTCGGGTGACACAAGTAATCCTTTTTGGTTAATTGCTCCGCCGCCGAATCCGACGCACCGTCCTGTTGGATTTACGCCGCTGGCACAAGTGCAGCGCCCAGCGGGAGCATGCGGCCTTGCTGCGTCACGGCTTCCCGAAGGAACACCGGCAGGAAGTTGGAGGCGTCTTTGTTAGAAAGCCAGTCCGCGCCAAACTGATTTGGAAGCGGGAATTTGCCCACCGTCGCGTATCGATACCGATCGGCACGAACATAAAAGCCTGGAGGGGGGCGCGCAGTGGCCCAGGCATCCTTTCCCGCTTCGCTTATTTTACCGAGACAGTACGACACATTTCTAAGCAAAAAATCTAGTTGTTTCTTTAGTTCGTCATTGCAAGTCCTTGCCAAAGGTTAACAGCTAAATAAGGCTTAATAATACATAATATTTACAGTATATTGATCTGTTGAGCTCAGCGGTTTTTATCCAGAACAACGAAATGTGGTTTTACCCACAATAATAATAAGAGTAAAAGTGCGGATAAATGAGCACAAATCACAAATGAAGAGTATTTCTGCACCCTGGCCACAAAGCTGAAAAGCAGGTCTCACACCCACCCCTCACGCAGTGAGGTTTATGAACACACAAATCCGGCTCCGTCTGCATGGAGCTCGCACGCCCATCGCGAGTCTGCATGGGGTTCCTCCCACAGTCCAAAGACGTGTGTTTCAGGTTAACTGGTTGCGCGTGGCCGCCCTTCGATGGACCGGTGCCCCACCCGGGGGCAGCTTCACAGCCGGGCGCCCCGCGATTCTGGGAAACGGATGAGGAATAATGACGACGCAGAAGAATCCGTTCACCTCGGAGCCGTGCTGCCCTGCAACGCAAACAACGGTTTTGTGCGCGCCTTGCAGTTGAGCCTTTTTAATATTCATTTTATTGTTCATTAGAGCTACGGTTGCGTTGTTCATTACGGTTATTTATATGCTGCGATTTTTCTTTTCATCCATTACTGCTTTCAAAACAGTTTTCCTGCAGTGGGCATTTTTACTCTCAGACATTTCGGTGCTGCACTTTCCCAGCCGCGGGTGACGGGGGGGGGGCTGCATTCCTGTAGACTGACCTCAGATCAGTCAGTCCCCTGCTGGCTGTCTGGCGGGCAGGCGGTCCTGGCAAACCCACATTTCTGAAACCCTTGTGACTGCTCTGACTCCACAGCTCATGATCAGATCTATGGGAGTGACAGGAGGGAGGTGGGAAGTAGTGGGAAGTGCTGCTGGTGTGTGGGGGGGGTGGGCTCAGGAGGCACGGGGCCACGGGGCCACGGTGCCGCTCCATGTCCTGATCCTACCTCCACCTCTGACTTCTCAAACTAATTAAAACATTTTGACCGGGAACCTGCTTGGCACAAACAGAGAGAGATCGAGAGAGAGAGAGGGAGGGAGAGAGAGGAAGGGAGAGAGAGGGAGGGAGGGAGAGAGAGGGAGGGAAAGAGGGAGAGAGAGTGAGAGAAAGAGAGGGAGGGAAAGAGGGAGGGAGAGCGAGAGAAAGAGAGGGAGGGAAAGAGGGAGGGAGAGCGAGAGAAAGAGAGAGAGGGTGGGAGGGAGAGAAACTGGGAGGGAAATTGCAGCCTCTTGCGGAAATATCCCCGTTTTCTCATTACGAGGACAGGTTTAATTCGGAACGTCTCGCATGGCGCTTTGAGAGCGGCTGCTTTATTTACATTTAAAGGGATCCGAAGTGGCTCCTTAATTGCTGCATTCAGCTGGCCGTGAATGCGCCCGGTCCATGGCGGGCACTCATTACCAGACAGCCATGAGCGGAGCGGGCACTGAGCAAGGCCACTGCCATCTGTACCTGCTGAAGAGGGCTTGCCTGTTTGAGGCCAGGCCGTGCTCACGATCAGGGAGGATTACGCCGTAATCCGCTTTCTTTCCTCATGTTAATGTCGACGGGAGCCCCGTCTCTCCGGCCAAGGAACCTGGCGCAGAATAGCAAACCTCGGAAATACGGAGCCGATTGTCAATAAAGATACGGACGGACCGGGTCGACAATCCAGACGATGGGATTACGGGATCCGCCTCCCAAAAACTCCCGAGTTGCCGGGCAAGGATTTAAAGTCGAGCATCTCAGCAGGCAATTAGGAATGCAGGCTTGAGTTTGGAGCCTCGAGTCTGCTGACAGCCGTGGCGTTTCTGCGGCTCAGGGCTCACAGCCCAGCAGGTCTGCCGGTATCAGAACAAATGCAGCGGCGGCGCTCATCCTTGCTGCCGGGGCTCCTGGGAAAGGGGGACCACCGGCTCGGTTTCCGTGGGGCTTTCGGCACGGGGCTCGGTTCGGTCCGGTTCACGTCAGCTCCTTCCGTTTCGGAAGCGTCGCTGTGGTTCGCATCGGTTTGATTCGGTTCGTTTTGGCCCGGTTCATCCATCAGCGGATCCCTCCGTTATTGTCAAGCGCTTAATCCTGAGCCGGGTTACAGCAGCCTGGAGCATAACCCGGAATTCAGTCGACTGCAGGGTGGCCACGCGCGCACACACACAGAGTAGGCGATTCAAACAGACCAATTAACCCGAAACCGTATGTCTCTAAAGTGTGGGAAGAAACCAGAGCACCGGGCAAAAACCCGCACAGCCAGGGGGGAAACATACAAGCTCCACACAGACTGAGCCAGATTCAAACTCACACCCAACCAGCCGAGGAACTGCAAGGAAACAGCAGTAGCTGCCAGTTTGCCGCCATAAACTGTTTTCTGTAAATTCATTTCACTTTAGCAAAATTTTCCCCTGCAATGGACTGGTGCCCCATTTGTAGTGAAATTTTATAGCCTGGCACCCAGCGATGCTGAGATGTACTTGGGACCCCACAAAACCCTGACCAGGACAAAGCAGTTAATGGTAATGGATGGATGGACGAACACACAAATGGATTTCTTTAATTTAACTTTTGTTCAGTCCTGCTCAGCTCGGTTAATTTTATTTCCATTTTGTTTGTTTCAGATGAATTTTTCCTTAATACTGCCTTCAGTTTGGTTACTGCAGAATGCGTAAAATATGAGGAGAAAGGCTTCATTTGTTTCTTTTTATTCATTTTTTGCACAATTCCTCAGAAGCAGGTTCACTCGTGACATTTAAAAGCAAAAAAGCTCAAATGAAGACCACAAGAATCGGCACCGAGAGTCACAAACAGGGTTGTGCGTGCAGGCTGGAAGGACGGAAAAGACCTGTGGGGGTCTTGGGTCAACTGGGTGCCCACCCTTCCAGAGCAAGGGAATGCTACACAAGTGGAGATGTCTGAGCGCCGTGTGTGCAGGTCCCGCAGTCGGCCTGATGCCCCCTCAGTTCAAGGCTGAGACCCCAGCGAGCAAAAAACCTGCCCTTCATCACTCGGCAGCGCCTTTCCTCCCCAGTCCCCTGATCCCAAAGGGCTCCTCTTCTTACAGGGGCCATGGAGCTTCCGCCAGCGCGTCTTAGCAGCGTCGCTATAGTCCACCTGGTGTGGGTCCATCAGCAGAAAGCGGGGATGCGAACCGTATGGCGCTGTGTGTCCGTAGCAGCATAGCAGCAGGGCTCTGGGCATAAAGGTCGCGGGGAACCCGACCCCGGCAAGAGGGGCCGAGGGAGTCATGGGAATAGCACAAATCCCGGCGCGGCAAAGGGCCGTGACACGTAAAGCCGCACTCCTTTTTTGGGTTGGCTGGGAGATATTTCAGTTGCTTTTGCCATTAAAATTTGTATGACATTTTTCACATAAATCTATTTACTTCCGCAAAATAATCTCTCCGTCGGTCGTTCTCTCAATATTTTTCTGCCGTTCTCACCCTTTGAATATTTAAGAAAGCAGCTGACTTATTAATGTAAAATAAGTCGACAAGAAAAAGGATCCACACTTGGGAACACATAAAAGGCCACATAAACGCACACACAAAGTGCGCAGAGGAACCCCAGAGTACAGGAGCATCCCCTCAGCCGCTTCCCAAATATTTTCATCTTTAATGATCATGTCGGCCAAAGTTGCATTTGTGTATGCAGCTCAGACAAACAATTTTGCAGATTTGGAATTTAGCGAAATATTTAACTGCAAACATAATACTTGTAGAAAAGCTACAGGCGTGATTTGACTATGTTAGCAGTTCAGCTGCTTAAAGCACAGAGCGCACACTGCGTGTCAGAGGTGGTTTTTGGAACGACATAATTCATGATGCCTTACGCACTCCTGCAGCACCTGAATGAGGTCCCTGGGTAATGAAGCAGCTTCAGCTCCGGTTTACGGTCACGGTGCGGGACGACCCGGTCAGGAGCCCTCTGGCCTGCTTCGGTCCGTCCGTGTCTTCCAAACCCTCGTTTCTCCCCGCTCCCAGCCGTGCGGGCAAGGATGACCCCCACGTGCTTCCACGTCCCCACCCAGCAGTGACCTTCAAGACCCCAGAGTCAGAGATGTCGCTGCTGGTGGCGCCATGCGCTGCATTAACTTCTCTCCCGTTGTTTGCTGTTAAAGATGGATGAAATGCAGAAGATGCCGAAGAAGAATGAGGAAAAGAAAAGTGGGTGGGTGGGTGGGGGGGTTGCATTTTCCTTTACAGTCAGCACGAAACAGTTTCCGTGTCTGTTGACTTCACCTGCTCAGGTGACATGTTTGCCCAAAGCCCCCTCCGTCCCCTTAACCCGTCCCCTTGATTCCTTTAAGCAGAACAGAAATAACTCATAAGCTCACGAGTACAACACTTACTGGCATCCCTACGCACCCTTACACACATCCCCCTCCCCCCATCCCCTGGCATCTCACATAAGATGCTCTGAGCACAAGTAGATCAGGCAGCTCAAGCAGAAGTAAAAGCTCGCCGAAGCATCGCTCCATATAGGATTAAAATCAAACACGGTCCTTGCTAATGGCTCAGACAAGATGGTGGATTGTAAAGCCGATGACTGCGACAGCCATGAGCTCTGCGCGGGTCAGGCACAGTTCGTTCGACCGATCCGAGGCCTCTGCCCCCAGAGTTCAGGTGTAAAATTCGTCAGGCGCCACCAAGAGCGGCGAGGACAACGACAGGTGCAGAGTTCGAAGCACCCGTTTTTTGGCAACGGGCATGAAGGGGCAGCTGGCACGTGTGGCCGTCTATTCCGTGCACCGGTTTGCTTTCGTGAAATGAAAAATCGTAGCTGCCTGCAGCAGCTCAACAGGTTTCTAGTAACGTTACGTTCGCGCTGGGTTTTCATCTCTGATTTTTGTTTTCTTTCGCTTCTAGATTTTTATGAAGCTTTCACACTGCAAAACACTCCTTTATGCCCGAAACATTACATTAGAGGCGCTACACAAACCCCGCGTGGGGCGGTGGGGGGGCAACTCGGTTAAACCGTCTCGTGGAACAGCAGCCGCAACCCCGGTCGACGTGGGTGTTTGAGCAAAGAAAAGACTGGTTGGCAGGCATTCAAACGCACAAAAAACTGCTTCTGTTCGGTCAGCCTGTTGGTGATACGGCAGTTTTTGCGCATTAGAGGCACAAAAAGCAACTGAGCGCTGTCTGCAAATTTTGAAAAACTGGAATTTTGTCCTCTAAAAACAGGTGGGATGGATAACAAAAGTGGACTGCCTGTTGAAGACACAGTGACTTATTTGGGAACGAAGACACGTGAAGATCGGAAAGAACGCTCGATTTGAACTTCCCAAATACGAGCGACAAGCTACAGAGAAAACTGTCCGTGGGATCCTTCTCTTACTTTACTGTTGGTATTAGCACGTACGATGTTCTTATCAAAAGCAGAGGCCGTCCTGCTGTCCTGTCCCGTACAGACGGACGTCTCTTCAACCGTCCCGCCGTCTACTACTAAGGAGGCTCACGTGAAGTGAAGTGCTGGACTTCATCTGGAGAAACAGAGCGCTTCGTGAAAAGAGTTTGGCAGAAGGGGGCCTCAAAGTTCTCCGTTTTCACACAAATGGACCCTTTCTCAAAAGGTGGCCGACTAGCGAGGACGCAGGATGGTTGCGGCTCTGCCTTGGCCCACAGGCGCGGGGCCTCGTCCACCAAAACCACAGCATGAAACGTGCGGTTAAATACACAAGTTGCTTCAACAGCCAGGAGATCTATATTTGAATAAGATATGAATTTATCATGAAACGTTTATGTGCGACCTCTGGTGACTTCAGCTTCCTGTGTCCAACGCTCACGAAAGCGTTCAGAAAGCACATCTGTTTCGCTATATTTAATGGGCAAAACGTAAAGCGGCAAAGCGGCGCGCCGACACGAGGCGCTACTAAAAGCTAATCGACTTTTGAACCAGCACATCTGTTTATTATTCCTTCAGGCGCTCGAGAAAGGAAAACTATTAGCTGGCGGTGGTGCGTGTTTATCAGCACAACAGCAGCAACGCAGCTTTGCTCAAGACGCACGGAGGCACCTCCGGCACTTCGAGAGCATCCGCGACGCAGTCGGCTGCGACTCCGCAAGTCTGCGAAGCAGAAGGACTTTGGAGCTGACAGTCGCACAAATTTCCTGCGACGGTCCCTTGCGATCATCCCATCGCGACGGCATCCGTCCCCTCGTGATGGACCCCCCTCCCCTGCATCCCGCTGGCCCTGGCTGACACCTGGTAGACATGCTGGCCCTTCCACGGTCCAGCCGTGTTCCAGATCCCCTTTGAAAGCCAATGACAGAGGCTGGGCTTTAAAACTTTATAACCAAACACTCGGTACCACATGCCGTTTCAGTAGCACCGCTTGCTGCGGGCCTGGAGATTTATGGCCTCTGACACCGCACATATTTAATCTGTAACCAAACACTTCCCCTTCCTCTTACCTCCTTTCAGAACTTCGGAGGAGCCCTTGCTCTCGCGGGTCATAGGTTAAATAAAGGAAGGGAAGCGCTCCGTGGCCCGAGAGACGGGCGCTCGCGTGTTGGCTACAGCTGCCCCTGGCCCGCATTAAGGTTGCCAGCCCTTGAGCAGTGGTCCCTGCGGACGCGTCAAGTTCAAAAGGTTCAGCGGCGGCGTCCGGTGCAGGAGGCGGGGTGGGGTGGAGCGGGGGGCGATTACGAGACGGCTATAAAAAGCCAGGGATCGGGGACCGTCCCTGCTGGTTTTCATTTGGTTACACTTCAGCGTTACAGCTGAGATTGTCTTACATTCCCCTTCGCAAGATGGCTCCCAGGCTGCCGGGACTGACACCTTTACGGTCCCCAGGGCCGTAAACCCTGAGGGGCAAAACGCCGTCCCCAAACACCGTAACATGGCCCACTGCCTCCTGCGCTCGGGCCCAACTTGTATAAACATATAAGTTTATTTAGTGTGAAAGTCCTGTTGTGTCGAGCACTTTTCCCAGCACGAAAGCATCCTTCATAAAGCTGAGTGCTCGGGCTCGAGGCAGCTAAAGGAAGGGTCGGGAGAAATTAAACTGGATTTACGGACCGCCGTAAAGCACGTAGGTAGCACGCCGGTCGCTCGAGTGCCGAACCTTGGACCCAACCAGGAGGACAAACGTCTGGGTTAGGATGGGTTTGCTTGGAACGAAGGTGCCTTGGCTCTGACTCTCCCACGCATTGGCCTGACCTCTGACCTCCTGCTGCCACTGAGATGAAGCAAAGCCGAGCTACCGAACAGGCCATCTGCCACCAGCCTTCTTGCATCTGTGGCTGCAGGAAGACCAAACATGCTTTAACGTTTATCTCCAGCCAGTATCGGCACGGCAGCACTTACGCCAGGGTGACGGCCGCTGAATCACACCGGTGATCATTTATGAATCACAACAGCCGAGTCCTTGAGGTTCCACGTGGCTGCAATGTTAGTTTCCTGCTTTGACCAGCCTAGTGTTTCAGTAACATAAGCAGAAGCCACAGCACGCATGACCATAACCGGCATATCTGTGGCCGAGGTTGCTAAGTCAATATCAGAAGCCAGTGCCACCAACATTAGTCTGACCGTGGCCAAGGTGACAGCATGGAACGTGAGCATAGCCAGTGTGGCCAAGGCCGATCAAAGACAATAGCATTAAATCCAAGCGTGACCACATCCAACATGAAAACAGCCTCAGCTACCGCAACCCTCGGGGGGGCACGGCAGCAGGCCAGAAATCACCATTTTCCTGCCGTCTCCGTGCAATGCGGGGAGATGCGGGTTTGATGCCTCCTCAGCCTGTGTGGAATTTGTATGTTCGTCCCATGTGTTCCTCCGACAGTCCGGCAATGTGCGTTTCGGTGCCTTTAATGTGCGAGGAGGTACGTCTGACATCGCTCGATTAGTCAGCGGTCGAAGATGGTGCACTAGCAGAAGGTCCTGGACACGGCTGCTGTGAGCAATATTATCGAGATGAAGGCCGATGGGTTCGTGACCAAACTGACCACATCCAGCACGAACACGACCAAAGGAAGCAGAGTGATGAGGGCAAGGCTGCTAAACCTGCTAAACGGCTGCTGAATCCTGTGCTCATTTTTATAATGAAAACAAGCTTTTTGGTCGCGGTATGAAGAAAAACAATTTAGATGGAAACATTCATTGTGAAGAGTGGGGCGTGTGCTGTTAAGTGTTTTTAGAAATGCAAAATCCTGCCAAACCCCGAGTCTCTCAATAAGGGAAAATGGTGGCTAAAAAGTAAGAGCGATCGGCAAGCTTGAAAATGTCAGTGGGGGCGCAACACTTTTTGCTTTGGCGCCTGGAACCCAACTGTCGAAGAAATTCCAGCGGCCTCGCCGCGTTGTGCGCCTTGCATCGGGTGGAGCCTAGGAATTAAAAACACACCTCATTACAGTCTTCCTGTTTCGCTCGGAAGCCCAGACGAATGGGGACCCAGGGCTGAACGTAAATGCATCAACAAAGGCCGTAATTGCTGAAACACAAATGCCTCCTTAGTGCTTCCAGATGGATGAAGGACCCTGCTGGATAAGCCAGACTGCACCCAAAAAGGTACGAGGTGCCCAGATGAGAAAGGGACTGGATCGCTCGCCTTTGCGCTGACTGGAGCCTCGCTCCCCGGAACTGGGACACCGCCCAGCAGCGATGGATTTATAGCATTCATTTTACCCCTGGAGACCCCACCATGTGCATGAACAGCTTTGACTGGTTAACTCAGTTAGCTTTATACACCTGCCCGTGTCTACGGCAGTTTAATGTTATTCGGTGGTATAACAGCAGGCTACCTGCGGGCATTCAACCAATGACCTGTAAGTCCTACAGCTAAACACTACGGTAACCAGGTGTCTTCAGGACAAACGCCATGAGGAAAGTGGCTGCATGTGACAGCTTCCCCACATGCACGTTTCCCCCCGAGTGGTTGACACCTTAACGTCTCTAGCACCCACGTGCGCCGGTCACTTGGGTCCCGTGCCGGTCTGAAGGCAGCCAGAGACGACTCCTCATTTACAGCTGAGGCTAACCCGCCTCCCACCCATGCCCAGGCTGAAGGAGGTGCTGATCTCCAGCGGCCACTCTGGATTCCTTTAAGCATTCCCTCATTACACATTAAATGTGCGGGGCACAAATGTCAGAATCCTTGACTTCTTGCCACTGCCTCCTCCTCTCGCTACTTCATCTCACTGCCCTCGACTGTGAGGCGGCCAGCAGACATGTTGCTGCAGGCCTCTTGTTCAGAAGCTGTCCTTACACCTGCTGCTCACCAAACTCCTTCGTGTGTGTGTGAAGGAGGGAGTGAGGAGCTGGGTGTTACCCTGGTAATCTAAGTGGTGCTAAAATTTCCTTTTCATATTTTTGTGTGGCCTCGAATTGGCGAAAGAGCAAATGTGCGAAAAAGCAGACGGACTTCCAAGGAGGCTTCAAAAGCAAAGCGGGGCTCCTTCTTCGCTGGGGGAGCTACGTTTTGTTCCCAGCCAGCTTCCCTCTTAGACTCAGCAAACACTGACAAGAAAGCGATGACAGCCATCATCCTTTGTGTTGTGTCCAAAGCACAAACCCGAACCTGCATTCCGTACCGTGGGGCGCAGGGGTGAAGGTGGTGCTCTGGAGGATGCGGCAGCGGTCGCGGGAAGACGTTTACCGCTTGCGAGCGTCATGTCTGCCCACAGCACGAGTCTGTGTTTTGCGTGCAGGTATGCTGGGCTAAAACATTCTGGGTTACGGCGCAGGAGGTGGGGAGGAGGGCCTGAGCACGAGCCCGAGTTCATCCGTGCTTGCAGGTGCACACGCGCAGCGTTTTCATGCTTTGTCGTATCAGTTTTTCACCTACGGTATCGGCTATGAATGCTCTACCGCGTCGTACTTGCCGCTGCGCGTCGGTTAAGCTACGCCGTCGCACTGCACGGCTGCTGTAAACTGCACGTTACAACATGTTCACGTACACGCGTTTTAACCGGCTATCGGACGCTCGGTCACTGACCGGAATTCCCGGAAATCACAAATATGAGCTTTTTGGCACTTTGTGGGCTGTCTGAGGGCCTCCACTTGCAGGCCTCCAGGGACAACCCAGTGTGTTTAACTGCTGCGCTGCCTGCTCACGTGTGTGTTGGATCACCGGTCAGCCCACCTAGAAACATGCGACTGCCCCAGATGGCCCTTTTCTTCCTACTAAACAGGCAGTCGTAGCCCCCCCAACCCAGCTCATGCATTCTGGGGCTGGAGGGACAGCCGGCCAGTTGGCAGCCCCAGGCCGGGAAACTGTCAGTGTCGATTGAGCTGAGCCGCAGAAGCCTGGTTAAAGAGGCCTTGCCGGTTGAGAGCCTACCTCTGTTTCCAAAGCATGGGAACGAAGGGGCGCCGCATTCCACAGAGCCACGCTGGCAACTTCCATGGCCCACCGTTCCGATGGAGCCCTCAATGGGATTAACAAAGGACGTTCTGTGAACCCCGCCTGGCCACCGTCCATGTCAACAGCTCCCAAGGTCACAGGTCACACTAACTACATTCATTCCCAGCAGACCCTTCGCTCCGAACACAAGCCGCAAGTGGTGCAAATTCAGAACTTTTTTCTCCCTTCCCTCCCCCATCCCTAATCCCCTGAGATATTTCTGATCTCTTCACGTGTTTCTGCTCAATTAAAGCAAAGTCGCACCTTACAAATGGGGGGGAGAAGAAAGGACGGGAGAGGGGGAGCAGGCGCGAGCGAACCGACGGGGAGGGGAGCCGATCTCTCTTTCAGCGGGATCCGGGGCCCCCATCGCGCGCAGAATAAAAGCTCGCGGCCCTGCCTCGTAAAGACGCCGCTCTGGCTCCCGGTCTTAAAAGAGGAAACCGGTGACCATTTAATGGCGCCGCCAAATGCATGTCGCACCTGCGCACGGCCCTCCAGATCCAATTAGCAGGGTTTAGTGGGAGCAGGGGGCTGCGGGCGGCATCGCACATCATTTTCGGACAGTTCCTCGGGCGGCCGCGTCCGAACGGGGAGTGAGCAGCACGTGGGTGACGGCGCTGCTGCTTGTTAAGCCACCTCCTGCCCCCGGCGCGCAGCCGCACACACACACACAGATGCGCAAGAACCACCCCTGCTTCGGTTGTCGGTGTCGTGCAACGCGCTTCCATAGCCGAGCCTGAAATTAACTGTTTCATAGTGGAGGAGGTGTCCCTGGCTGCGACCCCCCCGGAAACAATAAGAGAAGTCACTTCCAATTCCTCGGTTGTCCATCTGAAACTAGTTAGCGTGGATTTCAGCCAGTTGGCAGAATTAACCAGAGAGAGAGAGAGAGAGAGAGAGAGCGAACGGGGGGGGTGGGGGAGAGAGCGAGAACGGGGGAGAGAGAATGGGAGAAAGAGAGCGAGAGACAGAGAGAGGGCGAGGGAGTGAAAGGAAGCTCCAGGAACGTTTCTACACCAATGTTCCCCTTCATCTACACCGCCTGTTGAGGGTCCTGCCCCTGGGGCCCCTCTTTTGGCCACGAAAGCCCAAGCACGATCAAAGGGCGCTCCAGGACATTTGTACACTTCAACGGCGCGGCCTGCACACATGACTGGGGTGCGGGGCTGTGGGGTCAGAGGGTTGTGGGGTTGAGGAGAGATGGAGCAGCAGCAGGGAGGAGAAAAGCACTACACGATAAGGAGCGGAGGGGGCGAGAGAGGCACTCTGGGATTTCAAACATGACATGTGGGTTCCACGGAGGCTGGGTTTTCGAGTATCGGAGTCACCGGATCACCAGGCCGTGGGATGAGCCATTGTGGGTTCAGTGGGAAACCTGTAGCTGCAGCTGCACTCATGATAAATGGTGCGGAGCCCCACTGGAGGGCTGTTCTTACACCCTGGAGAAGGGTTCTTAACCTGGGGTCTTTGGATGCCGTATAACTAAATAAAATAAATGGCACAAAACTGTGCTATTATTACCTACGGCACAATCCTGCGTGGTGGCCATCGTGTTTCAGTGGAATCCACACTTCCTCCTAATTTAAGGCTAGTAAAGTTTACGGACCTCTGTGACCCCCGAGAAGGATCGATACCTCAGACTGTGCCGAAACGTTCAAATGATCTGAACATAAACCCCGGCAAAGCAACTACGCAAACAAACAGGTTTCAAGGTGACCGTCCACCTGCAAAATGTTGGGTTTTCTTGCAATCGCAAGGTTTGTGGTTCTGTTGGTCGAGGGATTAACCCTGGATTGGTAGAGTAAGAATGAGCTGCAAGCAGACAAACCGTTGGAAGTAGCCCAGCGTTTAGCTAAAATGGGCAATGATAAACACACCCTGGGGGTTCAACAGTCAGCAAGAGCTGCCAGACACTTGGCCTTGGAGACCTGTAGGTGGTTCCGTCCTGTGCCCCACACACGTTTACAGAATGAGATGGGTTCGGGTGGAAACGTGAGGGACTCTGAGCTGCTCGCTGCCCCCTGCCCTCTGCCCCCAGTGGGCCACTCAGGCTGCTCACCTGGCTCCTCCTTTCTCACATGAGCAGATGAGCTGCACAACGGACCCAGGTTCGCTAAACCTCCACCCGTGCCACGCTGGCACACGGGCTGCAATTCAGGAGCAGCTTAGTTGTTTCGATTTCGGCCCCCCCGTCGCAGGCTGGGGTGCAAGAGGACAAAGAACCGTCATCGATGAGCATGGTTTCAAATTCATTGTCATGGTTTGCCCGAAATAACAAAGCTGCAGTGGAGACAGATTTTGGGGGGGGGGGGGTGACCTTCTGGAAAATTCATTAAACCAATTAAATTAATTGCACGATCTGCCAAAATAGTACAGAAACTCAGGAAGGTTTTCAGTCAAACCAGTGTCCTCACTACCCCGGATACCCTGCGATGGACTGGGCCGGACCCATCCTCAGTGCACCTTCCTCACACCCTTTGCCTCCAGGCTGGGCCACGACCCCACAATGGACAGGTGGTTATGAACAGTCAGTGAGTGAGGGAACAAGCGAGCGAATCACTCCCGTGTTGGTTTCTGTGATTTAATATAACAAAAAAACCAATTCCAACATAAACGTCTTTCCAAAGTTCACACTCATTTTTTAATTTAAAATTTTATTCGATTTTTTTTTTTATTTAATTTTTTTTTTTTTCAGTGCGCCACATCCGTTGGTCTTGCTGCCCTGTGACCGCTGGGAAGAGAATGGAGGCAAAGGGGAGAAGCGAGGGGCCTGAGAAAAGCCCGTGGAGGTCCCACTGAGGAGCAGCAGATGCTTCGCCATCAACCTCCGGATTGAGGGATGACATCGCACCCAGAACGGCTAGAACCTCATTCCTTGGAGCCTCTGGGGGCCACACCAGTACACAGACGCACCCGAGTGTCACGGCCATCCTTTGTAAGGAGCAGGGTAAAGCGCCAGTATTGCTTCGCAGTCGGTACCTTGACTGCGGTCCATGCCCTCGAGCGAGAGGCGACCTCTCTCCAGATTTCCATTCAGCTTTTTTCTTTTTACTTCCGGTCAGGTGTTTGTGCAGCTCCGGGTTTGACGTAGATGCGGGAAGGTGCAGTCGGACTTAGCGGCTGCTCTTTGAAAACGGTCCATCGCTGTCTGCATGTGTGTGTTGAGGAAATGCGCTTTTGTTGTCTCTGAAACGTGTCTGCTGTACTAAGAAAAATGAAAGCTCACAGGCGTTGTCAGACCACCACTGCAACCACTGCGCCCCCTGCTGCCCCGCCCTGGGCAAACTCTGTCACTCCGCATGCTCCCAAAATCTACCGTGCCTCACGGTCCAGACGCAGGGGAGCAGCTGGGAGCGACTAGGAGCCAGCAGTCACACAGGAGCGCGGATGAATGTCATCGGTGCGTTGCATGATGGGAAACAAATTGCCTTAAGGTGAGTCGACATGAGAGGCCGTGGCGCTGAGCGTGGTGCAGGCAGACAGGTGCAGCAAAACAGCGCGATGCTTCTCTCGCTTCCCTGCGCCACGAATGCGTCAGCATGACCTACAGAGGGCGCTAGCGGTCAACGCCTGACTTCAAGTGCGTCGACTTCAGACCGGGACTGCGTGTGTGTGCGGTGCACAAAGGTGTTTCTACACAGTTTGGTTGCAGTGATTTGGTGCGCATCATGAGTCAGCAAATAGGCACCGCTGAAATACGAGGCGATCGGAATGGGAGACGGCGGCTGCGGCCCGGCGCCTTGGTTCCGCAGGACGCGTGAACCTGGAGCCGCTGTAACTCTAACTTGCGCTGTCATGGCGATCGTTGCGCTCGCTATGAAACGCTTTTGCCTCCTTCTTGTTGCTTTAATAAACAAGCTTTTCTAACGTTTTGCCCAACATTTTGTCTGCACTGCTGCAGCGTCTCTTTCTTGCATACCACAAGCGGCCACTTTATAAGGTACAGCCAGCAGTCCTGCCAGCAGCCACCTCCGGTGTTCAGACACTATTGTTTAAAGTAGATACATGCATTCTAATGAGCCCCTCTGTCCTTCGGTGCTGCTGAATCCATTCCGGTCTTTGTGAAGTTTCTCAAAAACACGTCCCTTCGGGCCCATTCCTCTTCTGAGCTCC
This sequence comes from Heterotis niloticus, assembly GCA_018136845.1. NCBI lineage: Eukaryota > Metazoa > Chordata > Actinopteri > Osteoglossiformes > Osteoglossidae > Heterotis > Heterotis niloticus. The sequence continues at coordinate 30,124,002 of CM030899.1, forward strand.
TGTCAGCTTTACGAGTTAACCCTTTGCCACTCGCAACTTTTTTATGCCCCTGTTGCCAGAGTTTCTTCTAAGGGAAGCTACAGAACACACGAGCTAAACTGTGAGATTTGCAGTCAAACAGAGATTAACTGCGGAATGGACGGCCAGTGACACGCAGGGTTCGTGTGCACGGCGGTCACGGATCGGTTCTTAATGGCCCATCACATCACAGGGCCAACTGTGCTACTGCAGTCAAAAATATCTCCTTCGTCGGATCCCAGCAGATGAAGACACGAGTTGCGGAGGACAACGGACCACGTTCGCCCGACCAGCATCTGCGTTGGGGTGCCGCTGGAGTCCTCGTACCTTGGACCTCGCCGATAAGCTGTGGCAGCCAAAGACCCAACAGCATTCATCTCCTTTCCAGGAGACAAGGAAGTGGCATCACAAATACTGCATGTTGGAGGACTGGGAAGACAGGGGCTGCTTTAATGAGTTCCAGATCCCGCTGCTTCCGTCTGATGGGAGGACGCAGACACGGGGGGAAATGTGGCGAGAGTCCGTCTTGTGAGGTGTCAATAACAGCAGCGGTCGGTGGCAGCGTGATGGTGTGGGCAGCATTTTCGAGACCCACGCTGAGTCCTTTGATGTTGGGACAGCGGTGTTTGAAGGCCACGTGACGTTGGCGCACAGCTCATATCTGGTGCTTTGCTTTATGGCGGCACCGCATCCGCCTGCTAATGGGGTCTTTCTGCAGGACGGTAATGTCTTATGACACGAGATTTAGGACTGTCCGGCTCAGGACATGGCAGCTCACTGCAGCGAGCTCAGCCCAATAGACGTACAAGCCATTCCAAGTAGAGATCAAGCACCGGTCAGTTCGCGCCAGCACTGGGGGTGCAGTGGCACAGATCCTGAATTCTGGCTATGAATCCCACTATATGGAACCTGCGTGTTTTCCTTGTGGATTCCGTTCATTTTGGCCTCCTCCTGCCGTCCAGTGATGTGTTGGAAAGCACACCGGTGTCTCTCACTTGTCCATGTTGTGTGTGTGTGAGTGAATGAGTGTGTGCGTGTGTGTCTGTCTGTCTGTCCAGGGGGGACCGCGCACCACAACACATGCTTCCCGGATAGACTGCAGACCTCTGAACAGTTACTGATAATAAATGGCTGGATGGAAGGGAGAAGCGGTGTTTGGTTGGCTGGATTCCATTTAGCTGTGCCGCTGACACCCTGTTGAGTTCAAAACCCACTGAATTCACTTCCCAATGGTATCAAGCTCCCGCGAAGGCAAAAAGATGGACAATTCGCTGTTGGGCTGCGGTGGTGAAATATGAATGCTGTTCCACGCAAACATTTGGGTTTTATTGATTTATGCCCACCTCCCCCGGAATGAGCTCTAACCGATGTGGTTCCGGGTTCACGGTGGGGTGGATCATGTCGCACGTGCCCAGAGGCGGCGGACGGGGCTACGACGGCCTCTGCTGAGGACACATTAAATCACCCTGATAGGAACATGAACCTTAAGGTGTCCACACAGCAGACCTACGAGGCGCAAGCCCCTACAGGAACTACCTGTCAGTCTGGCTGGGAGGCGGGGCTTGGCCCTCCAGTCTGCACTTCTTCCTGTGCAAAGAAAAAGGAGATAATTTATCCATCTAACAGGGCCTATAAATCTAAGTATTAACGGCACTACACCGAATAATGGGACCTGACCCCAAGCAATGGAAGACAGATGAAGAGACGGGAAGAAGGGGCGAGCAGAGGCCTTATCATTTAGAGGGAGGTGAATGGGGAAGAGGAGGGACAAGTCGGGGTCCTGCGGGCCAGACGGAGGAACAGAAAAGACAGAGCGCTATCACTCGGATTAAAAAAGGAAAAGGAAAGAAGGCACAAAGGAAGAGAGCGATGTGAAGGGCTGGGTCCCCTGCCGCGGGGGAGCGACCCGGCCCTGGGCTGCACTGCGCTAACAGGCCCCTGGGGAAGCCGACCTGCCGAACCATATGGGCAGCGGGAGCCCCCGGGGCAGGGGGCAGGACCACACGGCCCTCGATTCAGCTGTTACCCAGGAGCCCCGGGGGCCTTGGGACCGCAGCTATGGGGCCCGGTTCCACAACAAAGGCATCGGGGGGGGGAGGGGTGACACGCAGGAAGCTGCTGCCAAGGATGTGTAAAACAGGCCTTCCAGGGGCGCCCCTCCTTCTCCACCACAGACTGCAGCCCAAGGTGCGACTGCTGCCCACCGACTGAAATCGCCATGGCAGCAGGTAAGGAGGATCTATCCCAGAGGGCAGAGCTGCCGCCTGTACCCATGATGCCGCAGGTGGAGCTGCTGTCAGCCCATGGGGAACAGGTACACGGTGTAAACAGTTCCCACTGAAGCGCATGGAAAAGTGCAGGCAGAAGCCAGGCGGCAGCAGATCAGCCAGGCTGCTGCCAGGTTTTAAGTAAACAGTTACAGTACTGGCCAGAGATACACCGAGAAGAGGCAAAGAAGCCAAAATTCAGGTGCCAGGCGAAGACACAGGTCCAGCGCCATACACTGAAATGTTCTGACTAATTCGATCATTCGCTGACGTTAACTCCTGCAACTCGGTGGCGGGGTCATCCGAGGCTCGGCACAACCGCGGTTCGCGAGCAGAGGATTCCCCGCTGGCCCCCGCATTTAGCCAAAGCACTCGAGCTGGGCAGGGGCCCGGGCCGGGCAAGGCTTCACGCTCGAACCCGGCACCTGCACCGCCGCTGCCGCCCATCGCCGGCTGTCTGCCCGGCCCCTCCCCTCCCCTCCGTCCTGCTGCCACGGGGCCGCACGTGGCCCCAATTCCCCCGGTCCGGCTTTAGATGACAAACAGCTAATTAATTTTTCCGAGGCCAGAAGAAGCCGGCTTCGGGCTGGGGTTGCTCGGGGGGTGCGAGGGGATGGGGGTGGGGGCTGGCAGAGGAATCGCCTTTAGCGATATCGGGAACTTCTAAGATGAATCCGAGAGCCGTTTTACATGCGAGGCGCCGGCGCGAGGGCTAATAACAAGTTATTGCTGTGAAGTGAATCGGTGCCTTTCGCTTCATTTACTGTCATCTGCACTCAGGGCCCGAGACGCAGGAGAGGCTGCGTGCGTGGCCCAGCTCAGCAGAACAAGACGTGCGCTCGCACGCGGAGATTTATCGCAAATATGAAAGCGGCGCGTCGTTCTCTTGAACTACGCCGACTCGAAGCAGCCGTAAGCGATGCGACAGACCACCGCCGGCAGACGTTTACGCGCGCGCCGCACTTCTCTCCTCCCGGTCCAGCTTCTTTTCTCATTTCCAGCGCTTTATTAGTTTCGCGCTTAAAATGATGCGCAGAAAGGTTGCTTAGCTTAAACGGCGGGGCCTTTAGCTTTAACAAGAGCGTTCATCATAAAGCGATCCGAGAGCAATAATCGTCCATCATTATTGAGATGCTGGCGCAGCCTTGGGATCCGGCGTGCCGAATAGGAAACAGATTTGCGAACGGGGGGAGGGCGGCGCGTATCCCAGTCCCAGAGCGTTAGGTGAGACGGCTGCTGTGGGTCTGACTTTATTGCCGATGCCCCCGCCTCCACCCCGCGACTCGGGCCGGTCTTTTAATTGCAGACTCGAAGGGCTCTAGGGGGCTCTTTCGAGGACACCCCCCTCCCTGCAAGGGCAGGTCCCGATCCTACCCGACCCCCCCACCCCCTCGCACCTCCCTCCCCGGGGCCCGATCCGGCCGCGCGCTGTCACTTCCTGCCTTGATGCCACGCACCTGGTCCCAGCTGCGCCCCCCGTCTCCCCTTCCGTCAAACTCGCCTGACATTATATAGCTCACAGCTCCTGTCCATAATCCGGCCGTGATCAATAGGCTGAGCCCTGGATGTATCGACTGCCGCGCGGCCCCCCCATCGATCCCTCGCCGCCTCGGCACTCGCGCTCCTTCCACAGATAATTGGACCCGGGAACGGCGCCTCTGCCCGGAACACCGGCGGCGTCTCTTCGCGGCCTGTTTGCAAACGCGGCGGACGGCGGCGCGAGCCGGGCCCCCGCGGCAGCCCTCGGCCCGCCCCCCTCGGCCACAGCGCGCCTCGCCAGGCGCTCGGCGCTCTTCTGGGGGAGGCCTGAGTCACCGTTCGCCCGCCGCTCGCATTTACATTCATTCGGATCGCGATTCATTACCCGGCGTGGGCAATTTGGAGGCTCATCGCTGCCATTCAGACTGCGGCCTCCGCTTCTGTCTCGTGATCCTGCGTAAGTTGCCTAGGGGGCATCTGCCAAACAAACAAACAAGCAAACAAGCAAGCAAACAAACAAACAAACAAGCAAGCAAGCAAGCAAACAAACAAACAAGCAAGCAAGCAAACAAACAAACAAGCAAACAAGCAAGCAAACAAACAAACAAACAAACAAGCAAGCAAGCAAGCAAACAAACAAACAAACAAGCAAACAAACATGTCGTCTGCAATTACCAAAGGGCAGCGAGGCGACGTCCTCCCCAAAACCGGGCCGCGTTCCCCGCCCCCCGCCCCCCCCGAGCCTTTAAATTACTGTCCAGCCGGTGATGAAACACTTTAATAAAAGCAGGGACAGCAATATTGATACTTGATAATGAAAGAGCGCCAACGCACCACATTAGGTCCCCATTTGATGCAATAACAACCACGAAGACCCCCTCATTTGTTTCCGTGAGCCATCGCACGTGGTTATGAACCTGGAAATATTTAAATTCGTGGCACAGCGACAGCGACTCCCAGGATATTAATATTGAAAAGCGTGCATTCCAGGAAAGAGCGCAAACAAATGTCTCACAGCCTGGACAGAAAAGGCAGACGAATTTTGTTTGGAAGAACCACACACAGAATGCACGAGTGACAAAGGTAATGGAATATAATGTAATTTGTGCAAATACCACATTTAAGGAAATAAAATTGAGCAGATGGGAAACCCTGTACCTCGGGTGTCCGACAAGAGCTTTGTTTGGAAAAACGAATAAAGACGCACCGAAATCTTGCTGCCTTTTCTATTGGTTCCCACGACAACGGGGCTTGTGGCGCTAGAGGAGCAGCTAAGGATTTAGTGGCGTGCGGATGATCCGGACTCCGTACCTGGGGCCCGCACAGACCCCCGGCAGACGGCGCGTCTCTCCGTGCCCAGAATGTGGCTTTGCTTCTCGCTTCACGGGATGCGCCAGGGCTGACCGTGCGTCCTTGCAGTGCTTTCGGAAAAGCATCCTGGAGTTTTGAGCTACGTTTCGCTTTGAGAGACTCTTACACGCTTTTCTGTTTTGGTGTCGCACATTTGCACAGCTTCATTTTTCCCGGTGACACAGTGAGTGGTGCTGCACTTCTTGGGCTGCTTTGTTCCGGAAAGAAGATGAGGAGAGGCACAAAGCAGATGGAGGGACGCAACCACAGTGGCGACGAACACAGCCCTCAGAAGCTGAAAAAACACGGGGGCACCGAATATTCTGGAAGCACGGTGGACAGGAGTCAGCGTGGGCTCAGAGCTCTTAGTAAAAATAACAAACGCATGCGACACGGTTAGGGGCCTCTGCTAATGTTTGTTGTATTGCGCCCGGCGCCTGAGCAACGGCAAGAATACCGGAAGAAGAAGACATAGCACACAATAGAGTCATTCAGATACAATAAATTATTTAGGCTCTTTCAATACATTTGCGGTTGTAGTCCTGCGTAGTTTCTTTCAAGATTAATAAAAGAACTAATCTAATAGCAAAAGGGTCCAAATAGACTAATGCAGCGCCTAAGTGCATAGTTTTTCACAAAAACTATGATAGCCAAAATGACTTTTCATGTTCAGCAAACACTTTCTGTTGAAATAGGGAAATTTGTCAAAAAAGAGTGACAAACAGACTTGTAGCCGTGGTAACAAGCAGCTAGGGGTCCAGCGCCCTGAATGTACTTCTTCCTATGAAATATTCAAGAGGAGAGAAGCTCAGTTTGTTAGATGTGCGGTGCGGTGCAAACAAACAGCATCGTCTTGGCAGTGGTTTGGGGCTCCAGGGCTTCCCCGACAAAGAGAGGCCCCTTACAAGCCGAGCCGAAGCACTTTCCCCTGCTCCCTCACCCAGGGGCAGAGGCCGCCGTAGACGGCGCGCGCGCTCAGTTCTTCTCGGACGAGAAGGGAAGCGACGTGAGCGCCGGAGCTTTTCCGTCCTTCGTCCGCGGCTCATTGGCGCCAGAAGAATTGAACGCACGACACCGAGAGGGACTGCAGCAAAACTTCACACAGGACGGAGGGCGTGGACATTTTTCACCTTCGAATCTAAGTCTTTAAATTTGTGCGCGCGCGTGCACCCTGTGGGCGTACCGTGCTTCGGGCCCAAGTTTGCCGAACAGACGACGGCCCGCCGTGACCCTGCACGGCACGAGCGGTTCGTGACAAAGGAAGGATGGATGGTGGGACGTGTGGATGATTCTGCAGGCTGCGTTAACGTCCACAGGCGTCCACAACGCTGTCTCTTTGTCCTCCTTCCCCGTTTCGCCAGTTGTCCGCCAGGGTCCCTTGTGTCTGTCATGCGTGCCATGTTTCTGAGCTTTGCTGTGTTCCCTCAGTCTCACACTGACCCTGGTGCCTGAAAATCACTGTCACGGAACTCAGTCGACACACTGTCGTGTCTTTTTCCCCCAAACTTCCGTGCCAGTGGTTGTGTAACCGTAGGAAGCAGAAGGCCTTCTCTTTCATGTCCCATAAGGTGATGGGATCTAACAGTCAGGTTAGATGGGATCTAACAGTCAGCTCATCAGGGAAAGGGAAAGGCAGTTTTTGTGAGAAATGCAGAAGGGGGAAGAGTTTGGGTCTGTAGCACACACACACACACACACACACACACACACACACACACACACACTTGCTGCTCCTGCTCCTCTGCAAGCCAAAGTGATAAGAAAATGTAGTGCTGGTTCCTGAAAGCAGCCATTGTTTCCTGTCACAGCTTTTATTGTGTTTTCAGTTTATGACTGTGACTCAGATGTTTCCACAATTTGTCCTGGAGGAGCTGCAAACCAGGCTGTGAATGCGCCTGGGGCCTTCTTGGCCGTGCTCGCCCTAAGATGGACTGCAGAGCCGCAGTAGTCCTGGGAAAGGCCTGCCAACACATTTAAACTCATAAATTTAATAGACACTTTTCTCCAAAGAGCAGCTCAGATGGAAAAAGTGCATCAACAGATGAAGATTTTCAGACGCAGACACAGGCCGATCAAAGCACAGCTTGTTTGTCTGACACCACCGCATTGCCGGTTCACGTCACTCAAGGCGGAGCCTGTAGGAATGACACGGCCGTACCTCGGCACCCAAATGGAATTGGTCCCAGAAACGCGTCGGATGCCCAGTGCCCGTTTTGCCCAATAAAGGGGAGGAGCGCGTCAAAGCGACCTGCCGGCCCGCACGCAGTACAGTTTATTACAGTGCACGCTGTACTGTTTCACGGAAGCGCACTGGACATTTAGTCATTTCGATTTGTTTTCATTTTTACATTTTTTTATACAGATAAGCTTCGGATGGAAATCTGTTCCAGCAAAACTTTCCTTTCAGATCATCGATGATTAGCTATCAATTAGGTATCGGGTATCCATTTCCAAGAGCCGCTGCCATGAAAATTTGGATTTGGAGTTCCAGTACAGTCGCAGCTGTGCACAGGTATTCAGGTGCGTGCAGGCGGTGTCGGACACTTTTATGTAGCCTTCAGGACATCCGGCGAAAAATGGCTCTGAGGGAGATGGGTTTCGGTCCCTTCTTGACTGCTAAGAGGGATTCAGCAGCTCCGAGGGACACAGCGAGCTCATTTTGCCACATGAGGTCCAACCCGAAAAACCTCGCGACTTTAGTTTTGGACTTCAGAACCCCTTGTGAATTGGACCACCCAGCAGCCAGAGGGAGGAATGTACAGTACTGTTACCGGGGTGTCGGCAGCGATCGGGTCCGGCAAGTACGGGGATGCAGATCCTTTCACTGTCTTGCAAGCTGTAAGCAGAGTCTTGAATTTGACAGGTGTGGCTGCGGGAAACCAGTGGAGAAAAACGAGGAGAGGAGGTACACGGGACACATAAGGGCCCCGAAGAAGCCGACGGTCTTTCTGCCGGCTTGTCTCCATCGGTGCTCCTATTACCTCAAGTCAAAGAAATTAATATAATTCTTCCGACTCGCCGCTCCAGTCCCGGTACCGAGGTCACTACCCGTTCCAAATTCTTCTCCCCGTCGGATGTTGGCTCAGCAGACCTTTGTGCCACATGCCTGTGCGCTCAGACTCCATGGCGGTGACCCATGCAGGCCAGCTGCGGAGCCTGAAGAGAGCAGGTCCTTTCGCTCGGCCCTTGTCTGCCACCGGCCTGTTTATTTTTAATAAACCGAGGCCCCGTGCGCCCTTACTGCGAAAGCGGCTCTTAGAAAAAGAGGGTGAAAAATGGAAATCTTTTCATCGGCTTAATTTATGCAAATCCATCGGAGGAGGGGGGGGGAAAGGACAAACATTTATTAAGGCTTCTCTTTCTGTTTTATTTCTCTTGTTTTTTAAAGCCGCTCGCATTGTTGGGAGGAAAGGGAACAGAGCGGAGCGTTAGCATTAGAGTAGGGCAGCCCAGGGCCCAGGGCATGCATATTCAGCAGCGGGGGCCACAGGATCCGCGCCGCGGCCCAGGAAGGCCGCACACACGCTGCCCCGCGCGGGGCTCCGCCGAACACGGCTAACGAGAGGCGCGGCAGATGTCAGACAATGCGCGGTCCGCGGCCGCGAGTCTCCCCGGGTCCCGCGTGGCGCAGCCTTCATCCTGGCCCGATCCCGGCCCCCTCCCCCGCCACCGCCCGTCCTGAGGGCCGCAGAGTTCGGTGTGGCACAACCCCGGTCTGTCAATGGCCCCCCCAACACACGCACACAGGCACGCATGCACACACACACACACACACACACACACACACACACACACCACGGCGCACAACCAAAAGGCATTATGTAAATGGCTCCCTTTCAGCGCACCTCGGCTCTCTCCACATGTGCCGCCCAGCCACGGTGCCGCCGCTAGAGGATTGGGCTCAGCGGCTCTTCACCGCTCGCCGGATCTGTTTGCCTTAGGGCCTGCTGCTTGTTTTGACAAGGGATCCCCAAGATAGTTGGGATTAGGCGAGCTTGTTTAGATGAACCAGGCAGGGGGAGGATCGAGGCCTTCTCTGGCATTGCCGGCGCTCCCGCCAAACCAGATGCCTCCCGCTTTCATCGGCGTCTGAAGCGCCCCGTCGCGTCCGTACGTCCTGCACGGGCACTGCAGACGCTCAGAGCCGCAGCAACACCGACACAGACAGACGCGCGGACGCCCGGAGCGGCTGTTTCCTCCGGCGGTTACGGCCTTGCGGGTGAAGGAGCTCGGCTTCCATCCTTCCGCTTACTGTACTACCCTTCAGCAAGGCGCTCACCCCGTTGCGTGAATGGGGAAGTCATTGTGCCAAATGCACAGCGTAAGTCAGTTCAGTAACACTTAATGCCAATACATAAGAATAACAATAAAGTGGAGCACAGACACGCGGAATGGCAACAGAGGGACACAAGCGCCCGGGCACAGCAGGCAGTGTGGCAGTCTGAGATGCGCTTCCTCTCGAAGGAGGCTCGAATCCTCGTTTTTGCTGCAGAACTCCCGATCGAGGAAGCGCGGGAGAAACGACGCGCGGCCGTTTGAGCTCGTTCGGCCCAAGCGACACCGAATTGCGAGGGACTTGCGAGCAGAGCCGATCGGAATAAGCGTTGCAGTGCAGCACGGACGCACGCAGTTATGCTAAAGCGCAGAGGTGAACGCGCAGAGACCGGAGTGTCAGCACGCACGTGACCCGGGAATGGTGACGGTCTCCCATAGCAACAAAGACACATCCTTATCTTTGTCCCCGTGTTCCCTGACAGCAGCGCAAGCGGTGCTCTTTAAATCCCACACATTCTTCCTTAGAAGAACAGCCGAGGGTCATTTAAATGTATGCATAAAAATAAACGGAAGAAACACTGGTTTGGAAAATGCTAGCATACATGTTTAGCGAACACAAACCTGAATAGGTTTTGAGCTCCAAACCAGAGAAGGCTGTGGCGGAAGGGCAGGTGGCGTAGAGGTCCGAATCCGGTCGTCTGCTCCCGCTTAAAGCATCGGGGTTTGAACCCTCGTCCCCGCTGGAGATCCTCCTGCTTAACTGACACGTGAAGCATCGGTGTGAGCGGCTAAATCGCCGTCGGTGTACAAAACTGCTGCTGTGCGTCAGCAGACCGACGCGTAATAATGGGAAAGCGAGGCGGCGGCAGCAGAACCAGACCCGAGGTTGTGGTCACGTTAGTCATACGACCAGGAAAGTCAGCGCGCCGGTTATCGGCAATGAAATGAACGACCGCAGAGCGAATGACAAAAGTCGCTTAACAGGGAAGCCGAGTTGCTCTTTTTACTTCTGGACGGTAACGTTTTAAAGATGATGTTAGTTTGCGATTCCTTTGAACGAGGTTTTAACTTTTCCGTTAAAATGTCTGACTCCTCGCGTTCGACTCTGGGGGCTCCACCGAGGGGGTCGCACCAGGAAACTATTCGCTCCCGTCATCCCGAGACAACATCGGCGCAGCTCACCACAGTGCAGGCGGTGTCTGCAAACAGCAGGTGGCGCAGTAGTTAAAGCTTCTGGCGGATCCAACGCCCCAACTGCTGCAGAGCTGCCACTCAAGGTGTTTACTCTGAACTCGACCAGAAGAATGTACCCTGGTCTGTGTGTGTGTGTGTGTGTGTGTGCGGGGGCTAAATACATGGGTAAGTGTACAAACCCCAAACTATGTTAAATCAGCTAAAAGAATTAATCGTGATTTGTCTGAAAAATGTTTCACTGTGGTGTGTAGCTTCATAAAAGCCCCTTTGAGAGAAGAGCAAATGAACGCATTGTTTACTACTTATTATGCTACTAAAAGCTCTTTACTAAAAGTTTTTTACGTTTTTTCCAGTCTGCCTGCAACAAAGCTCATGAACTGGGTGAATCCAGACATTTACGGCAAACAAAATCAGTTTTTTCCAACTAATGTAATAATAATAATAATAATAATAATAATAATAATAATAATAATAATAAAAATGTTTGCATTTTTTTCCAGAGTATCCCAAACAGGAACCAGGGCCACAAGTTTGAAACCTGCTGCTGCTGCTGCTCCTCTGGTCAGATATTTACCCTGAACCGATGCGGTAAAAATGACTCTGGTGCATAAATCAGTGTAAATCTGATTGCCCAGCATCGCCCTGGGTGAAGGCATCGAATAAACAAGGAATAGCAACAAATGAACATGTATGCATCCATCTGCAGGCACTTGGACAGTCGCTCATCGAAAGGATTTTCTGAGACCGTTTTCAGCGCAGACGGGGGACACCTGGGGACAGTGGGGGGGCATCTAGGCAGTTGATGTTGTGGCGGCAACAGGCGGTAAGGAGGCTACAGGATGACTGTCCTGCAGCACGGCCATAAGTGAACATGCGCCGAAGTGTCATCGGGACCAAACCCACCCCAGCTGAGCACTCAAGCATGAAACTTTATTGATCTTAGTCCTCTGTTGTGAGACCCCCCCTTTTCCAAAGAGCGGTGGAGTTTTGGGCAAGCTGGGGTGATAAAGAGCTGAAGGCTTGCAGACAAGACTTCCAGGCACTTCCTGCGGCTGAGAAAACTGCCAGCGCACCAAGGAATCTCGAAGTATGGCTGGGGGGGGTCTGCGAATCTGAGCCTGGAAGTTTCACTTGGGCAACGGAAACATTTTTCAGAAAACTTTTATGTGCAAGAGCACAGTAGCATTGGCTAAATATTACATTGTCAACAGACACATGAAAATGTTCTCTTTCCTTCAAGCTTTGTGAATAATGCATGCGAAGTCAGACTGAAATATTGGGTGGAATTAGCTTCCAGCGGCCACTTCTTGTCTGGTCTGAAGAGAGAATCCAACCAAGTACCTGGTGGCAGCTTTGATGGCTGGGCTGCTGTATGAAGTTATGGGGGTTGAGCATGACCTACAGTGAACTGTTTAGAGCCACCAGCTGTGAACTTGCAGGTCCTAGGTTCAAATCCCACCTCCTGCTATAGTGCCTTTGACCAAGTTGTACCCCTCCGTTCTGCAGTGAAAAAGCTGCACCCGACCGAACAGGTAAATTCCTCTCGGTCACTTCGGCTAAATGAGTAAAGCGACCTTCCATCTCAACGGCGGGACAACTATTGTCAACACCCAAGTGCGATCTCCTGTCCATCTTCATCCACGTCACACACCTGTGTGCGTGCGTGTGTTTTGAGGGGCAGCGGCTGCACGCGGCTCAGTCTCCACCGCAACTTGCGTGCTAGTCTCTCTGGAGACGTTTGGGATCAGCGGAGCAGCAGCAGCAAGGAAAGATGTCCTGAGGTGGAAGGCGCGGTGGCCCGAGGGCTCATGTTAGCCCATTAAACTGATTTCACCGGCGCCCTTAACAAAGGTGCGTCCCTGTTAACAGCCAGGAAGCAGCTTATTTCGCCGTGCTTCTCTCCTTCTTCTTTTCCTACTGTCTCTGCAGGTGAGGAAGGTGCACTAACAGGCAGGAGCCCGAGCGGAAGCTGCCGGAAACACGGGTGGCGTACGGTGCCCGCCCCTCCTGCACAGGCACACAGCTACTACACAGCGGATGCAGTTGCTGCCTGGTTTGAGTCCCACCTGCTGCTGCTGTTGCTGTTGATTTCCATTTTAATCCTCCGGTTGGACAAACATCTGCACTGAGGGAGTTTTCTGTTTCCTTGGCTGAATGTGAGCCCACATCGCAAGGTACGCAGAATTACGTACAACACAACACTAAAGTGTGTGGCACTGTTAAAAGGTAAAAAAATAAAAGATGCAAACACAAATATTGTTAAAGGATATAAATCACATATGAGCACATTAGCATATACTTGTGCACTGCAAAAGCTTTAACACTACATTAGAATGAATTAGCCAGGAGGTCTTTATACTCTAATTTCACTTATTTCTCAAGTTTTATATGCATTTCCCACATATTTCAGAAAAACAAGAACTGTTGGCAAAAAGTCCAGCGTAATGTGTCCCACTGATGGGCTGTGTTCCACAACAGGATGCCATCGTGTCTTCTGGCAGAGGCTCCTACACAGTGCCACGCAAGTGGAGAAGCCACCTCACGGTTCCGCTTCTGCTGTAAGACCCTTGAGCCTGGTAGTCACCCTGAACCGAGGCAGTAAAATCGGCCAGCGCGGCAAATAGGCAAATCGCTGTAAGTAGCTCAGTGCATAAAGCTAACGTTAAGCTGATTTGGAGAAAAGAATCAGACTGGTCAGCTTTGGCAAGAGGCAAGGCTGGAAATTTAGTAGGGGTGTGTCAGCACAATAGTCCACACACACACACATGCACACACACGTGCCGAGATCCCTCTTCTGTTCCGTTCTCAGACAAAACAGCTTTTGTTTGCCTGGAATTTAACTACAAGATGAGAAGAAATGAGGCAGAGCTGCAGAGGCAGAAGCGTTGCTCTTAACACAACGGGCAATGAGCAGCACGACCGAACCTGATGTGAGCGTCAGTGTGTGGAGGATGGATGAACCAGAAGACGGTAAACCACACCTGATCACTCAGGTGGCATCAGAGGTCACCATCAGCTGTGAGTGGCACCATAAAGGGGGAGAACTGCCCGAGGGGTGACGATTCCATGCGTTGCGAGAAGTGAGGTTGCTGAGGTAAGGGGGGAGCGTAGTAACAGGGTAAGGTTGTAGCAGACATTCCTGAAAACCTTTTCTCTCCACCACCGTTTTGAAAATAAAAAGATTTGATTCGAAATCAAAGCGGGAACACAAAGCACGTGCGGCGCAGCTTTTTCACTTTACTTTAGTTACTCATTTAGCTGATGCTCTTCTGGAAAGCGGCTTCTAATATTAAGCTACTCGCAGCGCTTTGCCCACTTAAACAGCTGTTTCATCTGGCATCAATTCAAGGTGGGCATCTCGATCGAACGGATTACGGCAGGAGAAGGGACTGGAACCCGGCTCCTTAGGGTTCCGGGCTGTGGCTCTAAGCATCGTGCAACTTGTTGCCGTTCCAGAGTCGGACGAAACGGCTGCACCGAGGCGACCGGTAAAGCTGCGAACCTTCGGCCACGGCGAGCGCGCGTCTCGCTGAAGGAGGCCTCGGCACGGCAGCACGGCTCCCGCAATCTGCTCGGTCCCCCGAAGTGCGTCTTCCCCGCGGTCCCCTGCAGATGTCAGACGAATCCCCGCACACATGCAACAGTCCCACCAGCATATGTGCGACCAGGTGTTCCTTCGTGCAAATTTAATCCTTCATCACGGTGACTTCATTGCGTTTTAAGGCGCAGCAGCGCCGGGGATCGGGCAGGCGGACGCACGTGTTTTACTTTCACGCTCGCGAGTCGACCGCAGCAGTCGGGCATTCGCGCAGCATCGTTTAAAGCAGCGACGTTGTTTTTGCCGCTCGGGCCCGATCCCTCCTCCCTTTTTAAAACGGCACGTCTGTCACCATCGCTGCTACAACAGTGCAGCTGCTTCATCCGCTTCCCCGGTGTTTTGCCCAAACTCAGACACCAACAGGAACAGAGTCTCGAGCCAGCGTCCCAGCGGAGCAGCCTGGAATCCCCCCACCCCCTCAGGTTCCCTCCTCCCTGCCGCTCCAGGTGAGGTTCGTCTTTCACCGAATCCCGCTTAGCCTAGAAGGCCCTGCGGTTTCGGGAGAGCCGGAAGTCGCGGGCTCGAGCGCCGCACTGAAATCCTCACGAGCGGGATGATTTTCTCCCACAAACCTCTGGCCAACAGGGCAGGGGACAGCAAAAGAGGCGTCGCTCCGTGAAAGACCGCTCGGTCGTTGTTTTCAATTCCCTCTTTCCCCTTCTTTCTTTTCCTTTTTCTAGAGGTCATCGATTTGAATATTCCCTCATTAAAGACAAATTCCGGCCTTTTTGCCGGCGAGTTAAAATAATCCACAGCGCGGTGACATCAAAGCGGCACGACTTCAAAAAATCACATTTGAAAAAATTACCAAAGTACCTCATTGCATTAAGTTGCCTAGAAAATATGCAGCAGCTGCCTCATTTACTGGTTTCAAAGCGCGGCGCGAGCCGCAGTCTGGTTGTGTCAAAGAGGACAACGGCGAGAGCCGAGCGGCAGGAAGAACTCAGGGCGACGGAGCCGGGCTTTGTTTTAATTACCGCGCGGAAAACGGGCGCGATCGGGCTCGTTACGCCGTCACTTTGTATCAAACAACTTATTTACATATCGGATTAGAACGGCGGCGCGCAGGCCCCATCCGTGGGCAAAATAATGAGCGGCGGTGGTCGGAGGGCCCCTTTCGTGGCCGCGCGCGCGATCCGAGCGCCGCTCGGCAGCCGTCGTCTTCTTGGGCGGCGGCCTAAATGAGCCTTCGGAGATGAAAACGCCAAAGTTTTCCCGGCCGTTCGGTGGCGGCGGGCAGTTGAAGGCCGTGCCGAGTCGGGACGGATTTCGCCAGCGTCGGGATTACTGCTAGCAACGCTGATGCGATGACCCCCACCTTTCTTTTAAACAAACCACCTTTTATCCTCGCACTTTCTTCTCGAGCCTTTATCCCCCCTTCATAAGGGGAGCGGGACCGGCTTTTTGGCTCAGGGGACGCCAAACAGGCTCGCCCCCCCCACGCCGCCCCCCACCCGTCCTGTCCTCCCACAAAAACTCGAGACAGATTCGTTACCGAATGCAAAAAAGGGATTGGAACACCGAAGGCCGCTCGGTGCTGCAAGGACTCGGGCTCGAATCCCCGTTCCTGCCCTAACAGCCTGGGGAAACCTCACGCCGTTCGGTACGAAAGGGCAGGTTCGCGTAAGCAGCTCGGGTTGGGAGAAAACGCAGCCGAACGCGTCGGCAACGAGAAGCCGCGCTCTTCGGCAGCGAAACAAAGATGGCTGCGGTGGGGCTCGGAGAAGAAACCGCGTGGAGACGAAGCTGCAGAGATGTTCGGGCTGCTTGGGGCGATGGCTGAGATCGCAGTGGCGCCGAATGCGCTTCCCTTGTGTCTTTAAACGCTACAAACCACAACGACCGTAACTCGGTTCAAGCAAAGAATTAATGAAAATGAAGGAAGAAAAGAAAAAAATCTTTGCCACCGAAGCGCATGCTTCTAAATAAATTTAACTGGAAAGCGATTACTGTCACATAAAAAATATATGTGTGTGTGTGTGTGTGTGTGTGTGTGTGTACCGAATTTAAATATTGAACTTTTCACACACAAAGTTAGTTGTCAAAAAGGTGTAGGATTTAAAGATACATACAAAACCCATTGAGCAAGGGTAGCATTAGAGGCTAAATCCAGCTAAATTGCTGTGTTACAATATTTTTTAATTTATATGTAAATTATTTATTTTAAAGAAAAGGCCAAGGATTTAAATACCTACTTGTGTGTTTAGACCTGTATTGAGAGAATAGGTAAGAGGCTCTATATATGCAAAGCCTTCCCCTCGAGGGGGGAATTACATATTCATGTCGGTGGCCGCCTCCATTGACAGCGGTTTGTACTTCCTTGTAAGCCAAGCAGACAAGAGAGTATTCAGCCACCCCCGCTGCTCAGCGGCCAACGTGGTCCCGCCTGCTCAAGGTTACGGTTGCTGCGGGTGCCGCGGAACGGCGACCGAGCGAGGGAAACGCACGACAAGTTTTGAACGCTCAAGTTGCGCAAAGCTCCCCGAACCGCCGTCGTGCTGGGAGGATGTTTTGTTGCACGCAGCAATGTGCCAACTTTTTCCAAGTTAACCTCTGGCCACCTCGCAGTGTTAGATATGTGATTATTCACCCGCTCGCACAGCAGGTACGTGTTGCTACTGTATGTGCTCAGGTACGTACCGTGGTAAAGGCACTAGGACTTAGCGCATGGAGGTGACCGCACATCAGATTGCACAGATGGCAGCGACTTTACGCATTACAGTAAAAGCAAAAAAGCTGCACTGTCGGTAGATGTCTGTCCTCTCTGTTTCGGCGCAGTCATTTTAATGGATCCCATCAAGCTCCCGGTGTTTATTACCGGTGGAGAAGGGGAACCCGTGGCGGATGTCCTCCACGGAGCACAGCGGCGACTGGAGCACGGCGAAGGCTCGGCGTAATTGCAGACCCGCCCGTTCGGGCTCTTTGGCCGGCGCACGAGGGAGCGGCGCGGGCGGCCTCGCCGTCCGCCGGTCCTGAAGAGCCGTGCTGTAATAGCGTGGAAGAGAAAAGGGATGTTCGGCCCGGTCTCGCGGGAGCCGGGCGGGGAAAAAAAGAGCCGTACGCCGCCTTTGAAAGAGCGCGGTGCCGGTCATCGAAATCAGTATGCGCAGGAAGTTGAAAGGGCATCGGGGTTTCCTCAAAAGGAGCTTGTTCGTTTTAATGAGCACACACTGGAGGCGTAGCTCGCTGCCCCGCAGAGGAGTTTGCCGAGACACTTTTCAAGTCAGATCGCCATGGTAGCAATGGCATCCAGAGCGGCGGCCTTTTGTTTAAGGCAAACAAATAATACAATAAACAAGATGGGGACCGTTGCTTGGCGCTAACAAGGCCCGAGCCACCTGTAGACAAACGCGGCAAACGGCACTTCTCGACAGTCAAGATGACGCCATCGACAAATTGGCTTCGGAAGGGCGGAGATGGCGCGCTCGCGCCGAACAACCGGGCGGCGGCCGGGTGCCCGGACGCCCTGCTTTGCGCAGACCGACGTGCGCTCCGTCGGTCACGCGCGATCTAATGAGTGAGAGGTCCGCGCCAACCAAGCATTCGGACGCAAATCTTACCGTCTTGGCTCTTTTCTCTCGCGAGGAGTTCTGGGAGCTGTGCTTAGTAGGCTCGGCAGGTCGGAAGGTGCCCGCAAGGTAGTTGCTCAAACGGTTACTCGGCGTCCGAGTGTCAGTCGTCGCCACAGTGCCTACCAACAAAAACTGCGGTAAGCTTTCTTCCGGGAAATAGAAAAAAAGAAAAAACGTTATTATAAATAGTTATTGTAATAATCGTCGTCGCAGTCCGAGCGGGAAAGCGGAGCGTTTATTCCCCTTCGCGCCACTCGGACAGCGACAAGGCCGCGAGTTGCTGGTGTCGGTGAGGCCCGTAGTACATTTACACTTGCGTTCTGTTTTTATATCGTTCTGTGAGATGAGCTCTGCAAGCATCCTGGCAGCTATGTCCCAGCTCCTCTGTGCTCAGACGGTCGGTTGTAATGCAGCCTTTGACCTTTAGCCCGCACGTAAATGAAGAGGCAGCAGATCGGCACGCGCAAAACAGGAATATTTATCGGATTTATTTAGGGTAGCGTTTAACTGAGGTTTGAAAGGACATCGCTGTGTAAAATGCAAGCTAAAGCTACTGCATAATTCAGAACACGAATTCACGAGGAGGCACAAGCTTGCTCGAACGAAATATAAATCGAAATCACCCATTTGGTCCGTACAGTCAAATTTTACACAGCCGAAGATAAAAATGCAAATAACCGAACGCTCGCGGAAACACGCGGCCCGGGGCGAGACCCGGTCTGCCGGTGGAAGCGCGCGATCCCCAGGGCGCGGCGGGCGGAATCCCCGCACAAACCCGCTAGCCGTCTCGCAAACGGTCGGGAAACGCGGCGAGGAGCAAGGCCGCCCTGCAAGACGGGGGAAAGAAATAAAATTAAGTGGGACAAAAGGGCGGAGGGGAAAGAGGAAGAAAGGAGGGAAACGAGAGGAGGTGTAGGTGGCGCTGGAGGTGGGGGTCGGGTTTGGGTGCAGGGGGGCGCTGTAAGAAAGAAAGAGGAAGTCAATTATGCATTCCGAACCTGGTCGATGGAGCTCCTCTGGGATCTGCCTGCGCTCCTCGGGATCTGTAAATAATTGACAGATAATATTAATTGGCTTTGGATTAGTGAGCAAGCAGAGTATCGCGCATTAATATTTGATCGGGAGATGATAGGGACCCTGGCAGGGGAGCCGAGGGGGCAGCTGGGGCTGTTTTGTTCATTAGGCCAGGAGGGGAGCGGTGCGAGGCGGCCCTCTCGCACCCTCTTCCAGAGCGGCGAGGAAGCAGGCGCGAGATGCGATGCTCCTGTTAGCTCAGGGCCGCTGCGGCGCCGAACCTCCTACTGGCAGCAAATTGCCTGCTGGATGTACCGGCGAGAGAGAAATCACACGGACTTCGAATCCGCTTTGATTCTTGTTTTAGCAGCGAGGCTCCTCTCGCTTCCAAAATGCCGGGCAGAAATTCCTTCCTTCCTTCCTTCCTTCCTTCCTCCGCCTCTGATATTTGGTGCGCTCACATCAAATGCAAAACGCCTGGCCTTGTTGTCGGGTGCGCTCCGTGCGTGTGTGTGCGCGCGCGCGGGGGGGGCGCGAGCGAGGGCGACTCGCGGCTAATAGCTGCGGTGCTGTGGGCCCGACTCGCTGCGTGGGTGCTGTCCAGGGAAGGCCCGGTTTCTTGAAGCTCATTATTTGTGTGTGACAACAGAATTTAAAAAATGTGGGGGGGCAACAGCAGAGCCCACAACAACAATGCGCTGTTGCCCCTCTCATCTGCCATATGCTGTCATTTGTTTAGCAAAATTTCCTTCGGCGGTGCGGATTTACCGCTGTCTCGCAGGGGTCTGGCGGGGCAGCCCGTTCGCTGTGCCCTCCCTCGAAACCGCGATGACGTTTAGCCCCCACATCCGCACAAGTGCCTGTGGGTTTTTTCGTGCTGTCCCGCACACCGGTGCAAACCTCCAGGAGACCGAGCCGCAAGCGGGAGCCCCATCTTCAGACGCGCAGGGTCCTTCTGGTCACGGTCGCCCGACAAGCGAGGCCACTTGGTGCAATAATGCAGAGCTTAAATATTAACCCTGGACCGCGGGTTCGCACGCGAGCTTGAAGCTGGCTGTATGGCGTTTGCGGGTTCTCCCCACGTTTGCGTACAGCTTTCCTCCCGCAGTCCGAAGACCTTTGCTTCGGGCGGACCGGTAGACCGGTGGCGTCCGTGCGCGTGCATCTCCGTGCTCTGCCGAATGAGCAAGTGAACATTTGTTTGCGATTCATTGCAGTTTATTCCGGTGTGTCCGTCCTCATCGGCAGGCTTTGTACCGTACCGTGCCGCCGCACGCGGTACTGTGCCGCGTGCCCAAACCGGACCAGCAAGTGGCGACGGCGTCTCGATCGATACGTCATTTTAATTATTCACACGAAATTCTTTCATCGCTGCTCCTTTTTCGCCAGGTTTCCCTGCAGTGCACGCAGCATTCCTGAAAATGTAAGGTTTGTGCCCCAAGCTGCTCACAAAGGTTTACGGCCATGCGTGCAGCGCGGCGATTTTTACCGCATCGCTTCCACCCTGAACCAGGATCTTTTGCCTGGGAGGCGACATCTCTAACCACTGCGCCACCTACTGGTGCGCTTACGTTTCATCCATAATGATCCTGTGCTTCTGAGGACCAAGGCGGTGGCTGCCAGCAGATGCAGAAATCCGGCGCGCGGGCCCTGAGGAGGGCTGCGTGCAGAGCGGCGACCTTTTGTTGCTTTGTTGTTTTTCTCCGTTTCAGCGCAACGGCCGTCTTCAACGGCATCTTTGCATCTTTGCGCCTCCTCTCCGTGACCTTTCCAGGGTTTCCCATCCCCTTCTGCGAGTAACTCGTGTTGTGGAACAAGCAAGAGAACCATCTGTGGGACGCCGGTGCCCAGGGTTGCTCTCCCCGGTCTGACAGATGTAAAAGCATATGGCCGAGTGGCCGCTTTGTGTCCCGAGCGTCTCCGCGCAAGCCGGCTTCTCTCATCCCCACGCGTTCGGCGCCGGGCCGCCGTTACATAATAAAAAGGGGTTTGTGGGAGCGCCGAAGAGCGTCGCGCCGCAGAGCTGTCCTTCACACGAAATAAAGAAGCTGACAAAAAAGCAAAACAGAGCGGTTAAGAGGCAGAGAGCTGCCCTTTGAAATTAACCATAAACCCCATAATCTCATTGCTCGGTTTCATGGAACTTAAATGTGGCCTCGCTCTTTCTCCGTAAGACCTTCTCAGCGGGCTGGGCTACCGGTTAATCCGAAGCCCAGACTGCTTTCGATTTTCCAGCTGGCGGCATGGGAGCGGGTTGGGCGGGGGTGAAACGGAGGAGGCAGCGACCGATGCGCACACGTATGCGCCGCGCATACGAACAAATGCTCGCGTATTCAGGTACATGCACGCCAGTCTGCGTTTGCACGGGTGTGCATTTCGGGATTCTGCGCCCCTTCCTCAGCTCTTCCGTTTACTGTGTTCTCTTACGAACTCCGGTGTCTGCAGCCGAAGGGTTCCCTCTAGTCTAACAATCCGCTGCTTTCCCGACTCAATCTGCAACTTAATTCAAATAACCGGACGCGAACGTAGGAGCCTAGAAAGCTCGGAAACCCGGTTTCTTACGATCTAAGCTGAGAGCGAAGACGAGAGCTCGAGCGCAGAAAGCCGAGGAGCAAAGCGCTTTGCGTCGAGCGGCGACAAGGATCCGAAGGCCAACCGTGTGCCGGGTGACGCAACCGAGCAGGCTGCGTGCTGGCGGTGATTCCGCCAGACTCTTCTTTGACGCGACGGCGTCACGTTACCGACGCCGAGAGATCCCGTCATCGCCCACCTGTTAGTCGCATCTTCCCTCGCGGGAGCACTTACGTTCCCGTCGACACCCGGCTTTCCTCCATTACCAAGCGCCAATTTGTTGTTGTTGCTGCCGTGTACCGCCGCTCCGGTTCATTCTGGCCCGCTTGCATCAGCCAGACACCCACACAGAAAACAGAAACCCGCCGACGACTTTGGTTCTCAAGAAAAGTAACTTCTTGTCATTTTTGTATTACTCAACACTGCAGCAACCCCAGCGCGCGCAACATGGCGGAAGGTGGGCCCCCGCCGCTAGGCTGAAGGGAGCTCGTGGCCTGCACAGCCCCATCGGCGCTCCAGGCGTAAGCAGCATACGGTGTAATGTACTCTGGTATTTACTGTAAACCCGGGAAATGGGCCAACATCGACCGTCAAAGGGCGTCGTAAGCCTCCGCGATCGCCGAGGTGGGCATGCGTAAGTGTTCTAAAGTAAACCGTCTGGTTAAATATTAAATGTTAGTCAAATAATAAAAGGATGAGCTTATGAAGACAATAGAATAGGGAGTTACGCGGACGTACAGATGAGTAAATGTCTGTGAATTGTGCAGCGTGCGCATTGTCAGCTGCCTTGGACGTCGGTGCCAGGTGGTTAAACATGGCACACGACCACCTTTTTCCTACAACGAACACCGAAGTGTCTAACATTTCTCTGCACACTTCCGAAAGATTTGGGAAGCCTATTTCGAGCCTTGCGAGTGCTCTTTGCGTTCCACAGGTAATCTGGAAAAAAATGCAGAGTTACATGGGAGGGGGATAAATTCTTGGACCCGGTGCCCCTGCGGCGGGGGTCCCGAAAGTTCCTCCATCAAAATTTTATTGATTTCCCAGGGCCGGGTTCATTTCCCTCCCGGATGTTCGGGGTCTGACTGAAGCTATGGTTTAATAACGGTCGCGGACTCGGTTAAGGGAGTCTTTTGACTGAACGGACTCCCATCGCACTGACACCACGGACCGAACGTCAGAAACGCACGTCGGCTTTGCTGAGAGCCCTTTCAAGTCCAACCATTAACTCGAACGCTTTGCGAGCTTCTCGCAGCAAAATAATTACAGCGGCCCTGCTTGTACGCACGTCTGCGTATCACAGACGTGCATGTTTACAGCGCGGACCCGACATGCAGGGTGGCGACGCTCCCACTCTCGTCATTAAAATCCGTCTCTCGCAAAATCCGGATTTTAAAGCAAAGTGACATCAAATTAAGGTTCTTCCTTTCGTTTCAAGAATCGCATTATGGTCATAACACGAGGAGGCCAAACGCGCAGAATGAATTGTGGCTTCCGGTTGCTCCGTCTCAGCCGGGATGATCTCTGACGGTTTATTCCCCGAATTTGGTTCATTTATTTGGGCAGGACATCAGGCGCCAAACTCCGCATGCAGCGTCGCATTTGTCTTTTTGTTTCAGCCAAGTTGCTTTGGTCCTGCAAATAAAACGTACGTCCGCTTTATACTAAAAACATGCCATTAACGTGAGGGGGAAGCAGCCGCACCAGAGCCAGGGTGCAGGAGCCTGATGGCGGGAGATGGAGCTCAGGGAAGCTTCCACCAAACATCAAACATCTCAAAGCCCCATCGCGGAAGCTCCTTCAAACTCGTCTTCATTCCCGTCTCTGTGAATCATCACCTCCTCTCCCGGCTCACGGCTCCGGGACCCCCGTCCCAGGTCTACGCTTTGCCGCGTCGGTCCTCCTCGGTAACAAACCTGCTTGCGGGTTCAAGCGGAATCACCTCGGCTGCCATCGCAAAGCAAAATGCAGCAGCTACACACAAATAAATTTGCTTAAATATTCAAATATAAAGTTAAAAACGAGCAGGTCACAGTGAAGCGGAAGGAAGCAGCTCTAACCACTACGCCCCCTGCTGCCCATTCTGTGTCACTGTGGTTACGCGACGGCCCTGCATCCTCAGATGGACGCCCGAATGCCAAATCGCCGGAGCGTCCCTGGGAATAACGTAGCCTTCGCAGCTGCAAGATAAAGACACGTTTACGGCGCGTTTGCGTCCGGGGTCTTGCGCCGTTTCTTTACTCGCCTTCCGCGGAAGCTTCTAGAGGGCTTCAGCCCTTGCAGGGTTAAGCTCTTCAGCCGGGCCGCCGAACGCACAGCTTTATTTCCCCCCACGCAGGCCGCACACTTGCCGGAGCAACACAAATACGGAGGGGAGGGCTTTATTCTCAAGGGTCTGCCAGCACTTCCTGTTTGTGACAAGTGCTTGCTTAGGTCAGCCGGTGTGCCAGGCGGACGCCGGAGGGGTGGCGGGGGGGGGGGCGTTGGCGTGCACTGGGAGCCCCCCCCCAAGCCTTTGTTGCCAGGCAACATGTTTGAGTGAGGCGCAGCAGCTGGCATGGCCTTGTGAAGACTGAAGGGGCGGGTGGGGGGGCTCCTTGAGTTACACCGCACCTCGGCAATGGGAACCGGCCGCAGACCCCCAGACCCCAGAGGAGGTGGGGCGGCGCGCGGGGGGGTCGCACGTTTTTCACACAACTCAGCAGGGAAAAACAAACGCTGCAAATACGATGCCTTCAACAGGCTGCCGGTCCCTTGCGCGACCAAAGGGGGGGGGGGGGGGCTCTCGGCTTGTTCTCCTCACCCCTGCAATTAGGCCTCCATCTGCATCTGCGAATCCTGACTCGGGCAGAGAAAGGATCGTCTCCGCTGCGGACCTGGATGTGAACCCAGGAAGCCCTGCATCTCAGAACAATGGCCCCTGCGGCCTCCCACCTCGGGCAGCCTGGAGACACATGGCAGGAAACCTTACACCTCTTCTGCTGAGCACAATTCAGCGTGATGCCCGTGCATCTGACACCTCTGCCGAGGCACCGGGCTTACTTTCAAAAGACAAACAGCATAATTGCCCGGGCTTTCAGCTGTTGGAAGGGACAATGCGAGGAGAATCAAAGCCCGGCCTGGTGGCAGCACCGGAGAAACTTTGTAGAAAATCCAGAGCAACAGCCTGGCAACAGAGGTGACGTGCAGATATCTTTCGGAAACACTCAGACAATGCGCCGCTGCCGGCCCTCAGAGAACCCGGCTTCTCACGTTCAAGACTTGTGCAGCAGATGAAAGCCCGTCGGCTCTGATACGGACGTGTCTGAGGGATCTCTGAGTCCCGGCCCCTTCCGTGGAGTCTTCTTCACTTAGGGGGCCTCAAGGAAGGGCGTAAGTGAAGCTGTAATGGAAAACCAAAGGGTACCTGACGTCTACAAAGCTGCAGGAAGCGAAGGGTGGTCCTGAGCCGCAAAGAGGGACGGCGATGACGGTTTTCTCTTCCGCCGCTGTGAGTCTCGCTTTGTGCTGCCAGAGCGGAAACCTCGGGCCAAAACATTGCAGGAAGAGGCAGAAGCGCGAACCGAACACCGATGCCCGGCACCGTTTGCTCCCCGATCCGTTTGAGTCGCTGCCGCTTTGAATAAGACGTCTGGTGGAACTGCCTGACGCAGGTAACTGCTCAGAGGTCTTCTCGCTTTGTTGTCAGAAGGCTGCACCTTTAAATGAATAAACATCTCGGCTCCCAAAATGGAAAGAGAAGGATCCTTGAGAGCAGAGGCGTAGCGTGAGTGTCTCTTGCTGCAGCGGAACCGAGGGCAGGGCAGGGTCAGCAGACAGCTGACGGCACAGCAGACGCATTCAGCAGCTTCTCAGCATCTTCGCCCTCGGAAGCAGCCGACGGAAGCAACTAAGCGGGGCAAACAAAACGCTTCTGCTGAGGAGCCCGCAAACTGGACGGGAAGGGAGGCTTATCGGTCCCACGCGGCGGGTTCACGGCTGGAATCGGTTTTTCAAAATTAACTTGTGCGATACAAAGTTACGCTAAATAAAAAATATCTGTTTAACACTGATTTTGCTGGGCTGTGCGGTGTGGGTGCGGATGCACTGCAGAGGTTACACCCAGCACATGTGTGCGTGCGTGCCCGCGCGTGCGATTGTTCTCCTGTGGACTGGCATCCTGTCCAGGGCATGCACCTTGCTTCTCACCCTATGCCTCCAAGGTGGGTTTTGCACCGCTGTGGCCATCACCTCAACAAATGGAAACCGAATGCTTAAGAGGACTTTTTCACAATTACCAAGAATATTAAACGAAATACCCCAGCCCACCACTTCCACACCACTTTGCCTAACAGGGAGGGATGTGGCACGAACAAAGGTGGTAAAATGTTTCTGACGTCCAAAGGACAGCTGCCTGTCTGCCCCTCCGGCTTCACCGAGGCCCAGCGGGCCGCCAGTTCGACAGCTCGCACGGCATCGGCCACCCGCGTGGCTGCCGTCCTCCACTGTGGTCGGAATTCTCCCGTGACCCAGGAAAGGGGCTTTGGAGGTCTTGCTGCTGTATTCAGAGCGTTCTCCAAACGCCACCCAGATGCGAGGTGCAATTCAGCAGCAAAAATGAGCATCCGCGGTGGACGGAAATGAACACCTGCGTCTCGGGACAAGGTCGGTGGTCCGAGAACCCGGAGTCGGCGGTTCCCGGAATCCCAGCCTGTTTGATTCTGATGCTGAAACCTGAACCACCTGTTATACAAGGAATGCACTTGACACCGAAATTTAAAAGGGTAATTTCATCAGATTCCAGGGGGTAGCGGAATCCAACAAATCCAGCAAACAGCCCTGCGGGCCGAAAACGCAGGGATGCAGAACCTTTGCGCCAGGACTCAGAGAGGCTCTGATTCATCTCCACTGTGGAGCATCTCGATTTATCAGTCAGACGGCGCTGCTGCTGCGATCGTGAATGCGGAGCCGCGTGTCTGTCTGCCATTCCCCCATTCCGGGAAAGAAACAAGAGTCTGTTTTCTGGTTTGTCTCGCTGTTTTCTCGAGTTCGCAGGTGAAAGAAAAGGGAAGCAAAGTCCCCTGACAATTTCCTCAGATGTGGAAGTTTCCAAACGCAGCTCAGCACGGGAGGCAAAACGGACCCGAACCGATTCACGGGGCCGTCTGTCGCTCGGCCAGGAGAGCACCTCCACGAGTTCATTCGTGCAGCGCAACAAAAATGTGTGGCTGGCCTTGGGCGACAATGGCAAGGAGAAGCAGACCCAGACCCGCTGTACAGCCCCAGGGGGGCCCTCGGGATCTCGTGGACGCAGAGCGACAGAGGGAGCACCCGCCCGAGACCCAGCCGCCGCCCGATGCTGCTCGTCTCTGCAATCCAGCGCTTCGGCTTAACTGCCGGACTAAAGCGCAAAGCCATCCGGTGTCTTGAACTGGCCGTCTTGTGGCTTTAGCCCCAGGTGCTCAAGCCCCGCACCTCCGCTCACAGAAGGTTCGCGAGCGGTAGGCTCACTCGTCCTTCATGAGCGACTTTGAGCCTCCGAGATGTCGGGCGATTTCACGGCGAATGCAATTAGAAACGGCTGATAATGAGGACGGGGCCGCGGAGGCCGGGCTGACCTGCGCCGGAGCTTAACTTTCAGCCTCTCCGCCGGTGAGGAGCGCTCTTTGATGCGCGAGGCCCTTTTCATCAGCTTCCTTTTTTGCTGCGAAAACGCTGTTTGGTGAACCGAGGTGGGAGGGTGGCTCGCTTTGCTAATTTATCCCTCTTCTGGGAACAAAACAGTCATCGGGAAGCAGATTTGCCAGCTTTTCCGCAGAGCAAAGTGGCGCTAATGTGGAGCCGGACGGGGAAGGGCAGGGTCGGACGAGCGCCGCCGCCGATGCCAAGCGGGCGAGCCGAGGGCGCTCGACAGCGCGATGGCCGTCTGTCGGGGGCCCGGCCGAGATGACCTCCCGCCGCCGCCCCCCGCGTTTCGCTGCTCGTTACGGTCGAGAAGGAAGGCGGGTGGCCCCTGGGCGCGTAAACTGTGGGCCCGGTGACATCCGGCCTGTTCGCCTATTAATGCGGGGTCCTTGGGAAATGCGAATGAGCACCCGGTTAGGGGGGCTCGGAATTTTACACCCATCCGGAAGGAGAAATGAGTGAGAATTGAGGAGACGGCACCGCTGCCGAGGCCGCCTGCTCCTCATTTCACACCGGCGGAGGTGCCAGGGCAAAGGAGGGACCCGGATCGGTAACCCAGATTGACCGGCGTTCACCAGGCATCTCGTTCGCCCTGTTGAGTCCATAATGCAGGGAAAAGGCGACGGCATTCCACGAACATCAAAGCCCCGGTACTCCATTAAAAGATAAAAAAAAAATATATGGAGTGTGTTTTGGGGAGGGTGGGGGCGACGCGAGCGCAAAGGCAGCCTTGCCCATTACCCAGTCTGTCCTAATGATTTCCAAACAGACAGCCATCAATAAGCCAATCTGCATTTATTTTGTTCTGTGTGGCCGCACCAAAGCGCCAACGTGTTTTTGATCTTGCTGCATTTTTAATTGTGCTCCGCGCAAAGGTACAAACAGGCAGCCTTGGTTGGCAGTTAATGGGATGCTGCCAGGATTGGGGGGGCTGAGGACGGGGGTGCTTGGCTGGGGGTAACAGGGAGGGGGCTGTTAAACTCAGGAGAGCGATCTCAGGGGAAAAAGTGCCGTAATTAAGAAAAGAATACAGGCACGAGGGACCGAGAAAGCATGAAAGACGGAAATAATAAAATAAGAATCCTGCGCTCGATAGAGAAACGCGAGCGTCTGGACGTCCTAATGACCGAAGCAGGAATCTCACGCGTGAGCCGGTACCGTGCGTGGAAACGCCCGCAGCCGCGACGTGTCAGCAGGCAGCGGAGTGCTCCGAGCCGCTCGTTCCCGGACTCCGCGCCTTCCGACGGCCACTTTTACCGTGGTCACCCCGAGCCGGCCGACGCGGCCAAAATCATCCGCAGGCAATGCTGCGTGTGGCTTTGGAGGAAGGAATCTGCCAGGTGAACGCGTCTGAATAAACGGTTTATTGTGCCGCAGCACAGGAGGAGCACGGTGACATCCCAGTAGGCAGCAGGCAGCTTTTCTCCGTGCGACCCTGACCAGGAAATGAGCGAAGGCAAATTCGGGCCTCAAACTCACTTGCAGAGATGCAACAAGGCCATCTGGTTCGGGCAACACTCTTCGGCGCGATTACCGAATACTTTTAATGACAATCTGGTCCTGGCCGCAGACGCACAGGCCCGTTCCACCGAACAAAGCGGTGGATCCGGGCAGCGCGGGGCATCAGGCAGCGCAGGGGAGGAAGCCGTAAAGGCACACGAGTGCGGGAAGGAAGCCGTGAAAGGCACAGGTCTGGCCTGCATCAGGTCATGGGGTCCTACCCCGAGCCCAGCGGACGGCCGCTTAGAAGCACCCGGCCCGCGGCACTCAACCCCAATCCCAAACCGGGTAGTTCGGCAGCACACACGAGCCATGACCTGCCAAAGTGTGACATTTCACGCAGGCGCCTCTCTGCGTTACGGCCGTGCCCTAAGTTACTTGCAGCGATTTACCCATTAATACGGTCAGTCGAGTTCTGGTTAAGAAGCAGCTGTAACCGTTATGCCACCTGCTGGCCAGCATCTGCGAAGATCCCGCTCCCTACGCCTCAGCTCTTTCACCTTTGACGCGCATTCCCAGCGGTCTTTCGACACTGACATGAGAAGCAGGAACTGTGGAGGTTACAGTAGCTGCGTTGCTCCCAAACGACCCCGGTGCGAACCCCCCACGCAAAATGTTCACCCCGAACCGATCGGTAAAATTTACCCTGGCGAGGCACTGGACACAGATTACCTTTGTCAGAACCGCATCTGCTGAGTAAATAAACAACTGAGCCCCTGCCAGTTAGCATTTGGCCTTAATGAATGTGTGAGCGAGGGCCTCCTGAAGCCGGAAGCTCTAAGCTGGACGTGGCACATAAGGCGACCTGGACGGAGAACAACGTCGGATAGATGGGCCTCGGTTGAGGTGGTGGTGATGGTGATGATGGTGGTGTGATGGTGAGGTGCGGCAGGACACGTGCTGAGGAACAGAGCCAGAGAACCGTAGATACCGAGGAAATGGGCCACGCAGCAAAGTGGGCCTAAATCCTCTGTGCTGCAAATTCACTCCCCAGCGTTCAGTTTGGTTTTCATCTCGCCCAGCTTCCAGCAACAAACACAGTTAAAAGCAACCGCAAAGTTCAAAACTTATTCTGGAAATAATAAAATATTAAACGATGAAATAAGATTAATGAGAACTGGAGTACAGTGATCTGATGTCATTGACTGACAGCAGGTAAACCAACTGAGGGTCTGTCCCCGGGAGTGTCACTCGTGTCCCCTCGCGTGATGTCACGAGCCGAGCCAGTCGCCTGGTTAATCTGGGGGAGATGAGCACTTGTGTCCTCAGCTCTTGTGCAGCAGCTGCCAGCAATACGGGGCGCTTGTCTGTGGCCTCACTTGTGCTCTTCTGTCCATTTGCCCGCGCGCAGGTATTGCCCAGGACATTCGGGTGGATGCCGTCTTTTCACCGGTGCCGCATTGTCACAGGAAACGCTCGATGTGGGACGGCAGAAAGGCGCCGCAGAGCCTCGTACGCTTTCTCTGGCCTCCATTCAGCGTTAAAGCAGTATGGAGTCTCCATAACGCCTCGGAAAACATTCATCCTTGCATCTGTCAGTCAGGCTTTGGCAAGGGACACACAAAGGAGTGCACAGCCAAACGAGTTCCTCTTTTGTGGAGCAATTCTGGAACTTTCATGCTTCTTATTTGTTGGGTCAAAGGTTAAATTGCCGCCCCCCTCCCTCGTGGCTGCGCTCTGCTTCCCCTCCGCTGTAAAGCCACCTTCAGAGGCCGGTATTTACATGGATTAGACCCCTTTCAGGCCGCAGAAAGGAGCCCGTTTCCCGTGGCAGTGCTCAGCGGCGCCCGCTACACTGCCAGAGTAGCCACAATTGTTCAGCGCCGTACAATGGCGATATTGTGGTAATCTGGAGAAAGGGAGTGGGGGCGGGGGGTGGGGGGGCGCTCTCTTGCCACGGCAAAGGCCTGAGCTTGTGCCACGGAGCTACGGGGGCAAAACCCCATCCGCTTCTCCAGCAAACGCAAACAAAGCCGGCCCACTGTGAAGTAGATGAAGATGTCAAAAGCTTTCTGGGGTGGGGGGGTGAGGCTGGAAACAGGGGGTTTAGGGGATAAAACCAACAAAACAAATGAAAGGGCCCTTTCTTGCAATAGGAAAATCCTGCTAAGTCTACATTTCCACATCAGCTTTGCTTTCTCTTGACTTGCCCCCCCACCACCACCACCGCAAACCCCCCCCACCACCCTACTGCTCAATAAAATGATCAAGAACAAAGGCCAGGCATAGCCTTCCAGCTCAAGTAACCTGGCTCTGGCAAACAAAACTGCTGTTTCATCCAGGCCGGGGGCACGGAGAGTTTGGGGGGAGTTAATGGGGGGGGGCAAGTCGTAATTACAAAGCAAACAACCTGCTGAAACAGCCACCGCTGAACTGGGTTTTCAAAAGAACTTTTGACAGAGACACAGCACCGTTGTGGTAAAATGAGAGCGGACAGTCTGCCGTACCTGAAGGTTTCGTGGGTTTGGATGCCCGGCGTTCCTCTTTGCGCTCTCATTTCTTTTGTTTGAGGACCCCAGCAAACAGCCAAGTGCCAATGAATGGTAAGGAACATCAGGGAACAGCAAGTAGCACAGCGGTTAGAACGTGAGGTGGGTTTGAACCTTGGCTCCTGCTGCAGTGCCTTCGACCGCTGTCCCGATCCGCAGGAGCGATAAAAATGGGTAAATGCCAATAACGTACCTGTATAGCATTCTGGGATCCATCAGCTTGCTGTTGCAACCGTACAGAAAAGTAGAAGGGAGCAGCATCATAACTGCAATGAGCTGAGGAGCATCTGGTCACTTTTCTGGACCTTCTTGCGCTGGGAAGTATTGCGGCACTGGGATTTTTCCTTAAACAAAGCCCCACAAAAAGGGCCCCTGGAAGCGTTGTCAGTATTTTTAGGTAAGCATCTCACTCGAGGGTTCTACAGCAGGAGCTGGGCTTCAGACCCGGGTCCTTTGACTGCAAGCAAAGTCGGCAAGCGCTCCTGCACACAAAGCCGCTGGAACCCTGAGCCTCCAAGCCCAGGTCTCCTCTCCCGGCAGCTTTCAGCATCTCTGAGGGGGTGATGTGGCCCTCCGGTGCAGGCCACATGGGGACGGGGACAGGAGGACCCCGAGCTGGGCGGCCTCACTGGGGGGGCCTGGCCATCCCCATCCGGCCACTTCTTACGCAGCCCCTGCCAATGTGCCTAACCTCACCCTTCAGTTCGTCACCAGTGGGTTTCGGCAGGCGTAAGCTCACCCACAGGGGAGCATTTCACTCCGTTGTAGCACAGTCAGCAAGAGCAGGGTGGCTTGTTTTTGGCAAATGAGTCTGACCGCCGCTTTACGACGACCCTCGCTTCTGCTCGGCGCCCTCCTTGTCACCGCTTCCAGCTACGCTGTTGTCCGCCGCATGAGCCGAGCAGAAGCAGGAAACATCGACGCCAAAGCGCGGAGCCCCTCTGAGGGCCCAGGATAAAGGGGTCCGGCACAGAGTCACCGTCCATTCACATGCAAATGCGGAGTCCTTTACGCTGACTCCGATTAACTCCCTCTGAGTTAATAGTTTCCCTGTTAACAAAGATTTATATCCCCTTTCACTTTGCCAGCGCGTTCAGGAGGAGAAAGGATGAACAAATGGGGTGGGGCAAGAGGAGGGGGGCTTGCAGTGAACCTTACAGTAAAGCCTGCTTAGGGTATAATACAATCTCCATGTTCAAGAGCTAATCCATGCAGCAGATGTTGAACAAGACCACTGCTATTACAAGCGGGCTGAAGAGGTGGAGTGAGGAAAAGAACCTGAGATGTGCAAAGTAAAAGGGCGGCAGAAAGCCTTTGCTTTGTTTCCTCTTATCAGTCGTAAGGCATTTTTCCAGGGGAGGAGCAGAAAAGAAAAACCTGACCCCAGCACTGGGCCATCAGCAGACATTTTGGCGTGAGCACACAAATCACATCAGACCTCCAACAAGATGAACCGTCCTGGGGTTGAGCTTGGCGTGGCCGTATATCAACGCTAGAGCCCACTTTGTGTCAGACGGTTCCTCGGAAAACCTGTGAAGCCCATCTGAGTTTCTTGCGGTGCCGATGGAGGTCGCGTCCACGCGCCTGCTGTCAAAAAGTGTGCCAGTTTCCCTGGATGCACGCGAGTCGCTGCGCAGGTCTGGAAGATCCAGCTCCGTAAACTCATCGCCTGCGGTCCGGCCTCGGACGCTCGCACCCAAGCAGCCCCCGCAGTCACAGCCGCTGCCACTCGGTGGGTAAGCCTGGCCTTCCAGGCCTTTGGAGAACGACGGTGGGGCAGCTGACTGTAAGGCCATACAGGAAAGAGGCAGATTTCTCATGCCAGAGCACCGAGCCATCGCTGTCATGAAGAACTTCTCTCTCAAGGATGCTTCCAAACAAACCTCAAAGCAGGGGCCCAGCACCTCGTCCAGAGTAGGCCAGCGTTTGGCTGGATGAGGACCTTAAAGCCATGGTAAAACGCCAGCGTAGAACCCTGACATAGATGGCCTTACCTTTCAGCACAAGTTAGCAAGACCGTGAAGTTTGAAGCTGCTCCTAGTGCTCCACACATTCCCTGCAAGCTTTCAAGCACCTTTTTTTTTGCTGAGCTGCAGTCCCAAAAAAGCCAAACCGCTTCAGATAAGCGTGGGAGTTGTTCTCAACTTCCAGTTGGCAGGGGCTTGGGCGAACTGCTGCCTGGGTGTCGGCTCCATCTCTAGTCACTGCTGAGCTGCCATTCTCCAGTCAGCCTGAGGAGACCGGCGCTGCAGAGGTCTCGTATAAATTTTAAAGGTTGCCAAATCGTTTGTTAAGCTTTATAGTAAGAAAAATACAAATACCCAAAATTATCGCTTGTGCCAAGGGGATCAAAGTTCAATATTTTCCTGTTGTGGAAAAAGGATCTCGGCTCCTCTTGCCAGTGACCCAGACGTTGGGAATTATAATGTCTGCAGGGTTTTGTCCAACTTGACATTAATGAGACAGCAAATCGATACGGGACACCACACTTCGTAAAGCGCCGTAGCCCCTGTAGTGCGGAGCCGGAGTGAACCCGAAAACCCCTGCCCGCACGCCGCATCTCCAAGTTCGGTCCAAGGTGAACGCCCTACCTTGGCCAAAGGGTAAGCTGGTGTAGGAGCTCGACCGTCAGACTCTCTTGGGCCAAACCGCTCACTCTCCTCAGGAGTTTCGCTGCTGAGGCGGCTGCAGCGACGCTTTTCCTGGACAGCGGAACTGCTCGAGTTCTTTGATTTATTTGGCGAGCGAAGGCGTCCACGTTTTGCGCCGGCATTTGTTTGCGTGACAGAAGGTCCGCGAACAACAGGCAGACAGCGAAGCTTCACCCAAAGGAGGACAGAAGCGGCTCTTCCGCCCGATACCACCACGTTGCCGGTGCACATCTCTCAGGTAGCTGCTCAGGACGTCTGAGAGCCATGGGAGAGATGCGGAGATGATGGGATCGCGACCCGGCGTATAAGGAAACCTTATGTAGATGTCAGAGATGAGGAGGCAAGTGAGCGAGAAAGAAATGCGTTCGAGGCCCTTTGATGCCGGGCGGACACCGGAACCCACGCAACGCGTGCAAAATAAGTTCGCTTTTGCCTGAAACGTGGGACAAAGATTTTCGGCTATGCCCTTGCTTTTGATCGCTTCTCTGCATTTTGCTCATTACCGCTCGCACGTCTTGGGCTGCTGCAGCGCAAGAGTAAACAGGAAAAGGCAGGAAACGCATTCAGGTGTAAATCTGCGTCTCCGAGTGCGGAAAGCATGACTTATTCACGGATGCTAAAACTATTTAACTAAAACTTTGCCCTGAAGTCATTTCAAATTATTGCTGTACCAACCAGAATTACCTGTCCAGGCCTCGCTTTACAGCGCGGGCCGTTTTCCGCGTTTGTGCTCACGCAGCCCGAAGGGGAGCTCCTCTGTGCTTCCCAAAGGCCTCGGCGCGATTTGCAGTGCTGACATAAAAAGCAAAGGCGTTTGCATGCAGCAGGGGTCCAAATCGAAACAAATGCGATGAGCCAAGAAGCAAAGTAAAAGCGGACTTTTTGCTCAGCTGACAGAAACGGTGCTCATAGCAACCTTCCCGTTTTCACGGCGGGTCGCGTCCTAGTGCCGCGGTTCTCGACGGTGTGTCGATCAGGGGTTTGCAGCAAGAGCGAGAGCTTGGATTTGACCCCGGTTCCTGCCATCTGGGCCACCCGCCGCCCCGCCATGCATTAGCGTGTCCTTAGAAGCTGAAGATGCTGCGATGAAGGAACTTTTCTAATCGAAAGGCAATTGCATTGAAATGAGATTACGTGAGCTGTGGCTCCGCTCCATTTCAAGATGGGAACAGACTCTGAACTTTAATAAGCGTCACCCACGTTCCTCCAGCACCGCCAGCTTTTGACCATTAGTGTTAATTCCGCTTGTCGGTTATTTGGTTTCGAGAGACCCCGTCGGCACGTCCCCTCTCCCCATGGCGCTCGCGTTCCTTTGTTCCGACGCCGGTTCCCTCCACATTGTTTCTGCTCACCAAGACGCTCTTTGAGCTGTTTGATATGCGGCAGACGGAGGATCAGTCCGTCCTAACTACGTGCCAAGCATCGGCCCTCGCTTGCCGTGGCTCACGTTTTGATGTCTTTGCGCGCTTCCATCTTGCTTCACCCTCCGTGTCCTAATGGGCTAATAGAGCGGCCGGGTCCTTCGCCCATGCTAATCCGCCATTTGGTTCCTGTAACTGGCTTCTGGCTTCTGGCTTCCAGCGGCTGACCGCGTTCTCCTCCGTGCGCCTTTGTTCTCAGCAACTTCCGTCCCAACTTCTCCGCTCCTCTTTATCTCCAATTTGTCACATTTTCCTGCACTTTCTCTCATTTGTTCTGATTGCCTCGGACCGCCGGCCGCATCGGATCCGCCGGCGCCCGGTCTTGATCTCCCTCTCCTCTAGCTCCCCAGGGTTCACATGCACTGCCTGGCCACATAAAGCCCCGGTTCTTCTCTCTTTTTCACCTTTCATTGTCTCCTATTAGTCACAACTGTTCAAATGGCGCTTTGTCTTTGTCCGCCCTGCGCTCTACATGACTCTTTGATGCCTACATTTTACTGAACTTTTCCTTATAAAAACCCACGCGATTCTCTTTCCAGAACCCTGTGATTCCTTCCCCTCGCTGACAGTCGGCCACGGTTTGTTCTAGCTGTAGAATTTAACAAATGCACAGTTATGGATTTTCTTTTGAATGTCACGTACTTCATGGAAAAATAAATATTTTATTTGGATTCTAGTCAGGTGCTGAATTTACTGGTCTAATTATTTAATGCCCGGGAAAAAGGAGTCGGTCAAACCGTCCGGCAGCTTAGTGGAATGGCTTGGCATCACTGTTATGCTGCGTTGCTGAGAGCTTGTTTCACGTTCAGGAAAAATCTGAATATCTCATTCTTAGGTCAGTCGACGGATCCTCGTACGACTCATTTTGCTGAAGACAAGATTTGTACCAGAAAGGGAACCGCGCAGAGAAGCACCATGCGCAAACCCGGAGCATTTTTCACACAGCCGGCTGGCTTACGGTTCACCAATGTTGCTTTTCGGCTCGAACAACAGGTGTTTTGTTCACCGGCTGCCACGGAAGGAGCCGCACCGCTACTTCCACAATGAAACCAACTCCTGTGCGTACGGAGCTTCCTGCTTCCTGCCATGCTCACAGTCTCAGCCGGCATGACCACTGAGGCCGACCTAAAGTCACAGCCGAAACTGCCATTTCGGCCCAGTTCTCGCAGCCGGGGTTCTGCTGAGCCACACGCCGCTAACTCCTCGCTCATTCATAGAAGAGCATGCAGCAAACACCCGAGAGCCGCATTTATCGCAACATCTCCATCCACGCTGGGCCCGGCCTCACACGCAGCTTCCTGGAACGACTCTGGACCTCCGCAGAACAGCATTTCACCGGCAGCTGCCCGATAATGAATGGATGCACGAAAATACTGCGAAGGATTAAATGAAAAACTAGAAGTTCTTCGTTTTGGTACCAGTGTGTTTGTTAAACGTGATCTTGACAGCAGTGGGACTTAGGGTGGCACATTTTCCCACCCAGGGGCTGGGTTTATTTTCCCCTTGCGGTGTTATTAGTCTAACAAAGCAGATGAACTGAGCTATGTGAGCAATGCTTGTGCTGCACGTGTGTCCATTCATTCGTTGCCAGGAACCGAAACACAGGGCTCGAGGCAGGCTGGACCCCTGCCACGACACCCCGGTCTCTTGCACAGAAACCACCTGCTCCTCACACATACATGCAATGTGGGCCACGTGGAGCCAGCGGTGCATCTGAAACACACATCTTTGGACTGTGGGGAAACTGGAGCAGTGCCCGAAAGCCCCCATAAATGAAGGAGAGCATGCGACAGACCGCGCTCGGCTGTCCTTTGCAGGGGTGCGTGTTTTTCTGAACGACAGCACATGCGAAGTTCTCACTGCAGCACTGTGGCTGCCTTTCTGGCTTTGTGCACTGCTTAATAATATTTCATTTCCCTCGGAGAGATAAATCAAACATTTCATTTTTTCCCAAGGTCCCGTGGGTTCCGCTGAACTCTGAGCACAAATAGGAAGCCACAGCGGCCCAAAATGGTGTTATTAGCAGCAGAGGTCCTTCAGAAGCAACTTTAGGACTAGAAACTGAAAGCCTCTGCAGGTCCCCTTCAAACACACATTTTTGGGGGGTCCCCAGTCGCTAGAGAAGCTGCTCGAGGTGTTGGCTTCTCGTATTTAATGATAGCTGCAGGACTTGTGGTGACACAGAGCCCAAATGGCTGCTTGATCTGAGTGTGGTGCACATCTTTGATTTAGAATTTGCCAGTGCAGAACATTCAGTGCAACTTCACTGCATTCTTCAGCCATCCCAGGGGAGGCCACTTTGTTTTCCAGTCTTTGATCCAGCAGCGCGCCGAAGACAAACATGCCTCTCGTCTCCTTATTTGACGGGTGGTGCTTTGGCGTGGTGCTTTGTGTGCTGCCACGCTCCTCTTTTTATGAGTCACGCTGGCACCGAGGGGTCCTTTTCCCGTGAGACCCGGCTTCTCGGTAGAAGATGGCTTCGTGCACGCTTGGAGTCGTGTGACCTGAACTGCGATCCGGGTGCGTGGACTTCGGCGTAACTGCTGACCCGCATGAGCGGACGGTCCTGCGGTCAAAGCGAATCCGTGCTCCGCTTGATTTGCTTCAGTCTCCAGTCTCCCGTTTAATTTTCGCTCGGTGTCTGAAGTCCTCGATTCATCGGCAGCACAGACTCGAAACGCATCTGAAGCTCTCCACAATGAGCTCGGCTTGGCTTGCGGTGTCCCTGGCCCTTTGCTGAAAGTCCAGATCCACGAGGGAACCCGGGCGACTCCCAGAGACAGCCGACAGAAGCTAGCACTGAGATTAATACTGTTTACCGCGGTACGCATGCTACTGCTGCTAAATGCTCTTCAGAATCTGCTTTAAAGCGGGAGCTTTTTAGGGGCCAAAAAACAAACGCGGCGAATTGCCTTTTCCAGCTGACTTCTATACTCATCGTGTGGAAGTGAACCCACAATAAAGAAAAATAACCAAGCTGGTGGCAGAGCACTTTAAAAAGGACTCCTACGTCTAATAAATGCAAGCAGGTCAAGGTCTGAATTTTCTCCTTAAAATAATTGCTTCTGTTTAAAGCTACCCTTATACATTGTGGCCATAAAGCCCTGCTGGCGAGTTATTTTCAGCAAGTGGCCGTGGGTTGAGAAAGTTTAATGTTGGCTTATGCACATTTGCACATCACTTAAAGGCTGAAATATATTGCAATTAAATTCAAGTAGTGGGGAAACCCAGTTGGTATCTGGACACCAGAACAATAAACAGAAGCAACCACTATTAGAAAAACGCAAGTGTATCCAGACCGTCCCAAAGAAACCTGCAAACGCAGCGAAAAGGCTGAGTACCGTTTGCTGTCCTTATTTTAGGCACCGTGAATAACTGCTGCCGTAATAATGATTTCACCCGTCCTGCAGTTTGGTTTTCCGTGGCCGGATTTCTATTTATTTATTTATTTATTTATTTATTTATTTATTTATTGGCACTTGCAGCTGAGGAGAGATTCTCATGATCCTTGATAAATAATCGCAGTTACCGTCCGTGTGCATTGCGTTCCGGCAGGAAAACAGACGCTCAAGTTTGAAATGTGCTCCTATAAGTAAGATTTGTTCTTTTCCCTTTGTTCTTCCTTTATAGCAATGAAACGCTTAAGCACCTTTCTCAAAGGTTCAACTGCAGCCCTCAGGGTACAAGTGACTCCCTGGCCGGCACTCAGCTGACTGATTATATTTGCTGCTTTAGCCAAAAATGAGAGGCGTGTTGAGAAATCGAAGAATACCGTAGGGCCCGGTGAGCGACACGGAGGTGCAGGATGGCAGTGGTGAAAGCGCAGCCTTATTTAGGGACCAGAAGTGAGTTTTATGCAAAAATAAGCAGCGAAAAGCAGGGATGTAAGAAGAAAGACTAGAATCCATCGGCTGAAACTGATGGAGATCTTCCACAGCTGGGTGAGCTTGGGTGAGCCGAGCAAGAATCTGCCAAGACTTCCTGGTTTCCCTCCCTCCAGGCAGTCGGGTCTCAGCGCTGCCGCTGCTGCTGTGGGCCCCCGCGAGGGACCATCACGCCCTGGTGACCATCAGGCTCGCCGCTTGCCGTCTGACTGCATTTCATTGCTGCGAGAATCATAAAGGCCGGCTAGGGTGGAGGAGGAACACAGTTCTCTGCGTTTTTACCCTCTGCTCTGCCCCAGGTTCAGGGTAGTTCAGGTAAACGTACCTCAGGCACACGTGGCGCACGTGTGCTCCAGGACACGAGGAAGGCGTTCCACCAGATGCCGTAGCGCAGCGCATCGAGAAGGAAGCCGCAGGGAGAAAACTCGTCCGCGCTGCGCGCTTCCCGTTTTCACCTTTCGGCTGTAAGAGAATTAAGTGGAGCTCCACCCTTCGTGCGATCGCAAGTCCTCACCGAATGCGGTTACACACGCCGGCCTTCTGCCCTCGAAACGTGCCTGACTGTCACACGAACTTGCCTGCCTTGCAGTTTTGTCTGCTTATTTCCAACCAACTTAGGTTTTACTGCACATTCTGTGGCCCCGTGTCTGCAGGTGCTGTGGTTTCGCATTATAAATATAAATATAAATATAAATATAAAACAAGTCTGTTTCTACATCTCTTCCTGCAAAGTATTTTCTTTAATCATAATAAAGTGTTTTTAACAGAGTACTGCATTGGTAAATATTTACAGTATTTTACAGCTCATGATGGCTTTCGACGGCAGTGACAAACATTTTTCCGCCAGCATTAATGTGCCAGACTCAAACTATTTTTTCCACTTCGAACGCCTTCATTTTAAAGATAGCTTTGATATTTTGCTGTGAATATTTAAAACAATGTTCTAGCCCCAAATGAGCAACATATACAGTAATTTCCCCTCTGTGTGCATGAAAAACGTTTGCCTTAATTCTTGTGCGGGGAAGCGGCCCCGCTGTACGTCGGCCCGCTCTTGAGCCGCTTTTCGGTCCAGGTGAGCGCCCTGCGCTTTCCAGGTGAGCGCTCATTGATGCAATTGAAGCAGCTCGAAAGCAAAATGTGGTAAACGCCCTTCGGTGAGATTGGCGTTCTGACGCTCCCTAAAGAGATGAACGTTAAACGTATAAAAAGCAGATTCCTTTCTCCTGTTATTCCTTCATGTCCGTGCGCCTCAGGCCTATGGCGGCAACGAAAGTTCCTGGGCGAAGCGAAATCCTGCGAGGAGCTTCTGACTTTTCTGTGGCAAAATAAAGTGCATCCGCCTCCTGCAGTCTTCATGTGCAGCGCAGAACATCCGGTGGACGGGGGGTCAGGGCTCATTGCGCTGCATCCGTAGTTCATTAGGG
This sequence comes from Heterotis niloticus, assembly GCA_018136845.1. Taxonomy (NCBI): domain Eukaryota; kingdom Metazoa; phylum Chordata; class Actinopteri; order Osteoglossiformes; family Osteoglossidae; genus Heterotis; species Heterotis niloticus. The sequence continues at coordinate 30,164,373 of CM030899.1, forward strand.
ATCTTCAGCGTGCAAACACACCGCTGTACACAACCCTCACCCCAGACACCATGCCTGGCCACCGCACGCAGTTGCCATGACATCTCCGCTTAAGCCCTTGTTGTCCATGGGACAAGGACTCTTTCCCCCGAAGCAAAAAGTTGTTTTCTCGCCCCTGTGAGTTGCAAATAAAATATTGAAACCTCAGAAAGCTGAGCTATGCCTCCTCTTGTCCTACGAACCATTGCAGTTGTCACAGTGGAGCCAAAGCCTGGGAGAAGCGTGAATGGACTTCCATGGGACCGACACCTGTGCTTTGGTTCCTCGGTCAGCCTACAGGGACCCGGCAGAAGATCGTAGCAAGTCAGCTAGGTGGCCTTGGCGAGGAGTTGAGCTGCCGATACCCCCTGCATAGTTTGTGCAGCCAGCATCTCTTCAACAACAACAACAACAACATTTATCTGTATAGCACATTTTCATACAGTAGTCTGTAGCTCAAAGTGCTTTACAAGGTGAAGGAAACAAAAAATAATAAAGAAACAGTAGACAGGAATAATGAATGAACTCAGACTGAATATGAGGCTGTACAGATGAGAAGTAGGGTCTAAAGGCTGGGAGGACAGAAAAAAAAAACTCCAGGTGGACTGGAGAAAAAAAACAAAATCTGCAGGGGTTCCAAGGCCTCTTGCAAGGTAAAGTGCCGAAGCCCCGGAAAGTTGCTGCCGTGAATAAATGTACGGACCGCACGCTGCACGTAGCGCAAAGTGGACAGGAAATGGCCTGTTGTCCACGTACGGTTGGCTTACTTGCACAGCGAGTCCACAAGTAGGGTGCTGGAGGCCTCTGGGTAGCCTGGTTTTGCACTTGTTTATTTGTTGGTTCGCTTGTTTATTGGCACCGAGGAAGAAAACAAGAACGAAACTGGAGGCCTGCGACACAGCGCGGTGCCGGGGGATGAAAAAGCAGCGGGGCAGAAGGGTTCGAACCCCAGCAATGAAGGTGACTGTAAAAGGACATCGGGAATGCAGGTGGATGGGGGGGCTCTCTGACCAGAACGCTGGGGCCGAAAACAGAGGTGAGCTTTCTTCCTCGAAACAGAGGAGAGTAACGGAGCCGTTAAACGCCACGGCATGGCTCTCCAGTCCAGCTTTACCTTCGTGCAAATTTGCTTTTCGGGGTGAAGAATCCGCTCCAACACATTTTGGGGCCTATCGTGTGGCCACCTCCTCGGTTTCTATAACAACGCGGGAAAAGGTGAAGGCTGAAATGTGCGAAGCTCTGAAAGGCAGCAACACTGTTTCACTCTTGCTTTGGGGACGGTTTAAGCTAAGACGCCTTTTCAGTTAGAGGTGGGGGGGGCTGGGGGCGACCCTCGTTGACGCCCCCTCGACTTCTCCTGCCTGAACATCCGTGGAAACCGTCCTCCCAAGGCCATCTCCTGAGCACCAGCTCCTCGTCTCCAGCTGCTTTCTGGGGAACCTGCAGCTCGACTAGAGCGAGGAAGCTTGGGAAACGCCGAGATTTAATGCTCATGCATCGTCATGCCGGCTCCTGGGAATAAAGACATGAAATTCATGGAGGAAATTCGTGCAAACTGTTTCGTAATGCCCAAATCCACTCAGTTTAAAGCTGCGTCAATCTTTATGTGTGAAGAGACTTTGGGACGTTTGCCTTTACTTTTAATTCTTCTTCTATTATTATTATTATTATTATTATTACCGAGCAGTTTGACCCCCATTTACAAACTGAATTCACCGGGATGTGAAAAGGGTTAACGACTATTGGGACCCCCACCCCCGACGTTCACTCCCCTGTCTCAGCTTCCTGCCCGTTTCCGTCGAAGAGCGGACCGCAGCGGAAGCAGTTAAGTGCTTCACTCTTCCGTTAATAAGATTTACTTTGGTTTCTTCGTTTGTTTGTCAGTCCGTGAGCCGTGGGGCAGCAGATGAACATGAACTTGACTGCCACCCCCGCTGAAGACACGCGCGACAGGGACACGGGGCTGAACCGGGACGCCTCACGCATTGGCGCTCGCAAGTCCGGCCAGATCCATATTCGTGTTCATATTTTATTTTTCATTGTTTTATGTCCCGCGTCCGAAAAAAAGTTGTCATAAAAGCAGGATTAAAACCACAGCAACTCCGGAGCACAAAGGTAAGGCGTCGTTTATCCACACATGTTGCCTTTTTTATTATTATTATTATTATTATTATTATTATTATTATTATTATTATTATTATTATTCTCCTGCTCTGTGTTTGAACGCAGTTCAGTGCTCAGCCTGCTTATATAATGTATAAACCCCGCATGATCCGTGTGATAATATGGAAGCCGTAAATATGCACGTATTCAATAAGGACGGCTTTACTGGGGATCGCGTTTGCGCGACGTTTTAGGAGCTGCACATTATTATTATTATTATTATTATTATTATTATTATTATTATTATTATTATTATTATTATTATTGCTGCTGTTTGCTTCCCTCCCCGTTTGGTGCCAGTTCGAATGCCCTGCTCTGACCCCACTGCGTGAACGCGCACGGGTCGCGGCCGGACCTGTGACTCCGCCAGTGGCTCCATTTACGCGTCCGCTGCTGCCGTCGGACCGCTCGCTGTCCTCTGAATGTGCACAAGTCACTGTGGATTGTGACAGGAGTATTTTTTGCACTTTCTTTCTTTCTCTCTTTCTTTGCCTGCAAACTGGTTGCGCATCTCATGACTGGACCGCAGGTTCAACTCCAGCCCCTGTATGCGCCGATGCATTTCTTTGCTCATTGAGGCACCGGGATGAACCTGTCTCTCCCCTCAATGGGACGCATGTCAGCAATGTCCTAATAGGAGCAAACTTCGCCGTCCAGCCACGATAATGATACAAAGCGCACGTCCGAACCCGTTAGCTCACATTCACTTCCAGGGCCCACAGCGGCTTCTACCAACTTTCCCACATCCTCGAGTACTCTCTGCCGGAGCCCCGGGACTTGTGGTTCGCAGCCAGGCCGCGGCCTCTCCAGTTTAGTCATGGAAACGTTTTTATTGCATTTCTGCGCTTCTGCAGGCCATGCGATTTGGAAGGTAAGAACGCCGCATGTTGCAAGTTAAAATAACAGAGTAAATAAGTTCCATTACCAAACACCGCGCCCTGGCAGAGTCGAAGCCGTAGGTCTGTATATGGACACAAGCGAGAGAGACGGCGACCCGATGCAGGAGAAACTTCCCCAGTTGTGCCCAGCCCCTCAAGCGCTTTTTTAATTGCTAACTTCTCACAGAACACTGCAGCTGTGTGTTTGGCACTTTTTTAGTGTTTATAGGCGGTGAGGTTATGCGCTGGAATGGTTTACCTCAAGTTCCCCTGCTGGTCAGGACAGCGGTGCTCTTCGGGTCCGGACGACGGATCGTCGGACCATTTTTGAAAGGTTTGTCCACCCAGCATCAGAACCGGAGTGGAGTTCTGAGAACCTCGTCTGGACTTCATCTTGAGCGGTGCGGCGCTGCTGCTCTCTGCCACTTCTAGATGCTTCCGCACGTTTCGCAGGCGCCGCCGGGACTGGACCGGCACCAAAGTACCAGAGGTTTTTGGCCTCGCCTCCGCAGCCGGGCCAGTTATAAACAACAAATTCCGCAAAACTTGTCCCCTTCCTCTTATTAGTGCGACAAACAGCTAAGTTGGGTGGAACCCCAATGCCTGAGAGCTGTTGTGATCCACACGATTATTAGCGTATAAGAAAATACATGAAAATTAAAGAAGGCTTCACAGCAAGGAGCCAATTCAGCTGGCAAAGCCCATGATTCATAAAATGTTACCTTGATAAAGGCAAAGTGTAATGGCTTTACGTGAGTTTAGGCGACACCCTGGTCAGTAAAGGAGCTCAGCCACACTTGCTGAGCTTCCTCGCACGGGAAGCGGGGGCTCCTCATCTTCCTCCATCACGGTACAAGAAAAGTTCATTGAAACACTTACACTGTAGTAAAGAAAAACCGTTCTTAGAAGGAGACCAAACGCAGACAGAGGACACAGCTTCACCCGTTTCCTCTCAGAAGAACAGCATTTCAGGCCCGCTTGCACCTCATTTGTCCATCACCGAGATGAGTCCTCGTCTTCCAGGCCGGTTGTCCATCCTGCTGTAAACGCTCTGTGCCTCGCCGTTGTGCTTTTGCTCTCGAGCTCAAAGTAGTGGCAGCAGAGCAAACGAAAGTCAAGCTGGAGCTCCACTCTACTTATTTTCACTTACAAATTCGGATGATAACTTATTATCTGTATTATTGGGAACCACGGTATGAAATAAGTGTTCGTTTTAAATCGATGGCCAAAGATTTATTTTGTTGATTTCAGAATAATAGACCCCTATGCCAGTAACACAATCCCTTCAGCAGTTTGACAAGACAATAAACGTTGTGTGATGCATTGTGGTATCTTTGGTGGAAAAAAGCAACAATTTTCTCTGCTTCCTCTGTCTTACATCTTTTAACAGTGGATTTACAGTGTTTCATGGCAAAGGGTTGTTGTTTGTCTATAAAGCACAGAAATGCAGTATTAAAGTGTCGCATTATTTTATATTTTAAGGCCTTGTTAAAAGGCCTTGTTAAGTTACGTGAACGGAATTTAGTTTGACTCAGTTCTTCAGTGAATATGTCTGTGTGCGCGCGCAAATCGGGGTTTAAATGTACACGTGTGTTTGTGTGTATGTTTATCCGCAACGGTGTGTATGCGATGGTTTAGGGTTTAACTTGCGCTTCACACAGACACAATGCGGGTCACACCTTAAGCCAGCAGAAACCTTGCAAATGCCATTAAGTGGCTGTGTTTTTACAAATATTTATGTGGAATAAAAAGCAGTTCTGTGCCTTTGTGGCATGGTTTTATTTAAAAAATAAATATTTAGTGTGAGGCCAGTTGTAAGTGTACCCTGAGTTATGACCCTTCAACAAGATGGGATCTGAGAGCCAATTAAAGGGAAGTTAAATATGTGGCAGATAACCCCCCCCCCCCGCCCCCCACAAGGTTCATTTCAATGGCCACTTTATTTAGAAAAGAGAAAAAGTCCTATTTGCACAGCATAAAGTCATGTCGTGGGGACACGCTGATGGGCCGAAAGGAATACAGCAATGCAAGGAGAAAACGTAAAACGTATCTGGGGAAATGTGAACGTTTAACTGCGTAACTTTTCCCCATGTTTTGCACTAAAATATGACCAGAAAAGGAAGAGCCGAAAACAAAGCAAAGTGCGAGAAAACCCGACTCATTTATCATCTCTGGCAGTTATTTTTGCGCTATCGTTCCTGCAAAAGTGTGGAAATGAAGGGCTCGCGTCACCGACGGCGACGGGGAGCTGCTTTTCCTGGGGACAAACATCCTTCATACCGGGGTCGCACCCGCAGCACAGCGGCTTCATTCAGCTACACCTTCACATCCCCGGCATGCACTAAGGCTCTGCAGCCACGGTACCTGCGCGTTTAGGAACGTCGACGCCCGTCGAGGTGTGCGACCACAGGCTCGCCGTTCTGCTGCCGTTGTACCACATCGCTTTTGTTTTACCACGTTGCTCTTTATGGGATTCGAGCAGAATCTGCAGGTCCAGTAAAATAGTTGCCGCGTTAAAAACTATGGCCAATTAAAGCAACGTTTAAAACGCAGGCAACCTTAGTGCAGGCGTTCCGTTTCCAAACCGCGGCTTCGGGCTGCTTCGCGCGAATATAAGAAACGCTGCTTACTGAGCAGATGTGCGGCATTTCTGCCGTTTGTGCATTTAAACATTTTTGCTTGCCGCTTTGGCCAAGGATGCGGTTCCTGCGGATTTGCAGGAATCATGGAAAATATCTTAAAGCCGAAATACAAAATCACTTTAGTCCGTTGCAACAAACTAGTGAAATCGGGCAGGCGTGACAAGCAAGCAGCTCCTGCAAAAGAGAGCACAGGGCTGCCCGCTAATTCTGACTATATGCACAGGGCTGCGAGGCTAAAGTGGACCCGAACAGCGGGACTCGTTTTCCCGCAAGAGATAACGGAAGATGTGACTAATGTGGCCCGGGCGCCGGTAACTTTGCCTGGTGCGGTATTAAAGATCGTTGTGGACTGGAAGCTGAAAGCTAAAAATGTTTCAAGCAAAATGCCAAAGTTATTTTTGATTTTTATTACTGCGAAAACTGAGTTGGGATGCAGCGTGAATATAGTGGCAGCACAAGGAATCACAGGCAGCAGCAGCAGCAGCAGCACAGTATTACACGGTAAAAAGTATGTACCGCTGCAGCATTTTGCCCAAAATGCCTTTATAACCAGGAAGCACATTAATACATTTAAACAGGAATGTAAAAAGCAACCTAAATGGATCGCTCTAGGGGTTACAGAGGCACACAAGGCAGCGCCGCATTCGGCCGAGCTCTACAGAGCCGCCAGAACAATCGGAACCTCCAAAAAATAGCACCTCGTATAGGCTTTTCCTGTTTTTCCCCGAGAAATGCACAAATCTGGCGTAGTCAGGAGTTACTGCAATTCTGCCGTGAAGGACTGGATTGCGCGTTCTAAGCAGACGGACGGAAATGAGGATTTTCTTTGTTTTGAGCTCAGCCGCCGGGTCGGGCGTTCTTGGAGCATTACTGGAAGGTAGAAGGAGTTCGGGCGAAACTGTTTCATTGCGAGACGTCAGTCAGCGGTGCGTGTGCGTGTGCGTGTCCAGAGGGGACGAGCACACACGACCCCCTTCGCCTTGTACAAGTTGTTTTACGCGCGCGTTTGTGTGCGTGTGCGCGCTCGACAAATACACTGAAGCTGAGTCGAAGCCGTGATGATCAGGTGTGTACAAAATACTGAAATGAAAATAATAAATTATGAATATTACAGCTATGACATTCCAGTGCCCGTTTCATATTTATGATGAATGACGCGCGTTATTGTCAACTGCCGTAAATAAAATGAAAGCACAAAAATCTCAGGTCTCACGCATGTAAGGGAAATTCGCTTTTTGTGGCGCATCTTATGCTTAAGACTTATTAGAAGGTGCGGGTCGGACAAGCTGGACTGTTGTGTTCAGCAACCAGAGTCTTTTCTCTTGTCATTTGCCAGTTACTGGGCGTTTGGAATCGAAATTGGAATTATGATGACATTTACGTCCGCGGGAACGTAGCGGCAGCTGAAAATGAAAATGTTAGCATTTAAGATAAAACATATAATTTGAACCACATTACATAGGGTGTAGCAGGTTGCGACATTCGCAAGATTGGCGTTGTCTCAGTTACATTTGGCACCTTTTCACAAAGGTCTTAAATCTTCCAGCGAAACGTAGGCAACATAAATTCCGATTTACCTCATTAAAATATATAGCATCAATATTTTCTTAAACGACCAGTGAGCTCCATGCAAATCATACAACATGTAACGTGACATTAAAAATAAGCACGAACATCACATGCTGGAGAAAAAGTGCGCTGTTACACACTCGCTAGGCGCTAATGATACGGATTAATGTCAAGTATCGAGTATCCAGTACGAGTACCGCGTCGCGGGGGTTCAGTCGCAGCCCGGTCCACATTAGCTCACCTGTCACGTCAGTTTATCAAATGCATTAGCAGATCTCCTGTAATATCCTGCAGGTATATTTCAATAGGACCAATTAGCATACTTCACAACGTTAGCAAAGGCTGCACACAATGCAACGAGCTTCCTTCTCTTCTTCGCCAGATACACGAGCTCGGCCTAAACCACATGTCTTGCGATCGGATTATTTATGCCAAAAGCCGTGACACAAATTACTGTACAATTCATTCACAACGTTTTAAATGCGTATTCGTTGCATTAAGAGCCACCTACAGCTACGCGGATTCTGCTGTCAAACAGTTGCACGAATTAATCCTCGCCAAAGCAACATTTTACGCAAACAACACCAGTGTTTAATTTGTTTAATTTTCACCAAACTCTCTTCAAGATGACACATTCAACTTTTCCCTAAATAGAAAGTAAAAATGCAGGAGGTCACACTTGGTTGCAAACTGAAGCTCTAAACTCCTTGGAGACCCGCTCGACTGGATGCGTTACTTAACATTAAATCTCTCTGTACGAGGCGCGCACCCCCCCACCCCCCTGCGAGAGACAAGTTACACAGGCGCGCGTGCCGGTCACTTCGCAGTGTCGCTCCGTCGCATTCGCCGACATTTCAGGCAAAACAACAAAGTGATGAACAACTGGACAATGGACAAGGAACCAAAGTACAGAAATCAATCGCGAAGCAAGAAACTAGCAAGGTTACAAACGAAGCGATAAAAGTAGCTACATAAGTAAATAAGTTTAAAAGTAACAAAATTACAAACAGCGGCAACGGCGTTAGGCAAAAAAAAAAAAGCAGGAGTTACAAAGAAAGGAAAAACAAGAGCAACAGCGGCGGCAGCAGCAACAACTAATAATAGAAATAATACAAATAAAGGGCTGTCCACACCCTGTGCCATCGCCAGCCACATGACGAGGACGAAGTGAAGAAGAGCACTCCGAGGAGGCGAGCATCACCCACCCGTGCCCGGGAAGCGCACTTGGGAAGTCGGGCTCCGGCCGAGTCTCGGCGGCTCTCGCGCTCGGCGGTATATTAAGACGTGCGTGACGTGGGGCGGCCAATGGGCGCGCGGCGGGGGCGTGACGCGCAGCCCGCCGTAGAAAAAGGGCGCGCGGAGTGGAGCGCCGTTGCGGAGGTCCGTGGAACGGGGATGAGCACCGGGGACTGAGGGATGAAGATGATGATGATGACCACGATGACGCGGCTGCCGCTGCCGCTGCTGATGCTGATGCTGCTGCTGGAGTCTTACCGGGGATCGTACAGCCTCCGCCTATAGGCTCATCCGCGCAGGACTCCCTGAGAGAGAAAGGAAAGAACAAAAAAACTTCTTTAAGAAGGAAGGCAACGGCCCCCGTAAGAGTCTGCAAGCAACGTCTGACTTTGCTTTAGTTCTCCATCAACTGGTTTTATTTGATCCGCGACGCAGTTGCAGCAGCATCGGCGCCCGCCTTTTTCGTGTTTCGTGTCATTTTGTTGTTGCCGGTGCGCAAGGTGAAGGCGTGCAGACCCCCGGAGGCCGTCGCCAGCTACATGCCCGCATCCTCCTTCCCGTCCCTCCTATTGTTATGGGAATATTTTTGATGTTACAGGTCGCCGGTGCTGAATTTTGCACAAACAGTTAAATGATCGGGGCCCCGGCCATTCCAGGAGTTGCTGTCTCGTCAGAGTAAAAGGAAAGAGGAGAAGACTGCAGGAATTTCCTTCAAAATGTGCAAGCCTGAATTTTGAAGGTCCTGGAGAAGAGCGAATTCTGCAGCTGCCGCTGAGCCCTCTCAGTCCGCGGGTATGGTTTTTTACAACTTTTTTTTTTTTTTACTGTTGGTCTCCACCGGAATTCTTGCACTCGTTTTCTTTAAGCTGAAACAGAGCTTCGCACACGCGCATTAGAGTGGGGGTCCCGTGATTTTTTCCTCTTCTCCTCCTCGGTTTGTTCAGCTCGCAGGAAAATGACGCAAGGCGCTGGAAAGCGCGAGCCAGCGTTTAAAATTTTTCTGTTTGTTTCCCCTGCTCTTTAGAATTTTTTTCATAATTCTTGTTGTCTGTTGAATTACCCGACGCGCTCGGTCTAAGCGTCTCACCGAAGTTCTGGCTTGCAGATCCGAGGAGAGCGCGCGCACTCCGTTGCCGTCCGCCGCCGCGATGCTTTTCCACGGCCTCCCCGCAGGCGACGTGCACGGCATCGTGGACGACTTGGAGCGCAGAGGGAAGCCCGATTCGGCCGGCATCAGCTCGACTATAGATATGGGGGAGACCGAGACGGTAGGAGAAACCAGGGGGGCCGTTTATGTCACTGCTGAACCTGTTCGTGCCGCGTCCGACACATCAAGTGCTGAATAATTTTACTTAAAGACTACAAAAAGTGATGCATAATTTGGAACGTGGTCCAAACACGGCCCGTTACTAAGATGCAGCATCGATAACATTTCATGTCGGAACCTGAATGTAGCAGTATTGATGCAAGTTGAAAATGAGCTGTTTTTTAACAGTCACAGAGCAAAAATACGCATTATGACTGTTGAGCTAAGAGTCGTACAACAACAACAATAATAGTAATAACAAGAACAACAATAATAATAGTAATAACAACAATAATAATAAAAATAATAATAATAACAACAATAATAATAATACGTAGGCATTGTGCATAAATTTACAGAAAAATTCAAAATGCAGTCACGCGATTTCTGAACATCCCACAGAAAATGCAAAATAAAATTTATTATACTTTCGTTTCGTAACGGTATGCAAGGCGCATTTATTGTATTCTCCTAGGTAGATTAACTCATCTTAACCAGACTAAAATTCTATATGGTGTCAAACAAATATTAATATAGTCAGAATTACGCATTACGCTTTACATGACTACCTTGTTGCGAGGGGGAAAAAAAAACAAAGGTGCACCCAATAAATTAAATTCCCTTATATGAATTTGTTTATACCATTTAAAAAGAAAACAAGCGCTTAAATAATAACAATAGGCAGTTTTAAAATGGGTTTTTTGTTGGTGATCCACCTAGGCTGAGCCGTTCCAGTAGGTAATTTGGCGTCGGCAGTTAGTGAGTGGTATAGTTGGATGGTGTCGCTTCTCTCCTGCTCTCGCACATCTTTCTTATTTTTGGGTGCTTTTTCCAGTCATTTGAAATCTTTTGTCAGACGGTGTGTATTTTCTTTCTTTCTTTTTTTTTTTTTTTTGGCACTTTCCCTATAAACAGCTTTACGGTTTTAACGCTATTGAATTTTACTTTTCATCCAGCTAAGCATTATTGGAAGGTAGAAGGAGCGTTTTATCATTATTATTTATTTTTATTTGTACTCTTCTCGTGTCCTTCTTTATTTTTTTTTCTTTCTTCCGTCCCACCACAGTCTTTCTCCCTCCACCCAGTTTGTGGATAGAATAAGTTTGTTAGAGCTTCAAAAATGTGCCGAGCTCTCAGGACTCGCTCGAGTTCTTGCGTTAGAGGCAAATGGTTTATCCGCAAGAATGCCTCGATGCAATATTGTTAAGTTGAAAAGCAAGGAGCGACAGTGTTCCGTGGGTGCGCCTTTTGCAGCGCCTTTGTTACATGTGCAGTGCCACGCTGTTTACACGTCTTCTCATGCAGTTGTTTAAGAAGAGCAGCGGGGCCGCATAAGGCGGGGGGCCAACTGTTCGCAGCGATGAAAAATATTGCAGGCTTTGGTGTGAAATGCAAAAGTTGGTCGGAAGCGCGCGACAGCCCCGTCCGTGTCCTCGCGCAGGGAATGCCGTCCCTCGGCGGCAGCGGCGGCGGCGGCGGCGGCGAGAGCGTGGCGCTGTGCGCGGGCTGCGGCGGGAAGATCTCGGACCGCTACTACCTGCTGGCCGTGGACAAGCAGTGGCACATGCGCTGCCTCACCTGCTGCGAGTGCAAGCTGAACCTGGAGTCGGAGCTCACCTGCTTCAGCAAGGACGGCAGCATCTACTGCAAGGAGGACTACTACAGGTACGGGTACCTCGTCGGCTCCGGCCCAAGCGAGCGCGACGAGAGGGATTCGCCTTTTCCCCCGAATGTCGTGCGGCGTCCCGTCAGAGAAGCCCAAGAGCTGTAAGGTGCTGATGTGAGGGGGCCCGAAGAGGGCCGCCGTGAGGCCAGTGCTGTGCTTTTTGTCGCTATTTTGTCACGCGAAGCAAGCACTGCGCTTGGCTCCGGGCTCCGATTATCTGCCGAAGGGTTCCGGGCACGCGAGCAAAGTTTATCGCGACCGACTTGCAGCCACTGACGTAAAGTTGTCGGTTGTGTTTGCCCTCCAAAGCGGAGTCGAGAGGTTTTGTCCGCAGCCGCGCCTGAGGCGCCGTCTCACCTCACGCCCCCCCCTTCCCCCCGCAGGAGGTTCTCGGTGCAGCGGTGCGCGCGCTGCCACCTCGGCATCTCGGCCTCGGAGATGGTGATGCGCGCGCGGGAGCTCGTGTACCACCTCAACTGCTTCACGTGCAGCGCGTGCAGCAAGATGCTGACGACGGGCGACCACTTCGGCATGAAGGACAGCCTCGTGTACTGCCGCGCGCACTTCGAGACGCTCGTGCAGGGCGAGTACCACGCGCACTTCGGCCACGCGGACGCGGCGGCGGCGGCGGCGGCGGGAAAAGGCGCCGCTCTGGGCGCGCCCGCCTCGCTGGGACTCGCCTACTACAACGGCGTGGGCACCGTGCAGAAGGGCCGGCCGCGCAAGAGGAAAAGCCCCGGACCGGGGGCAGACCTGGCGGCCTACAACGCAGGTGAGCGGCGCCGGGAGCGGGACGGTCCATTTGCGAAGGATGCCGGTGCGATCCGATGAGCTGCTGCTTCAAGTCGCTCGGTCGTGGCCCATAACAATGGTTTCCCGGAGACGAGCGATGTATTATTGCTGGTGCTGTTCCGTGTGTGTGTGTTTTTTTTTTCTGTGGGTGAATGAGGCTGAGGCGCGGCGTGCGGGACGCGGGACGCGCGCACGCACACGCACGCACACGCTGCCGCACTCCGCACTGTTTCTTCCGCTAACTCAGCCTTTAAAATATAAAAGTACTAAAGAAAATGGTTAAGAAACGTATTACTGAAAAGGAAAGTGACATATTTAAAATGGCAACTTGAGAAGTGATACGAACATGCGCAGCAACAAATTGACCGACTTGGCAGAGCGATGAAAAAGATGGTTCAATTTCACGAAAAAGAAAGGCTTATTAGCATATTCAGTGGGAGGAGGAGTTCGCAGATGGAGTTTTAACAACTCGTCCCTAATATAAGGTGTGATGTCTTCTAATTGCCACTGCAGTTCACGCTTCTTCTTCTCATTATTATTATTATTATTATTATTATTATTATTATTATTATTATTATCCTTTCTCCGAGCCTACTTGAAGTGTGTACGCTGGGCTACTAGTTTGTACACTGATTTACCCATTTGTACAAATGCGTTCTTGTTCCCAGCCTAATTCTTTTTCGTCTGATATTTTCTGAATATTTCCCCCTTCTCATGCATCTCTGTTTGCACGGTTCATTTTACCAAATCACTGTAACCCTCCTATTAGGCAGACTTTAGAACAACAGTAGTCAAACTTGTGGTTATTTTAACAGAAATACACGTTTAAAAGTGCATATCCTCTGTGATAAGTTGGAGTCTGTGCGCTTTCAGTAAGAAAATTATTTACGGTCATTTTGCTGTTAATGATAACGAATGATCACGAACTCCCCGTGTACAGAGCAGTCGGATACTTACCAGTTTTAATATGTTAAGTATTTTTTATAGTTTATTCAGCACGTTTGACAACCAGAAAACATCTTCCACAGATCTTACAAACAGAACGTAAATTACAGAGCAGCAAAACGTGTTTTATCTGTTTGCGTCCTTTTTTACATTGAAACACAAGACACAAACGTGCACTTTGTGCAGCCAAGTTTATTTGACAGATAAATACACCTCCGTCTGTAACTACATTTCTCTATTGTCTCTGTATTTTTGGATACGTTTTTGTGTGTTGCTGTAACTAAGAATTTAAATTTGTGACATTTAGTTAATTTTCTACTCTTTTTACTACTGAAATCCCTTCTTCGCTGCAACGCGTCGGAATGATCGTGATAAAGTTTTCGTTATGCACATAGTATAAGGAGGTTGACTGAGCACGAACAGATTCGTTTTTTACGTGAAACTTAAACGAAATTTTCGAATTGAGATATAACGATAATTAAGTTCCGTTTTTCACATCTCGAAATTACAATTAAGACAGTCTTTGTCAGAAACAGAAAGTTGTAAAATGATAATAATAACAATAATAATAACAACAAAATAATAATAACAATAATAATAACAACAACAACAAAACAATAATAATAATAATAATAATAATAATAATAATAATAATAATAATAATAATAAGAAGAAGAAGAATTTAAGCTATTACAAAACTAATTCTCCGTTTCAGCAAAAAGCAGTGGTTTGTATGGCGGCACAGCGGAGTTGGGATGTTTTTCTTTCTGTGCCGTTGGGAGGCCAGACGGGAGGGACAGTCGCTGCTTTTCTCCCTCTTTCTCCTTTTCAAACCCGTGCAGTTTTCTCCCCAGCGGGCCCCTGTGTGTGTGTTTGTGTGTGAGAGAGAGAAAGAGAGAGAGAGAGATACTATTTGCAAAGGTTTATTTGGAAAAATTCCAAAAATATACAAGCCAAGTAAAGGAGCGATTAACAAAGGAGTAACCTCATCAGTCAGCCAGTGAGTAACTAAGTAACCTGTTAACTTTTTGTCGCATTCGGCAAACTAGCGTCCTGGTTAGCCAAATCCTGCGGAGCGGATGGCCTCGGCGAGTGTGTGACACGAGTGTGTGAGACGGTGCTGAAGAGAAGCACCTGCGCCTCCACACACACAAACACACACACACACACACACACACACGGGCTCTGTGGTCTCAAATGCCCGGATGTGCTGAGGGTTTCAAAGTTTGTCGTCTGAATGAAACGTCGATGCAAAACGTGAAGCATCGGGGGTTTCTTTTTAACTACAATTTTACAACAAAACGAGAGCTGTCACAGGAACAAGAAAAGCACTAAAAAGGAAAGCGGGCTGGGGTGTCTGCGTTAAATTAATTAAGGGTTTAACTGAGGATTTAAGGAAATAGAATCAGAAAAGGCCGACATCCCGCTCCATTCATCCGTTCGTCTGCACTGAGCTTACAGACAGGAAAAAACTGTGTACAAATACACACACACACACTTTTGCAGAGGCAACCTTAGGAGCCTGTGCTTTACTGCGCATTAGTGGCTTGTAAATGTTTGCAGTTTGCTAAGTACGTTATATTTCATCTCTTGTCAAATGTTTATCTTATTTTAGGTTTTCCAAAAGAAATGAAAAAGAAAACACTTTCATTAATCCTATTGTTTTAATGCAACATGTAAATATAGTCATCCAGAGGTTTGCTTATTAATAAGAAGGTACATTTGGGAAAGAAAAGATCCCCGTATATTTAAAAAAAAGATAAAATAATATGTTATTTTTCCTGCACTTTTACAATTAAGTTTTCGGATTGTGTATCATGAGAAAAACGTGAACCGAGTTTAGTTTGACTAGGTTCTTCACTGAATGCGTGCGGTGTTGCCCCCCCAGGCCCAGCAGCCCCCGCGCGTGTTTAGTGTTAAACAGCCCATCAATAATTGAGCACAGCTGTCATTGCGACTGAGCGCTCGGCGTCGCTTCCTCCTCTTCCCTCTTCCTGCGCTACTTTTACTTACATTTCTGGGCAATTTCGGGATCCCTCGTTTAATCGGACGGGTGCCACTGTCTTTGGAGATCATTCACCCCCCCGGCTGTGTTGTTGCTGGTGCTGGGAGGGGAGGGAAGGGAAGGAGGGGGTCCCTAATGGCCTCTAATGGCCCTCTGTCGAGACCAATGCGTCCCGCGCTTCTGTGAGTGAAATAAACTCTTTTAAGCGCTGAAGTTTAATTTATCTGATTATATCGATTAAATGTGGCTGCCACAAAACGAAATAAATTGTTTCTGTTAGCTTAAGGGCCACGTCGTGTGTTTACAAAATACACAAAGCAAATTGAGGACATAACTTTGTTTCTTGCATCAACAGTTTAAAGGGAAACTTTAAATGCATTTTTTTCTTAATTGTGTCAAAATTGTCCTTTTTCGTTTTTGACTTCTTTCTCGAGTTCGTTTCGTTGGATTCTGAAGTAAGCGTAGTTAAGATGAAACAGTTTGTATCGCTAATCCTTGAATTTACTGTATATTGGAATGAAAAAATAAAATAAAATTCAAAGAGCGTGAGGCTTTGGGCCTCTGCTGCCCTCTAGAGGACGGGCAACGTGAGGCAGAACCCAAACAGCTTTAGAGGTCCAAATGCAGAATTTTGTACGTCCTCGTGTCTACACAGTAACAGAGAGATTTCTACAAAATGTATCTTTATAGTTTAGTTAATTTTGCCAGCAATTCACTGTTAAGCACAGTGACGTTTTGAGTTCTATAGCCGATGGGGAAATTGTGGCAGTTTTGATATTCTTCAAGGTATTCTTCAAGATGGCAAAAGACCGAGGCTGCTTTGGCAGTGTTTTATTAAGAGTGTAGCTGCGTTTGAGCCGCGATGACAGCCAGTCTGACATGAAAACACTGGTTTTGCGTGTTGGTGTTGAAAAACTGTTATGGAGTAATTAGTGAAAGTGCTGCTTTGTGGATTTAGAGTCAAAAATATTTGTCCTTTTTACAGAAAATATTATTTCTGAGCTGTTACACATCCAGCAACACTTAAATCTGTGCCAAGAAACTGCGGTCTGGAAAAAACCCGTATGTGTGTTGTGGTTTCGCTCTTTTTTTTTTAAATACTTACAGTTTTGTTCTAGTACAGCATTTCTGGCATAAAGTGTCATTTGCTCTGTGTTAACAGATAACTATTCAGCCTTTTGTAAGGCTCTCTGAGTTTTTTAAAAATAAAGGTCATTTGTTGTGAGCATGGAGTGTTTAAATCTCTCTCGCGCACACACACACACACTATTATTGTCATATCCTACATAATGCTGATGAACCAAAGGTTTCAGATTTTTATTTGTGCTTAAGTATTTCTTCCTCTGGTTTTGTTGGTTGCGCTCATGTTATCTCGTGCCACTCATGTTTGAGGTGTGTTTGAATGGTCCTTTCGCTGGGGGCGTTTGGATCACTCTGGTGATTTTCTCTGTCCCTCCAAAGCACCGCTGCTCCCAGCAACACATCATGTCTGGTCACAGTGTAGCTCTGAGAATGGCGGTCAGACCCTCTGAAGGAGGGGCAGGAAGATGGGGAAGCTGTTCAAAGACGGGGGCAGAGGGCCGGGTGTGCTGTGTTAATTACCCCCCCATGCTATGGCAGCCAGGGCCTTGCGAGGGAGGGAGGGAGAAAGCTGCAGAAGAATGTGGACAAAGAGCTCAGCCCATTCATGCACTTCTAAGACAGACCCTGTGCTCTCAGTTCACTGACACGCAAAACAGAAAAATCTGTTTAGTTTGACGCAGACTTCAGACCTTCATTTCAAAATAAAGCCGTAATGTGTCCATAAGCTGCGTTTTAATTTTTACAATTGTAAATTGCATTCTGCCTCACATTTATTTAAGTTTTTAAGATGTTACTGAACATCACCTGTTGCAGGTCAAGTGTTTCTGGAGAACTTCCTGTGGAAACCCCCTGCAGTTAAAAATGCAATTACATGCAAATGCAGCTAGAAGTCTGCGATGGACCCCTGGCCCGGCTTCCCATCTAGGGCAGAGTTTCATAGTCCAGCATCAGACTCCAAACCCCTGTGAGCCTGATCAGGCAAAAGCAGTCAAGGATAACAGATAGATGAAGATGGTAACTAGAAGCAATGTGGTAAATGCATCTGTAGTGTGAGACATTTTATATTAAACAAATAGCAAGGTGTACATCTGTCTCATTTCTGGGAAGTTTTTGTGTTTGCGTGTTTGTATTTCCCCCAGGTACTATGGTTTTCTCTCACAGTCCAGGATGATGTGTTGCAGGAAAATTTGTGGCTCTTGTGTGTGTGTGTGCGCGCATGTGTGTGCACTGCTCTTCCCTGAGTAACTAGTCACTTGGACAGGCTTTGGACCACGGTGGTCATGCTTTACGCTAAGTGGTTATAGGCAGTCTGCAAGTGAATGAGTACAAACAGCTATTATATTTGTTAGTCTTTTTAGCAAATAATGTGCATAATAAAATGATATCTAACGGAGGAGCAGTTAATTATTCTGTAGTTATTTTACTGAACCCAAAGAGGCCCAGATGGAATCCAGCAGCACTGTCAGCAGGGAGCTGTAGTGGGGACTGAACCTGGATGACAGGATCTTGTAGGTTTTGAGTTCTGTTAGAGGCCCTGATGTTGGTCTTATTGAGCGCTACTGATCTCTTGGTGAAAACACAGTTCTTCCATAGTTCCCTCCTCTACTTATCTCCTTTGGCTAGCATGTGAATTTCTTTATGCAAGCCTTGTGAGTCACTCTGGGTACGAGTGTGTGTTCAGAAACCGGGCAGCAGAAACCAAAACCAGTGCATATGTGTGACCCAGGCCTCCTTTCCCCAGCGCTCAGCTGCAATGAGAACGACGGGGATCTGCTGGACCGCGACTCCCAATACAGCTCCAGCCAGAAGACCAAGCGCATGAGGACGTCGTTCAAACATCACCAGCTGCGCACCATGAAGTCCTACTTTGCTATCAACCACAACCCAGACGCCAAGGACCTCAAGCAGTTGGCCCAGAAGACAGGCCTGACCAAACGAGTGCTGCAGGTGAGGAGCTCGGCGCTGCACCGGTGCAAGACATGCTGTGCACCCGACTGTCTCCGTTGTCCAACTGTTCTCAAACACCGAGAACCCGAGTCTGTGGCTGGCCAGGCGTGTAGCACTGTCACACCGTGAACTGAAAGTTCACGGTTTGAATTTCACCTCCTGCTGAAATATCTTTGGTGACGATACTGACCCTGGGTGGAGACAGTAGGGGCACCCAGCTGTATGAATGTGCAGACCTCATTATTTAATATTGCAAACTGACTCGGTCAATTGTGTGGACCAAGAGTAAAATCCTGAAGTTCACTACAAACTGATTTAATTTCCACTGCGGCATTTTAGCACTAAAAAAGGCAAAGTTGAGTCTTCAACTTAGCAAACAGCGGCGATACATGAGTGACCATTTACAACAGGTTAAAATCATTTAGGGACAGCAGGTGGCATAGTTGTTGGAGTTGTGGCTTTGTAGAGCCACGTCCAGAACTCTTGCTCAAGGTACCGACCCTGAATCAATGCAGTAAAAATCAGCTACAAAAACTGGTCATTAAATGTAAGCCGTTTTGGGGGGAAAAAGAAAGAGCTAAATAAATGCATGTAATGTCCATGTTGGCACATTCTTTTAGCAACTTTGAGAGCGGAAAGACAGTAGCATCCTGCTAAGTTGTCGACAGTTGCTCTGTATTTAATGTAAGGAAAATAATTCTTTCACAGAAATGTTAAAGGAAAAAATGACATCAGAAAGATGAAAAGGCATCCCATGTACACGTAAGAAATTATGAATATTATTCCTGCGTATCTGAGGAGCCCTGATTTGCAGCTTGGCCTCAGTTTTGAATAAGAGATTTAAGGAGATGTTGTGGATATTTTCACCTGTGCCGCACCGTAGTTCTCTTTCAGGCAGAAACAAGCAATGCGGTTGTGTGTAAATATACGTTTAGACAGTTGGTTAACACTGGATTTGTTTTGACTGCACGGAAGCGTCTCCACGTTAATGCGCGAACACAAAGGAGGAGCGCGAGCCGCCGCGCCGCTCAGCCGTAATTGTTTTGCAAGGGAGGAAAACGGGAATGCGGAACATAATGGTTGATTTGCACAAAAACGACAGCAAATTATCCGGGGAACTACAGAGAAAAAGGAGCAAACAAAAAGGTTTCGGAACGAAATCTGGGGAGAAAAAGCGTCTCGGCTCTAATTAACAGAAGAAGAAACAAAGCAGTCATTTTGCTTTGATGCGCTCCGCTTTTTCATGTGTGCAGTTTCGTATGAAATGTGGCCCTCTGATTCCCCCACCCCTCACCCCCGTGATGACTCCCATGGTGAAACCGCTTCTGAGCTCTGCCCGCTTCCGCTCGGCTCCCCAGGTCTGGTTCCAAAACGCCCGGGCCAAGTTTCGACGGAACCTGCTGCGCCAGGAGAGCTCCGGGGTGGACAAGGTGTCGGACGGCTCCGCCTTGCCGGGGGGGACGCCCTCCGGCCCGGCGTCCGAGATCTCCAACGCCTCCATGAGCCCGTCCGGCACGCCCACCACCCTCACGGACCTGACCAACCCCACCATGCCCACCGTGACCCCCGTGTTGACCTCGGTGCAGGGCAGCCTGGAGGTGCACGAATGTCGAAGCCCTTCGCAGACCACCCTCACGAGCCTCTTCTGATGCGGCAGAGAGCGCACGACACACAAGATCATTTCCAAGAGACGCTGAGGCGGGGAAACAGAACTCGTGGCGCACAGTCCCTTAGATTTATCCCGAGCCCCTGGTAGAGCCTCTGTACGGTGCACAGAGGCCTTACCGAGCAGCTGGCATCTTCTCTCCTCCTTTCGCTTCGCCGAGAAATGAAGGAGATTCTCGTGTCGCTTTTTTGTTTATGATTTTTTAGGCCATGTTTGTAATTTGAAGTTTGAAACATGGAGACCCACTTCCTTTGAGAGAAGGACCCCATTGCTGACCCTGCGTGGCCATTTGTGAGACTATAGAGGGATAGAAGCGAAAAACGGACAAACACGGCAGAACACAGAAGGAGGCTGGCAGCAAAGCAGAGTGATTAGCAGCAAATGTACCCCAAGACTGTCATGTGCCTTAACCACCAGTCCCACATATGGCAGCCTTTTCCGCATCCTGTTCCTCAGAGGACACCGGTGGGTTTTGACCCCTGGTTATTCACAGGCAAGAGCAAGAGTGCGAACGAAGCTTTGTGTTCATGTCTATACCCTGTGCTCACGGTTGGTCTGCGTTTGGTCTCCTACAAGTACCCACCCTGAGCTGCCCGTTTCTCCCTTCGCTGCAGAGCCTCACTCACTTGCAGCTGTGCCCAGTTGGAAGGCGGGTTCAGCCCCACAGTATCCTCCCTCCATCCTCCATGCACTTAAAACGGAGAGCCCAACATTTCAAACACAAAAATCAGAGAGCATCCCGAGGGACTGCTGTGTGTACATTTGTGTGTTTGTGTGCACGTGCTTATTTTCACGCACAGTCACGGGCGGTAATTTATTATGTCGAAAAATGTATACTTATTTTTCCCAAAAATCTATCGTTGGACCTGAGGAAACTTTTAAAAAGGGAGCATAGGATGAAGTGATCCCACTTAGACAGCAGTGTTATGGGAGGAGCTCTTTGGTTGCATACCTGCTCGGTTTGGAAAAATGGGGCAACACACCATTTGCTGCAAAGAATAACCGTAAACACCACAGTAAAGTAAGATTTTGGCACCATTACAGATGTGGCCAGATTGTATGAAACAGTACCTTCAGTCTGACAACCACATCATGGTTGAGGTGGGCCTGCTGCGTAACTACCGCTCCCCCAGGATGGTGTCTTTTGGCCATGTGCTGTGCAGGACTGTTACGTGTTCCTCGCAGTTTTCCGGAGCCTTCTTTACAACAGGAAACCCCCGTGGAGGACAGACGCAGCGCTCAGTTGCACCTCGTTGGGCTGCGGGGAAAGGGGGGGGGGGCGACACTCGCCCCTCCCGGAGGTGGCCAGGCTCCTGCCAGCTCCATGCTGCTCTTTCTACTGGTGCACCACTAGAAATATGAGCTTGAGGCACCCGCCTGGTCAGGTCCAGGCCTCAAAGCCATGGGCGAGAATAGGGATCCCCAAGAAAAGATGAGAGTTTGCCGTGTGAAGCTGTCTGCCTACCCCAGACTTTACTGTACACTCCTGAGCTGTGCGTGCAAAGAATAATGATGTACAATGATGATACCTCAGTAGAAGTAGAAGAGCACACAGCTGCATGGTAGCAGATGCCAGTGAGAGAGCAGTGTCTGCAAACTCACACACACACACACACACACACACACACACACACACACACACACACACACACACACACACCCTTAATCGACCTTCTTACCTCAGCCCAGAAGCCGCTGTACACTGTTACGCTGGAGTGTGAAGACCTGATCTGAAAAAAGCGTTTGCCTCGGTCCTGGAAGGAGATCAGATGCACTGAAAACGAACGCCACGGTACTTTAAGGAAGGCCTTCGGTTTTAATTTGGAAAGTGACCCCACGACCCTGACAGGAAGGTTGCCACAAGGTCTGCGAAAGCTGGATGCCATGAAGCTGTCACCTTGAAGTCCAGAGATGAATTCTTGCAAGAGAAAGACTCCTCCGTCATCACCGTGACACTCCTCCATGCAGGAGACACTGGTATCAACTTTTCCAGCATCTCCCTTTTTCCCGTATGTTTTTATGACAAATCAGGGATTTTCTCTCAGAACAGTACAGTCAGCGTTGATGTCCACTGCACTGGAAAGACAGGAGAATGATTTTGCTGCCAGAAAAGAGCGCCGGGGCTGTGATCCCTGTTTGGTCCGCTTGCTATACGGTTCTGCAGAGATGCGGAGCCAACTGGGCTAAGATGCTGTACCATGGTTACCCGGGTCATGTTGTTTCTGCACACATTCTTGTACAGTTCCCCTCATTTGATGTACTTTAGTCTTCAGTTCTGTAAAAAAATATTAAAGGATTAATAATACTTCTTTGCACTTTTGAATTGTTGTTTGCGCCAAATGCATGTCAGAATTCCCTGTTCATAGCAAACAAGGCAACATGCATTCTTCATTTATTGTTCCTATTTTCTGTGGAGAAGGGGTTTGGTGACAGGCTGTAAGTAACCGCAGAACAAGGAGCACACAGCTTGCATCAGGAGGAGTCATAGTATAATAATAATAATAATAATAATAATAATAATAATAATTGTGGTTACTTTTTTATTCAAAGTGATTTCAACATTTTCTTAAATTAACTCCTTACTTTGAAGAATTTAAAATAGAAAACCCGAGTGCCTGAGTAGAAAAAGTTTACATTTTCTTCACAAATCAGGCAAAATTCCCACACAGAGAAAATCAAGTGCAAACCAAGCATGGAAAATCAGAACCATTCTGGAAACCTTAAAATCCAAAATTAACATTCACGCATTCAAATACATACAACCATTTGCATTCTTCATTTTTCCGCCCCCTTTCCCTCGCTTCATTTATCTTTTCTATTTTTATTTTGTTTCGTTCTTTTGTTCTTACTGTAATTATTTTAAATGCTAACATCTATTGCAAATCGCTTTGAGGTTGGAAGCCATAAGCATTTTTTACTTACAAAATGCTTTGTGATATTCTTTGAAAAAGACTAGAAAATGAATTTGCACACAAATGTGTGGTATCACTCTGTAACAGAATTCTGTGCATTTGACTGCATTTTAAACTGGGTTTTAACCTGAGGGGCGAGGCTCTCCGTTTTTGAAATGTTTGTTGCTTAGGGCCCATTGTTGTTAAAGATGCTACAGAGTGACGGGATTTCTGGGTGGCGCCTTTAAACGGGCACCCAGCTCCCGGGGGTGCACAGGAGACACTCTGTCCAAGGGGGGCGTCTCCTGACCTTGCCCAGCGCTGGACGTCACCAAGGTCAGAATTCTCAGCTTAAATGTCTCTTCTTCGAAGCTCAAAGTGGAACTCAGTAGCTTGTTATGCAAGTTTTAGGGTACAAATCGTATTTAACGTAAGCTATGGGGAGCAGAAGCCAACTGCGGAGGTTCCTGTAGACAAAGAGGACGGCCGCCGCCTGGCAGCATGACCCCCTCAGGGGAGGAGGCACCAGTTTGTGTTCACTGGGCCCGGTTCCACAGAACCCTGGAACCCACCATAAGGCAAATGGAGAATCGCTCCGAGCCCACGTCACAGGGCTCCCTTTGACTCATCAGTGATTCATTGCTTTTTCCTTTTTAGCATTAATCTGAAAAAGCGCTGGCATTAACCAAACTAAGCTGCACATTCATGTTCATCTTTTTATAGCTTCATTTTCACAAGTAAGTGTAGATGATGGAGGCGCAGAGGAGAAGCAGCGAAGCAGAGGAAGCATTCGGATTCCTGGGACGCAAACTGCGTAACAAATTTGGTGAAAATCCCAGTCAGGAATTAAGAGTTCGGCTGGAACGAAATCCAGCAGCGTCCGTGGCTTGGCAGGACCGACCCGGATGACAACCGCATCAACCAACTGTCTCAGTTCTGACTGAACTTTTTTTAGTCATTAAATTACAATGATACGGACGAGCGATTTCCGCAAGAAAGTGTCTGCTTTGTGCCGTGCGCGCGTGGCATCCCGGCCCGGGTTAGGGTTAAGGTTCGGAGAGGGGGCGGCGCAGCAGACCGCAGCCAAAGCTGGACAGGGGCCGCATGAGGGGCAGCCAAGAGGATGCGGGTGGGAGTTAGGGACCGAGGCCCGGTGTGGAAAGGCTCTCAGCGGCCCAGCTGGGGTCCCTCTGCCGTGATGTGAGAGGACAAGAGCCCATAACCACCCGTAAGCATGCAGTGCAGCCTAGTGGAGCTTGACCTTCTCTTCAGACTGAACCTTGAAGTGTCTCCGCCTCCATTCACTGTCACTAAACAACTGCCTTCCCAGAATGCTGTTCAGCGCAACCCCCCCCACCCCACTTGACGCAGGCCGGCGCACACGCACTCCACCGGCGTTCTGAACCAGAGCAGAACCAGGGCAGAGACTTCTCGCCTTTTGTGGAACAGAACAGAAACATCTAACCGGGACCAATGGAGAAGCTCGCTTCCCCGTGGATTTCCTGGGGTTTCCTGCTTCGGTTCCCCAGTTGACCTTAGAGGCTGTCCTGCTGGTGAAGAGCGGCTGTCCTAAAAACATGGTGAAATCGTGCTGGTGCCAGAGGAATCCTCCAACCCCCATCGACATGCTGCAGCAGAGCAATAACCCGGGTGTTTCTGCACGTTAGCCTGCGCTACTTTGAGAAAATGAAAATGAAGAGGGAAGGCACAAGAGTTAAAGGGTGGTGGCTCTTTCACAGGAAGGCGGCATGAGGTCAAATCCCTTTGGCTGTCGGTCACTAGGGCTGAGCCACCAGTAGCTGCTGTGGTTGTGCTGGTGATCCCCACTTGATGGGGTAACTGCTCATCGCCCTCCTCCAAGTGCAGAAACATCACCGCCTCAGAGGAACCCGAGGCCAAGCGTCTGTGTATTTTGCTGAGTGTCACTGCGGGCCACAGAGAGGAGAGTGCGGACAGGGTTGTGCAGGGGGTGTGAGCTGTGCTCCATGCTGAATTCCAGCACACAATCTACCATGGAAGCACTGGTGAATGTCCGGAGTTGTGCTTAGTTAACCTGCATTTGCTCTGTCAGGGTTCGGAGGAAGGTGAACGCGACCGTGGTCAGGATGGTCCAGACCAGGACCGCTTCTTTACCCCCCGAATGCATTTATTGTTTTCATAACCACGACCCTACCTTTATGTCACAGTCCAGGGAGGAGATGCCCAAACCACGCTGGTGCTGCCTTTTCCCTCTGGCTTTGTTTCTGCTTTTGCAGAAATCGCTAGAAGATCCGCTCAGACTAAATGGTAAAAAAAATGCAAAAAAGTTTTTTGTCTCACAGCGCTGGGCCCATGTGGGTAACTTTTGCCGCCAGTTCAAGGGTAAACAGCCTGGTCAAGTGTGCGAGAGGAAGGTTTGACAAGGCAGCAACTGCAGCTCCTCCTGTAGCCACAAGCACAGCTGATCCCTCTCCTGCTATGGATGACCACTGGACAGGAGAGGCACCGCTCTGTGCGTGTGGACCGTATATCACTATGGTCTCACACACAGCAGCAACTGACAGCTGCCAGGTACACCTCCTGCCTTACAGAACATCAGAAGATCTGGGGTTGTGCAGCTGCATAAAGGGGTAAATCACAGTAAACATCTCAGTGTACAGCAATTGCATTATAAGTAAGACTGTAAATGTCCACAACTCTTGACCATTTTTACTGGTCTCCTGCTATGGGCAGAGGCATCTCACAGACCCCACACCCTCTTCCCTACATTGCAGAGCTCCAGCCCCACTGACCCACAATGCCTTTCACCTCGGCAGCTCCCTCCCTCCGGACAGACTATCGGATTCCGTGAGCTCGGCAACAGGGCCGGCTGCCGTTTTCAGGCGCTGTGAGAATTTTAAATGTAACTCTGGATCAATAATTTACACTTTCCTCATTTTATATTTATCGTGTAGAGCTAAGTGGTAAACAACCTGAACACGAATATGTTACCAATGGCACTGATACCCCATTAAAAAGCATTCATTAAACATGCGCTGATCATTTATTCATAATTGACAAAATACAGTTGAAAATGTAAAAAATGTCTCTGTCGGTTATGCTTTCCTTCTCGTGGCTCTTGCTGATGTTTCCAGTCTGCTTCAGGGAGCTTAAGAACCTCAGCAGGGGCTCCGCATCTCCTGGGCTGGAGGTTCACACCCAGCTCCACCTGTGCGGAGTTTGCAGGTTCTGCCCGTGTCTGCGCCGGTTTCCTTCAGGTGCTCTGGCTTCCTAACGCGGTCCAAAGACGTGTGCTTCAGTTCAAATGGTGACTCGAAACTCCGTGTGTGTGTGCACGTCGCCCTGCAGTCGGCTGGCATCCCATCCAGCGTGCCCCCTGCCTCATGTCCTACGCCTCCAGGATGGACCGCAGAGCCTCGTGCTGCCAAGCAGTTTTTGATATTCGGCTCTTGAACGAACGAACGAACGACTGGGTTTTTGAACCTGGATGAGAAACGAGAGAAGCGTGCAATCTTTGAGACCTCGGACGTTCTAAGCGGACCGCTCCGGATCCCGGAGACGCGGCGCCGGGCGGACCGAGCCCCGGCACGTGCAGCCACGCGAAGAGGCGCCCGCCACCCTGACCCCTGACCCCAGGCCCCGGCGCCAGTAATGACTGGGCTGCGACAGGCCTCGAGCGTGATTTATTATGAAAATGAGATGTGCACGGACTCACTTCCATGGCCATTATGTGACCGTTTAGGGCAGATCAGGAGCTCTCCGTGGCCCGGAGAGGCGGCGTAATTGGCACGAGGGCCCCGGCCGATCCGCAATTGCACGCATCGGATGGGTGGGGACTCGGGGGGGGTGGGCTACCCTCTGACGCTCAGCCAAAGGTTTTCGACTCGGCGCTGTCACATCAATGGCACAACGGCTGTGAGCGGGCGAGACTGACCTCCGGGAGAGGCCTTACGGCTGTTGGAGACCATTAAGACCAATTAGGGGAGCGAAGCTCGCGGGGCAGAAACGTTCGCAAACCCACGACGCACCGGTGCGACTGAATGAAAGTGACCGCGGTAAAGACGTGGCTCATCGTGGCTTCGTCTGCGGGCAGCAGGTGAACAGTAATGAGCTTCGTGATCCATCCTGTCCATCAGACGCGTAAGACCGCTACGTTCGGACTTCTTTTTACTTTGTCCGGCATTCTGAGGCTCGTGTGCCGAAGTCGTTCGCCCTTCGTTCCGACGCGTTCGTAATTTGAAGACGATTACACGATCGGTCACGGAGACCCGGTGGCGGAGACGATGCGGCCGCGAAGCCCGAAGAACATGCAGGTGGCTCGTGTCCATTAAATGGGATCTCGGTTTATTCCGTTACCCTTCCGAGTCACCGCCTCCGCTACCCGAATGGCAAAAGGGCTTCTTCGTATGGGGGGTATTAAGCAAAGCTCACGCTGCACAGACAGAATCTGCGCTTCATCGGCTTCCGGAAATGGAGCCGCTACCTCTTCGATGTAGGAAATCAGAGAGGAACCGTGTTCGGCAGCACTCTTTACTTTTGCGCGTTTTACCGATTCGCTTTTCGGGCCTGCAAAGGAGCTGCAGTGCCACGAATTCAGCAAAACGTGCGGCAGAAGCAGCTCGGCGCCGGTGACCACAATGAGGAACGACGACAGGCAGAGCAGCGCGGAGTTCCCGTCCCTCCGTGTTTAAAGCACAGCCGCGTTTCCGTATATAAATGACATGCTTTGTCACCAGCATATTTAAATCGCACAAGGTACGGGCGCGCACTGTGTGGTGTGACCGTGGGTGACAGAGTGAATGGCAGCATTCTGTACGCATTACGCTGGAAAACACGCAGGATCCCAAGGATCTGTACAGAAATCAGACATCGGACATAAATATTCACCCCTCGTACAGTAAACACACGGAGACGCAGGGAGCCCCCGGTTTGGGGGTTTCTGTTCGCCTCTAAATGTGCGCTCGCTGGGGTCGTGGCCCCCGGTTTCCTGCCCCTGTTGTGCTTTACACTCTGTTGCAGAGCAGGTGATGCGGAACCCATGGCTTAAAATCAGTCGGCGGTGCGAAGCGGGAAATCACTGCACGCCTCTCACCGCGCAAAGGGCACACGGTTCTCAGCGCAGTTTTACGCAGTCAGCGTTTGCTGCTGAATGAACAGCATTTCGTGCAAACATCATTTTCTCCTTAACAGTACAGTTTCGTGGGTTTTCACGTGAACCACACGCACGTATTTTGAAGTATAGAAGTCATACAGAATGCGTAATCATTTAGACAAACGTGCGATTTTTAAATGGCTGCACTTCCGCTTCTGCGCGCATCGATGGCCCAGCGTTCGCCGAACATCCGGCTGCGCGCATCGGTCCGGCGGCAGCCCGGAACCCGGGCCTCACAATGACCTCTGCTGGCGCTGTGCGTGAACAGCGAGGCTGCAGGGCGGCGCCCTGAAGAGGTGACGTGCGTGCACACACATGCGCGCACCCAGTTATGTGGGTTTATGTGTTCAGTGCTTTGGTTGAAGGAGTCGCCAGCACAGCACAGCATTTCGTCTGCAGGGTTTTGTCTGGGATTCGTCATTCCCGGATGAGTGACACATCATTAGCAGGGCGGCGCATCTCTGCACAGGGACCGAGGACGCTGGGATACAAGGCTTCTTGTCACACTGGCTGCTCCCCCCCCCACACACACGCACTTATCGCTACCCCCCCACACACCCTGGCCGCCCCACCCGTCCCGCACCTGCGATGCCGTGCCAGTTGCGGCGGCAGCTGTCAGGAGGGAGGTGGCGCTTCCCCTCTGCCGCTGACAGGCCTGCCAGGGAGCTGCCAGGAGTCGGGTGCAACTGACGCAGTGTTTATTCTCGACTGACATCCGCGTCTCAGGATCAGCACCGCTGGCGTTCTGATACGAGGGGGCGACGCGAAAACGTTTCCCGACGCGTGAGGCGATGTTCCCTTTGTAGATACACGCAGCGGGGAAAGGAGAACAATGGAGCCCGGTTCAGGCCAATCGTGACAAAGAGATGCAACGAAAGCAGGAGCGCAACCCATACTGGCGCCTGGAGACGGCTGTTATCTCCCATCTCACATACGCACACCTCACAGGGCCACACAAACTCACAAGTCCAGGTAGGGGGCCTTGACTGTGCTGCTTAGGCCACGTGGGGGGCAGTGGTGGCAGCGCTCACCCCGGGTTTATGTTCCACTCCCTCAGTGGTACTGCCGGACACGTGCGTACCCGAAGGAATTCGGTAGAAATCATTCAGCCGTGTAAAGGGACGGGCGCGCATCTTGTGAAAGCGGCCGTGGAGAAAAGCATCGCCCAAAGGAATAAATTGTAAAATGATAATCTATGGCATTTTTTTCTGCTGCATTTGATCTCACCTCCTGCTGTAGGGCCCCTGACAAAGGTGCTCACCCTGACCTGATGCGGTAAAAATGACCCTGCTGTACGAAGGAGCGAATCATTCCCGGTGGCTTAGTTTACGACCCCGACTATAAGTCGCTCCGTAGAAAAGGCTGCATGAATAAATGCAAACGTGGATCCGTGCCGTAATGAGCGCATAAATAAAAGGAACGACTGCGAGCGCGGAACGCAACTGCGGCTACAGCGGATGCGCTTAATGCTTCGCTATTGAGTTTCCTCGCCGGTGCTCAATTGCGGGGCCTGGAGGTAATTTGGCGGCTGCGGGGGTGCCGACTGCGGGGGTCCGGGGAGCGGCGGGGCCGTGAGGTGCGGCTCGGGGCCGTGGGTTCGTGCGGGCAGATCAATGGCCGTACCTGAGGAGGCGCAGGCGGCTGCCCTCGGGACCCCGGAGGATCTTTGACTCCTTAATGGTTCGTTCCCGCCAATATCACCCCCCCGATCGCCGCTTCCCCACGTGCCGAACGGGGTCGGGCAGCTTCCTGTCGGATCGATTATTCTCCCGGTTCCGTACAAGCAGGCAGAGCCGACAGACAAAACAATCAAGTAAAAGGGGGGAAAGGATGACAGCGTGCGCGAGAGAGGCCTGCACACACTGGCACCTCACGAGAGCTGCCGGAAACTCGCCCGCCCGCCCGCCTTTGTTTACCGACATAAATATGGGAAAGGTTGCAGCCGCGCACGCACCCATTCGTCTTGTCCGGCGGCCCGATTCCCCGGGCCGACCGCGAGGGCTGCGGCGACACGACCGCTTAATCACGCCGCGCTCGTGGTTATAAATCAGTCGAACTGCCGACACCTGAACTTTAGTTTGCGGGAGCTTTAAAGGGCAGCGCAGCCCCGAGCCATCGGCCGCAAGCGGGAGCGCGGAGACGGCGACGCGGGCGATGCGGCGCCAGGGGTCACGTCGACGGGACGGCGAAAACGAACGCAAAAGCACACGACCCCCCCGAAAGGTATGCAAAGGTCATTTTTCTGTGCTTGCTCGTGGCTCAGGTGGCCATACAAATCCAGGAAAATATTTTATTATTTTACAGTACCGTTCACGAAAACGACATTACACTAAAGCAAAAAGTGCAGCTAAACCACAAGGAAACGTGATGTATTTGATATAAGTAAGTGATCTGAAATATGATATTCCTTGTCTGTTTAGTCTATGGTAATGGCTGGCGATGGAAGAGAGCGCGACGGAAGTCACTTTGTGTAAATTATGGGGACGTCCTTACAAGGAGTTGAATTTCTTAACACCGAGGAACACAAAGAGGAATCGGAAGAGTGGAGAACAATACATCGGGAGTGGTTTTTCCTAAATATTTTGCCACTTGCTTGTCCAGCAGCTGTGAATTTAGCGATAACTTGCGAAAAGGCGCGAATGTATTTATGACACGCGTTTCCCAGAAGAGCCGTTTCGTCCTCCCCATCGGTACGGGCTGATGATTCGTGCGAGCAATGGCGTTTATCTTCGAATCCTGAAGCAAAAAGTTGTTCAGCCTGCATACTTTGTGCCGCGCGGCGTTCGAAAGCACGGACTTATTATTCCAACCAGAATATCCGTCTGATGTGCCATTGCAATATTCCGCCCCGAGCATCGCTTGTCCTTTTCTTTCAAGCTTGTGTGACGTTCTGGGCCGCATCTATCCGGCGGGCCCTTCCAGCTGCGCCTCTCCGAGGAG
This sequence comes from Heterotis niloticus, assembly GCA_018136845.1. NCBI lineage: Eukaryota > Metazoa > Chordata > Actinopteri > Osteoglossiformes > Osteoglossidae > Heterotis > Heterotis niloticus. Next base: position 30,195,251 of record CM030899.1, read on the forward strand.
CGGGACGCACAGCCCAGCTGTAGGCGGTGGCCCGACGTGTCGGGCGGTTTGTGCACGGGCACCACAAAGGTACCAGAAAGGGCTTTCATGTCTTCATTTGCGCTGACAGATCACAAGGTTGCACTCCAGCGGAAACCCGGGAAGCACCCGGCCGACATTCATGTCTCTCCTGCATTATTATGTGGCCTGGGAGTGGGTGCAAGCTGCGTGTGTGTGTGTGTGTGTGTGTGTGTGTGTGTGCACGCGCGTTTCTTTGTTGGGGTTCTTCACAGAGCTTCACAGCCGCCCTCTTTGTGCCTCAATGACGTCTCTATTGAGCGTCTGTGGTGGCAGAATGCACACCGGCGCCCCCGTCTCGCTGCTCAACAATGGCCGACCTCCCGGCTGCGCAGCTGTGCTCCTCCACACAACGGGCCGTCTCTCTGCGCTTCCTCTCCTCCGTGCCGGTGCCCCATCCCTCTCCCGCGTTCCCCCGCTCCTCGCTGCTCTACTTGGGAAAACTTTGCCGCGATTCAGCTGTCCGTCAGCGGCCGGGCGCACAGACGCATTCAGGGGTCTCCGCCGACCGCAGCTCCGCACGGGGGCCCACGGCGCCCAGAAGGGGGGTAGCCATTGTTTGCCCAGAAGCCCGACTCTCCGTGTCCCTTCCGAGGGGGGGGCTGCAGCAGGCAAACAATGGCAAGCCTTTTTAATGGGCAAAGACGCACGTGTTTATCAAGCCGGACCCCTTCGGCGGCTCACCGAGGCCCTCGTCGGAAAAAGGGAGCGGAAAAAGAAGCAATAATTCGCTGGGCCGGCTTCTTCCTTTCACAGGACCAACAGCGTTGTTTTTGTTTTTGAAAGAAGCCCCCGTGCGCGGTTATTGTGTTATGGGCCGTCGGTTGCGAACGCACGTGCAGTTTTTTTTACTTTTGCTTTCTTGGCTTTCGGGCCTGAACCGCAGAGAAACCAAGGGTAAGCATGCGGTTTGGGTCACCACGTGACTTTGTCGTAGCCGCTACGTTTTTGCAGGATGCAGCCACATTCTTTCCCGTATCTTTTTGGGACTGAATTCCTCGCGTGGGTCCCCCCGAGTGACAGAAGCAAAGGCCATTTGTCATCGGCCGGCGCAGCTACGATTCACCGCAGCAACTAAAAGCACGGGCGAGGCAGTCCTTCGGCCCTCTCGCGTTTCCTTCTCCTAACTGCCAGGCAACGGCACGTGCGGGATTGTCGAGGGCGCGCAAGCGCCGCTCGAAGCCGAGGTGTCAGCAAACAGCGGAGCGCGGCCGCTGAATAATTAAACAGCAGGTATTCGGCGGTCAGGCTGCCGACAAAAAATTAACAGTGGTTTGGCGCCGTCCTTGGAGAATGCCTTAACCTCTGCCGCCCGCTTCATGGCGCCACTCCAGAGCCACACGAACATCCCGCTCCGCTCGGTTCTCAAATGAGACCGAGGACGTTGCTGGCTCCGTGCGCCGGGTGGATGTTCAGGTGAAATCTCGGGCCTGCTGTTTATGAGGCTGTTGCTCGTGTTCAGAGGCAGCACTAGGACACCAATGCCCATAGCTCCTTCCTTTCCGCCATTCGGAATCTCAGCCTTTTCGTGTGCTTATGGCTGTTCAGCGCGTACAGTTCGACACGCTCGGCACAGCTCGTGAGCGCAGCCTAGGCATCTTAGGAAATGTGCCGGTTTCGGCGTCAGTCGCTGGTTTCGAGGTTCGACGCAGTCTGGGTTCTGCCGGCAAGGTACTTTAATGCCAGAGAAGAAACGAATGCAGCTTTGTGTTTGATTCGGAAATTAAGCAGCAGCGAGCCAACCGATTCGGTGACGCACGCTGGATGGACCATCTGAATACCTTGTTAGTACTTAAAAAATAAGCAAATTCCAAAAAGTAAAGGAGCCACACGGTGGCTGCGCGAGTAGCACAGCTCCACCAGCACCTAGGCTCTAGGCTTCACTGCAGCTCCGTGGCTTTCCTCCCACAGTCCGAAGACACGTGTTGCAGGTACACCGGTCAACTTACTTTGCCCACGGCAAGTGACTGCGTGTGGGTCTCCCCCATAAGCTTCACACCACAAAGACCTTGACCAGGACTGAGCTGTTCATCATACTGGATGTATGGAAAGGGCTGAAGGAATTTCTGTTCACCTCCAAAACAATTTAAAACTAGAAAAAATGTAAGACTTTAGATATTGTTAGGGTGGGAAATTATAGTGCAGTAAAAAAAAAAAGAATGCATAAATAAACACTTGAATGCTTACAGTATACACAGAATTTGTGTGTGTGTATGCAGGCACTAATGCCTTCCCACCTAAGAGATGAAAGCTGCAGGTAGCCAACCTGAGCCCAGGAGAGGTCCGTTTGTTCTTCACTCCGGGCAGCACTGCACCATTGTTGTGCCCACCGTTGCTGTGCATTGTGTGAGATTCTGGTCCTCCTTTGCAGTCTGGAAAGCGGCACCCCCGTGAAAAGGCCTCCGCTTCGCGCTCCCAGGCCTGAGCGGGTCTCGCCCCAGTGGCAGCTCTACAAAGTCACCCGAGCCACTGCTGGCGGATCAGTCGGAAACAGCGCCTTCCTCAGGCTGCTAAATCCCCGCGCCGCCCAGCGCTTGTTCACCTCCTTAAGGGCTTTGTAAAGGCGGATTTCTGGATTTTTGCTTCCTGTTTTACAATTCAGCAGGTAGAAATAAGAAGCCCGAGGCATGTAGAGTACAGTTGGTGGAGAACAAAACTTCTCTGCGTGACTTAGCATTGTGTTTTCTAGCAATGAGCACCCCCTTGACCAGCCCATCTCCCCCATCACCACCAGACTGGTACGGAGCCCGATATGATGTTCAGCTTTTCTTAGGACTGGAGAAAAAGCTGGCGGAAAAGCGTGGTGAGAGCAAATTCTGAGCGTAATGTATATGATCATTACACACACACACACACACACACACACACAGCCGATCCGTGTTTTCCGGCTTGAGAGGGAACCTTTGATCAGGAGGCTGACACCCAGCTCTCGGATTTCTCTCTTCGTCTTCTGTGTCTTCCTTTTCTCCTGGCGTGCGCAAACCAGATAAAAAAGAGGAAAGACGCTCAATGATCTTGTTTGCCTTGTGCAAGACAAAGGTTTTGTCACATCGTGGTGTCCCCCCCACCCGCACCCCCCGCCGGTCGACGGCACGACGCCGTTACTGCACGGCAAGGAAATTTTCAGGCCTGCGTGCAGTTTGTCCCCTTGAAATTAAAGTCAGCATTTTTTGCTAGTGAGCCCCAGCAAGGGGGAGTCGGGAGCTCCTGCGCCAGCACTTTGGTTTGTAAATGGTGCCGGAGGAAAACGAAGCACAACAAGCGTCCTCATAAAGATGCGGCGGCCCGAATGAGATCGCTCGGCCGCGCTCGGCGCCTTCCGTGCTCAGGTGATGGCGACGTCCGTCCAGTGCGTGCGGAGGACCTAAACCCGCTGCTTAACTAAACCGGCGGCTGAAGGGCGGCCTTTGAGCGCGAGCGGGCCGAGCACGAACGCGCGCCGACCGGCATCGCGGAAACAACCTCAACGCTCCCGAGGCGGCGCTGCGGTATGAATTATGGAGCGTTTATGGGCGCCTTATACATGGCCGTGTTTATATGCAATTTATAGCTGACAAAATTGTGAGCGGGAAGCGCGGGAGGAAAAGCCTAAAAGGCGCGCGTTTTATTGCAGCGCGGTTACAGTCGTCACACAAACGACTCCCGGCGGAGCCTCCGCGAACGCATCTCTGCTCTTCCACAAAATTTCTGAAACATTATTCTTTTCAAAAGCATTCGGCCTCTTCCGGAAGCCGCTCTTATGAAGGTGATAAATGAGTCCAATAAAACAAGCAGCCGCAGACCCCCTACCCGCCTCCCAATAACAACGGCTCGAAAAAAGGCAAACCAGGAGAACGAAAACATTGCAGGCAAAAAAAAGGCCGGATACAGAGATCTGGCGAGCTGTAATGATCTTGGGACCGAGGGATTTATGTGCTTTTTGATTCATCCATTCTTTTGCTTCTTCCATGCAACCCAGCGAAAATCAAAGTCTCTGCTTTGCGCCGTGTGCCTGGATATTTGAGGGGAACAAAATTAAATATTTGCCACTGGGGTCGTAGCCAAAACTGTAGCTGCACCGCAGAGTGAAATTTTACGCTGCTTTCGAGTAAAACCGAAGCGTTAGTAAAGGTTGCAAAGGGTCGCCGGCCGTGCCAGAAGGCGACGCCTACGGTTCTGTTTCAGTTCGCTGTTTGCCGAACGAGCGAAGCGCAGCAGAACGCGAGGGAACGAGGAAGTGAGAGAGACAGCGCGGGGGGCCGTGTGTTTTGGCACGGAGCTGCCGCTACTTCCCCAAAGCGCAGAAGCCGCTCGACGGGGGCTAGAGGGCGCCCCTTCGGAAGTGCTGCTGCCGAGGTGCCGCGCACGGGGCGAGACGGTTGTGCCAGGGCTCGCGAACAGACGTGGGTCCCACGTTCAAACAGAGACCCCCTCGGGGGGTGCTCGAACCTTGTCCAGGGGTACAAGACGTGCATGTGCCCTTTGGGGGGAATGTGTCACTGGCCCCCCCACGAAGGGACCAAAATAGAGCTCGGCGTGCGTTTCCCCGCACACATCGGGGCAGCAGGTGGTGCAGCGGTTACTTCTGTTGCCTTTGGACTCGAGGGGCTCAGGTGTGACTAAAACCTCCCGCCGTACTTTGGGCCACAGGTTTCTTTGCATAAACTGCACCCGTACAAATTGCTGTAAGCTGCGGAGAAATGAATCGGCTGAACGAAAGAATGTGAATTCCGGGCCCAGACGTGCGCAGGACGGCGCCTTGGACTCCCGTTCGCCTGCGTCGATTCTCATTTCTCCAAAATGCTGTGTTTTGCAGCGCCTACGATGTCAGAGGTGCGCTTGCAAAGATGAGCTTTATTTGAACAAATTATAGCTCAGCAACAGGAACAAGTGAGTCATAAGAGGGAAGAACTGTGGGCACGCGTGTGACTTCACTGCTCAGCTTTTTTGTAGGAAATGAGACAAAGCGCATGACTAACACAGGTCCAGGGTTTGCTGCAGATGACTGAATGCTGGAGTTTCCTTCAGTACCTGTGGTATTCTGAGCATTCGTCCCGATGAAGAGCCACGTGCGCGGCAGCGTTCCGGGGCTTTGCGGCGACGAGCATCCCAAAATTGGACCGCTACCACCAAGGGAGTGAGCTGCCGCGAAACTGCGCCCATTCGAGGCTGCAAAGGGCGCACGGACCGCTCGTCCCATCCTCACGGCCTCGGGAACAGCGGGCCGGTTAGCTGCTTCTGTCTGTTCGCCAGAGTCCGTGGCATCGCCGGAGGTCTCGCCGTAAGCAGACCGACGTCGAAGATGAGGCGTCGGTCGTCTTCGGGTCAAGTCTGTTGGGCGCACATTTTTTCCAGCTTGAAATTCTGTTGCCGGCGAGAAGCGCGCGGCCGGGTGAGCCGAGGCACTCGGCTTCGCGGCCTTTGTCTGTCGGGAAGCGGTCGTCTGCCGGACAGACGTTCCTCGCGCAGATGTTCAGACAGCGGCTGCATGTCTCCAGGCCACCGTTGAAGCGGAGCCGCTCGCGTTTCGCCCTCGCCTCACTAATGGGATCTGATGCGAGGGAATAAGGTGGGGTTTGAGCCGAGCCCCCGGGACTCACTCGCAGCGCACGTGCGGCCTCCACTTTGCGCCGTTCTTTTCCAATGGAAATGCGCTTCGAACAGAGGCCTCTCTCACGTTTGATTTTGTTTTTCAACCTTGCTTATTCCTGCTCGCTGGTGCGGCTCACGTGTGTTTTCGGCAGAGGCCGCAGGTCCCTTCTTCGCTTTAGGAATCAAGCGAAAGCTAAGGTCCCCTCTTGAGAAAATGGCCATAAATTTGGAGAAAATATTGCACTCGGTTTGTTTAAATGAAACTTGACTGCCTTCGGAGAGAATTACGCCACAGATGAAAATAACGAAATGATTTTTTATGCCATTCTCGTCCTTTGTGTATCGCAGTGCTGTTTTCAAAGCAAACCCGCGCAACAAGAATCCCCCAAGGCCACCCGCAGACCCCAGAGCACCCGCGGACCTTTCCGGGGGCGAAGAACTTTGTGGATGCTAAACTCTGCGTGGACCCGCAAAAAAGCCGCAAAGGCTTAAATCCCAGGACGAGAACCTTCGCGGAATCCGTGAGCGAGGCGGGCTGACCCGAAATGTGTCCACCTCTCACCCGAGCACCTTATTTTAAACCGAGTTCTGACAATTTAATAGCCGTTTGCTCCGAAACCCCATATTTCAGCGATGACACTGCATGCGCGCTGTGAAACGTGAGCGCGTCCGCGGAGTATAAATGAATGAATAAATATTGCGTAATGGACCACAGCGGAGGAACTCGACTCCTCGGCTGCACGAGGGCTCCGTAAAGCCGTCTCTGCAGATCGGAACAGAGCTGCCGCTTTGCGGGCTGAGCCTTCGCGGTGATCCCGTTTCCGACGGTCGGTTTACGCGGCCGCTCGATCCCGTAAACGCGTACCGGTGTGACTTTCGGTGCGATTTCTGCCGTGACTCCAGAGCTGTCTCTGGGACGCTGCACCCACCGGCACATACGACGCAGCCAGTTATCGTGTTTCAGGAAACAGGAAGTGAACGTTTTTTAAAGAATTGACACTGCCTGCAGAAAAATGGAAAAGAAAATTACAAGTTTGCTATTTGTTCTGTCAAATGTTAGATAAAAACTAAAAAGGTTATGAGAAAACCTTACCTTTAGCACTGCTTAAAATTTCCTTTCTGTGTAATTATTTAAGTCTTGGATTGTGTTCTGGTCAAGTTTGACCCATTTACAACTTTTCTCTCTCCCTCATGAACCTTGCTTCTTTCAACTGCTTGCCATACAGCTTCATGACTTCCTTTACAGCAGCCATCTGAGCAAATAAAATGAATCATCGCAAGTTTTTCTGGGCCTCGCTCACGTCGCGCTCGCATTTTGCAGGTCCGTGTCGTGTGTGGTCAGAAGTGGACGTTGAGACGCGCACGCCCGTGGTATCAGTTCCGGTGAATCAAGTGTGGACCAGACATCCCGAGAAGGACGAGTACGAATGAGTTAGTGGGTTGGTTGGTTGGTTAAGCAGTCACAGAGCCGGCCCGCGAGCCGAGGCTCCCGATGTTTCCGTGAACCTCACAACGCATCGATGTGAGGACGTCCAGGCAGAAAGAGAGGAGCAGAGCGCTGGGGGCAGCCGACCCATCCCACCCGGGGCTCCGAGCGAGACCTGACAGGGCTGCGGCTGGGAGACGGGGCAGGAGACGCGCAGCGGCCAATTTCGATAACAAGTCTGACTTGTATAATGGGAGGTACCTGTCAAGTCGGGCTGCGCGCCGCCATCTGACTGGCCTGGTTTTAACGCTCGCTCCCCGGGGCTCCTTCGTCCCCGCAGACAGGGTCCATCCTTCCCGTCAGCTGTACCCGGGCAGGCCCACCTGTCAGGATGGGGAAGGGGACACCCAGACGGGCCTCCTCGCCGGGGAGGAACTGCGCGTCTCGCACCCGGAGGACACGAGTTCGGACCCCACCTCCTGCTACAGCACCCTTAAAACGAGGTATTTATACAGTAAAAACTACCCAGCTCCATAAATGGGCAAATCAGTGGAACTAACTGGACATGCAAGTTATTTTGGAGAAAAGTGTTAGCTAAATAAAAACATGCAAATGCCCTAAGTAACTATAAAGGTAAGTGTGAAGCTTTGTCGATGCACAAAGCAAATAGGTTTACATAAACACTGAAAGGTGGAGCACGCAGGTTCCCCCTGTGTTTGTGTGGTTTTGCTCTGCAGGTTCTGGTTTCCACCTGCAGTCCAAAGATAAGTGTTTCATGTTAGCTGATGGCTCCAAGTTCCCCGTAGTGTGTGTGTGCACGCGCGAGACTGCCCTGTTACAGACCGGTGATCGCCGGACCCTGCCTGACACCGTGTTTCCCAAATAGACTCTGGGACACCAGGACCCAGCGCTGGGCACGATGTTACGGGAAAAAGGGGGTAACAAACATCTCAGAACCAGCAGCTTATCAGTAAATGAACTTCAGTCGGTGTGGTTCGGCTGATCTGGTCCAGTTTGTGTCCGGTGCGGTAGGGCCTGCTGTTCAGACCGCACTCAGTCGCACGTCTGGCTTTCCTCTTCCCTCCTGTCACAGCTGCGTTGCTGGGGGAACAACACGGGTGGCACCAGGGCTTTGCTGGAGCTGCGCTCGCCGCTGCTTTATGGGCTCGTGCCCCTGTTCCACCCCACTGACCGCCATCGTCTTCAGGCTCGTCCACCTCCGTCCGCGCCGGACGGTTCTGCCTCGGTCTGGCTGGCCCACTTTGCTTCTTTCCGTTCCGTTCATTGCGCCTCTTTTTTTCACAGACAGCTCCTTGTGCAGACTTTGCCTGCTGCTCTTACGTGCTGCTATGTGGGCCAGCAGGGGGCGTAGCAGTTAGAACAGCCACGTTCCGCTAAAGGGCTCGGGTCTGAATCGCTGCTCCCACTGTACGGCCCTCGACCAAGGGGCCGAATGCTATGTGACGGAGCAGGAATTACGCTGCTGCATCAGTGGGTAAATAACTGGGAGCAGCCCGGTGCAGCTCGGTAAGTCAGCATGGAGGAACGTGAGAAATAAATGAATCAATAATGAAATTAATGTCCTTATTCACTGCATCCATCAGACTTGCGTGTTTTTATACTGGACTCTAGCAGCACACTGGCAAAATGATGTTGGTTGAGCGAAATGAAGAGATTTCTTCTCTTTCTTTTTCCAGCCAAGACGCGAATACAATTTTTTTTTCTTATGCCAAAGGAAAATTGAGACGATTTGTCGTCCACATTTCATCCGAAACGTCATTATCTGTTCCGCACAGGCTGCGTTCTGCCGGTTTGACTGACATCACGCGAGATGAAGGAGGCAGCGAACATGTCCGCTGATCAAGGAACATTGTTTTAAGTACAGATGGAGGGAGACCTTCTCGTCAAATAAGCGTTTGTCATGAATCGGTCAACTGAACGGTGAATAAAAGGAAACTGCATGCGTCGCAGTCCAAACAATGAACTGCGTTTTTATTTTTAGAAAGCCAGCGTTCTGAGAAAAAAAAAAAACAAAAAACATTTTTTTATCTCTCTTGCATGTTAACTCACTTTAAACTTCTTCAGCTTACACAATGCAGCGGCCTTTCTTCGATAATCCATAGAAATGTGGGGAGCTCTGATGTCATTGGACTGTAAACCCGATGTGTTTCTTAGACTGGCTGTGCGTTTCATGTTCTAAAATGATGCTTATGAAATTTATCTGAATAAATCTGAAAATAAAGTAAGCATGTGACATTGAACTGAACCAGGAAATAAATAAAAAACAGACAAATGCATAAATTAAACAAATTCCTCCTTTACACCAGACGCACTGTAAATATAGTGAGCGTCTCCCACCTACGCCACGGCCACGGGAGCCGCTGACCGAAGCTCGGACCAAATTGCGCGGAGGAGTTTGTAAGCGTGCGGGGGGGGTCGTGACACGGCGGCGCCGGGGCCGACCGAAGCTGGATTACACAACGCATTTCCTAGGAAGCGGGGGCGAGTCACAAGCACCGGGAAACCGAGCCCAGCACATCATGCGCCGAGGCACCTCGCGGTCCGGCGACATTCGCCGCCCACCTTCCGTGGGACAACTCGGCTTCGCTGCCTATTCGGGGCCGCAGGTGGCGTAGTAGTTCGGGCTGCCGCGAAGCTGCCGGGGTTGCCTTGCGCTCCTGCTGTAGAACCTTAGAGCGGGATGTTCGCTCGCCCCTGCTGAATGAATCGAGCGGAAGGCAATGCGGACTTGCGCGGGAGCCATTTTCAAAACAAGACCTTTGACCTCGGGCTGCGCAGACACAAAAGCGGAAGCGTGGGGCTGCAGGCCAGATGGGGACACAGCTTCATTGTTCAAACTCCGGGATTCCATGAGAAAAACGCGCATCTTTAACGTGCGTGGCACATAGAGCCGGGGAAGCAGCTGGAGGGCCAAAGGAAAGCAGAGTAAAACCGAGCCCGGCCCGTCGCCTGAAGAAGAGGAAAGGGACTCGACCCCGCTGGAGAACAAGGGTTCTGTTGCGGAGCAAAGAGCGAAGCGCAGAAGCGCGACACTGAGTCACAGGGCCGGCCTGCCTGAGAGAGAGAGCGAGCGAGCGAGAGAGAGAGAGAGAGAGAGAGAGAGAGAGAGAGAGAGCGCCTGTGGGGGCGTGCGTGCGTGCGTGTGCGTGTGCGGACGTCCCGTTCAGTCGCCAGCCGCGGTCGCTCGAGGCGGGGGTCCCTGCGAATGCGTGGCCGCCGCCACCGCCGCCACCGTCGTCGTCGCCGCCGCCCCACCGCTTCGTTCGGCCCGGATCAGGTAGGCGCCGCGCGTCGCGCTCTCCCGCAGCGTTTGCTTGGCCGACGAGGCGCTCTTCCACGCGGTGTCGAAAGTGCCGCCGCCGCCGCTGCCGCCGCCGCGCCCCCGCGTGTGCTCGCCATTCGGTAACGGGGATGCGCCTTTCACGCCCGCAGACATTTTTCGCTCGTGTGCTTGAAGCCTTTCCTGGCCGCGAAGACGGAGCTCCGTGCGAAAGTTGCGCTGTTGAATCCGCCGCTACGGGACCCGCGTCTCGCTGCGTGCGTGCGTGCGTGCGTGCGCGCGTTCAACACACGAAGGCAGCAGCGTTCTGGTTTCACGTGCACTCTGCTTCCTGACCACGTTTACTATGTTTTTACAGTGACTACGTTGAGTCATGTGGCCAAAACCACCGGATTTGCACAGGAACGGAGCGTCTCGTAAGTCTTCCTAAAACTTCGAACGTGCTTCCTGAGCGCAAGCAGAGGCTTAAAGTTGCTCAAGTGTGGTAAAGTGCGGTACAGTTTACCCCCTCCGTGTCAGTGCTCATCGCTCGGACTTCCCTGTGCTGTCGCGACGCCCCAGAAAAGTTTTTCAAGTACAAGTGTCCGCCCCCCCCCCCCGGCCACACTTTGGTCACCGCTGCGGGTGGGGAAGGCCTGGCCTGGAGCTCCTCGTAGACTTAAGGCGACAAATGGTCACGAAATGCTCACCAACAGTTTCAGTTCAAGGGCCGATAGCAGCGTTGTTGCTGATGTCAGCAGAAGCCTCTAACGTTCAGGCCAGCAGGTGGCGTAGTGGTTACAGCTCTCGCGTCACAGCTAAAGGACTCTGTTGTGCCCCTGGCCCGCATACTTCACACCGAGTTGGTGCAGAAGAATCGCCCTGCCGTGCGAATGGGGAACACGCTAAGCGGTGCTTTGGACAAAAGCGGCGCTAAATAAATATAAACGAAACGGTGTTGAAACCATAAAAAAACCAGTTGGCAGCGCTGCGTATCATTGTGACCAAATTAAAGCTCCTTACTGTTGAAACTGCTGTTTCTTGGCTCGACACAAACCGTCCATACTTTATTTAAAAAAAATAAATAAATAATAATTATAATCCGGACACTGCGATGGTATTAACGGATGTCGATATCAGCAAGAATAATGTCTAATAATAAAATAACTTTCAGCTACACCTGCTGTGTCACTGGTGTCAGTGTTAACAAAGATTTAACCGCAGGTGACAATATCTTTAACAATAGCAGTAATATAATAATATCCATAAGCGCTAATAACAACAGTCGGAATGTAAATGATGTCAGTGGTGCCAGTAATAGCATCGATAGTGATGTCAGTAACTGGATTAATAGCAGCGGTATCAGCAACTGCTCACGACAATATGTGTAACAGCAGCCGGTAAAATATGACTTATCGCACGTCGATCGCGGCGTGAGTAATGTCAGCAAAGGTGCCGGTGACAAAGTTGAAGGGGGTCTCCCGCTCCTCTTTAATGAGGGCTAAGAGGCGGTCGGGAGACTTCGGTGAAAGGAGGGGCTTTGTCCTTGGCGGCCTTCTCGGTCTTCTCGTGTTCGTGACCGTGAAGGTGATGTCGGTTATAGAAGAACGCAGCAGCTGGCTGAAAGGAGGAGTGCAAATTGGGCCGGGCGACTTGCGTTTGTTTTTGTTTTGCTGTTTGTTTCCCAGCTCGGCCGTACTGTGCTGCGGGCGTGGCCGCGATGCCCCGCGTGACAGAGCGCTTCCGTGTCGGACGTGCACATGCCCCTCTCCCCCCAAGCAGAAGTAGGTGGCGATTAACGGAGCGGGCGATTCCGCACCCTGGGGAGCGCTGCCGATGCTCCTGTCTTGTGGTGCCTCTCGGGGGAGACAACGGGAGACAGGAGAGGCCTTTTAGAAGGATGCTCCGTTTCCGTGGCGATATCAGGGGCTCCGGCGCGATTAAAGCTGCGGTCCGATTTGAACCCCCGATACCGTGCTCGCAAGGGAGCCGTGAGGGCTGCGGCAGGGGGGGCGCCGAATGCCCATCCAGCGTCTTCGTGGGTGTAAAAGGACACTTTAGGCAAGAAGGCGATCCGGTGCAAGACGTGTGTTGTTGGACTTTGCTGCACAGTAAAAGTCCAGTGTACGGCTGCCTTTGGGTTTCTCTTCCTGCTTTTGGTGCCAAGGGGAAGAAATATTTTAGCAGGGAAAGTCAGGACAGTCCAAGTCACTTCCTGTTCTGGACCAGTGTCTTGGTTTGTGTGCAGTGCTGAGCTGGGAGGGAAAATAGCACTTAAACAACTTTGCTTGTGGTTATATGTAGGATTTTGGCCCCAGGAGGGACCCTACCATTGAACCCCAGCTTTCACTGAGGAGTGGTACAGCAAGAGGTGGGGTCCCTCAATCTAAGGTCAGGAGCTTTAACAAGTACGCCACCCACTGTCGCAGTGGGGTCTGGCATAAGTGGATGAACCGCAGCGCAGTGCTTAGAGCTGCTGCCCTGTGCCCCTAAGGCTTAGGTTTGAATCAGACATCCTGCTCTTGCACCCTAGAGCAAGGTTCTTACCTTGAACTGGTGGGGTAAAAATTAACCTGCTGTATAAATGGGTATGGGTCTGCAATATGGTTAGTCATTTTAGACAAAGTGTGAGCCAAAATACATAAATAACTGAAAAAAGTGTAGTGTGATAAACTGTAGCACTGTTGCAATAAGAGATTTTGCTAAATGGAAAATGAAAATGGAATATTTAGTTAAACTGAAAGATACAGTGCATCCTAATTTGTCTGGTGCGAAGGAGGTGTGCACATACGGCAACCCTCTGAACAGGTGAGAAGATGGCTTAAATGCTCTTAAGCAACAGTTTACGGTCTAATGCCTCATAAAAGGAAGCGATACCGTGAGTGAGACACATATGCGAGTAACTTTGCTGCGCCAACAAGGGGGCTCGTGTTGACGCAGTATTTTGTTTGAAACCCTCTTCTGTGCATTCATGATGTTGTCTACTCGCATTATATTTTTATATTCATGCCTGACATTTTCTTCAGCATTTATGATTTACCTTTTTTCAGGAAAGTTTTTGCAGTGCTCCCAAAAATCTTTAAAGCTGAGGCTGGACTGTGACTACGCGCATACACACTCTAAAATTTTGTAAGAAATCACTGCACGAGATGCACGGCGCACTTTCCTCTCCGGTGCACTGTCGGGGGCTCCAGACGCGCCGCTCTGTTTATCTCCTGCTGATATTTCAGGACCGGCCCACGGGCGCTCGCTGAGGTCAAACGAGGTCACGTCCGAGGAGCTGCTGGCGGAGCACAAGCGTCCAGACGCTGTGGAATGAGAAGCGTGTTGTGAGAAGTGTCACGTGCCGGTCACATGGAGGACAGCAGCCAGCGCCACAGCAGCACGCCTCATTCGTGCCTCATTTTTACCTTCTCTCTGCACCTCGGACCTGTGGTGCTGTTGTGTGCGCAAGTTGACCTGCTCTGGTCGGGGGACAGTTTGATTTAAGCTCGGAGAAAGTGCTCGAAAGGGTGAAAGGAACTGGCTAAAGTTCGCGAGCCGGTTTACCAAGCCTAGATGCAACAGTCTCCTCTTCTGTTTATTTTGGACCTGTTGGCATCCCCATTGTTCTTGTGATTGCCGAAGTGTTTTTGTTAAGTCCTCGCTTTTCCCGGTGATTTCTCAGCTGTTTGCACTTTGGCCCTGCGGAATTCCAGGAAAGCCGCCGGGGTTCGCCGGGTCGCGTGGCGCAGAAGGGGACCCTTCGCCGGGGGAAGACATGCCTCTAACACAGTGCCTTAAATGGAGCAGGCCGTTTCTGGACGCCGCTGTCGCTCAAAGTCGTCCGTCCTGAGCGCCAAACTTAACACAAGCCTCGAGTGTCATTGCGGGGCGGAGGGATGATCGGGGGGGGCGGGGTAGGGCGCAGAGACGGCAGCAAAATAAAAATATCTCGATCGCACCTGAACAAAATTATATAACAACACCAGTGATGAACCAGGCCGAAGCATTCGGACTCATTTGCTATCAGGCCCTGCAGTTATTCTCCAAAGCAGACATTTGACCAAAAATCACTTCTGCTACCCGGAAGTGAGAAAGTGAACGGGTCCTGCTTTCGGCAGGATGTTGTAAGCATCACGCCAGCAAAGTGAGGGCTGTGGAGAAGCTGCCGGAGTTGTGGTTGAGGAAGGCCAATGGATCGGAGCTGAGTAAATCAGTCCTGCGCTGTGACCCGGCCTAGAGAGCAAGAGGGCAGTCCGTTTATTCCATTTCTCGGGTAAGAAACCGTCCTCTTCGCCCGCCGCGTGCATCTAAGGGTTGAAAGGCATTTATTTGCTGTCGGTCTCTGACCTCTGCTTGCATGTTTGAGTGTGGGAATGAGCTTCCTCTGTCCCTCAGAACTGATGAATCCCTCAGGTAGGGTCTTAAAGGACATTTTTCTAACCCCCCACCTTCTGATCTTCTTACAGCAACGCACACTCACACCACGCCATCTGCCATGATCATCTCTGTACTTGCTGTCAATGTCTGTGGTCTAATGTGCTTCTTCAAAACCGGTGGCAGCCAACAAACTGACAGTCGCGCGTCTTTGTCTGTTGATGAAATGCACTACTGTAAAAGCTGAGAGTGGCGTTAAAAGTGAAGAAAGTCTGGTATCCTGCACAGACCTTTGTCCCCACAAGTGCAGCCAAGCCACCTTTGTTCCAGTAGCATGTGCTCTGCAAGGGCTGCGGCCGAAACACGAGGTGCTTTCGGTTGCGAGCAAAATCGAGAGCGTGAGTGAATTAGAGGTCTCTTGTTGCGCGGTGTCACGCGCCCCCTTCATTTCTGAATGCCGCTCTTTGAGGAGATGAAAAGGAAGTGCCTCTCGAGATGCCTCCTTGGTTGCTCCTCATGCCTTTATAGTTGTTCTGAGGTCGGACAGTTGAACGCGAAGGGGTAATTTCAGCGGAAACGCGATTTATTGATGATGAGTGGGAAGCCTGACGTTGGTGTCCCGCGCTTGTCTGCAACTCGCCCGTCCATTTGGGTGGCTCACTCGGGGTGAGGCTTGTGGGTCCTTTTTGGAATGCCGCAACCTGCGCCCATCGCTAGGTTCTTCATGGGTGTCTGGGTTCAACGCCGGCTTTTGAAGTCTCGGATGAGTCAGTGAACGGTAGCGCAGAGACCTTGCTGTGAAGTAGGAGAAACCAGGGGTGTGAAAACCTCTGCTGTTGGTTAAATTGTTGTGACTTAGTGTTCAATCCCCTTAGTTTAAGCTGCCTTGGAGAAAAGTGTCAGCTGAGTTAGTACGTGTAGGGGGACTGAGCTGTGTAGAACTAAGTATTTTTTACTGCATCACTTGGGGGTGAGCACCTTCATCGAAGGTCCTACAGCAGCACCAGGGATTTAAACCAGGATGTTTAGTGTGAAGAAGACCGCCGTGTACCACTTGCTGGCCAAAC
The DNA here is from genome assembly GCA_018136845.1 of Heterotis niloticus. NCBI lineage: Eukaryota > Metazoa > Chordata > Actinopteri > Osteoglossiformes > Osteoglossidae > Heterotis > Heterotis niloticus. The sequence continues at coordinate 30,211,011 of CM030899.1, forward strand.
TTGTTGCCTCTGATTTGTTAAATTTTAATGCGTGGAGGACATTGTGTCGACTGCAATACCGCCTAACTTCTTACGGTAAATATTACCACGCTGTATTAATTGGTAAATAATTATTTGGAGACAAATCAGTGTAAATATAAGTTGTTGTACAGTATTTTATCAGTAAGCGATGAGGATGTTATGTGGGTGGGACAGTTGTAGGACTGCAGAGAGTGATCCCCCCCCCCCCCACACACACACATACAGTGCCCGCATGCCCTCACAGCCCTGTTGGTGGCCAGCGCAGTCCTCTGAGACCAACTTGGGGGGGACATCAATCTATGCGATGGTCATTAATCGGCTGAGGTGCCACGAGGCCTGGCTCGCCACCCCCTGCCTCCCTGCTCGGCCGCGCGGATGTAGGTCAGTGCTGTGGCCGCGGCAGCGTTTAGTGGGCCAAAGCCTTCAGTTGTTTTAATCTGCGAGGGGCCGCCCATTATTCTGATAAATGTTGGCCCCCCGTTTGATGGATGCAGGAGGCATCGGCCGTCACCCCGACCTGGACTGTCAAGGCACACGGGATTCCTAAACCCTCCGCTCTTGGGGCTCCTGAGCTGCTGCTGCTGCATTCTGGGTAAAAAAAAAAAAAAAGCAAGTGGAAAAAGTGCTCGGGCTGCCGATGGTGGCCATAAGGCTGCTGCAAAGTGATGCTTGGTGCTCTTCGCTTCTTTCGCAAATTTGTGGACGCTGCTGTGGTCTGAATTGACCGCGACTTTTCTGGCTGTTTCCAAGCTCTGTCCCTTTATGCAGCACACCAATTGACAGCTGCTGGCTGGCTTCTGGTTTGACTGACAAAGCCCGCAGATGGGAACTTGCCTAATCCCCATTGCCATATCGAAGTTGGAGCTCTCTAGTGTGGCTCCCGTGTGGTGCGCCAGGCCTCAGTTTCCACATTTGGTTTGTTACAAAATGGGGCCAGCCGGTGTGTGACCGGCCCTGATCTTTGTCAAAGAAAGGAAGAGAAGAGAAGCAGAGAATCCAGCCACGTTCATGTGATTCTGCTCTGTTGCATGCAGCCATTAATAAGTTGCTTGCCAGCAAGCCCCTTCCTTTCGATCACGTACAAGAAAAGTTTGTGCTCATGGCCCAGAGCAGTGTAGGTAGAGGACACCGCCTTGAGTGGCGAGAACACCCCCTCCTGGTCACTGCAGACCCGGAGAGAGACGGGAAGCTGTCATGCAGTTCAGCGGGACACTCGAAATAAACACTCTGGCCTGACTGCCCCCCCATCGCTTCTTGCCAGGAGTCTGGGATTTGACCCACTTCTGTCTGAAAGAACGGGGTCCGATCCCATCGGCTGATGAGCCTGTTCCTCGGGAGCTTGTTTTTCGTCCTTGTGCAGCCAAACACACGCGCGTGCGTGCACCCCCCACCCCCCCTCTCGGACAGCTGCTCTGCGAGTGTCCCGTGTAGATCCTTGCTGGCGCAGCTCGGTCGAGTGCTGCGGCTTCCTGCCTGCCAGAAGCTCTTGCTAGAGAACGTGGGAAAACCAGGGGCTGTCATAGCGTCCTGCTGGCAGGGACCACGCCATCCCCCGGCCGCCCTCGTGGAGTCTTTCCTGAACGCAAATAAACACACGCCAGCGCACAAAGGGCATTTTGCTTGCAGGGCGTCAGAGATGGGAAGTGCCGTCGTTCTTGGCGCTGCTGCCAGGCAAGCCGATCCACAGCTGTCAGCATAAAGAGACACGCGAGTGGGCCGATTTGTTAGAAACATTTCAGTTTGACATGCAGGAAAGTCCCAGGACTTTGTCGAGATATTTTATTACCTTTCCTGCCGTCCTTATTATAGTCTGATGCTGCTCATAAGAGCCATATGTTCTGCCCACCTGAGCAAAACTAGTCAATTCTTTGATTACAGGGACGGGCCGGGCCGGGTACGGTTCTACAGGAACCCTGCCCGCGGGATTATTACACAGTCAAAATTTTGTGTCTATATACAGTCCAGTCTGGAGAAGTACAAGCATCTCTTCTTATGGCAGTATTGCAAAATTTTGTCAGTATAGAAAAGTAAACTGTGTGTATGGGGGGGGGTGCAGTAGCCTAGTGCTACTTTGGTGCAGTTGAGAATTACTGATAATCTTTGTGCAGTGGCAGGGTTTCTAAGAAAAGGAAGAAGGACAAAAAACAAGCTAAAACAAGAAGGGGTAAGTGAGCCGGGCCGCAGCAGCGCTCGCGCTGCTCTCTGCTGAGTCCTACACCGGTTACCGCATTCGAAGCGGATTTGTCCCTACAAGCTCCCGCAGTCAGGCCCTGTCAGGGTCTCACTGTGCATCTGATACGTAAACACGTCTCTTATCCGGACGAGATCTGTGGCTGCTCTCTAGCAATCGCTGGCAAGCCGTTTGTGTATTTAGAGAAATGATATGTATTTTTTTGAAAGAGTACAAGCGAATTGGAGGGCCGGTCCATAATGCGTCTCATGCAGACACGACGCTGAACGGGGAGCAGCGAGCCAAAGAAGGAACAGGAAATTCCTTTAAGCACTTTTTCTGTGCAGTATTGCTGTCCAAATATGGTTGGGTCAGACACCTTCCTCCTTTGCTCAACTCTCCTGCTTGCCACACAAGTACTGTGGTCCTGGGGCCAAGTGGATTCTATGCAAATATATTCATGCTATTTACCCAGTCGCATATCAGGCAGGTTTGTGTTTGAGCGGCTTGGCCTGTGGTTTCGGGAGATTGCTGGCAGCCCAAGAGCAGCAGGAATAAATGAGTCATGGTGTTAGGAGGTAGTGGGTGGTACGGGGACTCTTCTACCATCCTGCCCTGCTGGTGCCCAGAAGCCTTGGTGCCGGGACGGAAAGTCGCGTCCCTCGTCGGGACGGCTGGACGTGGATGATGGCTGCGCGCACCAGACCCCTGCAGTCAGCATGGCGTCGCTGCGGTAGCTGGAAGCTGGTGCTTGTCGGAGTGGTATTTATATTCGTATGGTCACAGCAGGAAGTGACTAAGTAAATCTCTCAGTATTGCACTGAAATGCTCTGGTAATAGGAAGATGCGGTGAGCTGAAGTAGCAACCTGGTGCCACGTATCTGCCCACGTTGGAGGTTCAGGCTCAGCCTTATGAACCAGCATTTCCTTATTTCACATAGTTTTAATTTAATTTTTGCAGCAGCAGCAGCAGCGGGAAAGGCGAGTGGGAGGGCAAAGGCGTTGAGGGAAAAGTGTATATGTAATTATCGATTTAATTTTCCTTAAGTGTGTTAAGAAAAGCCCAGAGCGGTTGAGCCTTTTTACCTTGACAGGTGTGCGCCGAGGCCGACCGCAGCCTCACACGCTTCCCCCTGAACCCGGCTGCCTCGGCGAGCCTCCCAAGCGCTCCGAGAGGAAGGGCCGCTCCTGTTAATTAGCCATTCGCTGCAGGCCCGCCTCGCTCCCCCGCGGACCAAGCCAAGATTATCGCTACAAGCCAGGAGTCAAGGTTAGCGGTAATGATACGGTGCGGTTTCGGCAATAGGCCGAGATGGGCTATTCCCACACGCGCGGCAGCGCGGGGCACCGGGGCAAGAGCAGCACGGAAGCGCAGTTGCCTATCCTGCTCCGCGGTGGGGGGTGTTGGCGGCGGAGGCGGGTGATTTAAGTAAGGCTGTGTGAAATTAACGTGGAGGTCCGAGAGAGTAAGTATTGAATAAGCGATACTTTTGCGCTCGTGATGGGAAACGAATGCGAGAACAGAAATCAAAAAGGGGGCCCCCTGGAGGTCTCCTGGCCCTGCTCCTCTGCTCTACAGCACCGAGCCATGCATTTGCATTTTTTTGGCAGAGGGGGCTGCTGGGGAGGGGCGGTTCGTGCTCCGGCTGGGGGAGGGAGGAAGGCGCGGAGGCCCTCTCTTCGCTGCCCTCCCGGAGGCCCCAGGCTCTCGTTGGGCGACTCGAAGTACGTGCTGGCCTTAGCTCCGTACCCACGCTTCCCCTCGTTCCCGAGGAGCCTCCTCCACAACGCGATCCGGCCCACGCCGAGCAGCAAGTCTGACCCCAGCTCGGCGGGGAGGGAAGCAGCAGCGTCCATTTATGCGGTGCGAAATAGCAGGCCCATCGCACATGTTCGTGCCATGCAGGCCGCGTTAGAGCCATGGGCCCGGCCCTCGCGTGTGCCAAGCACTCTTAGGTTTACTCAGGATGGGTTCACGCAACGTTCAGCACAGTGCTGTGTCGTGACACCGCCGCCGCCACCAAAACCACCCGTACGGACCCATTGCTTTCGGTTTCTATCACCTGCTGCGCGCTGTAGTGAGCTGCACTGTCGCCCCTGGAGGTAGTGAGGGGGAGTTCTTGGAAATTGTATGCACTGCCCGGGGATGAAGCTTGTTGGCACGCAACTAGTAAGCTCAACACATTCGTACGAAGACACACACACACAAGAGCAATGTCACTGTTGCCACTAAGGGCCACACACATCCGATCGCTGTCAGACGCGGTGATTCAGAGATGCAGATCACACTGCAGCTGCAGAAACACAGTAAGATGTGCTTAGGACTCCACCACAGCGCAAGGCCGCGGCTCGGGAAAGTCGTGGAGAGGCATAGCGAGACCATGGGGGGGGGGGGCAGGCTAGTCGGGCGCTGGCTGGGGCGGATGGGGTGGCACGTGGCACCGCAGAGATGCAGAAAGGAAAGAGGAAGTAGGATGATGGTGAAACACACAGCAGGCGGAACACGTGTGGCTGTAGGCAAAGTGCAGTTTCTGGGAGTTCCCTGAGGAACGCGTGCGCGCACACACTAAGACGTAAGAACAATGAACTTTTATGCTTTTTGGTCCTTCTTACAGATGATGTTGCGCTTATCATGCACATAAGGCCCCTCAGGGATACGAATATACGACATGAATCTGCTGAACGCAGTGGTCTGGTCACCTGTGATGGCCCAGAATAACTCGTGTTAGTATGGGCAGCCACAGCACTTTATGTCTTCATAAGAGAGGCGGAGTGATGCATTATGGGCGGTGATGTTCTCCAGTTAATCACCGTTTACCACGGTATTTGTGAAAACCACCAGGAAATGTTGCTTTCCACCCACGGTCAGCCATGTAAGTGTCCTGGTTGGGCCCTTGAAATGCCAACCAGGTGTGGGGTCCGTCCGGCTTAGTGACGCCACTCTGACATTCAGCTTGGCGCGAGAAGGTCGCACCTACATTACCATCCCACGTCTTTTGCATGCAATCGATTGCGGGTTTTTTCCTTTTCTGTCGACAAGCTGTCATCTGCGGACCCCCCGGCGCCGCATCCAGCCTTCCTGTCTTGCTGCAGTTTCCTTTCGAACCCGTGCAGTGCTGTACAGCCCACTCCCGCCACTACATCCGCCGCCACAGCGAAAGCCACTTCTAAGAATTGTACGAATGTGGCTTTTTTTTTTTTTTTTTTTTTTTGCACTTTGATGGTGGATGTCATTTTTAACAAGGAAAGCAGCAGAAAACTTTCCGTCAGACAACACAAGAGTGTAATGAATGTGTGCTGCTGCACTGGCCATTGCTTTAGGCCCCCACCCTCAGTGTGAATGTTCAGGGCCCCACAGACTGCACTGTTCTACACACTCAAAGCTCTAGGTCCATTGTTGCTTCTCCTGCACCTATTCGGCACTTTTGTTTCGCACTGAGTTACAGTTTCTACGTTTGAAACGATTGTGTTTATGTAAGTGGAAACTTAACTGCAGGTACGCTTGTAGGTAAATGGAGTCCATTAATAGTTGCACCAAATAGTTTTCACAAAATCATAACATTTTAGTACAGTAGCTGTGAGCGATCTGTATAAGCTGTCCTTGACTTATTCTGACTTGTGGTATACCAAAGAATTCCACTTACGGTCAAAAATAATAAAGTAAAAGTGTTTTTTTTTTTTTTTAAGAAAAGCAAATGTAAAAAAATTTGATTTTTAAAATGATTTCTGTTAAGTAAATAAGCATCCTATTGCTGATCGAAACGCGTATACATGAACATCTTGTAATTCACTGTATAAAGTAGCTGTACGGTATGTATGTGACACTGTACTGTAACGATTGTGTAAGCTGACCGCTGTAGGAGACCATGTGCTACGACACGATGGCAGTGTCCACGAACAGCCATCTTGTATCTCACACGGTGTTACTTTTTGTCACAAGCACTAATCATCTTCCCACCACCGCCACTGCATCCCCTGTTGCGCTACCTCTGCGGCACCAACACCACTGACTGGTGACCCGCCGTCAACGGGCTCAGCTGGCTTACAGATGGAAGAGACACAAGCGATCGTGCCGCTTACACTTCTCTGTCTCGCTGTTGTATGGCTCGGAGTCCCTAAAATTCGGAAGTATTTAAATTTCATGAACAATCTGAACTTTCTTTTTAAAAGCTTAAAGTACAGCATTTATTTAATAATGGTATGGAGAATATGTTATATGTTATACTGTGGCCAGAAATAAGAAAAAAGTCAACAAATGATTAGCAGCTGTGCAGTAGTTGCTGAAAATTTGGTAAAAATTAGATCCTTTTTTGCACGAACTCTAATGTTTAAGATTTGTGCAACAGTATTTTCTTTGACATAGTTTCAAATCTTAACTAGGTTTTTACCCTCAATACAGTAAATAATTGTATTTATAGCTAAGTGTAAAAAGTCAACATTTTATGTCACTTTTGAGGAAATTTATAATAATAATAATAATAATAATAATAATAATAATGTGATCTCCAGCCTTGGCTTTTAGCTCTCTCTGTTGTCCATGCAGTCTGCCACTTTGTAATATGGGGACATCTTGGGTTCAGCAGGGTTTTGTCCCTGACAGCTGCCAGCGTGACAGAGTTTGCGAGTGTGTGTGTGTGAGAGAGAGAGAGAGAGAGCACGCATCCGTGTGTGTTCAGAATCTGTGTTTGTGTACCTCTGTGTACCTGTAATAATGCCCTCCAGGCTACAATAGACATTAAAGGCTTCTATCGGCCTCCCTGTGTCTTACTCACCAGAGTCCTGGAGTCCTATAGAGGGCTGGACTGGAGTGATGCTGAAGCCCCCAGTGGACCAACATCCCCATCCCACATGCAGGTGATTGGCATCAGATTGCTCAAGTGCAACTAGCAGAATCTTCTGAAGGCCTTCCTTGTGGGATCTGATCCCGGTCTGGGTGCTGGTTGATAGGGACTTCAGCTCTTGGAAGCTCACTGGTACTGGCGCCCTTGCCCTCCTTCAGACCTGCTGAAGAGCCCTGCCCCATTAGTGACACAGAAACCCCTTTCATTGTTTGGTTGGCCACAATTCTTTTACATTTTATGTTTATGCGTTCTGTCCCATCAGACTGTAAAACCAGGAACACTCCTAGATTTACAGTGTCCCTGCAGACTGTGAGAGAGACAACTAGGGTGTCACACGAAGTTTAGAGCATTCGCAAAAAGTCTAACAACGAAATTGCAACAAGTAATAAGTTATTTCCAGGGAGAAAGTTATATTGAGACAGAAATGCTGATAAAACAGTAATGTTTCTTTATTGTGATGGCGGTCATCGCATTCAATTTGTCAAAGGTGTCAGGGCGATGCTACCAGTCCACCTGTGAAAATTGAACTATATGGGGCAAACGTCCACGCTAAGCCCTGCCTTCAGAATACCGTGTGTGCGCGCACGTGAGCACAGGCAAGCAGCAAGACGCATTTCTGCCATCGCCGGTTTCCTGTCCCGGACTCTCCCTAAAGATTCCAACTAGCAGGCGCCGCACCCGCCGCTCATGGCTCTGCCACGGTAACTGGGCTCACGGACAGAACACGTCCAACTACTCTGGGGTTTTTTGGGAGCTTGTGCTAGTCCCCCACCCCCCATCATCTTCCAGGTGATGTGAAGGTGTTTTGAAGCCGTTACAGATGTGCGGGATCGAGAAAGCGACGGCCGCTGAGCGCCACCACACGCCGCCCCGGCAACTCCTGTCACTGCCGCTTGTTTTCTCGGCTTCATCAAAAACAGATCACGGCTTTGCGAGAGACAACCCTGCAAACTCATCAGATTTGTGAAGGCGCCGACGAGGCTTTTGTTCGCTCCATCTACATTTTGCTTATGCACCCAAAATGTGCGCTGCGCAAAGGCGCCGAAGGTGGTTGCGTTGCAGAAATAATGGGGGGGGACTATATTCATTCCACAATTACCTGAATATGCATTAGTCAATGACAATGTTTGGACCGCACGTCTTTTGTAAATGTTTTCTTGCGGGAATCTCATGAACCTTGATGTGTGTGCGCATGTTCCTGCCAATGTCTTGAACCCACAAACAGTGTTTTTTTTCCTTTACTCTTATGCACTCATGACAGAGACGCTGGTCCAGGCCCACACTTGCTGAACCACAGGGCAGCAGGTGGCAGGGTAAGATGGACCCAGGTTTGAATCCCCTACTGTCGTACCTGTGATCGAGGCATTTGCCACCTGTTTAACCTGGTAAATCATTGTATAGAGTGTGACGCACAGCCCTGACATTAAGTGTCCCTGGATGAAGGAGGCAGATTAATGAACAGATAATATTGTTAATAATAACGATAATGGTGATTCGGCCACGAAGCTGCGGCCCTGCTGGCCTGGCGTCAGGATAGTTTTCCAACCACTGCAACCTGGACTTGGGAACAGTTATAGACAGCGAACGACTGAGAATAATTCAGATTAATAACAGACCAGGGTAGTCGCGTGGTGTCCGCTTTGCTGCTGCAGCAGCCGTACTAAGTGCGTGCGTACGTTTGTTCCTGTGTATCGTACCATCAGCCGGGTGACCAACTTGGTAGGGGACAGGCAGTCAGTCTGCCGCTTGACCTTGAGTCCCAGCCCTCAGAATGCAATCTGCTGGGGCCTCACTGGCCGAGATCCCCGGCTGCACTGGGTCCCGTCCGAGACCCCTCCGCAGCCAGGGCGTTCCCTTGTGCTCCTTTGACCACAGGAGTACGGCCCGGGGTGGACTCACCTGCTTCTGCTTTGTGGGTGTCTCTCCAGCAGGAGCAGGACGGCATGGAGGACCAGAGCAGCACCCAGAACCAGAACCAGGACAAGCGGTACCAGCTGCCTGTGCCGGACTGCCAGGAGCAGGTGGGTCCCTCGAACCTGAGCTTCCTGCGCAGTGGCCTGCCGGGAGACCGCCATGCAGTATAAACAGAAGTAAACCTTTTAAAGGGCTTTGGTGGAAATCGTCGACCAAATGAATGAAAAATGTTTAGAAATGGCATTGCGCTCAGAAAGCAGCACGGCAAATGACTGCAGATCGCAGGTGTCCGATCGGGGCTGCGGGGACGATGGCGGCCCGAAGCGACGTCCTCGGCGCCGGCGGCGATTTCCGGGGCCCTGTAATGTATTCTCCCGTAATGCCGTGCTGCTGCTGCTGCTTGGGAATTGAGGTTAATGATGTCCTCATTTCTGAAGCTGACATCGCAGTTCCTGCATGGGGTTTATTTGCGAGATAATGAATATTTGGTGCCGTGGCTGCCATTAAGCTGCAGTTAAGCACGATTAGCGGCAAACCCGGCCCGCGCGCCGCCTTGCTCATTGCGTCCCCCTCCCTCGCGCAGTCGCACGAAGGCTGCCGATGTTCCATCTTGTGCTGTCGCAAGCATTGGCCCCTCGTACCCGAACTCCCCGTATTCCGATTTCGCCATAACGGCTCTTGAAAGTTAATACCTAAATGTTGGTATGCGAACAAACTTTTTCTGTAACAGAATTTTCTTTATAGAAGCTTATTCATGATAAAAACCTGAAATGCGAATGCAAATCCAAATTTTAAAAAATACCGTACTGTAATCAAAGTACTGTTATGTATTATGATAAACTGTTCTGTGTGCTGTTTGGCCATAGCCGCAAACAGAACCCCCTTGTTGTCTTATCAGCTGTTTGCCTCCGCTTTTGCGTCGTGCATCACTGCATTCACTGCGAGTCAAACTGGAAAATTTGGCTGGATGCCTATCGGTCCTCGGAGGAGGAGAAAAGAATTTTGCACAACCAAAAATCCTTCCTGTGCTGGACAAAAAACTTGAAAAGGGAGTTTTAGTGCAGCAAACGCAGTGATGTCACAAATTATGAATATGCCAGCGACATGAAAAGGAGCCTCTCTTTCAACAACGTGAAGGCAAATTCCCTTTTTTTGGTGCTCCATGCACCCCTTCCCACTGTTTTACACACCTCTGTTGAAGAAAACCAACGCAGGCACATCCCTCCTCTACATTGCGAGCCTCTCCACCTCATTTACTGAGCACCCAGTAAAAGTAAATCTAAAAGTAATTTTTTTCCCAATGCTCCAATTTATTGAAACGCTGAAAGCGGCGCTAACGCTCAAACTACCCTGTGCTCTACGTGCTGTACCGCGTGTCGCAAATATGCTTGTGATGAGCGCAGTAAGCATTTCCCATTGGGTGACTGCCGTATACCGCGTTTTTCATGCCGAAGCCAGGGGTTCAGGGTTAATGGGCTGGGAGCGCATATTTAAAAAAATTTTTCCCCCCATTTAAACAATGTAAAGTAAGTATTTGGTGTCCAAAATTTTAGTATCCAACTCATTTTCAGACAGAAATTTGATTCGGGCACACGAGGATTACAATGTAAAACCATGATAAATAATAAATGAACACAACATTTTTTAGGTGAGGGTTTAAATCATGAAAATAAGGCCCGTTTTTTATTGGCCACAGCAACGCATGCGGGCAGAGACACCGAGAGGTCGTAGGTTCACCTGCATGCCGTGGGGGCTGAGGGTCACGTGGTGGCAGCGCATCACAGGTATGACCGTAGCCCCCTGTCTGTTGAGTTCCACACGGGTGTCCCCGCACGCCAGGATTGCTCTGAATTATCGTGCAGGTCAGAGGGTCATTTTTCAGGTGGAAGGCACATATTTGCACAGGGAAGTGCAGCTGTAGCCCAAAGCATTTTTCTGCCAAGTCTGTCGCTGTGAACAAACGTCTCTCCGTGACTCTCCATAATCTGAAAGATTAAGCTTTTTGGTTATTACATTTAGTTTGTCCCTCAAAATAGGGGGAGGGTGCATTTTTGGAAGCCCGTGCTACCCCAAAAATAGTAATCTTGAAGTCTGAATTTGCTGTAAGTGTTGATTTACAAGTTTTGAATTTTATTTTGATTTGTTTTTATTTTTCTTTCACACAATTTTCTACAATCCATAAATGGTTGGTTTAAAAAAATCTTAACATTTCGACACTGTCTTCAGCTAATTTATAATTTTATGTAAGGCATTATAATTACCAAAAGCAATGACTGAGGACAATGTCGAAATGTTAAATTTTAATCCAGACACTTTTGAATGAATTTTAAATTGTAGAAATTTGTGTTTTAAAAAATAAACAGCAAAAATCAAAATTGCTCAACTATTAAATCGGAGGGTAAACACGGGCGACGTTCGGTCTGCAGCAAACTGAAGTTTAAGAAAAATTAAGAAAATGCAGGTAAAAATGAAATGTGCAAGGTTTGCATCTCAAAGTTAGACTCAACTGTTTATAAAATGAGAAGCAGGTTTCCGTTTGAAATTGCTGGAGTTAAATTCTCATATTGTGCATCCATAGGTCAGGCACGTATCAGTAAACGGCCAAATATGTTGTTTTTGCCCAAACACGACATGGGGCTGCTGCATCAGGGCTTTGTGAGCTCCTGCAAGGAAGACTCATGTTGCAGGTAATTAACTTGGCACTGACACTGGGGTGGGGGCGCGGGCCCAAATAGCAGAGCCTTTGTCAGAGTTGATAAAGTAATAACATGTCACACGATCACATCGAGCAGCTGGCACAGCCACCGAAACTGGAGTTTTCATTATGTTCCCAGGGTCTGGAGAAGAAGAAGATCTAGTTTCAGCAGAATGTAACAGTTTGGGATGGGATCCAGACCCAGTTCCCCATACAGGGAACCAGCAAGGAAACTTACAATCATCTGGAACCAGGGGGCTGGAAGAGGCCCAGCTGGTTTCCCAAAGACCTCCCAGTTGGACGGTTGTTGTCAGAAAGTTTTTACTCTGGAGGAAAATATGGTTATGCTTATTGTGGTTCCGTAGCAGAAAAGAAAGTAAACATTTGAAATGAAAAGAATAATGATGGACTTTGTTTTCAAATTGATTTCAGCATCACCGGAACAATGAATTTGGGTGGTGTACATCCACGCTTGGTGGAACCGTCCTGTCCTTGAAGGGCTCGGAGTAAGGGTGCAGGAGGCAGCTCGCGTCGATGTCCTGATGTTCTGACCGCGCCACATTTACATCTCTGTTTCTGAAATGCAGGGGACGTAAGCATGATGGGACTGTGGCCGGAAGAAGGGTGCAGGGAGAGTCTGCTCAAACCTGCACCGAATCGGGTGTAATTGTCAATGTGGGTTTTTGCATATGGAAATGCCCAGCTGGGATCTTCCCATTGCCAAAACACATCAGCTGGGCTGTGTCGGTGTCACCTGGCGTTAGGTCTGACACCCCAGGACGGCAGGCGTTAAATGCGCCCCGCAGTTGGCTGCGCTTCCCAGTCTCCCCAGACAAGCGGCCGCAGTCCCACAGCAGCACGAGTTACCGCGGTTACAAATGGCATCAATATGGCTCCGTTGTCACAGGAGGGTGCGATGCGAAACATGGCGAGGCGTCGGGCAGCAGACTGCACGGCCCTGCAGGGAAATGGCCTTCGCAGCTCTCCCGTTTAAAAACGCACTGGCCTTCTGTGTCCGCAGATCTTACGTTTTCCCACGACCGCAACTTTTCCACAACACTCTGCCTGTGCTTCTGCTCTCTTCCCCAGGGTCCCTCAGCCTCCCTAGATTTTAATGCAAGAGAGATTCACTTAGCTTCAGTGAGTTCACTTAGCTTCTCCTTGAACGCAATATTCTATAAAGCCTACTTGTGTTATTAAAGAGACACCTGTAGTAGGAGGAGCGCTGCGCTCCGCCACCTCTGGCTGTGAAAGCGTGGCATCAATTGCTTGTCTGTATCTAAAGTGTTTCAGTTGTTTAGCAAATTTTCTGTTGTGTACATCACATACGTAATAAAAGAAGAAAATTGTCTGCCAGATAAAAAACTAAAATCTAATAGAGAAAAGATAACAAAAAAGGCTCAAATTTATGCTTTAAAGTGAAGTTTTATTCCAGTCTGTGAAAGTTATTGCAATATTATTGAAGCCAAGATCTCTTAACAGTTCAGAGCTTCTTGGTTAACAAACAACATTATTTATTCATATATTAATAATTGTTTTGCTAATGCATGAGAACCTCTCACACGGTTTCTTTTACACTACAGTTTGAGTATTGAGTTCTCCGCCATCGGTTCGGTCCATCGCGATTTGCCCCATCGGCAGCTAAACCTGCAAATGAGCGACGCGTCGGCCAGGAGTTGGCCTGAGAGCCATTCATCTGGAGCGCCTCCTTCCCAGGTGGTGGATGTTCATGTCTTGGTTCAACTCGGTTGATCAGCAAGTTTGTAGCATGCAGAGGTGCCCATTTTGCGCTCTTTCCCAAGGTTTTCAGCCTTTTAAGCAGCAGGCAGCTTAGAGGTTCCTCATTTGAACCCCTGATAAGAAACCTATGAAATATTACTGATTTAATACAGTAGCTGCACCCCTTTTCCATTTTGCCTCTCTTCCTCTTCTCTGTCCTTTCCTTTGTTTTTACCAACATATTTTGGAGTCTGTTCATTGCAATCTGAAACTGCCAGATGTTCTACAATTTTGCGCGCTGTCCCATAACCCCAGAGGACAAAGGCTTGTAAGCGTTGCTCACGGCTGAGTCCTGGTGCAACACGTGGGGGCCGTTCTGTGTTAAAACCATACCGCTTCTTGGGAGGTGGTGCTTTCCCAGCTTCCTGGAACTTCTTTTTTGTGAGGTCTCAGAAAGATATTTAAGGCTTAAAATCAGGCCCCAGTGTATTTGTCACCTTTTCATTGTTTCAAGGCTCTGGAAGGGCAGCACCTGATGCCACCGTGACTTTTGGCTGCATCCCAGGGCCCCTGTTGAAGTTTTAAGTGCGTACGTGCACTCGCATCCCGTTGCCTTGTTTGCGCTGTCGGCCTTTCGGATGCTGTGTCAATAGTCGCACGCTTTTGCTGTGCAAGCCACCGTGTGTTTTCCTGTAGTAGGAACTGGATGCAGCAGTTTGATTTCAGCTCTGCCTTGATGGCTTGAGAACAGGGACGAGGAGCCGACACAACCAGAACTTCTGTAACATGACCTTTCCTTCAGTACACACGCATATTCAGAGGAAGTTTGTCAGATTCATGAGCAAGAGCTGCGTAAAGGTCGGTATCAGTCATCTGGGTCGACAGCTCTCCCAGGTGTCCTGCCTGCCAGACATGCGTTCAGGTAGACAGCAGCCTAACAGGGCCTCCGCTACGTGATTCTGTGCTCTGCAGGGTAGCGCTCATCTTTAATTTGTGTGTATGGAGGTGGGCTGGCAAGAGAAAGGTGCTGCCTCAGGCCTCTTAGCTGGGAGAATGGTTTGTGTTGAAAATCGCCACCAACAGTTTGGGCGGCTAGAACTGAGAGCCCCAAGACCGCAGTCTCAAAACCGATTTCCGTCTCATATAACTCTCCTGTTTTATTTTAAAAACAGTACATTTTAACTGTGACAAGACTCTGGAGGAAATGTATGATGTTTGGTAGGATGAATGTTTTCTTTCTTGATTCACTCTCCCTAAAAGATGTCTGAAAATCCCTGCTTCTCCGCAAAGCCACCCGAAATACTGACTGTCCGTTAACTCCTCCCCACAGAGGAAGCTGCCCGCCTACCCATACTGCTCGACGCTGGCCAACTTCCGCATCGAGAAGAAGATCGGCCGAGGGCAGTTTAGCGAGGTGTACCGAGCCACCTACCTGCTAGAGGGCAAGCAGGTGGCCCTGAAGAAAGTCCAGGTAATGGCCCTGTGGGGCTTCTGGAATGGGAGGGGCCAGGAACTGAGAGACATAAAGAGTCGGAGGGTATGCTGGAGTGGCCTTCTCCTCACCTCCACACTTGAGAAGGTGTATGTGAAGGCGTATATGAAGTCTGGGTGGTGTCACCTGCAGAAGTTCTTTGATGACTGCAGTAGTGGGATGTATGGAGAAAGGTGATGAAGTGAACTACCGTATAATTGAGGACTTTGTTTCATGGTGTAAGTCAAACCACCTCCAGCTTCGTGTCAGCAAAATGAAGAAGCTGGTGTTTCATCTTTGCCGTGTAAGGAGGAACCCGTGTGCCTGGTTACTGGCATGTGGAGGTGGACCGGTCCTAGCAGGACATGGGGCTTCGCGTGAGCAACCAGCCTGGTCCCACTACACAGACGCTCTGTACAAGAGCAGCTCTGCTTTAATAGGAGACCGAGGTCCTTAATGTTCGCAGCAACATCGACCACACATTGTACCACATCACAGTCACTCAGTGTGAACTTTACGCTGCAGTGCCAAGGGGGAAACTCGGTCAAGTCACCAAACAGCAGTTTCTGTCGTGGGGTCATAGCCCTGATTCTGCGGAGGCCGTGGCAGAGGGCAGGATGAGCAGGAAGCTACAGACTCTAATGGACACTGGCTCATATCCCCTAAATGATGTGACCACTATGAACTGTTTTGGCCACCAGGTTCTTGAAATTAGAAGCAGTAAGAAGCGCTTCTGGGGGTCCTTCATCCCGACAACCATCTACGTCTAATAAAATATTTATTTATTCATTTCTTTACTTTTGTTCTTTTTTACTTATTTGTTTATTGTTATGTGTCCTATAAAATCAGCTGCAGGGTGAATTTCCCTGTGGGGATCAATAGAGTTCTATCCCATCGTGAAGATAAATGTATATTTTATCTTGTTTTTTCCTAGATATTTGAAATGATGGACGCCAAAGCGCGGCAGGACTGCATCAAGGAGATCGACCTTCTGAAAGTGAGGTTTCATTCCTTTAACCTCAAGTCCAGGTGTATTTCAGTGCCTAAGTACGGACAAAAATACAATCACATTTCCATTACGTAAGCATCATACGTAACATATTTGGAAGACACATTATATATTAAAGTTGTGCAACTAAGAAAAGAACAAACGCAAAGAGATGAATAAATGGGGGAAAAAAAATGCTTCAATAAATAAGAAAGGCATTCCTCACCGATGGGCTTTGTGATGTTTAAATGACTGAGTAATGAACGTGGTGCCTTGAGAAGGTGGAGTGGGGGTGGCTGAGGCCCAGGCTCGATAGTGCCACGTGTGTGTGTGTTTACGGCCGTCCGGAAAGAGACCGATCGCGGCGCATGTCACGCTTCTCTTTGCCATCCTCAGTCCGAGAGCCCCGGTCAAACGGGAGGAGCTCCTTTTCCTGTGTGCAGTTGTAGGGAGAAAGAAGGAGGAATACCGTATTTTCTGCACCATAAGGCGCACCGGATTATAAGGCGCAGTCTCAATTACGGGTCTATTTCTGTACTTAACCCATACATAAGGCGCACCGGATTATAAGGCGCATGCTAAAACATACGGTCTACAAAAAAAAGGTAACGGAAGCAAAACAGTGAGTTTAGTTGAACTTTATTCTACTATTTAACAATACACACATTATTTTTTATCTTTGTAATCCGCTGGCAGTTGCTGCGCCACGGTAGTCCTTGCCTTTTCATCTTTCATAAAACGAAAGCACCAAGACGGACCTCCTTGAAAGTTTTCGATCTTCATGTCTTGTGCTATCGTTATTGCCTTCAGTCGAATGGTGACTGTAGAGACGCTTCTCCCGGCTGTTGTTTTGCAGCATACCGGTAGTATACCTACCGGAGGCGTGGCGGAGGTAAGCGTACGTATCACGTCCTGTTGTCTGATTGGTTTATCGCTGCCAGTATACGTATTACGTCCCTGTGTCAGCGGGAAATGGTCCGACAGTCAGTCAAGCGGAGCGTTTATCGAAGTCGCGCAACAACATTTTGACAGATTTTGGAACTCGGTGCACACATAAGCCGCACCGGATTATAAGGCGCACGGCCGATTTTTGAGAAAATTTAAGGCTCTTAGGTGCGCCTTATAGTGCGGAAAATACGGTACTTGTGCTCAGCTGGAGTGCTCAGCTGGAATCGGCTATGAGTATGAGTGGAGTTCCTCATACTTTTGTGACTGTGCTTAATAAAAGAAGTGCCCCCCCCCCCCCAGGACTGGGAGCTGGAGGCTAGCAGCTTGCCACTCCTTCCATCTGAGCTGTGCAGCGCATCTCCCTGAGGGGTTGGGCCGAGGTGCCTCCCACCCGGCAGCTGCTCTCACTAATGGTGGCATGGACCATACAGCCCCGCTGGAAAAGCATAGCAGATAGCTGTTGTAAATGTCACACACACAGAATTCGTTTTACTGTCATTTTACTGTGAGGATTTCACTCAGAGTGCCACATCGGTAAAAGACCTGACTCCACCCTAATGAAACAGGAAACTATACAAGTGTGGAAATGACAGGTGGTGTAGGGATTAAAACTACTGTCTCGCACTTCAATGACCTGGGTTCAAGTGCCTGGTGTGTTGTAGTACCCTTGATCAAGGTACCTAGCCTGAAAAATGAAAAGTAAAAAGCAAACAAGTGATTAAAAGTAAAATTTGCCCAGGTGTATAAATGGGTGAATCATTGTGAATACCTTAACAGAGAGATTTAAGCATTTTTAAAAATGATATAAACTGTCCTTGTCTTATGGCTGTGTTGGAAACCCATAGCCAGGCTGCAACAGTCGTCAGTCAGACCGTATTCGTGGCTTAGTTTGCCAAATGGTAACTTCTTTTCAAACATTGGTAGAGGATTTTGACCTTTTTTTTTTATTTCTGGTCACAGTATTATGGTCATATTATCCGCTCCATTATTAAATAATTCAGTGCTGTGTTCTTTACCGGAGAAAGGAGAGGGGAGGGGCTCCGGTAGAGCAAGTGTCAGAAGGCGGTTATTGGTGGTGCTGGCTGTTTGTGGGCGGGGCAGGTGCGTAGCACACAGTCCAGTGCGGCGTTCACCTTACACAGTCCTTACAAGACTACACTGTGCGCACCATGCAGGTACATGTGCGCAGTTTTTTTAATGCGTTTTCACAGCATTTTTCCTCTACAGTATAAAGTGAGCTCGTCGTAACTGTAAATGTTTTTTATGACGAAGTTGGCAGACATACGTTATGGCATTGTGCTGTACGGGTACAGTACATTGTACTTTTCAAGATGTTCATGTATGAATGCTTTTTTTAAGCTATAAAAGACTCATTTGCTTTCCAGAATTAATTGAAAATATTAAAATTGTCCATTTCATTTTTGAGCCATTTAGACTGTTGTAAGTACGAGTCTGGCGTAAGTCAAGCACCGCCTGTATTTAGCAGATGCTTTTCTTTAGTGTGATGTACAAGTTGGTAAACTGCATTTCGCAAACAGACAGCAATAGAGAAATACGATTTTAGAAGTGCAGCCATTTGGTCCATTACCAACATTTTTGTTGACGCACGTGAGCTTTACTGCACATTAAACTGACAAGGAGCCCCGAATTGCTCAGCATGAAATTCGAGTAAGAAACTTTTTTGCGTAACAGCACGACTCTTGGTCCAAATTAAGTTCTCAAGTAAGGGCTCGCTGTGCTCCTTAGGCCCTGTATGTATGCGCGCACACAGCGGTCCTGTTCTCGGCAGGACTCGTGTTTTTGTTCTGGTGGCACAAACACCTTCTGAGGGAGGAAGGTTCACCTGGAGAGATGGGCAGTAGCTGCGCTGTGT
Source organism: Heterotis niloticus (assembly GCA_018136845.1). NCBI lineage: Eukaryota > Metazoa > Chordata > Actinopteri > Osteoglossiformes > Osteoglossidae > Heterotis > Heterotis niloticus. The sequence goes on from CM030899.1 coordinate 30,229,651, forward strand.
GCCCTGTGTCAGTTTCACTTCCGTTTGCCGCGGTCACCAGTGCTCTTGGCTGCCAAGGCGCTCAACGAATACTTGGACAGGTGAAAGTGGAGAAGTCTTCTCTTCGGGTTTCGTTGCAAGGATTTGCTTTCATGAATTATGCAGACGCGTTGCTGTTGTTGTGCGCTTCTGTCTTGAGTGTTTTCATACCTGCTTAGTGAGGTAGCAGCTGACTGACCAGTTCCCCTGAAAGGTTCATTTAAGCACTGCAACAAAAACACGGGCGTCTTTTCCGGGCCTCATTAATGCTACGGGGTGAAGGAAAGCCACGTACGCAGGTGAAGAAACACCTAATTTGCAGCTATCTCAGCAGGGGTGACACACTGAGAGGCCGGGGGGGTGGGTGGTTAAGGGGCTGCTGGCACCGAATTCTGGGCTGGCAGCTAAGCCTGATGGTCTGCCAGCAACAAGGCTGCATGCCAGATTTGTCTGGGGGGTCCCTGCATGCGAGCAGCTCTGCGGGTGATTGGTCGGCTGCCACAACCGGGAAGCGGGTGGAGTCGTGGAGGCTGGAACGGCCTGGAGGCCATCAGGGCTCCGAAGAAAGGAAAACATCACCGGACGGTGCATGGTTTTCCCTCTTTAACAGCTGATGCTAAACCAGGCGGCAGGTGGTGCGCAGACCCAGGTTGAAATCCCACCTCCTGCCACTGTACCCTAAGTCAAGGTTCCAATCCTGAACCAACACCGGAAAAATAATCAGTCGGTTGCGTTCATGGGTAAGTGAAGCTGCTTGGAGAAAAGCGTCAGCTAAATAAATGTAAGTGTAACTCTGCGCCCCCTGCAACTGTGTACAGGCCCGGCAAAGCCGACAGGCCGTCTTGGTTCCGTTTGTTTTACTCGGCACGTTGCTGTCTTCAGGTTCTCACGCGCGGAAGCACCGTCGCAGCCACTGTGGACGAAGTTGTTTGTCACTCTTTTGTGCCACCGTGAAGATGAAGGGGAAGCGGATCCGTGGGCTGGCGTAGTGTGGCAGCACACCGGCAGCTAAGAGCAGGTGACAAACAGGCTAAGGTCTTGGAAGTGTATCCTAAAGGTTGTTGCTCCTACAAGATGCTTGACTCAAACCTCTCCGGGAAAAGCCTCCCTGTGTAAATGGGTGAAGTCGTCCCTTGGTTTGGATCCGGGTGTCACGAAACGACGTGCGCAGAATGCAAGCAAAGCGCTGTTCGGTCAAGCAGCTCCTTTCGCAGGAAAAACGCGGGAGGATCCTTCATCTGCTCTGCGCGTACCGTGTTTTCACCGCATTTTCACGTGTGGCGGCCGAGAGCCAAGTCTCTTTGTGTGCGATGCGCTGAAAGGTGCGCGAATTTCATCTCGAGCGTTGCCCCTCGGGAAGACTTCAGGTGAGAATAGGGAGCAGAGCCATACTTTGCTGCATGTTGGCGGGGGCAGGTAACTGGGAGGCGGAACGCGTCCTTGCTTAATTAACAATGAATTGGTTAGCGGCGCAGCGCTTTAATTGCCCGTCTGTTGCTGCGGAGACGATCGATACGCGAGCGCCGTACGAGACGGAAGCCGGTTAACCCGTGTCTGCCTCGCCCGAAAAACGCTTTCGTAGACAGAGGTAAAGCGTGCTGTCGAAACGGCAGGGTTTGTTTATCGTTATGGCTGTGCATTGATAAAAAATGCACCGCGATGTTATTTGCTGGTAGCGTTTGCTGTTTGGACCTTGCCCTGCTATTTGGGCATTTTAAGAGCTCTCTTGGATGACAGTGAGGGGGAGAAAACATTTGTCAGCCTTTGCCAGGGTCGTAGCATGAACGCAGCGCTGGGCCGCACGAGTGACGCCCGTAGGAACGTGCGTCTTGATGTGAGCGTGAGGCTCATCGCCCTGGCATCTTATTGAATGTTCCTCCTGTGAACGCATAACAGCTCAGCCCTTACTTTACTGCGTGGCCTCGATCATTAACTTCCTTCATTCTCATCGCCATAATGCTGTGCCGTCATGAATGACATAACTACCCAGCGGTTGAAATGGTTAAAGTAACCTTACTATAGTACTTTTGTTCCTCAGTTTACCAACACAAGTCTGCCCTTTTCTTTCTGTTCATAAGTCCAAAATCATGTTTGTTGCTCCATTACAGTCAGTACGATGTACATATTTGCAGGTTAGGTTCTGTTCTGTAAAAATATCTTTAACAGCTATGGTGCAAAACACTTTTTTTGTTCACTTAAAGCTACATAAACTACTTCAAAATGGGTGGAAACGCAGTCTTCACAAAGGATTGTTGACCAGCGCATCCCATAAACATGCCTGTTATTGACCCGTGATGACCAGGAACTCTACTCCGGAGTCTGGAGACTAAAGGAAGGAAAGTGGAATTGAGTGCAGTTCAGACCCCTCGCAGTCCTCTTTGCGCGTGGGGGCTTTTTACTGCCATCTGTTGTCAGGGCCTCTAAACGCCAGGCAGTGCTGCTCAGCCTTTTGAGTGCAGAACCAGAGACTGAAAAGTAAGGACACTAACAGGAGTGGCTTAATGGAAATGTTAATAATAATAATAATAATAATAATAATAATAATAATAAAATGGGAACTGGCGTACACCTAACAGGGTCAGTGAAATGTTAATATTACTAACAATCTGCTAATAATCCACATGACTTGCTTTGTATGAGTTGTGCGCACAGGATAAAATGTCGAGAGTTTTCGCAGTTGAGAAGACATCATGTCATCACCTTTAGGCTGTCGGCTGAGCCCAGCTACACGGTGACCTCGGGTCATGGTGGAAGGGCTGAGTTTGCGAGGCGCTTCATCCGCGATGTGCAACCTGCTGCTGGCTTCCGTCTTGGAAAAGCGTGCGGACAGTCGACCCTGGCGCCGTTTGTAGCCCTGATGTGCCAAAGGGTCAGTTGTCCACATTGGAGTGCGAGCGGCAGCGCTGCTTGCGTAGACAGGATGTCTTGCTGTAGAGGAGGCTGAGTGGCCCGTGGACGTCAGCATCTGTTCGGATATGCCATCCCGTTGACGGCAAAGAGCCTACCCTGGTCACCTCCGTCAGCGGGATCCAACAATGCACACCTGTGCCGAGGTTTGGGAAAGTTACCTCAAGCCTGCTGGATCAGTGCTCTGGTGGGCTTCTGTTAACTCTAGATGTGCTTGACCAAACATCAGCTGTCAAATGGCCGAGTTTATAGCTTTTACTTTGCAGTCCCTGTGTTTAAGATAATATAAAACTTCATCTATCCCTAGGCAAATTCTTATTTTTTCTCTGAGGATGGGTTTATGTCGCATTTATGTTCTTTGTCAAGTTGTAGTTTATGTCTAAGGACTTTTTTCCTTGTGTTGAACATGATGTGTGCAAAGGGGTTATTGGAAGTCTGTTGTATTGGCGTGTGTTTCAAAGGCTGTGGTTTTATCGAGTTAAACGATGGCTGCTTTGGACAGTGGAGTCTGATGAAATGTTTGTGCTTGAAGGAGGGTCTGTGGTTATGTTTACCGGGATATGTTTGTTTGTGGCAGTGAAAAGCAGAAAATGTAAAAACCACACACACACACACACACACACACACAGGTTTCCTCATTTCACAGTCGTAACCGCACCCCTGGATGTCACTGTAAATGACTGGAGACTCTGTGTTTTGATCATGTTGCAGCAACTGAACCATCCCAACGTGATAAAATACCTGGACTCTTTCATCGAGGACAATGAGCTGAACATCATGCTGGAGCTGGCAGACGCGGGCGACCTGTCTCAGATGATCAAGGTCTGTCACCAACAGCTGCGCAGCCATTACGACTGTCAAGCACAGCGAGGCTATACCTGGGGGTGCGAGTTGGGGGAGTGGGTGGGGGGCTGGGGGCTGGGGGGCCTGGACTGCAAGCTGCGCGAGCGGGACTGACAAGCAGCCGCTATCCCACCAGCCCTGCCACCAACTTGTCACACGGGCGTTTAACAAACTGCTCGCTCGGGCATTTTGGCTCTGGGTGCACCTACGTACGGCGCAGCGATTTTTCGGTTTGCTAATATTTATAACGGCGACAAATGCGATCATAAGGAAATCCTAAAGTCAGGCTGATATGTAGAATTTTTAACCGAACGGGTTTAAGTGTTCCGACCTGAATTTTTCCAAGAGCTCAGAAATACTTATTAATCTTTAAAATTTCCCTGAACGGAAAAATGAAAAATACGTCTTCGCTCAGTTTCCTGTATGTAAACAAATCCGGTATCATTACTGACATTTTTTCTCATTTTGAGCGGGAAGAGCAGTTAAAACAAATGGCAAGAATATCAGAATAATGTGTCAGTTTGCGTGACGCACATGTATATACTTGCTTTTTTATTCGGCGAAAGCAAAATATTTACATCATCTACATGCAGGCATTTTTTATCGAGATATCTGAGGCATCGTACAATTATCGCTGCTAATATGCACATTTGAGTCAAGAATATTGCTCGGTGCGCTCAAGGCAAGAAGACATAAACATTTGCTGTTTTGTGCATCAAATATGTTTCGCCACTTAATTCACGGGCTGGGTGTTAATCGGGCCTCGAACCTCATTCGGCTGCCTTTTCCAATGGCTCCTGACTGGCAGCTCAGACAGTGGAGTGCAGAGGGTTAAAATGTTAATGCGAGATAAATAATTCTTGTGATGTTCGCCCGTGTCGGGGCTGCGTTGGGCGGTGCGCGTGCGCATCAGTGCCTGTGTGTGTGTGAAGTGGTGTGTGTTGCCGCTTGCCAGATCCTGCTCATATTTTATGTATCCCCCCTCTCTTCGCCAGTACTTTAAGAAGAAGCGACGGCTCATCCCTGAAAGAACAATATGGAAATATTTTGTTCAGCTCTGCAGTGCCTTGGAGCACATGCATTCCCGGAGGGTGATGCACAGAGGTAAACATCCTATCGTGCCCCTCCCTCCCCCCTCAGGCTTCCCCTTCTCGACTCCTTCCTCTTTATCTCCGGTGCCTTGGCCACCCTCGTTCCTCCTGTCCGTTCCTGCCTTCCCCTCATGGGGACCGCCGCCTCTGCGTCTCTTCTTTGCCCCCAGCACCTCCTGATGGATGCCGTGCCTCCGTACGACCGCCGTGTTCTGTTAGCCGTCCGGCCTAGTGGTTGCGCGCTTGTTTGCTCGGCTGTCGGCGCTCGTGGGGAAGCCAGGGATGGCGGTTTAGCGCCCCGTACCCCAAAAGTGCCCAGTGGTGCAGAACAGCCACTTCCCGTCTTGCCGGAACGCCTCTTTTGGTTCCTGCTACAGCTGGACCAACTGCTTACAGTTTAGCAGGACACCGTTCCCGCATACAGTGAGAAAAGACAGTACTGGGGGGTGGGGTTCCTAAGAGCTGAAGTCAGTCGGCAAGAATGAAAGGAGGATGCAAACAGGTGGAGCAGAACCCAGTGAGAAGTTCCTTTCTTCACAGAGGGAATAGACTGGGGTTTACAGTGAAATGCGGTGTAAAAGCACTGCAACACCACAAGGCCCAGTGTAGTTCATTTACTGACTTTTAGACTAATTGATACCAAGACTCACAGAGCCTGCAAAGGTGTTTTGTGGTGCAGAGCAAAGTTGAAGGAAAAACGGGTTTGGGGAGAGGGCAGTGTCCTTAGACAGAGAGAGCGGGTAGTGAAGTGTGATAGAGCAGGTGAGGTGTACAGTAGAGTAAAATCCAGTAGAGCAGGGATGGCGAGCGTGGTAAAACCAGACCGGATCGACAGATATCGGGGCGCAGCAAGAGGAGCCGGACTGAATGGAAGCCCAGCCTTTAGGACCTGGTTGAGGGCTGAATCCTAATCCCTGAACCTGCCTTCCTCTCTGACACAGACATTAAACCCGCCAACGTGTTCATCACTGCCACCGGCGAGGTGAAGCTGGGAGACCTGGGCCTGGGCCGCTTCTTCAGCTCCAAGACTACGGCCGCACACTCCCTGGGTGAGCCGCTCGCAAACATGCGTGCACAAATGCTGCCTTGCGCATGCGCAGACGCACCAGGGTGCAGGTTGAGCCGAGTGCTCGGCGCAGGGGACAGTTGCGCGGTAGATGCTCACTTTGGTGGATCGAGACTCGCGCTGAGGTTTGGTGGCATCACCAGCGAGGGCCAATTTAGTGAGACGTGAGGGTGAATGATGATCTCCTGGTGAGACCCAGAAAATACACAGCAAATTATTGCTCTTCACGCGGAGGGCGCAGCACATGTCAGCTAGCTGTGTTCGTGTGCGAGTGAGAGAGAGACTGTAAATAGATTATTCACAAAGCAAAATGTTTTGTGGCTGCTTAGTTCACTTTAAGAAGGAAAAGAGAACTTTTTTTTTTTTTATGTTTTTCAAGCTCATCTTACTTGGATTGAAGTGAGAAGTGAGCGTGAAATCACTAGAAAGATAAATGAAGTGTTTCTGGGTTCTATGTATTTGCGTCCATCTTTGCGTCCTTTTGTGTTAAATTTGAGTTTGCGTCTTCATCGCATATGACTGTGTGTGTTTGTGTGCGCGCGTCCATCTGCTTGCGTCCGAGTGTGTTTGTATGCATGTGCGCAAGTGCCCACGGGGCTGCAGGACCGGGTCCCACTGGGCAGGATTACTCCCCTGCTCGCCCCAGGCCACAGCGGCTACAGGGGATTAGGCTCGCAGCCCCTTGGCCTGCTGGATTAGCCTGGCGTGAAGGCGGCAGCACCTTCTCCATCCTTTATTCCCCTCTCGTTCCCCCTCCCCGGGCGCCCAGAGGGGGCGGCTCGCCTGCACGCATGGCAGCTAATTGATGCCACAGGACCCCGGTGCGGCTGCAGGCCTCATTCTCTATTCCGTCAGTCGGTTGCTTTTTTGTGCGGGGGCGTTGGCTGCCAGTTGCGCACAGTCTCCGGGCCCAGTTCACATTAACTTGTGGACTGAAACTGCTCCCATCCGGCCTTTTCCTCGGACACAGAAATAACCGCGCAACCGCGGCTGTGAAATTAACGTTGACCCTTGAACTGTGAATGAATTATAAGTTTAAACGTTAACTTTTCTAGAGGAGGAATGGTAGAAAATTGAGCCAAATATATTTGTGCAGGGAGTGAATTATTGAATTGATAAACAATAATTATTAACATTGTCAGCTTTAATTTTGGGTGTGGCGTTCAGTACTCAGAGAGAGAGTGAGAGAGAATGGTGGTGCAAAACTTAAATCATTTTATCAGCTACACAAACGTGGTTTTTACACTGCTTATACAGCCAAGTGATTTGTACTGCAGCAGTTCAAAGGAAGTACCGTGATGAGGGTATTGCGGCAGAAAGCGGATTTGAACCACGGACCATTGGGTGCATGGCGACAGCTTGAACCACTACGCCACCTGCTGCCTCACGAATGGTATTTCCATGCTCACAGTTTCCTTACATGCAGGCATAGTGTTAGTACTGCAAACATAAGAAAACTTATCTGTGTATAATAATTATAATATTGATAATAATACAGTATTTTAATAAGCGAACATTTGTCTTTGTATTGCACAGCTAGAGCGAACCAAAGACGGCCTAGTGCAAGGGGGTTGGGGTCAAAGTGCAGTCGGAGGGTAGCTGCTGGTTTAAAAACGGCACGCGGAGGAGGAGAAGGAATCAATCGTCTGAAATGGGTGCGTGTTCGTAGAAGCCCAAAAAGTGACGTCACATGGCACCCCCTCCCCCCGCCCGGTGAAGGGAGCGCTGATTTAATTTTATTTATCGCTTCCTCTGCTGCGAAGTGGAGGCCGGCTGCTGTGCGGTGCTGTACGGTGCGGTGCGGTGCTGCTCTCCGGTACAGGATTCCTCATTAGTGTCCGGCTGCCGACGGGCTCAGGCGGGCGTTCCTTAATGAGCTCGTCGTGGGCCCCGTGCCCGGGTTGCCCCGGCAACAGCGCCGAACTCCCACCCCAAAGGTCAGTGACCCAGATGTAGGAGGATCACAGGCCTTCGCGAGCCACGTTCCTTCTTTATTTCCTCCTGGCTTCCTCCTGTCAGCCCACCGCTGCCTTGCACCCAAGGACCGGTACCAGAGGGCACGGGGCAGCGCCATGGCCGGTCTGACAAGTGTAGCTGCCTCAGCTCACCGTTGCCGTGAGAACCGAGGCGTAATTAGAGCAGGAAGTGATGGGGAACGTCAAGCAGATCATCTCACGGCGGCTCACGTTTGCTAGTGGGGCAAAGTGACAGCACGTGGCGGGGTACTCGCACCTGTGTGTGTCTGTGTGTGGAAGAAAAAAAAGACAGATCTGCTGAACGGCAGACAACCCCCCCCCCCCCCCGGCCCTTACCTGCCTTGTGCTGCCTCCCGCTCCTACAGCAACGCGCAGCCCCGCCCTCTGGCACCGCCTGCCCCCCAGAGCGTCATCTCTCTAACTGCTACCTGCTCACTGTGGACTGTGGCTTTTTGGGAAAACATACATCTGTTTGACGTGTGGTAAACAGGAGGCCCAAGCGCCAAGGATTTTGCACTTACGAATCTAAATTAAGGAGTTTTTTGTTTAAAACGGTGCGTTAGCATCTTTCGCTGTGCGCGTGCGCGCTGAAGAAGAGCAGCTCGACGCAGGAACTTGTTGGTTTAGCAAATTGCTGAATTAATTTTGGCGAGTCGTACATTTTGGGAGTTAAAGAAACGAATAAATTGCTGCGAGTTTCCTCCCAGAACCAATTACCCCGGGTCTCTTTGTTTCGTCTCGGTGTCTCGCTCTCGAGTCACTGTAAATACGGCGCTCGGTAATTGAACGGCAATGAAAGTGAAGCTCGAGGTGCCGACTCGCGGTGGAGAGAATAGGGCAGTGAGCCGTGCTCCAGCCTGTGTCTTTTATGCAACAACAACACCCGAATTTCCAACACGTTAAACTTTTAAAGAGCGCAGTGCAGTTGTGTCTTTAAGGAACAAATTCCACTGCGTAGGCATGTTGGCAAGCGGAGCGCAGCAGACGCCACGGGGAGCGCCATACCTGTACATGGTCCGCATGCCGCGTGTCTGCAAGATTCCCATTAATCTCACAGCAGTTAAAACAGCCCGGTTATTCTCATTTGAACAGAAGAGAACTGGGTTTGGCAGCACGGAGACACAAACTGGGCAGATGAGCACACGAGAACTTTACTGATGCCGAAGGAAAGTTTGCGTTATAACCGGATGCAGCACGGGCAGACCGTGGCCGAGGTGGGTCGGGTGGCTTTCAGAACTTCCAAAAAGGTGAAAGCGTACTCCAGACTTCATTGAGCAGTGAATGCATTGGGAGTTCAAATGCTGACTTTTCTACAGACGTATTTATGCATGAAACTGCAGTTTGGACCATGGTTAAAAGCGACATTTTCGTGCCCGATACGGAAAGATAATCGGCAGGAACTCTGCGGCTCGGTCAAAAGAGAACGTGGCTTTTGCTTTGACTGCGATGAGGAGCAGACGCTTCGGACTTTCCGTTCACCATCGGCGAGCACAGTTCCAGCGAGCTGGCATCCCGGTTTTAATGGACGCGTTGATGTGCGGTGCAGATGCCCGTTCTTCTGTAATAAACGCCACTGATTTTGACCGTGCAGAATGCTGTCCCTGGCTGCGTGTCGGCGATGTGTTCGCCGCCAGCATGGCGGGGTTGGAGGGCTTAATGTCACAGAAGGAGGTTCTGAGCAGAAATAGGCCTTCGAACGATGACATCTCTGCTTGCACGAACCGCCGTGTAAAAATGCAAGTGTGCGTTGGGGGTGGGGGCGGAGGCTGTTCGTTCATTTAATGTCGTCTGGATGTTTGATGTTGTCATTGTCATCCTGGTTTAATTAGCACTTTTTTACATTTTTGGGGACAGATATGCTAATAGTATATCGTAACTGTCATTTGCATCTAAGATATTCTTTTATGAGCGGGAGGATGAATATTTTGAATGCCCTGATCGAGTGCAAAAACGTGATGAAATGGATTATTATCCAAATACTTTGTTAAATCAATAGCGAGCGGGATGCATAAAAGCCCGTTTGTGCGTTTTGTTCATGGTTTAAAAGCTGCTTTGTTGAATTTTCAGCTGAAGCGGCTTTGTGTTGCGCAGGCTTGCAGATGCGTGTGGATTAACATGGACGCTGATCTGAAGCCGTGTTGGCGCTTGTTTTTCTCATGAACATTTTTTCACTTCGGATTCTCTGGCTGTTTATTTCACTTTTTTCAAATTATTAATAAACAAATTTGCTAATAAATGCATTAATAATCATAATTGATTGATTGATTTCATTATAAGCCATGCTCTTCTCCAGCTCAGCGTGCGTCGCTCAGCTCCTTGCAGTCATTCACCTGTTCCTGCAGCAGGGTTTTTTCCTTTTCTGTATTACCGCCGCTGAGGCTAAGTACCGCTCTCGGTTTTTTCCACCACTTTGTGCCCGACGGTCGCGGTTCAGCTGCAGGTCCTTGGCCGCCGCCAACTTTTGCCGCTCTTCTTCGGCACTTGAGGCCCGCGTTTGTGCGTCACGGCGGTCCGGAGGGGCCCATCGACGGCCGAAGAAGGCCCTTAATCTCAGCTCCCGATGCCGCTGCCGTTAATTGCACGTCCAGCGATGGCGCTGCCGCTCAGTCACGCAGACGGATATCGGTGTGGCTTTGGCGGCGCCGTGGACCGGGACACAGTGGACGGCCCTTGATGAATTGGCTCTGATTATCTCCTTCTTGTCATATTGACTAATGCGCCGCATTGGCAGGCCTGGGCCATGAGACTGGAGGTGGGGGAGGGCCGTGCTCATTAGGGCCACCGGACGTGCTGAGATGGGGTGGGGGGGCCTCGGCCGAGCATCACCGATGCGATGGGTCGCAAACGTCTGCGGTCACCGCCTGCTCCGCTCCTTCGCTGTGCGCACGTGTGTTTCGCGGTTGGAGTTGCTGATATGAGGAACGTGATGATGTGAAACATCCTTTTAAGCCCCAGACCCCTGTCATTTGTTAGGTGTCAGTTTGTAAAGACGGCTGCCGTGGCCACTTGTGCCCAGGCGGAGAAATGGCCCTGCCCTCCTTCCTCGCGGCCATTCATCAGTTTGGTGACAGTGGCCCTGCTGAAGGGACGCCAGCGGCAGCGCCGTCTCGCGCCTCGGCCTGGAGCATCGCGCCGGATGCCGTGCGGCCCGTTAGCGCTGCTTGTGAGGCGTCGCCTATCCGAGATGTCCGACCTCCTTCCTCCAGGAGAGACGCGAGCGGGACCCAGAAATAGCCCGCGCCCAGCCGTAATGAGCAGAACGCGCCGGCAACGCACGCCTGCTCGGGACAATTATTCATCGCGACACATTTCATGTTTCAGAAGTGCAATATATTCCACGCTGACAGGTGCTGTAATTCTCTGGCTAAGTTATAGCGCTCCGCTTCAGTGCTGGAAACCTGCGGTTGAGCTCCGTGCCTGCATGCCATATGTCTGTGGATTTATGAGTTGAGGCCCAGCGCTGCACCGCTCCCGCTCGCTTGCCGTCAAATGATTACTGATGCGTGTGTTTGCTCGTCGTGGGTGTACCTTACGCAGGTTCTCTCTCGCTGTCCCCGCAGTGGGAACGCCCTACTACATGTCTCCTGAAAGGATCCACGAAAATGGATACAACTTCAAGTCGGACATCTGGTCGCTGGGCTGCCTGCTGTACGAGGTAAGCGGGACCTGCATCGCTTGGGCTTCGGCCCCCGCCTAGAGTCTGCCGAGAGGGTCGTGGCTGGGACACCGAGGCAGCAGGTGGCGTAGCGGTTCGGCAGGCAGGCGGATAGATGGATCGATCATGCGTAGTGCAGTGGATAGAAGTTGTTGCTTTGCGCTCCGTGCCTCCCGGTTCGAATCCCCCCCCCCAGACTGGACTGGTGGTTACCCTGAATTTAGAGGAATTTTAGGTACAAATTAACCACCTCAATGAAGTTTTGATGGTGGAGTCATTTATTGATTTTTCTGGAGTCATTCCTTCGTGGTCAAACCACCTGGCTTTGAATCCCGCATCAGTACTCTACTTGATCAATGTGCTTATAGTGAAAAGTCCTTAGCTGAGTAAATCACTGCAAGCAGCTTGCTGAGCAGAACTATTCTGAATGAATGGACAAAAATCTCAGCTTCAGTCAGTTTTCTGTTCATGTGAGTTTGTAAGCCTTTGCTTATAAATTGACCATACGAACATGCAGACACCCAAGTCTGATTCTCTGTGGCAGTTTTAATAAAATGACCACAGCAGTAGAGACAGTGATGCAATGTGGACAAAGGCTCTAAACAAGGTGGTGCTGCCCGTGACCCTGCAGCTTTCGGAAGGTGAGAATTCCACACACCTACAGGCCCATAGGACCCCTGTCTGCACGGTCGTACTTCGGACCCGGAGGAGCAGTCAGCTCTTGGCCTGTTTGCAGTTCCAGGCTCCTTTGGCCCTAATTTATGTGCTGACAGGCTATGGGGGGGGGGCTCCATGTGTCCTGCGTGCAGGAAGAACAGCGCTGCTGGGAGGTAAATAAAAAATCAATGAGGAGGAGGCCCAGTGGTTAGGGAGGCTGTCCGCTCTGCCAGAGATTAGCAGCACTTTCCAGCCTCTGCCTTCCACAGCTGGGGAGGTCCACATCGATTTTCCCTTTTCCCCCCTGTTCTCCTGTTCTGTTTTAATAAAGATCACTCTGTGTGTGTGTGTGTGTGTGTGTGTGTGTGTGTGTGTTTACCCACACTGCACCTCTCACCACTTCTGCCCATATGTTGTTGCTGTATCTCTCCACTGCATTTCATGGTGTTCATCCCAGCAAGCAGAGCACACACACTCTTCGCTCCACATGTCCTTATTTCCATGGAGGCCCCTTGGGGTTGTTCTCATTCCAGTCCCCTCGTGGTGCTTGCCGTTTGCAGGAGCCTCATTTCGCATCTGACATCGATGTGCATGCGCCTGTCCTGCTGCCGCAGAAGGGTGTCTGAGTGGCCAAATGGCTGAGGGAGTGGAGAGGAAGGGGAGGATACTGAGTCCACAGTGCATTCCGTCATGCTGAGCTGAGGACTCCATAGGGACCCCAGTAAGCTCCCCTGGGATGTGTTAAGTGGTGTGTGTGTGTGTGTGTGTGTGTGTGTGTGTGTGTGTGTGTGTGTGGTCGGTCACTGACTGCCCTTTCCCAGCGCTTTGTTTATTAATGTCTTCTAAACATGATTGGGTGGATTTCGCAGCCAAGACTGTAGACTATAGTCTCACAGGGGCTCCGACTTCCTGTGCTGGAAAAGCGCTGACATCATGAACGACCACGGCTCACCTGTCCACTCCCAGGTGAAAGTCTGTCGAATGGGAGCAAGCAACACATGCAGATTTATGGCACTGCAACAGACACCTGAAGCTGCTGGTGCAGTCGGTAAAGATGAGTTTTAATACTTGAAGGAAGTATTAAACTTCCTTCAAGCTCCTGTGTGTCCCCTCCCTCGCAAATTATCGACAGCACCTGATCAAGAGGCAAGGGCCAGATGTGGCTGTAGAATTTAAATGGAGTGTCAAACGGAGTCAAGGTTGTTGCAGTTAGCAGTTGAGTTGGGAATGAACACAGATGCTTATTTATTAATTTATTATGAAAATTTCAGAAGTCCACCCAAATGTCCCCAAGCCTGCTCACTCCCTGAACCTGGCCAGTCCAGCGCAGGCTGAATCCCTTGTGCAGGTTGTGCTCTCCTGCATGGCGCCCTCTGCTAGCAGCTGGCTAACTGTGTGGTTCCACCTTCTCATCAGCTCCATCAGTGCTGCTTACCCTTCTAATGCACAGCGGTCCACACTTTTTCTGTCTTAGTCTCGCTTAACAGGCGAGGCGGGAAGAGGAAGGAACTGTGCGCACTTTCATTTGATCAAAGGGACGCATTATTGTTCCTGACCTTTTTGCCCGTTGCACCGCAGTGCGAGGGCAGCAGTTCTGAGGGAGCAGGCTTGTTCCAACATGGATGAAACAGAAGCCCTTTGGACCGGGCCTGGCAGCGCCACAGGCACCGTGCAGGTGAAGGCCTGAGGAAAACGCATTTCCTTTTGTCCCACAGCGCAAGGGTTGTTTGTGCTCAGGAACTCCGAGGTCCGCCGCTCCGGCTTCCGGCTGCGTTCCGGGCGAGGCAAAACTTTGGAGAAACGGAGACGTTCGGATGGGCAGCAGGTCTGCGCGGCGACACCGGCTGGGTGGGGGGGGGCCTCCAGCATATGGTCGTGTGGTTGAGTTGATGAGGGTGGGGGGGCCTTCTGCTAATTCACATGTTGCCACAGAAGAGGGTCCCACCTCATTGGCTGCGCTCTCACAAGGCACCGCGTACGCAGCCTCTGCCGTGCGGAGCTTCTGGTTCTGTGTGTGTGTCGGTGGGGGGTGTGGGGTTATGGGGTATAAGCCTGTGTGTGTGTGTGTCAGAAGGAAGACTACGAGTGCGATAAGGCAGGGTTTGGCAGAACAACGGCCTTGGACCCCCCAAAAAAAAGGGAAAACCCGCATAACCGACACGCCGACTGATAATGAGCCGCAGTCACAGCTGAGGGTCAGAGGGCAAAACGATTATGAGATATCTCCTTATTAAAAATGTCGCACCTCGCCGGGTGTCCCTTCTCGGCGTCTCACTCCCGCAGCACAATTAGGTGGAGTGCGAGGGTGGAAATAATGGCCGCACAATGGCGGCATTAACCGTGATCGTATGAGTTTGACGGAATCGCTGCAATGCAGAAGGGGCGACATCGCTGAAAGCGCCTGTAGTGGGCAAGAGCAGAATGGTTTCGGGCGGAGAGATGGCGGCGGTGGAGTTGTCCGCCAAGTTAAGTTTATTCGCGCGTCTGTCCCCGTGCGGTGGAGCTGGGAACGTGAGTGAGCGCTGTTGTTGTGGGTGGGCAGCTGGTGTGTGTGTAGCAGGACTGGACAAACACGCTGCTCGACCATCCTGTGCAGATCCACAGGGGGTCTCGTGTACCAAATCGGCGCAGCAACAAAGGGAGAGCAGGAACTACGTTTCCCCACGGTGCAGTACAAGCTGCGCGGCCGTATTGTTCAAAAGCAACCCGGGTGCCGTTATGGCTTTCGAGCTTCATACGTACGATGTCCTACTATTGAATACCTGTTTTTTATTGCATTTACGCATTTACAATACGCTTTCGTCCAACGTGGCGTACAGTTGAAAATACATGTGTCGCAGCACTTTTGTAGCAGATCCACAGGGACTCTCCTCTACCCAAACCGTACAGCCTCAGGAGACTGTACACGGAACATGAGTACGCGCTGTTTGCGTCGACAAAGACGCAAATGACACGCGGCGGCGCCCGTCTCTCCCCTCCGTAGCGTCACGCCGGGGTGTTCCTCCCCAACGCCGCGTCTTCTTGAGTAAGAAAAACCAAATGTTTGGTGAAAGGACCCAGCAGCACGTCGAAATCAAAAGCCGAAACAGAAGTGCCAGATTATAAATGTAAATGAAATGCAGAATTCTTAGGTTATTGTTTTATTTATTTATTTTTTTTTTTTACATACATTTCATATTCATTTATGCATTCTTACAACCAGCGTGGTACGTATGCAGGCTTCTCAATTTTTGGCCTCCTTCTCAGCAGTCTGCCGTTGTTCGGCTCTTGGAGGCTGAAAATGTTATGCATCAGCAGTGCCAGAAATGTAATTAATTATGATTTTTTTATTGCTTGTAAGTATTGCCACTTAAAGGCTTAATTTGTATTACAAAATGATATTTATGGTCAGGTTTTTATGCTGGTGTTGAGCGCACACAGTATACTCTTCACTTATAATAATTTCTTTCTTTCCTGCTACAAAATAGATGCAAATTTACGTGGCAAGCAGTTTTTCACAATGGCCAGGTATTGCCCTGTGGTCGCAGCGCTCCAGAACTGCGGCAGATGAGGTTCTGGCCCACCTTGGGGCACGACAGGGAGTTCACCTAAGGTTGCTTAGAGTTAGGCTCTCTTAAGGTTGACCTTTTCCTTTGCTCCACTTGCTGTTCTGGTTTGTAATCACTTTGAGGACATTAACTTCCAGGTGCTGATTTTCATGGTTGTTGCTCAAGTTTCTTTATAAATCTGACCCCTTTGCCCAAGGTGACTTTCGACGCTAGGTTTCTACGTGAAGCTACTTACAGCGATTTCCAAAGGTACAGGCAACTTTTTGTGCATCGCTTCAGGGTCAACACCTTGACTGAAGCCGGAGCAGCGAGAGTGAAGTTCAGACCCGGGTCTTTCAACAGAAAGGCAGCAGTTCTAATGACTGCGCCACCTGCAGCTCTGCGACCCGTGTCACCCTTGAGCTGTGTTACAGCCCTGAATGTGGTGAAAGGGACTCAAACATCACCCTTAATGCAAAAGCGTTGTTCACTCACACCCAGTGCCAACCCTCCTGTGACACACAAGGCATGGGTAACCCTGCGCACATTCGCCACTGACCGCTCTTCCCTCCCCTCCTTTATCCTCCTGCAGATGGCGGCCCTGCAGAGCCCTTTCTACGGGGACAAGATGAACCTGCTGTCGCTGTGTCAGAAGATCGAGCAGTGCGACTACCCACCGCTGCCGGCTGAGCACTACTCTGAGAAGGTGGGCACCCGGCATCTCCGCACCCTCTGCCAGCGCCCCTCCTCTCCTCACCACAAGCCCGAGTTCCAGAAAGTCTTTAGGAAACCTTTTCATATCCCTGCGACCATTCTGGGTCCGAATTGGCCATGTGAAGTAAATGCGCTCATAATTAAGTGTTTATGTGAATTTCATCGCCTGTATCCACTCATGTGCACACCAGTGTTCGCCGCACTGCGGCGTTGCTGTCTGCCGAGGATTGATTGTTGTCACACAATCCTTGTTATCGCTCACATCCCTGCGGAGAGCCCCCACCCCTTGCTTGTTCTGTTAGCACCTGTGTGGTGGGGGGTGATGCTGGCACAGCGATGCGCAGAAGGCCTCCCCAGATGCACCTGTCGCGGTCAGTAGCTGTCAAATGCAGTTGCCGCAGCTGCACCCGCTGAGCAACCTGCTGGGTTCCAGCCGCACACCAGCTCCCCAACCAGCCACCCAGAAGCCCCACATCATGGCTGTAGAAGCCCCACATCATCACAGCTAGCTGGCCAGCGTGCGTGTGAGGACCAGAAAAGGAGAGCCCGAGAAGCCGGCAAAACACTCCAAATGCAAGCGGTCCTCGTTTCCTCTCCCAGTTCAGTCTCGCATGTTCTTCCCTGTAGGGGAAGCTGTCACTCTCTCAGACCGCCCTTACCTTGCACGCCACAGTTCCTGAGATGCTTTGATGGTGATGGGGCAGCTGCTACCGTAACTGCTAAAGTGCCACTTGCATTATTGTTAAGCGCTGTCTGAGCCTTTTCTCCAGGCTGAATTAGATGAGATAAATGCCGTGATTTACCCATTTATGGAGGTATACAGGGTATACATTTTTCTTCTATCAATTCAGGGTAAGTACTTTGCTCAAGAGTACTGCAGCACGAGGTGGGAGTTGAACCAGGAACGGCCCGCTGCAACGCAGCAGCTTTAACCCCTCCGCAGATTAATGCTAGAATCCGAGTTGCTAATGGTGCTGGTGAGACCAGCAAAGGGACTCTCAGGGCAGCAAGTATGTTCTGGTACAGGACCTGCGTGGGAAGCCCCCCACCCCCACCAGTGTGCCTCCTTTCAGAGCACTTTGAGGCTGTCTGGGGACCGAGCGCGGGCAGCCCAGCTCATACAGAAGACGATAGGCAGCAGGAGGCACAGTGAGGGTCTGGGGGCACATCGGTCCCCTTTTTGTGGCTGAAATGGTTGTGGCAGTGGGTGTTTGGGGCAGCTGGCGTCTTGTTTGTGTGACTGCAGGGTTTGTCCACGCCATCCTGTGTAACCAGTAGACTAAGGCAGGGGGCCAGCAAGCAGGTAAGAATACGCTTGTATCCAGAAGGTTGCTGCTTCATAACCTCCTCCTGACCACTGCTGCAGTGAGCCTGATCAGGGTAGCAGAAACCTGGTGCAGCAAAGGTACCCAGTGGTGTAGAAGACCTGCGAGTCACAGTAAGGGGTGGAGTGCTCAGACCGTCGTCTTCTAGTCCATTTCCACTCTGACTGCAGTGTCCTTCACCAGCTGTATTAATGGGTAAATCACTGCTAATAGCCAAGTGTATTAACCCCAGTGTATTCTAGGAAATACGGGCACTTGGGGATTGACTACTGGTAAGGAGCCAAGGTGACATCCCAAAGGCCTCATATCCTTCCTTCACCTTCTGTGTGTGTCTTGCAGCTAAGGGAGCTGGTGAGCATGTGCATCAACCCCGATCCGGCCCAGCGGCCCGACATCGTCTTCGTGCTCCAGATCTCCAAGCAGATGCAGCTGTGGTCGTCGAGCACCTGAGCGGTGGCGTGGCGGACAGCGCGGAGACCCCACACACGGACGCGAGCCGCCTCTCGCCTGACCTCGGATCAGTTCGCTTTGTTCTGTTTCTGAGAGAGAGAGGGAGAGAGAGACACGAGGAAGATGCGTGCAGAGAGACCTCTGGGATGAGCTGAGTTGGCTGCATCAGCCGTGTTTTCTCCTCTTTTATTCTTTTTTGGTGAAAAAATCTAATCACGAACTGTATAGTCACATGCGGTGGTTCAGGAAATTCACAGTAGGAACATGACGTGATGTGATCGGAGGAAAGAACGGAAGGGGCGAGGCCTTGTCCCCTATCGGCCGAGATGTTAGCAGCGTTAAACCCTCGCTTTTCTCAGCCGCAGCAAACGCGAGCTGCAGTTCAAAGAAATGTGAGCATCCTGTAGTGAGGGCTCGCTTGCTTCTGCGTACTTGCGGCATATTTCAGATACTATTTTATGCATCATGGTCTCATAACTTTTTGCTAATTCTTCATTGTTGCAATTCTAAATGTATCCTAACAAAATGTAGCTGCTTTTGTTGAGGCATTTTTTAAAAATTTGTCTGGTAGCTTTAGTTAGCTGTTTGGTGTATTTTTGATTTGAAGTTTCCTGTGTGAAGACCTTACAGGCATTTGCCATTTTTTGTTTGCTTGTTCTTTCTAAATTTTTCTTAGTGACTGTTAATGGAAGTTTATAGTCATGTCAGAGCAGAGCATGCTGTTACTGAAGCCTCTCACTCAAAGTGTTGTTTTTTTTTTTGTTTTTTTTTTTTTTTTTTACTGTGAAACGCCAAGAAGCGAACTGTGTGGCAGCATTGAGGTGCGGGTTGCGCCAAGTGATGCTCTACTCCTTTTGGAATGGACTCTCCAGCTCACCACTGTTCCTCCTCCAGGTGTAAAGCTCACACACCATTATGGATGCGTGCCATATCTGAGCCCCATGTACGATTCCCCACCCCAACTCTGTGGCATCCAAAGGCCACAGCCACCAGGCAGCCACAGCTCGACCATCAGCTCCGCATCCGTTCCTGTCTGAATGAGCGGGTCGCACTGCGTGACCAGCAGGTTCTGAACGTCTCCTGCACCTGGCCTATGACCCCGTCCTGCCTGAGAGGCTTGTGGGCGGTGGCCTCACAGGAGAGCTCGAGGCGCTTCCTGTACTCGGCGCCCGGCCGAGCCGCAGCTTAAGGACAACAGAACTGCATTTAATGTCACTTTGTTTCAGTATTTCCTCAGACTGTGCCTTTCAGATTATTTCTCCTGCTAACGAAACTTTTGGAGCATAAACCGCCTTTTTGACCTTGTGGAATCATATTTTATAGGCAACGCGAAATAAATTGCTTTGATTTGAGTTTGTCTCTTTCAGCCAGCGTGTTGTTGCAGCACGCAGCCCTCCTGTGCATCCTAGGGGGGGCTGTGCCACGCGCCACGTAGCTGTGTGTCCAACGTGACCGAGAGCCACGCTGTAAACTGCGAAATGTCACACGCAGCGCATTTATCAGCCGGTGACCTTTATGCCACCGATCTCCACACCTCCTTTCATTAGGCTGCTGGAGCCGTCCATGTCCAACACTGATGGAGGGAGCATCTCCCTGTGTCCTGGCAGCTCCTGGGACGGTCGTGCACGAGGCCACAGCTGAGACAGTAAACCGGCGGGGGCAGCAGGGACAGCAGGGGCAGCAGCGGTTACAACCAAACTCAGGTTCGCTGTTCGGTGAAGCTTACGTATTTCCGTCAGTCCGGAAAGCATTGTTAGCAGCTTAGCGCACAAACCTTCTCAACATTCACACATCCCATAGCACTTCCACCATGGAGAAAAGTGTCGGCTTAATATTAACGGTAAACCACATTCTTGTTAGAAGGAGGAAGATGAGAAGTAACATGCAAGTTCCGCAAACAGTTTGTGGCTGTGAGCTCTGCCAAGTGACGGATTAAAGGATTAAAATCACTCCTAAACGCGACGACAATATTCATGCTGTGACAAACTCGCAGGCCTTGGCGGCTGCACTGGAGAAGTTGAGCTTGGAGTTGGAGACGCGAAGAGGGAAACGGGAATTAGTGCAGCCCGTCATTCCCTCCAGTTAAAATAGTGAACTGGATGGCTTTGCTGTGCAAAACTACAATATTAATATTATTAGATTGTCATTATTTTGTAATTATTGCCCGGTTGCCAGTCACATTAATGTTTGCTCCATTTATAAAGCTGTTGTTTCCACTGCATCGGGATTGGTATTTTGTTCAAGGACACTACAGCAAGAGAGGGGTTCACAGTCCCAAACAGAACTAAAATCCAGCCCCAGAGCATCACCCTTGGTCCCAGCAAATGACCCAGGAAGGGAACGTAGCAGTGGGGCATAGCGGTCATTTCAGAGACCTCCCAGGGTCACGCTCCTGTCACCACAATGTAGCCTCAGTCCACCCCGATGTCCCATCGGAAGTTGTAGCTGCCGTGTGCGCGCAGGTTGCTGTGGCCGCAGTCCTGCCGTCCCTGAAACGCACAGCGACGCGGTGAGCGAGCGTCCCCGGTTTCTCGGTAGAGGACCACACCCCACGCGGCCCCGGGCGCAGCAGCTGCTCCAACCCAGTGGTGAGAAATAAGCGGTGCTTGGAAAGGCTGCGGGTGCCAGTTTTTTTCTTCTTCGCCCCGCATGGTGTCAGTGAGCGTACGCCCAGCCATAAAGAGGACAGCGTGTCGGCGTCGGTGCCAATGTGCTCGCGGCCACCTTGAGCATCGCAGAGCCGCTTCGGCTTTGGCTTTGGCTGGCAGGTCGGCAAGCCAGACTAACCGCGCTCGGGTCCCAGGTGAGTAACGCCGGGAAGGAGCGCGGGTTCGTATTCATTATTAGCTTTGTTGCTAACATACTGTAAATCCATCACGGTCGCCTCGGACGGATGCTGGCAAAGTGTGAGGAGCCGAGCTGTCCGTAATGAACCAATTTAATCGCAGGATGTCCTCAAATGCAGTTAACATTTAAGTGACTTTTTTAAAAAATGAAAACAGGCCTAATAGGTGCTGGATCGGTGCAGTCATTTATCTTTACTTTCAGGGTCTGCAAATGTGACATAAACAGTCGTATTACCGCAGTGTTGCTGTGAAAGAGCCGCTTAGCAACATCGGCTTCGTGTTTGCTTTTTTGTGAATAAATCGCACATTTTTGTTCCTAATATTTTGGCAGGTTTCTCAGACACTTGCAGCAAATGGCTTGAAATGTAAATGGAAGCAGAGCCGACTGCAGGGGGATTACCGCGGTGACACTGCCAAGCCCTGCAGGAACAATCTGTCACCGTTCAGCTGCAGGCTGCCTGGTTGGTGACCAGACCTGCAGCACAGCTGTCACTGGGCCGGGGGTGGCGACAAAAGCAAGGGCGCCCTCTGTGGGTGGACACGTGCGACTACACCTGTAGCCTGCTGTCCAGCTTCTCCCTCTGCCACGCTGTGGGGATCAGCGGAAGCTTCTGGAACACCGATTTTGTCTCTCTGCTTCACAAACTGGCTGAGCACTGGCACCGAAAATACACTCAGGTGGCACTTGACCTGGGGACCTTTGTGGCTGTGATGGGGCAACGCGGTAATTGGCAAGAGGACAAAATGAGCCATTGAAGAAATTGATGTTGCGAAGGTCAAACAAATCGCGGCAGTGTATCAAACGGTGAATAGTTCTGCGGCAGACTGTGTGTGTGTGTGTGTGTGTGTGTGTGTGTGTGTGTGTGAGAGAGAGAGAGAGAGAGAGAGAGAGAGAGAACACACCAGGGATGGTCCAGCAGCTTGAAGGATCGATGCTGGAGAAGATAGACTCGCAGCCAATTATTTCCAGCTTAATGGCCCCCCAGGTACTGTGGGGGGGCAGCAACAAAACGGCTGGAAGGGGGACGGGGGGTCTGGACTGTCAGCTGCCCACCGGTCACCATAGCAACCATGGCGTGGGTAGGGGGGGGATCTGGTCTGGGATTAGATGGATGGTGTCACGAGCACAGCGCCAGCAGATGACCCAAGTGTCCTGATGGTCTTTTTTGGTTCCGGAGGCAACAAACCAAGTGTTCACAAGGCAGCAGGTGGCGTAGTGGTTTTGCATACTCTCTTGCGACCGAGGAACCCAGACTCAGAACCCAATGCTGCTGCAGCGGCCCTCATCCAGGTACTCTTCCAAAACCGCCTCTAAGTGACTCAGCGTAGAAGTGTAACATCGCAAGGAGCCTTGGACAGCAATCTGTGAAAATGTAAAATAAATAAGCAGCTAAAATAAAGCCCGCCTGGGGGGTCGCTGCGGCGTCTCTCCGACGAGGCGTCCGCCAGCGCCGCCACCTGTGATTCCCCGCGTGAGCCTCCATGTCGAGCAAATAAAGCGAACACGGATCCTCCGGTACGGCTCAGCGGGGAGAGTGCGGTGAAACGTGGCCCGGCGGCAGCATCGTCTCCCGCTCCCCCGCCGCCCCTCCGCCTGCAGGAGCTGCGGCCCTTTGGAGGGTTCCCACAAGGGATCCCGTACGCATTGTTCAATGAGCCGCTGGCGGCTACGCTTTCTTAAACTATTTAAGTAATGCTTAACGCTGGCGGATGACTAAACGTGCACGGCCACGCCGGAGGTGTCCGTAACCGGAGGGTTGCGTCTGACGGACGGCCCGGACAAGGAGACTTTGAGGGTGGCGCTCGGAAAGAGGAGTCTGCACGCCAGAGGAGCCCCGCCAAAACCGTGCTGTCTCCAGGGCGACCCCTGCACGAGCGACGGCAGCGAGGAACCGCTTGGTTCCGGGGCAGCGACGGGCCGTTCTTCTGCGTCCCTCATCCACCTCCTGTCGCCGCGCTGCTGTAGCAGCTCCCCAGACCCCCACCACCGCAAGTGACTGCGTTTGGTGCCACGTGACAAATGGGTGGCTGCAGAGCCAGCTGGGGTCGGGCGCAGGGGTCTGTAGACCACGCCTGCCAGAGCAATGCCCGCTGGGGAACCGGGGGGGGGTCCAGGACAGAGCACTTGGTGCCCAGAGAGGGTTCATTACTGCGAGCGACAGGCCCTCCACTAAAACACCATCTTGAGGAACAAACACTGTGCGGGACAAAATAAATAACAGCACGTGCCGGCCGCCCGAGCGCAGGGCTGATAAATTATTTATCACGCTGGAAACACAACGGCTTCTCGCTGCTAATATCCCCACCTGCCTGTCTCGTCCTTTAAAAGATGATTTATGTGTCGTGGTCCTGTTAAATTTCCCTGCATTCAGGCCGGGGGGCTTCCGGGGGCTTCCGGGGCCACCGCGGGCCGCTTAAAGTCTGGCGTCGGAAGTGCTCCCCAGCCGGGGGTCGGAGCTTCGAATGCTGCGCTGCCAAATGCTGCTGTGAGAACCGGGCGTGGCTCGGACTAAACGCGGGTACGGCACGGTTGCGGCTGGGTCTTTACTGCCCACCGGCACCCAGTCTGACACCGGAGCCAAAAGCTCCATCAGAGAACCCAAGCCCTGGTCTGAGCTTCTTTTTCGTGCAACCAGTGGGTGGCGCCTTCCTCCTTCTGGGTTTGAATACCCACTCCTGCTCTTGTACCGTTGAGCGAAGTTCTTACCCTGAGCCGATGCAGTGAAAACGATCCGTTTTGGCCTGCCGGAAGAAACCTGCGAGCACAGCACGCAAACTCCGCACGGCCAAAGTGGGACTCGAACCTATGTCCAGACCCATAGTCCACCCGTACCACCTGCTGTGCCCCCATCAGCATTGTCCTGCCGCATAAATGGGTCACCTTGGAGAAAGGGATCGCGCTCAGTAATCGTAATAATAAAATAAAAAATAGTAACTTATTAGGTCAGAGGCAGAGATTAATGCTCGCAGGTAGACTGACCACAAACGGGCTCGGGTCTCCCGCCGCCTGGCCGCACCGCGAGCGAACTTTGTTCCGTGGCGGTCGTGCGGGCCGCTCCGGCTGCGCGCGTTCACCATAAACCATCTTAATATTTCATACCGATATTAAATATGCCTGAGTTTCTGTTGAACATCTGCTGTCTTCGGGGTACCGCCGCCCCCAGGAGTCCTGTTTCATGTGTAATTGGGTGGTATTCTGAATTAATAAGCAGTTTATCTTGTTTTTAATTGAAATAATGGGTCCGAAACACAGGCTGGATGGCGTCACGCAGCCCGTTTGGACCGGGGGTCATTTTTAAAGGAGCGGCGAGGAAAGACGCCACAACTTAGCCGTGAGGAAGGAGTTTGAGTGTGTTTGTGGCGTTTTTATGTGTTTCTAATTTCACTTTGGACACAAAGGCCCATTTGTGGCGTGCAGACATTTTGTGGCTGCACCGCTCATAAATATAAATGGTGTGTGTGTCCCCGCGCGCGTTCATCCCCCTTCTCCCATACACGCACAAAACACCGAAACGGAAGTAGACCCTGCCATGTTCGGGTCCGTGCTGCACACTCACGCAAATTTACAGCCAACCCTCGGTGTCTGAACTCTCGACATCCAAGTTTTCGCTATGGCTGTTGAAACGGAAGCGTTCGCTGTAATGATTTTTTATCTCGAGTTTGTCCGGTCCATAATAAAAAATCGAACACGACCGAATAAATAAATGCAAAAAATAAATGCCGTGCGGTGCTCTGTAACAAAAACTGCGCCGTAATAAACGGTTCCGTTACGACTTTGGTCGCCGTTTTGTCGGCCGTTTCTGCCGCCTCCTCCGTCTGAATGCGTTTGCGCAGCATTTCATTTTTTAATAAACCCGTTTAATAAATTCCGGGTGCCGTGAAGCGCCGGGCGTCCCCCCCGTATCGGAGGTCTCGTAACACTGACCTAGCGCGCAAAATGCCCCGTGCTCTACGTACTGTACCGCGCGGTAAGCGTTTCCCATTGGGTGACTGCCGTTTACCGCGTTTTTCACGCCGAAACCAGGGGTTCTGCGGTTTTGGTATTCGAGCCGGGTTTGCAGGGACGAATTAGATGCGAATACTGAGGGATTGCTGTATTCGCACACCAATAAGCAAAGACACGCACGGAAGTCGGACCCCCGGACTTGACGGTCGTAAAGCAGCGTGACGGAGTGAGGGCCCCCCTGCTCCCCACCACAGCCCCTGCCAGCCATTAGAAGGCCGCGTGTCATCTGGCGCGAAGGCCGTCCTCTCGCCAGCGCCCCCTGCCAGCAGCCGCGCCGCACCAGAGCGACGCCCCTCGCCAACACTCATTTCAGATGCGGGCTGTGAGCACGCGGTCCCTGCGACGCTCTGCGAGACAGATGTCACCGTGGCCCCGGCGGCTCCACACCGCCGCCGGAGGCGTAGACTGGGGGCAGGGGGCCGCGGAGCTGGCAGCTGCGCCGCTCGACTGAACGGAGGAAAACGCCTCCAGGCGACAGTGTCGCTCCAGCCTGGCAGCCACGTCCTCCTGCGGCCCCCGGCGAGCGGGCGCCATACCTGAACCGCCGTGCCCGATGGGGTCTCGGGAAGGCAGCGAAGCAACCGATGAGAAGCGGGACTGTGGAAAACGAAATCGGCTGCATCCCATACGCTTTTATTACATCACGCCTGACAAGGCGAGGACCTGTCCCGCTTTAGCATTTTCCCCGCATAATTTGGGCCTCCGTCCTCGTCCTGGACGCCGCGCACCTCTCCTCCAACAAAAGCACGAGTTTTCTTAAAAAACTCAAACTGTAGGGATCGATACTTGGGGAAAGAATAAAAGAAGCGCTTCCGTTTTGCTTTTTTTTTCAGTCCCCGGAGCGCCGGGCTCTGCCCGTTTAAGGGAGATCCATAGCGAGCAGCATGACAAATGAAGATGATTGTGGAGGAGCGGTTCGGTGCTTGGCATGGTGGCGATGGTGGAGCCGCTGGGCCTCCAGGCCTGAAGCAGCTCGCATCTCCAGCAATCCATAAGTGTTCCCCTGGAGGCCGCCGCTCCGCTCCTCATGAAATATGGCCCCATAAATCAGGCCCGGTGGAGGGGCACCAGCACACCTCATCATCCATCTTCCTCTGCCCGGCCGCCGAAGGGGGAGCGAGGGAGGGGAACCCGGCGGAGAGGGGAACCCGAGAGTCCCGCCGACATGGAAAGGGGTGGCGCTGCCGGGGCAGGCGAGACGAGAGCAGACCGAGGGAGGCGGGGGGGGCGAGAGGAAGCGAGGCCCACGTTATGCCGGTACGAGGGCACCCCGCGGGCAGCGTCTTCAAACGGCGGCCCGGGCAGGACCGGCGTACCCGGTCGACGGCGCCTCCGCCCCGGGGCTCGGCCTCCCCGCGTTCAAAGCAGGGAAGACGGAGCCGCGGGGCGCGGCGCCCGGGACGGACCGAGGTGCGGGGGGTGCGGCCGAGAAAGAATCCGAAAAAAACGCGCGGGTCGCCCTTATCTTCCGTCACGCGTTTCTGGCGGTACGCCGCGCCGTCGGCTGCGGAAAAGCCTCTCCCGGGACCGAGGAGTGCGCCGAAAGCAGCAGAATAAATAACAGGCCCCATTCTTCAAATGAATGCTAATTTTCTTTCAAACTTTGTTCACATATTGATGCGCTCCACGATCGGCTTCAATGGCGCGAGCGGAGCGGCCGGGAAGGGAACCCCGATTCCGGTTCTCCTCTTTTTTGCCGCCGCATTCATTAGCCCACCATCAATTAGCCTCCGTGCGCTAATTTGCAAGCGGACCCCGGCGGCTGCGGGACGGGCAGCTTTGAATCGGACCCCTGTGATCTGGGGGTCTCGCAGCGCCGCTGCCCCTCGACGGAACGCGCGAGCCTTCCTCACAATTAGTACAAAAGGGACGGGTGTTTCGCTCCGCGGATACATTATTCATATTTTCTCACCATTTAAATAAATCATGACGTTCTGGAGGGCTTAAGCTCAACGCCCAGCCCCCCCCGCCCCGCCACCAAAAGAAATGTGTTAAGCGGTGACCTTGCTGTAGTTACGACCCCTTTTTTGCTGCAAAATAAAGTGGAGCGGAAACGCGCGTCCCGACTCGTAGGAAGGCGGAGGACGGAGCGGTCGGCGCCGACGGCCGGCGCCACCTTGTTTGCGGCTGTAAAACGCGGGCGGTTTCCTTCCCGCGAGTCAGCATCCCGCCGACGGCAAGGTGGTGCTTCTGGCTCGAGCTTCCCGCCGGGAGCCGCGCTTCTTGATGTTGGAGTCGGGTCCGCCCGAACGGACGCCTCCGACCGAGGGGTGATTTAAGCTGTTTTTGGCACTTTTTAGCTTTGCGCATTATTGCTGAACAAAATTGAGCTTGTAATGCTTTTTGGAGCTGTGTGTTTGGTTCTGCTCAGACCGCTGGTGCTTCGCCGCATGCGAACGCCATGCCGAATGGCGGTCCGACCAGCAGGGGGCGTCGTGGCTCGAGCCGCTCCCAGTCTGGTGGAGGTGACTGGTTTACGTCCAGGCTCCTGCTGTTGAACTCTTTTACCCGAAAGTGACACAGCAAGACAACCGTGTGGTAAATAAATAGTAAAAAAATGTTTTTTTTACTATAAACCTTTAAGACAAATGACACACTCACGACTGTGGGCATAAACACTGACGCCACAGAATCGGGTGGACGCACTGGCAGGAGCGACCATCTCACGCTCAAAGGACACAGGTTTGAATCCCACCTCCAGACCTCAGCCCAGGTTACTACAGTAAACGTCAGGTAAATCACTGTTCAGAGCTGATCATTCTAACCAGCTTTGGTGCAAAGTGTCAGATAAATTATTATTATTATTATTATTATTATTATTATTATTATTATTATTATTATTATTATTATTATTATTAACAATAATAACAACAACAACAACAACAATAATAATAATAATAATAATAATAATAATAATAATAATGGAGTCACCAAGTCCTTCTCCGCAGTTTGAAGTGCCTGCGAGTGAGGAGTTCATTCCTGTGCTGGCAGGAGGTGGGCCTGAACCGAAGCGCATCGAGCACCGAGCAGAGGAGATGCCGGAACGTCTGACTGTGTCGCGCTTACCGTTTACGGTCCTTGTGGGAAGACGCCTTGCCAGGTTCTTCAGAGCTTTCGGGCGTGAATCTGGCGCATGACAGTCTGAGCAAATAAAACGGCAACTTGCCACCGGCTTGAAAGGATGTTTTAAAAAGCTGAAGTACAGTTGCGGATTTTAAACAAACGTTTCCGAGCAGCTTAGCTTTTAAATCCCAGCCAATATAAAGACTGTGTGATGATAAAAGCATGCGCTTGACTGCATTGTGCTTGCCTGAGCACTGAAGGTTTTTATTATTTCATTCATAATCTTAGGTGTTGCGGAGCAAAGGGGCTCAACAGACAGCGCTGTCACCCCAGGGCCACAGCACGGTGTGGGTCCGTTTCCACTGTCTGCGCAGTTTACATGCTGCCTTCTTGCTTCAGGTCGGAGGTTCCTACCCTGAGGTCCACAGATGGGTTTCAGGAGGTTCGTGAAGCACAGCATCAAGTAGCTAAATAAAAGTAAGGTAAGAAGGTAACTCTTCCCGATGTCTATGTGAAGGTCATCGGTTTTCACCGAAATACACTGATATTTTCTCAAAATGTTTGTTTGCTGTACGTGACATTTATCTTTATTTATTTAGCAGATATTTTTCTCTAACTCGGAGGATGCGAAAATGCCTCCAGTCTCCTGGCCTGTCGCAAAGTTGTACCAGGGTGAAAAACAGAACCACCACAGCCTGACCACAACAGGCAGGTAAGGTTAACACACTGGCACATAAATATATAAACTTTAATGTGTAAAATAGACTCGACAGCCAAATAGCCAAAAGGCCGAGACATAGGAAAGAATTCCTCCAGACTGCTCAATGGAATGAAGGTGGCTGCGTAAAGCTGGCTCACCTACAAATGGCACAAAGGAAAGCCGACTGCTTCGGTTCCATGCCCGGGCAGCTTGACTTAAAGAAAAAAGTTGGTAATGTGTTACGAAGGACGGGGCTCCGTGCACGAAATGCTTGCGGTCAGCTTATGAGCCCGATGCGCTGAGCGACCTCTCCCTACCCCTTGTTTGTTTATTGTATGCTGTGGTGCAAGAAAAATGTAAAACCAGTGCAGTTCTTTTACTCATGTATACCGCCGGGTAAAGAGCACGTCCACGTTCCCTAACCCTAAGGCCCTGTCTTCTAACAGTTCATTCCGCAGAAACGAACGGACTTCAGTAACAGAGACATTTTAAGATGCAACGTCGCAGGAATCGGCTGCTCCACAGGAACGCCGTTTCAGGGCCGAGGTGTTGCACGCGCTGCGGAATATCCGTCGGGGACCCAAACACCGACACTGAGAACGGGAACGTGAGACCCCCATTGAATTAAGCTGCAAGAAAGCGTGACCTTTGTCCACACGCGGGCTAGGGATCGGTCTCGGGGGGAGAATCTACTCAGACTGGCTGTGTGAGACATGGAACCAGCGAAGTTCTGCATTAATGCTGGCAGCTCCGCAGGAACCATTTGCACGCTCGGCTTCATTTGAACTTTGCGTGAGCTACGGGGGGTGCGGGGTTACAGCCTCTCCAAGTGCACCGAAAGCAGCCGAGCTCAAACCCCTTCGAGCTAAATACCGGGAAACCCCCCGCTGCGGTCGCTGGAAGCTGCTTCGGACAAAAGTGTCCGTGAGCGCAGGGGTCCGACCCGGAAAATCGCTCCGTAAAATAATGTGGCGAAACCATCTGATGGTAATAAGATGAGGACACGAGGCCTGGCAGGTATCGACCGAGTACCTTCAAGCTCAACTCGGTCCTCGCGTGACGCGATGGCCGCCAAGCGTCGGCAGTGAATCCGGGATGCGCGGGTACGCGAGCGAAACGAGTGGAATCCAGTTGCTTTGTTTATCGGTGACCAACAGGCAAGCAGGGAAGCTCATTCGCGCTCTGTGGCGTTTTCTCAGGTTCCCCCCTCACTATTTGTTGCTTTGCTTTAACGTCCCCTCCATTTCTTCCTGTCCGCCTTCTCCCAAGGCCCGAGCGCCAAAAGCCAGAGCCGCCGTTTGCCGCTGCACAAACCTGCATGGAAAGTCACCCGCGTGCCGGGCGTCTCCCTCGACACAGAGCCTTGCAAAAGTATTCAAACCCCTTGAAAGTCGTCAGCATTGCCTGGATCGCAACTCGTGTTCACGCGGGTGATCCTTAAACAAGTGCTTTTGAGTCTAGAAAATGCGGCGCCCGGTAGAAACCAGTTGTGTCCAACCAGGTATGGGCGAAGGTCTCAGCAACTCAGCAGAACCAGCATGCGAAACGGAGAAGCCACGTTTGCCCCGAGTTCCAGCCGAGGTGATCTGGCTTCTGGCTGCACAGCTTTGAGGTTTGAGGTGTTCTGCAGCCAACTGGCGTGGTTTTAACTTGAAAAGCGAGGCCGAGGAAGCTGTGGGGTTGGCACCTTTGTCTTCCGCCCGTCGTCCTGCCTGCGCCACGTACGGCAACGAGCCCGACGGGACCGCGCTTGTCTGCGACAGACGCCAAGGACGAAGGGAGCAAGAAAACAGGCGGCAAGCTTCCCTTTAATGGGGACTATTAGGCCGCTTCCAGGAAGTCCCCCCAGAGCCACGAAACGCCGCCGAAATGAGCCTCCATTTTTCTAGCCAATTACAAGTTTCGTTTCCTCGGCATTTATTACCTTTTACCGCGGTGCGCAAACGGCCAACGGCTCCTGTAACTGGGCCGCCGAGACGGCGACGGCTCCATTTGCTCCATCTGCGACCGCCACTTGACCGCTAGCTGTTGTCTGGGGGGCCGTGTGTGGATGCTGCAGTTAGAGGACGGGTTCGACCTGGAGGGAGGGGCGGCTCCCCTGGTTTTTTCGAGGTGTCAAATCGCAGGGGGGAGACAGAGCCAAGCGCTTTGGTGGGGGCTCAATAAGAGGCATTGATCTGAGGCCAAATTATGGATGCACCCTAATAGGAGGACACGCATTTGAAAAAGGTGAGAATCGATGCGTTTGGCATCTTCATGCATCTCCCACCCAGCGTGCAGCCGCCGTGGGGCTGGAATTTAAACTAAGCGGTGGGGGCGACGGCTTGCAAAGCACCGCGTGCATTAGGGGCAGCGGCGCCTCATTTGCGGCCGACGTTGCGGGACGCTCGGCTCAACCGCATCGGATGGAGGGGGCACTCGATCGTCTCTCGCGCCATTTCAAGTCCCTGCTCAGCCGATCCCTGCTTGGAACGCGAAGGAGGATCAAAAGCACAACGAATTTTTTCAGTTCTGTGAAGGGAGTAAAATTTTTTGTATGTTTCGATCAACGCTCGTGTGCTGAGCGTTTGCTGGCTGTTCGACCTCTCAGGTGGGCAACGTCCTCAGAGGATTCTTCTCGGCAAAACCGTCTACTTGTTTGGTTGCAGGTCCCTCGCTCTCCGCAATGTTCCTTGAACAAACAGAACCGTGACAAAGTGGTCGGAGCAGACCGGCCGTTTAGCTGTTCTTCAGTAACCGCGAGGCCGCGTGGCTGTAGGCTCGGGAGGTCCGGGCCAAAACCCCATCTACTACTTCTTTGTGTGAACCGCATTTCAACCATCTGCCCGTTTGGCCTCGGGATTTCGGTGGGAGAACAACCGAGCGCTTCAAAAAGATGAAACTGCCATTTCAGCGTGGAAATGCTGCGAAAGACTCTGTTAGGCAAGGAGGCTTCGGCTTGGTGGTCTTGTCAACTTTTGGGTTCCGCTCTAGCCGTGCGCAGACGGACGGCCACGAAGAGGTTAAGAAGCCAATTCTGCAAAATTTCTGTGCTTGCAGCCACGAGACAGCAGGTAGTCCAAGCCGAACATCAGCTTCCTCTCGTCCTGTTCCTCTCGTTTCCTCCAGAACATTTACACTCACTTTACCGTAGCGATTTGGCCACCGGTGACCCTGCCACCGCCGTGCTCCCCGTCCTCCCTTCACCCGGGGTTGTTCCTGCCCCCCAGTCCGTTGATCAGTGAGGAAGTGAGTGGGCAGAGGGGCTTTTTTGTGCTCATTGGCGGCTGTTCAGTTTGCTGCTGTAAAAGAGAGCCGTGGGGGGCAGGGGGGTACAAGTGGCCTCCCCGGATGGAGATCATTTTTCAACTTCGTCTCCCCGTGTCAAGCCACGAAGAGCTAATTTATGAATATGGAAGAGCCATCCAGGGGGGCAAACACACAC
Organism: Heterotis niloticus; assembly: GCA_018136845.1. Classification (NCBI taxonomy): domain Eukaryota; kingdom Metazoa; phylum Chordata; class Actinopteri; order Osteoglossiformes; family Osteoglossidae; genus Heterotis; species Heterotis niloticus. The sequence goes on from CM030899.1 coordinate 30,261,919, forward strand.
TTTGAGTTCACGCCCGTTTCCCCGTGCCGAGGCGTCGCCCCGAATGTCGTCCGCACCGCGCGCTTTTGCCCCTTTTCGGCGCCAGCAGTGTCGGTCGCGGCCTCCGGTGCTGAGCGAGCGCCGTCCCAACAGCCCGAGCAACACGCATGCACGGTTTTGGAAGCAACGTTTTCGGACCAAACATATGTTCGGTCAGACACGTTGTCGCTCGTGAAAGCGAAAACTTAATAATTATTATTAATAATAATAATAATAATAATAATAATAATAATTTTGTCATGGCAGCAACAGGGAAGCAGACCCAGCAGACTGAATTCCCACAACTTGTGGCACCCCAGGGCGCTTTCCCCACATCTTGCCAGCGTGTCACCCCAATTTGGGCGTCCGAAGGAGGGGGCCAACATTTAGAAGAACGTCTGAAGGTTTCGCCTTAGCTTTAGGCTTCCCGGTGCTGAGGAGTGGCACAAATTCCCGGCGAAAGGCATTGTGATTCCGCATTTTAAGGAAAGCCCAAGGGGGGCAGGGGGTGAACACTTATTGCAGGCAGCGTATTTACTCAACTCATTTTGGGTCTTTTTGCTGCAGCTCAGATGTTTTATGTGAGGGGCAATTTTACGTCAAAGCGACGCTTCAGCTCTGCTGTAAAACATGGCTGTCGATGGTTGCCCCGCACTTTGCGGCTGTTTTCCACCCACGGGATCGCTTGTGATTTTTGTAAAACGCAGCTAAGGTTTTGCTGAACTCTTAACACCATTCTGTCTTGTTAAAAGCAAACTTCCGGGGGAGGATTTTTGTGTTCTTTCTTTCAGCTGCTTTGCAGTTCCTCTCACTTCACACGAAGCTACGTGCTGCGCCCTGCCTGTCACTCCGTGCATTCGGTCGCTCGCATTCCTTTCTTTCCGTGACAATAATGTGTGCGACGCATCGAGGGAAAGTTTAGGCACATAAACGCCACAGTAAACGTGAGTAAAGAATGGCCGGCTAGCTGGCTGGCTGACTGGTTGGAGCAGAAGCGTGGCTGGCGTGGGGTTCGGGGCCACGTGAGTCTGGCGTCCATTTTGAGGAGCATCCGTGCCGCTTCGGAGGAGGCCGTCGAGGACGGAGCCCGCACAGCGCTCAGTTCACGGGAGCGCAGGCGAGAAGGACTCCCCCACCCGCCGATGCGTCCGTAGCAGCGTACTCCTCTGTGCTGGGGAGATGCACTGCGAAATACCCGGGGCCCCACGAAAACAAATGCTTCATCATCCGCTGTAGAGTCGGAGCTAAGAGCTACGTTCCGTCCCGCGTGCGAAATGGGCAGAAGCGCTCGGTTCGGCACACCAGCTCGGTACCCGGTTTGCTGCGCAGGTGTGGCCACCCGGGGCGTCAAAGTGCGGGGACAAAGCCGTCGGCGTCACCCGGACCCTCGCCCGCCACCTCGCCGACACCCCGTCACGCAGGTCAGGCGCCGCGGCAGACCACGTGGCCCCCTGTGGTCAGCGGCGGCCACGAGTAGACGACGCCATCTGCTGGGCACGGTAGGCCAGGGCTGTGCCGAGGGAAGCTCGGGCTGACGTGTTCGCAACAATTTTCGCACGCACAGGTACTCGTGTACAAATGGACTTGAGTAAAAGGGAAAAGTATGCAGACAAGTGCAGAGGTTCTTTTAATTCGAGTGAAGCTTTCTAATGCTACAGAGCACCAGCAACGCTAACAGTGCTAAGAGTGCTGCAGAATGCTTTAAACTCACCTTTTAAAGCATTCTGCAGCCTTTTCAGTGTAGTTAATGTGCTTTGTGACACCTTTTAGCCAAATAAATTGTTATCACAAATTCTGCTCTTTGTCGCTGCTATACAGTACATTTTATTAATATATTTAACAATTATGTTAAATCCCACCAGAACAATTTCAGAAGGTTAACTGAGCAGCTTGTACGCCACATCTACATGAAACGGAGGGCTGAGAAATATACAGATCAAGACTCCAGTGAATGAGACAAAAATTGGAAAAATAATTGTGTATTAAGACAAAGGCATTTTTAGCAGCACGGACTCGTGTGCAAATTGTGGACATTACTGTACCAGTATGAAATAGCAGTGAGAATTGTACAGTCGAAAAAACATTTACCCAGAGGGAATTACAGTGCTGATGATAATAATAATAATAATAATAATAATAATAATAATAATAATAATAATAATAACAACGGCAACAACGTACAGAGGCCTGTTGATTCTGTCTCCCTGTTTTAACTCAGGCATTTCAGCATCTGATGGATGAAAAATAATAAATTATGTTTTCAAATTAAAAATTAACAAAAATGATATTTTAATGGTTTCCAGTTAGCGAACAAGCATCTTGTGGTACGGGGGGGGCGGGCATCTTGGCCCAGGAGCCGCGGTTGCTTCCGGTTTCGGCCACTTGGTGGCACTGTGACGCGGGAAATGCGCCGAAATTCCATCCGCAGCGGAGCGTTCCGGTTCTGCACGTAGGGTTTTGCCCCTTTTGCTGTGGAAGCACGGAGTATAATACTGTACCTGTACCGCATTAACATGGTAAAGTGGTTATTTATTGTTAAGCGTTCTGGCTTGGGCTGTTTTCCACTGCTGCCGGTGTAGTCATCTATGCCATTGTTAACCAGAAGGTTGTTGGCTCGAATCCTTCTGCTGTCGCACCTGAAGGTATTCATCCTGAATTCGTACAGTAAAGATGCTCAACTGTGTAAGTGGGCCAAGTACTGTAAGGCACTTTGCAATAAATGCAACTGCTGAAAAGCAACCGTCAAAACAAGTCGGACGTTGGGTTTGAGCAACTTGATGTCCGTCAGCTGTGCAGCTGCATGAAATTATAGTGCTGGCACACCTTCAACCTTCACTTCACCGCTCTGCATTTTCCTTTAGAAGCGGTTCGGTTCAGGTCCGCACCACTTTAAAGAAAGTGCTCAGGAAGTGTGAGAGGAGGGTGGCAGAGCAGCCTGGGGTGGCACGCCTTCTCCTGGGGTCAGTCTGTGTGAACTTCGCACTTTCCTCCAGGTGCACTGGCTTCCTCCCGCAGTTAGAACGCATGTTTCACTGGAATGGTGTGTGTGTGTGTGTGTGTGTGTGTGTGTGTGTGTGTGTGTGCATGCGTGTGTGAGTGTGTGTGTGTGTGTGTGTGTGTGTGTGTGAGTGTGTGTGTGTGTGTGTGCATGCGTGTGTGAGTGTGTGTGTGTGTGTGTGTGTGTGTGTGTGTGTGTGTGTGTGTGTGTGTGTATGTGTGTGTGTGTGTGTGTGTGGCCTGCAATACACTGTGCTCGCCATGCTCTGCTTCCACTGCGGTCTGGACCACCAAAACTCTGCACCGGATGACTGTTTACTGGTAACAGATGATGGTCATGGTCACGAATGCTGGTGTTTGGGGCAACAGATTTTAATTTTACTCATTTCTTAGTTGCGCCTCCAACAAAAACCCATAACCTGAACCCCACCAGCGAGGACAGGGCCACATCCCTCCTAATCCCGATTATCCTTTAAGTCCACGTGTGCTCTGCGTCTTTCAGCGCTCAGTAAAAAGTTTCCTTCTCTTCGAGGGTCACAGGCCGCACAGTATTTTTAGCCTTCATATCCCTCAGTTGTTCTGTGTTTACCGGCATCTCAGTGTAGGATTTGCAAGTTTAGCAGCAGAACTGCATCATTTGACAGCATAGGAGCATCTCTGAAAGGGAATTGTTTACTGCTGACTTTTTGTGTTTGATGTTTTATTGTTCTTGAGATGTTGGCAGAAAAGAAGACATAAATGTTTGTGCCATCTTTTCTGCCATTGAAATCCACTGAAATAAAAAAGCTCTAAAGTGGCTTTACTGGAATGCCCTGTGCTTTTGCAGCAGAGGCTGCTTGTTGAGCAGGTGGCTTCAGACGTGTGGCACTCTTTTACCACAAAACTTTACCACCTACCTGGCTTCTTTCTAGCTAAGCTAACTGAGCCTGTATGGCTCAGAATTGACCATAAATGCGATGTTTGTACAAAAACGTACAGCGGCTGCACAGAAACATGGAACTGAGTGACGTTTACACGTTTGTAAAGTTTGGTGACTTCAGGCAACGTCATCACATTTCAGACTGAAACGGTTATGGGCATTTACTGCTGCTGAAGTTCACCTGGACAGGTGACATTGCTCCAGCGTGCAAAGTCGACCGGGGTGGAGAGACGGAGGTGAGCTGAGGCCTCCCACCCCCTCACCTCCAGCACTCCTGTTCGGACCCTTGGCTACAGCTGGAAAAGGCGCTCTTGGTGGACAAGCGCCCAGCAGGACTCACCTCTTGGTTCTCAAGTATTCCTCTTCTTTCTGTGCCTTTCTCTGCTTTCCTTCACAAGCTATTCATTTGCGTAGAGAGGTTTGGAGTATCGGTGGCCTGACAAAGGGGAGATGTGCCTATTAAAAAGCTACAATAGTTCACCTTCAAGCAGCAATGCGACGTCTTGAGAAAACGGCCCCGTGTTCGGGGAGTTCAGAGGGGATCAGGAGCAGATTCAACTTTTTCATTTATTTCACAGGAAACCCTGAAAAGATTTCTCATTACAGCCAGGCCTGCCTTGTGTTATTAATTTCCTTCTCCTTGAGACAGAAATCTTAAGCGTAAACTGGAAGTTTCCCGGCGAGTGGACAGTCGAGTGCTCAAGGGTCAGGGGGCACAGAAAGGCGGCCTGCTGTCCTCCTGCTGGTCATGCTGCTGCGTTTGTGGCCTGGCTGGATGGACAGTGGCCGTCCCCTCATTCCCAGCCCGCGTGTTCACGCCGCAGCATTCCGGTAGGTAGAGGAGCTAAATGGGTCACCTGGCCCGCAGGTGGGCAGCCACAGCAGTAACTGAAATGTGTGAGCAAAAGCTTTGCAAATGGCAGCTCTGAGGTCAGACGGTCTTGCTTTGGGTAAAGATGCCCTTCGGCAGCAAGGAGCAAGAAGCGGCACTCTTCCTCACGACACCGGGGCTGCGGTGCGGGTTCGACTTGAGCTCAGCGTGCGCTTTGTATGTCCTCCCCATGTTCACAGGGGTTTTCTCCAGATGTCTGGGTTTCCTTTCACAGTCTAAAGACACGAATTCCAGGCGTGTTGGTGCGTGCGTGCGTGTGTGTGTGAGTGAACGACACTGTGTGGCTGCCCGGCGCTACACTGCTGCCCTGACCACAACGCACCCTGCTGCATAGCCAGTGCTTCCAGACACTTCCTAGCTGAAAACAGATGAATGAATGTGCTGTAAGCAAATAATCGTATCAATACTAACACGACTGTAATACTGGGGGTTGTCAAATAAATACTTTTTCAAATTTGTCCAATTTAAAACAGGAAGTGCAAAGAGAAATTGCATCCCTTGCAACAAAAACACGAGCTGCAAGCAGCGGCCGCTTAAGTGAAACGGGGATGCTCGAGGCTTCGTCTCACTGCCGCTGCAGTCGCCTCTCCCAGCAAGGACCGTCGGGCGCGACCCCGCCTGCCCCGGTCACCTCTTCGTGCGCAGTTTGTCCTGTTAACTGCATGCACTTAACACGTTTACTCCCCTTCGGACCCTTTCGGGCTGCAGCGCTGGGCCCTTCCTGCCAGTTCTGCTTAACTGACCAGGTGCTGGTGAGGATGTCTGGGGGTCCCTGTGAGCTCCTCGAGAGCCATGTGTTTTCCTGCCTCGGCCATCGTCTCCGGTCGTTCCGACCGCAGGCTGCGATAGGGACGCGCGGGGTCAGTGGGTACACGGTGACGTGTGACCGCTCCGTGCGGCCGGCGCCTCCCACCCGTCTCCCACCCTTTGTCTTGCCTCGTATGTTTTGCGGCGCTGCCGTGGCGCCCGTCTCCCTGGTGACAGCTTGGCCATCAACCCTCCGAATGGGCGGGGCACCTGATGGATGGCCCGCGAGGGGCGGCCATTATAAGGCGTGTCTGCGGCTGGCCGATTAGGGCGGACAAACAGCCCTGCAGGACGCTGGCTTGACAGCAGTGTTTGTGTACCGTGGAAGGCTCTGCCATTTTCCTTGTGTAGATTTATGGATTCCCCCAAAAGTGCTCTCCGACCATTAATTCGGTGTTCGTCTCTGAACTCCCCTGAAAACGGGGCCAAGAAGGGCTTCTGTTCATCGGGACCCAAGAGTGCTTTCTGCAAGGTGGATTGACTTCAGTCCAAACACTTTTTACCACATTGTGAGGAATATGGTGGCCTTCGTACACCGGGCCACCCACAGTCATTTACCCATTGACTGTTTTCACCTGGGTAATTTTTACTGTGCCTACTAAGGGCGAGTGCCTTGCTCAAGGGTTCTTGCCGAAGGGATTCAGATCTGGGACTTTGAGCTCCAAGGCAGCCAGCCTAGCCGCAGTGCCACCTACTGAACGTCCCCAGAATCAAAGCTGCTCCAGGTGCCTGCTGTGGATCTCCTTTGTGGCCCCCCAAAATCCCCTGGTGCCCTGTGCTTGCTACCGTTTTCTTTCTGCGGTGTTACTCTGAGTTGTAGAAAAGCATCCGATAAGAGAATAAATGTGAATGTTCTGCTCTGCATGTGGCATCTTCACCTAACAGCTGAATTATCTGATGCTGTTTCCACTGCATTTGTCTGTATTTAACCATCGTCTTTGTCGAACTTACCGAACAGCAACAAGCTGCCTGTTTCTAGAGCAGAATAGTGCACCATAGTGGGTTTGGGTTAGTACTTTGATCTCAGCTGCCGCAGCCAGAGCAGGGGTTCAAAGCAGGCACCTTCAGCTTGTGATGCAGCAGCCGAAACCACGACAGCGCCCCACGATGCAGCGCCAAAAGTACGCCGATATTTGTATGCGCTGTGGTCCGTGCACGGTCCTCATGTTATCTGCCACCACCCTGCTGTTCTCCGGTTTGTATATTTCAATTTGTTTTCTGGATCCAGGAAAACAAGTAGCCAACGACTTTCCTATGGACACACAATGACTACGAGGCTGCCGTGTCCCAGAATGCACTGCTCTTCGCAGCCAATGCTGGGAAAGAACCCCGGTCTCCTTGGCCGTGTAGCTTACTGCCCTTTTGTGTTGGCTAATGTGCAGCTGGAGAGTGTTTGACGTTGTCATGCCGCTCTTGAAACTGTCGAGTTGCCATGGAGATTCTCCGGGCAGCTAGAAGAACGGGGGTTGCGCTGGAAAAGTGGGGAGGGCCGGTCATTTAAGCCCTCTGCTTCGTTTTTCCCAGTATAGTGGGAATGTCAAATGCGTCTTTTTCATCTTTTGTCCATGTTGCCGCACGCCGAGATGGCCGTGGCCGAGCAGAGCAACCGGCTTGTTTGCGTACTTGAAGCAGCTTCGCCGAGCTTGATGAGGACTGACTTTGGAGGCTGATGCTGCATGTGTGAAAGACACAGGAAGAGCTGACTGTTCTTTACAGCAGTTTCGAACCTCCACCGTAGCCTGTAACAGACTTTACGGGATTGAGGCAGTGGGATGAGGGCGAGCGGCCCTGTGCTGGTGCTCTGGTTCTTTGGGGAATGAGGCCCTCCAAGCAACAGGCCAGAAAACATGAAGACGCGGCACGTTTATGGTCTCAAGCAAAGTGGCACACCATTATGTTCGCCGCTGTTGCTGTTTTTTACGGTGCGAGAGAAGCACTCATTGAGGTGGAAAAAATGCTGATGCCCCCCCCCTTTGGCACCCTGGCGCATGTACTGCTCACTGCTAGTGTTAAAGCGTTAAAATGTTGAATTTCTGTGGTGAACGAAAGGTTCCACATGATACTGCTTGTATAAAAATATATATATATATTTCTTTAATAAAGGGGACACAAATTTCAAAGGAACGGCAGGAAAGCAGCAAGTGAGCCGACGCGCACCCCGGGCAGTGAAACGCAGCTGCGAGGACCGCTGTGAATAAAGACCGCGAACTGCCACCGCTGCGAGAGCCGCTCAGCCTGACGGTCTGGTAAATGCGGCCGACAGAAAGCACACCTGTCAGGCACTGCGAACGTACCTGCAGGGACTAAACAGGAAATATTGTACCTGACCTCCTGGAGGAACCAACAGTTTTAGCAGTAGTACTCACAGTTATACATAAATGTTGTGGGGACAGATTAGGCCTGGGGGAGATGTACTGCATCCCTGCTCTTTCATGCCTATGGTAGCACCACCAACAAACTGTTCTGTGGAGCTTCTTAAGTGCCTTTGTCAAAATTCGGCCCTAAAAATCGTCACGGAGCCCTTTTATACTCTGTGTTTCAGTGTTTACGCACACCTCCTACTCATAGTTCTGTGACAATGATGTCACTCATTGTATAGGTACTGTATATATACAGTCGCACTCTATGTAGTATATATAGTAGTATACTGTACGAATAATAGTATCGGCACCGAATGTGTAGTAGTGTCTGCATGCTGTATGCGGTGAAACGCTGAAGCATTTTCTACTGTAGCTCATGGCTTAGTGGTTAGAGCTGCTTCACCGTGCTTGAAGGTCCCAGGTTAAAATCTCATCTCCTGCTGTAGTGCCCTCGGAGAAGGTGCTTAACTCCAGATGCGGTACAAATGACCATGCTGTAAAAATAGGGAAATGAATGCACAACTAACTCAGGATAGTGATGTAGTGTTGATTTAGCACCAGCATTAACATCTGGAACGGAACTAAACCGAAGCTGATATAAACACGTGCGTATAACTATATTTATCTGATAAATATGCTGGAAACGGCGGCCTCGATTCTCCTGGCCCTTGTGACCCTTGGTCAGTGTGTCGAAGGTGGCTGCAGTGGCTTTACCATGACAAAAGAATGCTTTAAAGCCGCTCTCTTTTGCACAGTTTTACTTGCTCCATGGTCATCCGTTGCCCCGGGATCCCTCACATGCCCTTGTGGCCTCTGGCTCAGGTCCGAGGGAGGGCGTCTTCGTGGCCCCCCGTTGCCTTTATGACCCGGTTGGTAATTAACCAGCGCCGTGGATGCCGATGTCCCGCATGAGTCATGAGCTGGGAGCCATGTCCAGATATGCTGGTCAGCAGCTAGCAGAGCAGCTCTCCCCGTGCAAAGTGGCGGCGCTGTCGTCCATTGTGCTGGTCGGCAGGTGGCTTAGCGGTTGGCAAGGGGCCGCTGAGCTGTGTTGTCTTGGTTTGAGATCGATTTAGGACTGCCTTAGCACGTAGCAAAGAGGTTATCATAGACCATGTGGTTAGAGATGCCACGGGTTTAGGATTAAAGATCTCTTCCATTTGCACTTGAACCAGCAACCGTTTGCCGGCCCTTTCACAAATTCTCTGACTGTGCTGGTCGACTGTTAGCATAGCAGGTTGTGCTGTGATTAAGGAGCTGGGTGTGCCAGTGGTTACTGGTTCACATCTCAGAGCAGCGAGGAGATGTACTGTATATATATGCAGCTGTGTAAATTGTGAATAGCTTGAGTTTATGTGTTGCCTTGGAGAAAAGGGTCCGTTTAATGGATGTATTTTTACTACGGTTAAGGCACATCATCTGGATACCGTAAAATTCACACTGCTTTGTGCTGCAGTTCTTAGTCTGTGATCCCCATGCAGTAAAGCGGCTGCTTTAATTTGTTGAAATGTCAGGCCTGTAGCCGAGGGCTTAACCTGACGTTCTTGTGGTTATAGAGTCCTTGTGTGTGTGTGTGTGTGTGTGTGTGTGTGTGTGTGTGTGTGTGGGGACATGTGGGTAGGCCTTGAGGGAAATGGCCAAAGCTGCAAACCTTGTACAAGAAAAAGAAGTTTAAAGTTTGATCAACACAAACAGGTATAAGACATACTGGAGTGTTTTATTTCTTATTATTTAAGCTTTATTTATACTTTGCCACTGAAGATTATTTCATTATTATCGACATTTCATTGAACTATTCTTCTTCATTTTGGCCTTAACCAAATGCCACCATTCCCACACTAGGTGGTTGCCGTTGGGTTGGTCACGAGCAGGCAGGCAGCTGGAGATCGAACAGGGGGGCAACAGACCTACGCAAGGCCACCCGTGGGAGGACGGGAAGTGGTCGCCACCAACACACAAAAGGCCACTTATAAATCCTCAGAGAAGGCTGAGTCCCGGATCCCATGGAGGGGTCAGGACTGTGAGGTGAGGGGATGGGCAGGCTGGGGGATGGTGGGTGAGGGCAGAAAATTCCCCTCCATAACTCAAGTCATTCTGCTCACTCAGATCTTGGGTTTCCTGGCCTCTGAGGAAAGTTTCCAGGAACCTTGGTATCTTAAAGCTGAGCAGGGCCAAAAGATTTGTTCAGGCAAACCCTCAAAGCAGCACATAAATTTACAGTGGACATCAGATATGCCATACTTTTCTCAGTATTAATGAACAAGAATGTTTTAGAACATTTGTAAAAGTAGTAAAGCAGAAGACTGCAATGGAATAAAGAATAGATCATATTTCTCACCATTATCACGGTAATAAAGGAGATTGCAGAGGTCCTTTTCTGTACGTCAGTTAACTGAAAAAACGGACAGGTCAAGAAAAAGCCTCTTCCATTAAAATGCGTACAACTGGATTTTGGTTGAAAACCTTTACCTTTTACCTTCAGGTGGATTTCTAAGGGCTACATTGTAACGTGAATAGTTAAACTTTATTTGGATGGTTTTTACCTGTCTAATATGTCGCGCCACGCAGCCTGTACCGTGATTTTCACGTATGCTGTTTACAACGTATTTTGCTTTTATGAAGTTGCTCTGTTCCGCTGCAGCTGGAGGTGAGTCCGTGCGTCACCGTGGAGGCAGTTGCACATTCGGGGCTGCTTTGGAGGTGGTGAACCAGGTTGTCAGATCAAGGGAACCTCAGCGCTTTTTGTCCCACAAGGGTCAGTGAGGTCAAGCCTCTGGGTGTGTGTATGTGTGTGTGTTTGTCCAAATGGCCTGAAGTCTTTTAAAACAAAACAGAACAAACAGAAAAACAGTTAGACAAGAGATTTCTGTTCAGAGAGCAGAGCAAAAACAAGAGGTTGTGGAAGGTGGCCTTGTGTCCCAGCATGTGTGTAGGATGTTCTGGACAAATTGTATCCGAATGAAAACACCACAGTAAAATGGCAGTGAATGGGAGAGGGCCCGTTGTATGGCAAGGTGTGCGTATGGATTTAGAGTGAAATACCCAGGGGGTTATGCTGTCTGAATTTCAACTAAGCCATAAGGGAAGCCGCACCAGATAAAGACGGCCAAGAATGCCCGTCGCCTCTCCCCGCAGCCATCGATGAAGCCCCCGTGCCAAGTCTTGACGCTGCTTACGCCAAAGGGCCTCCTGTGGACAACAGTTTCATTTGCATGACAAAAGCGAGCTGCTGAATTGAGGGTCGAGGGGAGGAAACAGCCTACTGGGGGAAAGAGGAGCTGCATCTCCTTCCTGGGGAGAAGTGCTGCCCTAGGGAACATATGGTGGAAGGATGTGCTAGGAGCTGCGGAGAACTTGGACCCTGGCCGGGCGGCAGAGCTGATCAGCCAGGCTGAGGACCCCAACCATCGTCCAGGACGGCCAGCATCGCCGTGGTCCCATCTGCGTCCAAAGAACATCTGCAGGCTTCCTTGCGGTTTCAGCCGAGGTTTTATTTTACTGCGGACGTTGTTGAACAGTCACGTTTTTCCTAAAAGAAGGTGAGTTTAAGTGAGCTTCTACTGTCTGTACGAGCTTCTGAGATCATACTTACACAAATCCACACTGAAGTTACTTTTGCATGGTTCTCTGCAGTTCAGTTATGCAGCCTGCTTGACAGCAATGTTTGACAAAAAGAGACTTTGTAGCTCATGACAGTGAAATGTTAGGATTAGTAAAGTGTCTCGATGTATTTTTAAAATAATCTCCTTATTGCAGATATAAACATGATGCGACTGTTCCTGAGAGCAGCCATTGTGGTGCCTGTTTTGGGGGTAAAAAAAATTTAACGCCATTTCTGCCTCAATAGCTTTACGCTTTTTGCATGTCTGTTTGTTGAGGAATTCTGTGATTTTTTTTTTTTTTTTACGAGATCTGCAGTAACCAGCAGAGGACTTATTGCAGTCATTCTGAGTGTAAATCTTGAAGTGCTTTATTTAAGGCTAAGCTCCTGTTTAACTGGAGATTCTGCTTAAAAAGGGGCGCCATCATTTCTTCTTCACAGCTTCTCATCCTTCATCCTTTTCGTTGAAAATGAACAGATGCTCACATAGTACAAGAGAAAAAGTGTTCAGTAGCATCTGAGCTGCTTGTTTTCACCGTTTCCTCTGAAGGTGATGGTCAGGAGTGAATACACACAGCCCTGGACAGACTTGGGAAGACAGGACCCCTCTGGTAAGTTCTGGAACCATCTGTCTGTATTATTATTATTATTATTATTATTATTATTATTATTTGGTGGCATTACTACTCAGGGAGCAGCACTGCTGTCTCACAGCACATGGGCACCTCAGGCTTCCCCGCTTTTGCTGAATGCCTGCTTGCTCAGTATGGGGCATGAACCCTCAAACCGGTGGGCTAGGTTCACACTGGCTGTGGCTCTGTGAATGCAGCAGACTGTGTGAAGATCCACGGCCACGGCGAGGTGTGAGCAGACTTCTTTTTGATCGTCAGGAGTTCCCCCAACCAAGCCCAGTAAGCGCCAGCTGATCTCGTACGGGCAGGAGGCGGTGTTCCAGCTCTTCAACGTCTCGCTGGACTTCTGGCACGCCCAGCGCTTCTGCTCCACACAGTTTGGCAGGCTGCCTTCCGAGGGGTGCCAGGTCGATGCCAGCGGGGCTCTGCAGCTCATGAAGGAGTCTGGACTGGGGACATCTGTGTGGGCCATGGAGCCTAGTCCACCCAGTTTGGCTCCATCAGCAGATTTGGAGAAATGTGAGTTTGTGATCATTACCCTGACCGCTTGGCGCAAAGTTATGAGTGGTTTATCTCATAAGGTGTAAATATATGAACCTCAGCCATACTTGTGCTGACCCCTGTATATTTATAAGCAGTTTGGACACAATGGGCGTCTCAGTGCAGTTTTAGCAATTCAATTCAGTTTTATTTTTACATAGCGCTCTTCTCACTGCAGTGGCACAGCCACAGCAACACCAGCGCAGGTGAATCAGCGTGTTTTCGTAAGCACTTTTACTCAGTCGGCGTACGGTTGCTTATCGCAGAGCCCAACCACGATGCACTTAGAAGCAGTTTTTGCTGAGTTTTTTGTGAGCTTCGTGACAGCCTCGTGGCCCAGCAAGTGTGGGTTTGTCTTCCTCAGTCATGGCACTTCTGACCTTTCCGTTTGTCCGACTTGCACAAAATCGAGCTCTTGTCCAGTGTGTACCGGGATAGACTCTGCACCACTGCAACCCTGCATTAGACAAAAGGTTACCGATGGATGGTTGGGCGGACGGACGGACGGACGGACGTGTTGTTTTAACATTTGCGTAGCCCTGCCATAAGTAACATTCCACATGAACCAAGCACTTTTCACTTCCAAATATGAATTGTAAGCTGAGGTCAAGGCGCAGTGCTTGCATAAGCAGAAGACGTGTGGTGACCTTTCGATCTTCCGATCAGCGTGCGTCCTGTACTTGTCAGCCAACCGTGCTTGTTACCTGGCAGACGTAGGATTAGGGGGCTAAAGGGATGGATGGTTATGCAGACCTCTCTCCTGCACTTCCGCCACAGTTGTGTCGGTCTCCGCTCTCAACTTCCCCCTGGAGTCCCAGGAGGGCTATGCCCGTCTGGAGGTGGGCTTCCCGCCTCTGGAGGCCGTGAGCGTGTGCACGCGCGTGCAGTGGGATCGACGGCACAGCAAGACATCGACCGTCTTCTCGTACGCCGCACCCTCCTTCACCAACGAACTGCTGCTTCGCGCCCGGCTGAGCGGCGACCGCATCCTCCTGGCGCTCATCGTTCACGGCCAGCACCGGCCCTTCAAGGCCTCCTTTGCCAACAATGGCGCCTGGCACCACCTGTGCATCACCTGGAGGGGGACTGACGGTAGCTGGGCTGTTCACGTGGATGGGCAGCAGCTGGATGGTGGCAAAGGCAAAGACACGCCATGCCAGCTCCACGCCAGTGGGATCTTCGTGGTGGGTCAGGACCAGGACTCTTTTGGCGGGAACTTCAGCGAGCCCTTCGTGGGAAACATTACGGGGCTGGGCGTGTGGGACAAGGTGCTGGAGGAGGCACAGGTTTTGGCCCTGAATGCCTGTGCATCCGTTGACCACCAGCCGCTCTTCTCCTGGAACATCCTAGACATGACCCTTCATCCCGATGTGAGGCAAGTGCCAGCCAGCGTGTGCTGTCCAGGTGGGTGTGACTGTTTGTGCCAAAGTAATGTGTTTGCTTTGTTCAAACTTCTCTTTGTTAATCTTTGAAATGATGTTATTGTGCTCTATTTTTATGCGTAGGTGTTGTGTCAATGTGTGTGTGTGTGTGTGTGTGGGAGGCAAAGTGGATTTGGCAGGGTTGGTTCACGATAATGCATAACCTTTGTACTTTTATTTTCATGAAGAGTTCCGCTGCTCCAAAATAATCCTGTGAAAAGCTGACTGGGAACGGAGGATTTTAAAGCGGTGGCTTGCCATCGCCACCCCACCCCCATTTCCATACCTCTTCCCTCGTGCCTAGTAAAAAGGCTTTAATCGAGAAATTACTAAGACGTGAAGGTGTTGCTTAAGGGTTGGAGAAGGATGGCAGGAATGTGTAGGCTGTGTTGCTACTTGAGCACATTGCTAAGAGGTTAAACCAGTTAAGGGTTTGATCCCAGACCCTACAGGGACGGTTGTCAGAGTCACACTTTCGGGGCCCCACTCTACACCCAAAATAAATGGTTTATTTTAAATGTGGGAGTAATGCACTTGACTGTGCAGCTCAATGAGAACAGCAGCGACAGCGTGGTTAACCCGTGAAGATGGCCTCCGCCTTGTCCTCCGCACGGCTGCTTTTGCTACGAGACCGTTTGAATTGTCCAGGTCAGCCTGACAGTCAGTTTTCTGAAACAGCCAGCGGTCGTCCTGATCCGGAGCCTCGGCATCTGTTAGATTCGATGGAGGGCTTTTGTGAGAGGATGCACGCTGTTATGTTGCTACCAGGCAGTGGCACATAAACCCATCTTCTTTGTAGCGGTCATTTCATTTCTGCGGTTTGAAAAAACCCCGGAGTCAATTTTTACTGTTGATTCTTTTACAGTATTATTATTTATTATTTTATTATTATTGCATTTCTATTAACGGAGCTCTGCATTTATTCATTTGGCTGGATGGTGGAAAGGGCAACACCGCGCCATGCCATCTCCGTGCCAGTCAGTTTGTCTCACACCACCATTTTGGCAGCATAAGAGCAGTAACTTTTAACTGCCGTTTTTATGTGCGGTTTTAAAATAACCATAGTTTGCAGAACGAAAGAGGAAAAAAGTGACTGCGCAGCAAACATGCTGAACCAAACTGGAACTGAAGTAGTAACCTGGTCTACTTCAACTATTTCTTGGTGCGCTGTCTTCACTTTACTTTCTCGATTTTCTACCTTTAGCAAAACAAATATGAAGAAATTGGCCCCGTTTCCCTGCCGCATGGACCAATTTCAGAGAAATTTACCCTAAAAAATACATATAAGTGCGCGATGCCGTAGTTCAGCTCTCTTTGCCAGTGTTTACAGTGTTTGCATTCATGGGATGAAATTTTCAACAATCGGAATTGAATCAGAGGTTCTGGACAAAACATTTTTCAGTCATTCTAAACAAATTATTATTGCATCAAATTAATGAAAAAATGCTGCTATTATAAATATTTAGGAGCAACTTGCAGACCGTACCCGGCAAACAATTCAAGCTATGCCTGCAATTTCAAGCCTTTACCGATGTCTTGTTGGTCCGGGTGACTTTGCCATTGCAAACAAATTAAGTTATAAATTGGTTTTGGGTCCCAGCTCTGTTTGTAAGTTGAGGAGCCCAAGTGTGCTTGATATGAGGCCGAACGTTCAGCGCTGAATCACCACCGGGTTCTTACAAAAGGCTTCTCTGTGGTGTCTTAGTATTTCTTTTGGTTTTACTTGCAGCTTTGTAAATACAGTATGTCAGTTTTGTGGCTTTAGACGTACACTGAAGATCTTAATATGTTTATGCCGGTGTCACCAGGTGTGATCGATGCTTTGTGAGGAAACCGGTGGCTGAGGCTGACTGCGATGGGACTGTGTTGTTCTCAAAAGCCCACCGAGGCCACCCCTCCCATGGGTGCCAGGGTCATCAGGTCACCCTCAGCTGAGTGAAACAAAGAGCAAGGGCTCATTCGTACCCGACCCCACGCTTTTATGACATGTTCAAATGCGTAAGAGCATCTTCTCTCAGACCGAGTGCACAGTCCAGCTCAGCGCGCACACGTTCTGACGTTCCCTCACAAACTAGCACCTTGTTTGCAGAAACGCCAGGCATCACCGGAGTCTCTCAGCTCTGTGTTTCCTGGTAAGGCCACACCCTCAGCACGCTCCCATGTCTTTTGTGAGTGAATGGCTAAAGCGGTACATGGCAGCAGTTGCTATGGAGATGTACTCTGGTTTACAGTTGCATACATGTTTTGTACAAACAAAAAGTGCTGCATTCGGCTCTCGGCTTCGCCCATTAGCTGTTCTATCGCACAGTCACAGTCACTGCTAGCAATGGAGATTTCAGCGATATTATCAATGTCAGTTTTTCATGCGTTGCAAATGACTCAAAAATAAGAATAACTGCACGGTATTATGTATGCAGGTGAGTATTTACAGTCACCCTTGGGTGCAGAGAGCTTCGGTGCAGCCCCCTTCTTGCAGCCGAACCAGCAGTTTTCTGATTTCGATTTTGACTCTTAGCCGCCCACTCAGCTCTGCCTTCCTCTGACCGCAGGAGGCCGCCGGCCCCTCCTGACCCCAGGCTGCCGGGCGCTGGATGGGCGCTCCCCCCCGCAAACCCCCCATTTCACCAGCCTTCCCTGCTCACGGGTGCTGTCCGTCATCTGCGTCACCCAGCAAGGTGAGTGACGGTTCCCATTGCTTCCTTGCCCCAGTGCTCCAGACTCACAAGTCACTGAAAATTCAACAAATCATCGCCGATGCACACTTTTCTGTCCCAATGCTGCAAGTCCAGAACAAATGGAACCCAACCAGAAAAGAGCAGAACAGTTCACAGAAATGGGGGTCAGAAACAACAAAAAGGGCAAAGTCAGGTTACAGATAGCAAGGCTGCTGTTCCTCTCCATCATCTTGTTATTATCATTAACCCAACTCCTACACACACACACACACACACACACACACACACACACACACACACACACACACACACATTGAGGACATAGACCATCTCACTAGTCAGCCTCTGTTGCAGAGCGGTTCCAGAAGATCAAGGAGCTGACGGATGCGCAGAGTGGCCAGCCAAGCCACTTTATGTACCGCCTGATGCAGCTCTCAAACAGGACTCTGGTATGGAGAAGAAAGAAGACAGACAGACAGACAGACAGACAGATAGATGATGATGCATTAATGTTTGTTTGTGTATTTGTTCTGCCTAACACTCTCTGTGCGCTGATTCTGTCAATTGAGCCCGGAGCAGTGCTGGCCTTCAAGGAAGCCCAGCTGCTGACCTGGGATCAGGGAGCCACACTGCTGGATGTGTCCCAGCGGGCTCTGGAAGAAACGCAGGGGGAGTTGAAGCCGTCCGATGTGCTCTCTCTGGTCCAGCTGCTGGGCCGTGCAGCTGACGTTGCTGCCCATGGGAACAAGAGCCAGGATGAGGCTACTGCCTTTGGCCATCGCTTTCTGGCTGTGGCTGACCGGATGATCGATCCCAAAAACATTCAAAAGTGGAAAGAGGTCCAGCAGGTGCGGATCTGTATTAATGCCAAGAGCCAGAATACTGTGTGTGTGTGTGTGTGTGTGTGTGTGTGTGTGTGTGTGTGTGTGTGTGTGTGTGTGTGTGTTTCAGTACTTATCCACCAGGGGGCAGTAAGTCCACAGGAATCCCTAACAGCACTTTTTTTTGGAACTGGATGTGGCACTCAGGCATAAAGCTCAAAGGATTGGGGCCTGATGGCCTTATAGTACTGACTAAAATGCTCGTGGCCATAAAAACATAAAAAACAGAGGCAATGACGTGTTCTTTTTTCCTTTCCTTGGCTTCACCCTGAATGCTTGCTTTAATACACGGAGGCTGGCGAACTAGAACATGGACCAGCCTTTATTATAGCTAATTGTCTAGTAACCTTGACATTGATGTGGATTGAGAGGTATCTTTGAGGCAATGAACAATTGGCTTTCCATCTCAGTTAATTGTTCGCGGTTTCTCCTTCACTGTGTCTCTGCGGCTCACAAAGGAAGATGGTTAAAGAGCAGGAAAACGGCAGTCGTAAAGAGACGTGTCTGGAATGTGGCCTGTGATGTTCCTCCACAGTGCGATTCGTCTCTGTCGCTCTCCCTTCTCGCGCATCTCTACGAGTCCCTTGTGCACGGCAGAGTTGGACACCTCCTCCAGGCTCAGCACTGTGGACTTTTTCCTCTCTTCACACAGGTTGTGAATGGGCCCATGGTGGTGGTCCAGACTATTGACCAGATGGTGACCAACTTGAACCCTCTGCTGACGGCTGAGGACAGCAGGCTCGTCATTCGTGGCGACAACATCAGTGAGTTCATGCCATGACATGTTGACCATTGCGCGCACACACGTGTTGAAAGTGCCGACAGGTTGGTTACTCGATAAATCATAACTCTTTAACTTTGCGCTGCATGATGCTGTGAAAAAATATTAAATCAAAAAAGCTGCCTTAGTCAAAGGCAACATTTTGGGATTTTTTTTACGCTTCGTTCACCAATACAGTTGGACACTCAATTATTCTGCCTGTACACATATTCCTGTAAAACTGTCATATTTATCCAGCCTCGCTTCCATCCATCCATCTGTTTTATTCTGCTTATTCACTGACCCTCATAATCTCAGCATCTTCAACTGTGTTGTTGAAAGCGAAGCTCCTATTCATGTCATATTCATCATTTGTGACATCACTGTGTTTGCTGCACTAAAACTTCCTTTTCGAGTTTTTTGTCCATTTTTGTGCAACCAAAAATCCTTCCTCCTCCGCTGAGAGCATCGAGCTGAATTTTGTTGCGGTCGCAGAGACTGCGGTGGCACTGCATAAGCGCGTTCGCACCACGCACGCATGAGACTTCCTGGGAACCGAGCGGAAATGGCCGATGAGACTCCAGCGGCCCCGTGCACGTTTCCAGCTTCTGCTTTAGATAAATTCATTACATGTCTGTGTTTCTAATGGAAGCAAATCAGCTTCTTTTGTCCAAGGGTGCAACAGCACGACTCCTGCCGGGACCTGAATATAAGCCTGACTACACTGCAATGTGCCACTCTACAAACCCTCTGACCTTCCCTTTCCTTCAGCTTCCCTCAGTTTTCTGGTTTGTACCGTGAGTCTGGGTCAGATGATCATCTGCGTCTTTTCCTCAGGACTGGAAGTGCAACAGAGAAGCCTGGATGCAGACACCAGTGAGCTGGGATTCTGCGGCCCGGACCTGGAAAAGCAGTCAGGCCTGGACTGCATCGAGGTTCCGTCTCAGAACATGAAGGCGCTCCATGACAGGGGTAAGGCACCATCGAGGAGTGTCCCATAGGTGGGTGAGCTTCAGAAGGTCTGTGTGAAAAATGGACACCATATGAGACCGGTTTCACCGTTCAGGTTTCCAGCAGCTCACCCTGATGAATACCTGGTATGGTTCCCTCTACCCACTTTTCAATGCTGACAGTGACGTTGCCCTGGTCCCTGTCAAGAGCAACATCGATCTGCTTCCTGCTGTCAGCGACGGGACTCACAAGTAAGCCCGGTGGTTTCTGTGACAACCGTTATTGTTATTTAGCAGATGCGACATGGAGAACTTACACTTCTCTTGGTCCTCATGGCAGGTACATGGGCGTCGTGCTGGGGTCCTCAGTCATCTCCAGCATGGTGCTGGGAGCCGGGCAGCCGGTCAGCACTGCCGTGCACTTTCACCTGCAGCACCGGCACCAGGTCAGGAGTGTAGGTCACAGCTATGGGACCTATGGAAAAATCCTCTTGTTATTTAGCTGACGCGTTCTCCAAAGCAGCGTGCAATGTTGGGTCGCTGACAATGAGTTGCCCATTTATTCAGCTGGGTAACTTTTGCCGGAGTCATTTTTTAGGGTTGGTCCCTTGCTTAAGGGAACTACTGGAAGCAGCGGCACCTGAACCTGGCTTCTTTAACTCTGGTGGCAGAGGCCACTTTGCAGTAATAATAATAATAATAATAATAATAATAATAATAAACTTTAGTTAAAGTCCTTGGCTGCACTGAAAATTTGCACCTTTTTCTTTACAGAAACTGTTCACATCTCCAATTGAAGTAGCTGTTTTTGAGCTTTTAATTTAAAATGAATTTAGTCGCAGGCATACAGCAGCAGTTTTGTGTACCTGCACTGCACTGCTTCAAAGTCTGCTGGCTTACCTGCACTCAAGTTCCTTGTTTTTCTGAACCGCTCACTGATTTTTGGTCAGGCTACAGAATGAAGTCGAAGCGTTTTTTTTCTGAGTTCTGTTTTGTTTTTCTTTTTATTTTCCCAGAATCCTCCAGGGACTGTGTATGACCCAGTGTGTGCATTTTGGGATTTTAGCCTCATGTGAGTACACCCTTCCCGTTTGAGGACATGAGATATCCAGCTGGGCACGATCCTGAATGCACATAGCCAACATGTGCTGCACTGCATCTCCAACTGGACCTCAAGACCTCTATCCATATCTGGTCTGACCTTGGAAACTGTTCACTGCAGACTGAATATGTCTATGGCATGAGCAGTGAACTGGTGTCCAGAAAAGAAAGCGTTATGGGAACCGGTTTTGTATGTCATAGGCCCGAAACAGGAGGGAGTTGGTCCACCAAGGGCTGCAAGGTCACCTCTACGTGGCGAGACTCCACTTCATGTTACTGCAACCACACCACCAACTTTGCCCTCTTGCTGCAGGTCTATGAGGTCCAGGTACGCTTCTTCCTCGGGTGTTAGCCCTCAAGCCCAGTGTTGGTGTCTATCTGTCCTCCCAGTCTTGGATGACGATATTTACCCAGTACTCCATGGGGGTCCACAGCCTTTGCACAGCTCCTTGACCTGTGTCCTGCCTGTTGCAGAGGAACCCAGAGAGTGAACGTGTGCTACAGACATTGACTTTCATTGGCTGTGGAGTGTCCCTCTGTGGCCTGGTATTCACATTCATCCTCTTCAGCGCCGTTGGGTAAGAAAGTCCAACTCTAAACAGGCTACAGCCTCTCAAGAAGAGGAATCACCTCTATTCTCCATTACAGCTCTACAATTGTAGCATAAAACCCATTTTCTGTCTTCTACGCCTCTCAAAACCGCAGGGTCCCCAAATCAGACAGGACCACGGTCCACAAGAACCTCATTGCTGCCCTGGGTGTTGCAGAACTGCTGCTCATGTGCAGTGACACAGCCTCGGCATACCAGGTGGGTGTGGAGACAGACACCTTTTTTCTGCTGTCCCCTGCTACTCAAGGGGATCAAAGGCCTGGCTGGGCTCCGGTGTTCTGCAGTGAGATACTTTGCTGAAGATGAGGTGGAACCGCATAAGACTTTGCTTCAGGGCGATACCATGGGATGAACCCAGGGATTCATAGTTGTGGAGCCTGTATGCTAGTACTGCGCTACATGAGCTTCTCGTACACCCCAGGACCGAAAGGAGCGTACAGGGTTGGAAAGCACATACAGGAGAGCTGTACAGCTTCTGGCCTTACAGAAAGGCTTCCCAAATAATCGCATACAATTCAGTGTTATTTCTTTGACACTTTGACTTGTTGCCCTGATCGTCCCTCTGCTCCACACTAGGGGGCGTGTTTTGTGGTGACTGCTCTGCTTCACCTCTTCTTCATGGCCTCCTTCACCTGGATGCTGGTGGAGGGCCTGCTGCTGTGGAGCAAGGTGGTGTCGGTAAACATCAGCGAGGACCGAAGAATGAGGCTGTATTACGCCATCGGCTGGGGTAACCGTACACGCACGAGCAGGAACCCGCACGCTCACAGCCGCACGCATGTAAACGCACCCTTAAGTCCTGGCCAGAGGCAGCCGGGCTTCGTCGGTCTCGCTGCTCAACACATGGTTTGCATCAGTTGGGGGAAACAAATAGAATGACAGAGGTATTCAGGATTTGCTCTTTTATTGTCGCCTTTCGATGTCATCATTAAGACAACAGAACTACTTGCGTGACACAGAAATATTTGTAAATGCGTGGATTTCCGGCATCTTTCAATGTGCATATTTTGTTTGCGATAAATAAGACTTCTGCAAATACTCTCGCTGTGTAGTTTGAATGCACACACAAATGCAGACACAAATAACATTTTCTACATCACGTTTCTACAGCAGACGTACAACCCAGTGGTTCTAGAGAAAACAGAACATTTTCTGAACAGATAAAATTGTGCTTTTAATGCTACTTTGCCACTTTAACAATAATGTCAAAATACCAAAATATTACAAGTTTAATGCGATAAATGAGGTGCGCTCCCGTGCAGGTGTCACTTTTCGCATTTTGTTCGGCAACCGGTGCTGCTGTACAGCACGCTGTGTGGCTCGCCAGAGACCGCAGCTTGTGGCTTTCATTTTGCCCCACCAGGGTGTCCCGTTGTCATCGTTGGCCTGACTCTGGCGGTTTCCTACGACAAGTACAAGGCAGACGACCACTGCTGGCTCAACGTTCAGACCAGCGTGATCTGGGCCTTCGTGGGACCTGTCCTCATCGTTCTGGCCGTGCGCATCCTTCTTGCTTGCTATCCGCTGAACCTTCGTGTGTTTCTGTCCTTTGTCACGTGACAACTCACACAATTTGTCCCCAGGTGAACGTGGTGGTGCTTTGGCGTGTTGTCATGGTGACGGTGTCCAGCGCTCGCCGTAAAGCCAAGATGCTCACACCGAGCTCCAGCTCTAAGGTGCAGGCCCTGGACCTCACCTGGTGAGTCAGAGTGCAGGCGTTTGTGACCCAGAGTAAGCAGGAGGACACCAGGAAAGGAAGGTGCTCTCAGCGGCCATCTTTCTCAGCGGCTCCCTTCTGTATGCCAGTCCCACGAGAGGCAGAGAGGCTCAAACTCCCCAGACCTGGGAGTTGGCAAAAGAGGCCTGGAGGGGGGAGAGGCGGGGGTGCAGTGACCCTTATCAGCCTCGCACCTGGGCTCTGCGGACAGCACGGCATCTGTCTGGAGGGCCAAGCTGTACCCCACGGAGAGCACATTGTTTAGCCTTTGCTCACCCGTATCTCGCATGGCAACAGCGGAGCCCGGCGTGAATAAAATCTGAACTCTAGTCAGCACATTTGGATTTATTTGCTTTTGAATGAATTAAGTTATTTACGTAATGCCTTTCTCTATGAGGATGATACACTAAGCTAACACGGACTCCCCCACGTATACAGCTGGGTGTACATTTTTGCTCTACCAGTTCAAAGTAAGTACTAGGGCAAGGCAGGAGGTGGCGATGAAACCTGGCAAATTTCAGTATAAAATCTGAGTCCAGGCTCTTTGTCTAGGACCACCACCGTTTCAGATGAACTGAATAACAATAGCGCTGTTTTACCTCATTTTTAACAAATCCCTAAGAAGCCCCAGAGGCGCTCCTCGAGGCTGCGGCTGCGTGCCCAAAACAGGACCAGGGTCCCACTGTGGACGTCTCTCTCTCTCTCTCTCTCTCTCTCCATTCACTCTCTTATTTATTTCAAGCTTCCTGGATGATTTAAAAAATACAGACAGCCATTGCCTGTGAACTACAGCAATTTGGGATCTGGGAGAAACAAACTGGGGGCTTGAGGAATATTTTGCATTTAAAAAAGTTCCTCTCGTGTGGGAAAAAATTTGTGTTTGCCTTTGCATCAGCGATGTTTGTCTTTGACCTGGTTTGTCTCATTTTCAGACCAGTTTCCAGGCAAAGGCGCGATTAAATGGGATATTTCTGGGAAAGTCATGAAGCTACTATAAATCTTTTTCAGTTTTGATTTTAAATTTTGTTCAGGTGTTAAAAATGAGATTTTTTGCACCCAATACATAGTAGAAACAGCAACAACAGCAGTAATGATAATTTTGTTCTGGTAGTGGACTGCTGTCACTTGAAGCCGAACGTCTCCTCACACCTTTTGCTTCCGGGAATTGGCCCCAGATTATAGCTAATAAGCGTTTATGGAAATGAATGTTATTCAAAAACATAGCTTGTCTGAAAAGAGCAAAACCTAAAGTATTTTTTCTATTAAGTATTGTTTTTTGTATCCTGAGACCCTACGTACAGCGTGTGAGCCGAGACAGAAGCGATCTTAAATGAAGCGCTCGCTGCAATAAATACTACATCCTTGAAATGGGGAAAATATAAGGGCAGCCGAGACCAAGTACATCATCCGTCCTGCTTGAAATTATGGGCAACTGGCGCCACTGCTGTGTAAAGGTTCTCCTTGGCTGCAGTGAGCTTGCTTCTAATGAAGGAACACGAATTTGAACACGAATTCAGGACAAGAAAAGAGAGCGCGGTCTGAGCCCTGGGTTCTGTGTTGGCTTCTGCAGGGCGGCGACTCGGCCGGTTCTCATCCTGCTGCCGGTCCTGGGCCTCACCTGGCTCTGTGGAGTCCTGGTGCACCTGTCGCTAGCACTGGCGTACCTTTTCGTTGCCCTTAATGCTTTCCAGGTGAGTACAGCCTCCTTTCCCCGCCACCCTCAGCTCCCATTTCCATTGTACCCCACTGCGTGGTTTTCGGGCCGCACGGATGGGGCCCGGGGGCTCCGAAGAAGCTCTATCCTACATCTTCCGAACTCCGAACTGACTGCCCCTTTTCACTGCAATTTATTATTAGTGCAATTATTATTATTTAGCCGTTGTCCACTGTGCTCCACTTTGGAGGAGGCCCCATGGGATAGGTTTACATTTCCATGCAGTTAGGTGTTGCTTTGGAATGGCAAAAAGCAAAAATGTGCATCCTTATACAGCTGGACAACTTTTGCTGTCATTATCAGTTCAGGGTAAGTACTTTGCTCAGTGGTTTACAGCAGGACTGGGGTTGAATCCTGGGTCCTTGGAGTAGAAGGCGGATGCATAACCACTACGCCACCTATTGACTTGGAGTCACTGTGACCTCAGCTGAGAACCCAGTCATTGTGTTGGGAAGAACTCGCTGTGCTGCGCTGCGCCGCGCCGTGCCGTGCTGGATGAGGCCTGGCTCTGGTAGGTTGGGGTAGGGGGCAGGGGTTTGCTCGGGGTGCATTTATGTAGCGTGGGAGCGCGTTGCGGGGGAGCATTCAGCGTATCCAGGCCAGGTCACGTGATTGGAGGAGGGTGAATTGGGGATGAGATACTCGCACACTGTTACCTAGCCCTCGATATGCCCCGCCCACACGCCGCATAAATCAGCTGTGCCCCAAGCAGACGCCCCCAGTCCTCCCGTGAGGCCTGCGGTGATGCCAGCCTTTTCATTAGCGCAAACAGCGTGGCCCCTCGCTGACCCTCCACAAGGTGCTTGTTAATTTAGATTTACTATGAATGTCCTGGGCAAGAAGATAAAGAGCAGATAGGTGTATATATTTGTCTAAGGGAGGACGCTTTGCTGGAATAATCACCCCCAGGAAGCCTCTGAAGTGGCTCTCCATCCGCACACACACACACACACACACACACACACACGCAGAGCCATACCACCACATCCCAGGAGTGGGAGGCTTTCCACAGAATATCTAAAGCATCATCAAGTGCAAAATTAAAGCAAAAGACAGCAAAAATAAGCTCGAATTATTTCAGAAAGCGCGGCGCCGCTCTCGCCTTCGCGAAGAAGGTGTGGCTCAGCGAACGGGTTTTGCGGACGAGCACTAGAGGGCAGCAGCGAACACTTCAAGGTCAATTAGTTGGCAATTCTCTTCTAACAGCAGAGACAGTTGTGGGCAGGCAGGTTTTCCTCATTGCGGGTCACTGACGTGCCCTTTCCCCCCGCAGGGCCTGTTCATATTCCTGGTGTACGCCGTGTACAACAGCGAGGTAAGCCGTCGAGCCGCCGTCTCCCAGCGTGACCGGGGGCGCTGTCAATGCGCTCATGATCGCGCTGGCTCTGCTGGGCTTTTTGAGCGCTCTTCAGCGGCACTTCAAGGCGGCCCCACAATGCGTCCTCAGGCACCGCCGTGTCTTCGTGGCACCAATTCACACGCGGAGGCCTCGGCGCCGACAATGCGCGACAACAGATCTGATTTGGAGACTTGTTTCCAGCCCAAGGACGCTGGCTGGAGACTGTGGGACTGCCGCCGCTGCCGTGCCTCGATGGGAGAGGTCTTGCGCAAAATGACCCCCTAATGTCAGGCTTGAATTTTTGTTGCGCTCGTGGTGCGAGATCTTACTAGCAAGCGCTCAGAGCCGATATCGTGTCAACTTTTGCACCTGCAGCCTTCCTCTGGTTCTTAGCAGCGGATACGATCGGTGTTAATTATATTGTGCGAAATTACATAACTGTGCAGAGCACGAAGGGAAACAAGGTGCAAATAGCACTTTGTCACGAATCACACAAAGACTACAATGAACCCATACGCCACGACCGTATACAGTACTTTATGTTCGGTTTCACAGTAGATGACAGTCTATGAAAGGAGTATGGGGTTTAAAATCGCTTATACATTTGCGTAGATAACGCATCGCGTAAAAGCAGCTCGTGTTAGCTGTGTATATTATAAACTGCTTTCTTTCATAATCCATTTTACTTACACCATATCGAATATTGTGATCAAGCCTATTACTCATGGTGGAGCAGGCATATACGCACACACACACACGTATATAGTATACGTCCATATTTACTGTATATATGAACTGTATACGTATATACGGGAGAGACGAGGGCTGTAGTGAAAAGATGTGCTGCCATCTTTGTTCATTTTCTGTTTCAGAATAAATAATGCTTGTCAACGCTTATGCCGAAATATTCATAAAAGTAGAAGCATTCATGGCACCCTGGTGAGCACAGCAATGTATTGAAATAAATTTAACTGATTTGAGCGAATGCATGAATGGATGAGCAGTAAAGCTAATCGCAGCCGTTCATAATGACATCGCCTTTCAAGAGAACCCAGTTCATTTCAATAGCAAGTTCTACACAATGCTTTTATTTGACTTTATTTTATTTCAACATTCATGGCAGATGTTCGTGATTATGTACATGACTGTCTGACAACTGATTTCTGCCAAAGGAGTGCCTCTCCAAGTGAGGGGGAGGCTGCTCGCCGCGTGTGGTGCTCGACATCAACATATAAACTTAACTAAAGTTTCTGTTTTCTCCGGTGCTGGTGCTCGTAGGTGACAGCTGTTGCAGTGCTAGAGCACAAACTGCATTTCCTCAAAAGTGAGGATTTTCGTGAAAGGAGCCTCTGTGCTGTACTGGGGCACCTGTAAGGGTATTCGTGCACATGATAATGTGGAGTCTCGTGACAAAAAGGGACACCGTTTGGCTCATCTCTCTGTGAAGTGAACCTCAGTGAAAAGCTCTACTCAGGTAGTAAATGTTTCTTGTGTTGAGCAGGTGAGAACGGCCATCAGGAGAATTAAGGAAAAGAGGAAGGCGCTCTCTTTCACAGTAAGTCTGCCACCGATCTCGTCGTACAGTTTTCTTATTCCCAGACGCGTATTTTGACTTTGAAATGAAACCGATGAGTCCGGGTTGGTCTGATCTCCCGGGGCCTTTCGGCTCCCATTTCAGAACTGCTCCCCGCCCATGGGCTTCATGCCCTCCCAGAGAACTGCCAACCCATCTTGGACCCAAACACCTGGAGCGTCCAGCCCAGAGACCAGCGACACCTCAGGTCCAGGCGGTGGACCTGTGTGCGTCTCCCTTGTCATCAAAAACGGTGGGTGGGTTGTGGCCTCATGTGACTGATCCATAATTCACTACACTGTGCGCACACACACACACACACACACACACACACACACGCATGCACGCACAACCTTGACTTAAAACACTCAGGAGAACAGATGACCGCCCACTCGGTGTTGCTGCTGTGAAGATCTCCTTCTGAGTGGGTGGTTGTGCCTTCTCCTCATTGAACCCAGGGTCAGGGCTGCTACCACAGTTGTTTAATATGTGTTGTTCAACCTGTCTTTCAGAGAGTTTCAGGAAAGACAGCGTGGTGAGTTTTTCTTTGAAACCAGCAGCGGTAAACCAGGTATGTTTATCCAAACTGGATTATAAATACAATCTGATACAATACAATGTATTCACTTTTGAAACTGCCAGCATGTACAGTGCAGCGCAATAGATAGATCCTGCATCTAAATCTGGGAAGTGTCACATCGCGTGATCCCCTGTTCCTTCTCTGCTGCTCCTGCAGTTATGACTTAACCGTGCCTTGCTGGCTTTGCAAAGGGCGGGGGTGGTGTACCTCAGGGTTCTGCGTTCGGCCCGGCCCGTAATTTTTTCCCGTTTACGCCGTTGGCGTGCATTCTGCCACGGGATAACAAAGCAGCACAGTGTCGGTGCCTTACATTCGTCATAAAACTCCTTACTTTCTTGCGTACGGCAATGTCGCGGCTGGGACCTGGTCCACTAGAACGGATGTCATGAATAACAGTGGAATCCAGTAGTAGCGTGAGAAGTCGAGCAGACGTCGACAGCTGTTTCGAAGCAGGTGTACCGCACTGTCGAGCAGCTTTTTGCGCCGCGTTGCGTATGGTCTCGGAACTTCGCCAGGCCTAAAAGTTGGATAGCCAGAGGGTTGCACGTGAAGACAAGCTTGTATTCGGGTTTCTCTAGAGTCTGTTGTTTTGCAAAAGCACATTTACTAATATGCCAAAGCAAAGTTATTCCGCAATGCGAGTCATTCTTATTATTGGCTGATTTGCTTTTTCCTTTTCTTTCTTTGACAGGTGGTTCAATTGACAGCCTTCAAGCCTTCAGGTAATAACAAAAATTTACATGCTGCTTTTGAATCGTGCAAAAACACTTGCCACAATGTTTCTGGCCCATAATAAGATTTGAACAGCTGTATTCAAAACCTAGTATTTCAAGGTAAACGCGAGGCACGGACTCATCCGTCCCAAAGAGCAAGGTTAGGCGGCACGGTTAAGAAAGCAGATGTCAAAGTGTCTTGCCAACAGAAAGGCGAAGCTAATCGTGTCTCATTAGCCAAGTTTTCTTCAGTCTACATCGATAAATGGTTTGCATTTAAGCAGTTTGCCCTCACGTGAATTCATGGGTGAATAAAACGGCATTGCTGAAAAGGCGTGTTTTTGCCAGCCCAAGTCACTGCGGCTGTAATTCACTTTCAAACACTTGTCTTACAGGTTCAACAAGGCGGCTGCGCCTAACGCTGTATTAGCGGTGCTACGAAGCATTGAACGCCTGCAGTGCCTGGCAAAACTATTCGAATCCCACTGAAAGTTATCAGCATTGGTTGGATTACAAACTATTCTTCCACATATTTTCCCAGTCCGTATTTTACTTTGAGCTCGTGAGCTCCAGCGCTACATTTTCAACGACAAAATAAATCATTTGTCGGCAGATATTTTTAAGAAAATGAAAAAGAAAATAAAAAACTGAAATGTGCTACTTGCATAAGTGTTCAAACCCAACACATTAATATCTGGTGCAGCCACCTTTTGCTACAATGACAGCCTTGAGTCCTTTGTGCTAAGTACCAGCTTTGTACTCCATTTGGGAGGTTTTTCCCATTCATCTTGGCAGATCTGCAGCAGGTTCTTCAGCTGCTTATCGACCACAATTTTCAAAAAGGTCCACAGTCATTCTCCGTGAGATTGAGGTCAGGACTTTGGGCCACTGTACGGCATTCTCCTTTGTTTTTTCTGAGCTTCTCCAGTGTTGCTTTGGCCTTGTACTTGGGCTCATTGCCCTGCGGAAAGGTGAACTTTCTCCCAAGCTTCAGGTTCTTATCCGACCGACGCAGGTTCTCTCGTAGGATTTAACTGCAGTGTTTTGCACCATTCCTTCTCCCTTCAAATTTGACAAGATGTCCGGTCCCTGCTGATGAAAAGCATTCCCACGGCATGACACTGCCACCACCGTTCTTCACTATAGGGGTGGTGTATCTTGGGGCATGGCCACTGTTAGTTAGCTTTGCGCCACACACAGTGACATTAAATTTTGGCCAAAAAGCTTGGTCTCATTTGATGTTCAAACATTTCCTCACATCTTAGCTGGGCCATTCACATGGCTTCAAACTCCAGATGTGCTTTGAGTTGATTCTTTTGAAGTTTGTGTAAACTAGGAGTTTCTGGAGCTCGGGGCTCTGAATACTTACGCAAGCGGCATCGTTTCAATTTTTCATTTTCTTTAAAATATTTGCAAACAATTTGCTTTGTTTCTGACAGTTTAGTGCTTCAGCACATGAATACAGTTTATTCTGCACTTTGCTTCCTCTTCCTGTGGGAAGCAAAGCAGACCGGAAGCAGGAAAGGACATCGCTCTTTTTGCTCCTTGTTTAAAAGTATAGTGATAAATGTCTATAGGCGAAAGTGATGTCTAACCTGATGTCATGGTGCTGCATGCCTAGTGTGACTTATCCTGCTTGTATCCTGCTCTTTACGTTTGTTCTTATTTTTCCCGAGTTGTCAAAAATGTACTAGAGTTTTAATAATACTTCAGTGGTCTGTCAATTGTGTAGCTTTATGTTTCCCCTCAGTCTTTGCGGTCAGCAAATTGACCAGGTGCTTTGGGGTCCAGCTAAGAGCTAGAAAATGACTTCACTCTAACGCTAACCCAAACCCTACGCTACTAGCTGAAGCACAAAACACGGTAAAAAGGAACTTTCTAACACAGGACCTTTGCAAGGAACGTTTTTAAGCCAGCGAGGGCTCTGCTTTTTGCAGTGCAAATCATAATTTTGCCAGACGCTCAGCCCGGTAACCAACACACAGAAGGCAGCTTTGCTGAAACCAAGCAAAGGTGAAACGTGTTCAGGTCAAACGTCCCGTTGCTGAAAAGTGGGACTCGTGGGTGTTCTGCTCTGGCCCGCTGGAGACCCCCGGTCTTTACGAGAACTCCGCTTCATCGCTGCTTGTGGGCTGCGGCAGTAAACGTCCGCGCCCACGAACCGGAATGCAATAAGCTAACTGCGTTCGTGACTTGCAAAAAAGAGAAGGAAAACTGAGATATTTCAACTGGCGCTCCAGTTATTCCTTTTTAAGTACGGTTTCCTTCATTTTGCGAATATATTTCCGGGCTGTTTTCTGCACGGTTAGTTCCGCTCAGTTTTGCTTCGGAACGATTAGTCTTCATTTTGGGAAATGAAAAATTTGTCCCAGCAGATCATTATTGCTCCCTTGTCGTGAAATGGAACGGAAGTGGCAAACCTCCGTGCGCACGGGCTGCGCGAGCTAGAAAACCCCGGCGCGTGTTCGGTTGGCCGACGTTTGAAGCGAAGCCTTCTTTCGGACGCACAATACCCGCGCGCTTGGCCTGCAGTCCGTGCGCCCCCTCCGTTGCGATGATGCTCAGATGCAGCCAGGTTTTCGCAGCCCGCTTTGGCAATTTGCCACCCTGACGGCTACGGCGGCTTGGGGGCCTCGTACTTAGCGGCCTTAGCGCCGCGCCGATCGATGTGCGGAGGGGGGCGGCCCTTTTCTGGCGCCTACCTGTGCCGACGCGTGGAAGTGGCATCTCTGACCTTGACACGCCTGCGATGTTTAGAGCTTTTTTGCCGATAAACACAGTTTTTATCCATTGTGCCGTTGCTGAAAAGCGAAGCCAAACAACGAATTAACATACTGGGCACAAAATGGCACGATTCAGCTGCAAGAAAGACCGTCTGCGGCCCAAGCAAGCTTTTATAAAAATTAAATTAAAATTTGTGCCGTTCGACAAGCGAGCGGGGAACCATGTGCGGATCCCCGCACGACCACAATTAATTCGAGCAGCTAAAGCGAACGGCTCCCATTTGCGGTCGCGCGCTTGTTTACGGTCTCAAGTGAGACCCCTGAAAGGGCGTCCATTATCCGTTTGCCGCCTGCCTTCTTTCTTGTTTTCCGCCTGCTCGTGGGGGGCCCGGGGGTGCTCAAGGACTCCCGATTGACGCGCGCCCAATCCCTCCGGGGCAAACCCGCGGGGAGAGCGAGAGGAAGTTTTCGGCGTGGCCGGCGATCGTTTTGTTTCGAGTGCCATTTGCATTGTGGGCCGATTCCCTTTGTGTCGAGCGACCAATTTATGGCCGTAGAGTGGCTCTCCGTGCGCCACGTGGCACCTTGTGGCGGCGCGGTGCCACGGGGCCCTGAAAAGCCTCATTTTCCCTGTCGGAGGAGCGCCGCATTCACACGCGCTCACTTCGGGCTCTCGAACACCTGCTCCCCGTGTGGGGCTATTTCCCCATTCTTCCCACAGACGCAGAATAGCGGAGGAGACGCCCGCGGTAATTGCGTGGGGCTTCGTGGCGGCGGTTGTTCGGCCCGTGACTCGGAGAGGTGCGGCGCCAGCATTGCTAGTCGCGCGTTTATTTGTGCGCATCAGCGTGCGAACAAGGCGGAACGCTTCCCGCTGCCGTTTAAATCCCCAGCATTTCGCAGCGACGGGCCCCGGTACCGAAGGCTGAGATCAGCTCTGCTTCCGAAGCTCTCCGAGTCGCTCGTGGACAGAGGGTTTTATTCAATTCATTGCCTCGTTCAACTGCCACGTGGGATTTTCCGTGTGGCTCAGTACCAATGTATTGACTTTTACTGCAGTTTCAAAACCGGTCAGTTGTTACACGTACTTCACTTGAGCCAATTTTGGTGCCCACCAAAACTTGGCTTCACGCTGCAGAAAGCTCTTTGCGGGTACATATCTGTGCGATTCATTCATGTCAAAAAGCAATAATGCAAATTCAGATGTCATGCAGAGTAAAACCCTGCACGTACAAAGGCGAAGGGTTCAAAACAGTGAGCATAAACTGTGGAAAATGCCAGTAGTTTATTTTTGGACTCATCCAAACCAATTAGTTTCACCTGTTATTATTAATAATAATAATAATAATAATAATAATGTAATGTCTTGCGCAAGACCCCTTCGGAGTATTCAACCGGCAACCATGAGGTTTGTCCGAGTCCTTAGCCACCGGCGCGCCTGATGTGCACGTGTTCATAAACAGCGCGACTGCTGCGCGCGTGACCTGTCCGCCATTTACCTCCGGCCGTCTCCCTCTGAATGTGTCTCTCGCAGCCGGGTGCTGAGCCACGTGAGCGAAGGTGGGCGGAGCCTCTGGACCGGATGCAACCCATTGACAGCTGAGTCGTCCCAAGGTTCGGCGGTCATGCCGGAATGTGCCAGAACACCCACGGTGGCTCCGCGAACGCGTCCAGCACACACGCCTCAAAGCTCTGCCGTTCCCAGCAAGGGAGCCGGAAGCCTGTGCACCGCTGGACCACCGGACAAGATAGCGGGAAGAAGCCAAGAGGGACTGTGCTGTTTCCTCCTTGCCGTTTGTATTTCTTTGTCTCTTGTGCGCGAGCACATCCTACCTGCTGGAAATAGACTTAAAAAATGATGCCGTTCGGCCAGCGACCAGACAGCGCCACGCTGCGAACAAACTCCCCCCAAAGTAGCTGGGAGGACCCTTGAGACCCAAGTGGTTTGTACAACCATCTCAGCCCAAGAAGTGATCACATCTCTCTTAATAGCTGCAGCTTCACACCTGTTTTTATTCCCCCCCCCTTCCTAGTTTTGAAACGTCTTTGCATTCCTTGCTGCGGGATAACTGATGTCTGAAAGGCAAGCGGCTGGGCGGTGGTTCCTTTCGCTCCCTTGCAGCCAGAGGATGATGGCTTACCTCCCTGCTCCGGCTGTAATGCCTTCCATCAAGGTACCTAACTGGGCCGATGCGGTAGAAATGACCCAGGTGCGTAAGCGGCTAAACAAGTGCGCCAAATGTAGAGCACAAAGCTAACGCTCAGTAAAAGCTGGAGAAAAGCATCCACCGAGTGTAAGCGTCAGCTGTACGTTTTTTCACTCGAAGCAGCGTTACTGCGATGTTAGCTCTTCAAGTGCGGTACACTTTTTGCAAAGGGTGGGTTCAGGTTGAGTGGTTGCGCAACGGATACCGCGGTACACGGTACGTGGTTGTGCACTCACAAAGCTTTCGACCAATTCTCAGTTCAAAGCTTCTGTAAAGATCAGCAGTCTGGAAGCAGCGTTTTCATTACCGCAAAGGGTCTTGTTTGTACACCGAACTGACACGCGCTGTCGGGCCCCGTTCTGTTCATTCTGCGTTGTGTCGTCTGCAACTGCCTGTCAGCTCTCGAAGACTGAATGCCATGCAAAGAGACATTTTTGTAGGAGGCCATTGTCTGTCCCTAAATCACCGTGTCACTTCCCATTTTTGTCACGTGTTTCAGCAGTCGGAGGCCCCGCTGCAGTCGATTATTGTGACACCGCTTTAATTGGCCTGACCTCGAAGGTCAGACAAAAGAGAACGGAGCCGCCTCACAAAAAGGGAGAAAAAAATCCGAGTTTCCGAAATTACCATCTGGGCTTTTCTGTTCCGCAGCTGAATGGCGAACAGGACGATCAAATTAAAAATTGGTCACCGCAAGTGCCGCTACTCCTAAGCAGCGTTTATTGATTTAGAACCAATGAGATGCATTCCAACCCAAAATGGGTTTTGCCATTTTTTACCGTGTTTTAAAGCACCAGTACCGGAGGGAAGACAGACACCAAGAGGGGAAGATGAGGGGAGGGTGGCTGAAAGACAGAAGGCAACCCAGCGGGCTACGACCCTTTGCGTGCTGCGTGACTTGGGCTGAAGATCCACCGGTACGCGATCGCGTTCTCCCGGTCACAGAACCCAGCAGCGTCCCTCAAGCGTGCGTAGGAAACCCGTCGTTCCAGAGGTTGAGCAATTTCAGCTGGAAAGCGCAGTGTTGGCGGCTCCAAGCGCGACACAACGCAAGCAGCCCCTTTCTCGCCTCTCGGAGTCCAAAGCCAGCGCACGGCAGCTGTGAAGCGCCAGCCCTGGTCTCCCAGTCATTCACGGAGATGGATGATATTTTGCAGATGCAAATCCTTCACGGGGTTCTGAGCAGGCCGTGCACCATTGCTGTAGTCATGTCGATGTGTTCAGCCTCTCCCCGGAGCCCTCAGATCGGTGGCCCCCGTTTAGTTGTAAAGCTCAGCTTTGCTTTTTAAGCCACAGATTTGAAATTTGGCACACAGGTACGTCCCTAACTGGAGAAGCAGGAGTAGTGGTCATACAGAGAGCCCCGGTAAACCCGCAGATAAGTTTTCTCACCTCACCCCCACCGCGCGCGCACACACACACACACACACACAAATATACTAAATTCAACAAGTTTAAAAGTAATAGAGTTTGGTGATAATTTGGTATTATGGTGTGCGCATGACTATGGACAGCACGCATGTAGCTGTCGGTCATCCATGTGTTCTGCGACAGGAGTTACAGCCGGTAGCCGTGCGTATGCGAGCATTAACAGCACTCGCTGGCGTTGCTGTTGCTGTTGTTGTTGCTGTTGTTGTTGTGTGTGCGTTACATTGCTCTGGCACATAAATGAGTTTACTGTGCTGTGCTGTCTGTGTATGTACTTTTGTAAGTCACCAGGAACAAATGTACCAGCTAAATACCAGTTGATCATAATAATAAACTGCACACCACTTTCGAGGCTCTGCTAAACAAATAAATGTTAGGAATATAACGTAAATGTTATTCCACTTACATTTCCCGTGACGCGTGCCAGACATTTCCCATGATGCCCCACCGGTGGGCAGCAGCTCACAGAGATGGAGCTTCGCTCAAGCCTTTGTTTGGATTTTGGCTCCCGCACGCAGAGCCGCTCCTCGTCTCGGTCCGAGGGGAAGGCAGCTGTCAAGAGAGCGTTTCCTGCCGCGCTCCCCCGCATGCCCCCTGCGTGACGCACCCCCGCCGGCCCCTGCGTCTCCCCGCGCAAGGCCCGCCGCTCGACTTTATGAATGGCTCCAAACTCGCAGGTTCCTGCAGTTCCCACGACTGCCACAGCCTCACTAGAAATGAATTTCCAAACATTCGGGCGTACAAGCGCTCCTGCTGTACGGAGGCTTCGTGCTTCACTTCGAGGAAAACAGCTTGCTTTCTCCTTGTTGCAGTCCTCTTATTTATGCTCCGTTCCCCCATAATCTTCCTCGACTGACCGGGCAGAGGTTAAATGCTGCACAAAAAGCGTGAAAAATCGCACAAGGTGCCCCCCCGTATCTAAAGAAGATGCAAGTAAGGATTTTTTTTGAAGCTCTTTTATTTTAAACTGTAGGCCTACTTACCGCTTCCTACATAAGGCATTCCTAAATTACTGTGAATTTAACATTTTTTGCAGTTATCCAAAGATAAAACTATATTGTTTTCTTCCTTTGTGCAACTGTTTCTGTTTATCCTGTATTTTCATTAATACGCTTCATAAACACTTCTGCATTGTTTTTAAAGAACGTGAAACTCATATTTCCATTCATCATCCTTTCTGCCTTTCTTATTCACTCAGTTTTGCTAAACAATTACATAGACAATAATAATTCAAACATACATACAATTAATTTTGCTTTAAATTATAATGAAACAACAGAATATTAGAAATGCTAGAAAAGTGCTCAGGAGTTGAATCATGTGACTAAACGTAAAGAATAAAATAAAACAACATTAGCTGACACGTGGAGGAGTCAAACACATACGCTTTAGGGTCCCCAAGGTGAAATAAATTACAGCAGTCTTTGCTTCGGCAAAATCCCATGCCTGCGGAGCGAACTGCGGAGCCGGCGAAACCCCGAACACGCAAACGTCGGAATCCCTCTTTGCTCTGGAAAGCTGGGCTGCAAGTGGGAGGCAAAGAGCCGAGTGGCTTTTTCTCCAGGGGCAGAAGGCAGACCGGAGGACAATCGAGTGGCAGCGGGACAGAACCGACGGGCCAGCCGACTCGGTGCCGTTCTCGGCTTCGTCCCTCCGTCCCGCAGCCGGCAACCGTGGCCAAATAACAATTTCCTTGGCAATATTGAAGGTTTTTCACACAACACCACTTAGGGTAAAGCTGGGCAAGGAGTAAAACGGCAAAAATAGTGAAACTGTAGCGCATTTGTGTTAAGATGGATTGCGAAGTGGGGAACGCACGCTCCAATGTGAGAAATGATGAAGTGAATAAAGTTGTAAGTTCTACTTCTGCCATTTGTTGAGGACTGCAGTGATGGAAATGTTTGCGCAAGAAAGGCTTTCCCTCTTTGAAAAAGAATAAATACACTGGCTCCTTGGGTTACCAACGGTCACGTGGCAACTTTCAAAACATACAAACATTTTCCCTTTATCGTCTTTTTTATTGCGTTTGCTGTTGTCTTAAATGTGTTTTGGGTGAAGCGGAGCGCATTTACCTGGCAGGCCGGCAGATGACGGTAAACCCAGCCGAAAGGAGCCGCAGCCCAAACTCGGCCCACCCACAGGATCGGTGAGCACCGAACAGGGATTTGTGGACAGTGCGTTTTTTATTCTCACTCCTTTTCACTCATGTTACTTTTAATTTACTGTTTCTTTCTCGCTGTGTACACGTCTACAGCATCTAGCACAATAACAGAGGGAGGCCTGGACTTTTAACGTGTTACTGAATGCGGTACCGCGGTAAAAGTGAGTTTGTAGTTATGACCAACAGAGTTACAGTCCCCTTTCGGACAGCAGGTGGCACAGTGGTCAAACTGCTGCCTTTAGACCTGAAGGACTTTAGTTCAGTCCCCTTTTACAAGGTATTTACCCTAAATTACTGCAGTAAATATTACCAGGCTGTATACGTCAGTCACTTTGAAAAAAACCAGAACTGTAGATTTGTGTCAGTAACTTGAGGAGCCAGTGTACCAGTCAGACAGTTAAGTGTTTTAAATAGTTTACCTCGTGTCCCGAGGAGGTCGTAAGTCATGGACATCAAGGACGGTTGCGTGTGAGAGAGAGAGAGAGAGAGAGAGAGAGAGAGAGAGAGAGAGAGAACCGGTACATCGTTCTCGCCTGCCTACGTTTACATTTGAAAGAACAGAAGCGAAACGGGAGACCACAAATACGAATCACCTAGTCAGCAAGGTACAGTCTGGCTCAGGTCCCCCCCATGGCGGGAGCAGCTGGTGGAGGTACGGCAAGGGGCGGGGCCTCACACGCAGGCCCGCTTGGCGTGCAGCATCTCAATGAGCAGGTTGTTGCACGGCACCTCGCCGCTCAGGTGCTTGTAGCACAGGTAGTCCTCGGCCTGGACGCTGAGCCCCCGCAGCTCAGGCAGCCGCAGCAGCAGCTGGCCAAACTTGTCCAGGAATTGCGGGTAGCTGCACACCGTGTACTCGAGCAGCGCGGCGTTCACCTGCTCCTGCACGCTCTCCACAAACTGCTGGTTCTCCAGGAGCTTCACGTCTGCAAGAAAAGCGAGACAGCCGGAGCTCAGCCAGGGCAGCGGGGCGCAGAGCTCACAGGAGCAGGGGTTCCGTCTCACCTCCTGCTGCACTGGCCTTGACTGGGGCGCAGCGCAAATCCCTGAAAACTCGAGGAGAAAAGGGCAGCTGAGTAAAAGCGAGCGCCGAAACAAGAGCCCGGCCGGCCGCTAGATAAATAAATGCGGTTTTCCGCACGGAACGCATCATTGTTTCTTGCTGTAGCTCGCCAACGGCAGAAGGGAGCGTGAAACAAAGTGGCAGAGGGAGATGAACGGCAAACAGGAGGAAGCAAAACAGCTGTAGCGCCTGCCTACACCGGGGCCCTTTTCTCATTTTAAAAACTTGACTCCATGTAAGTGGCAGAATATTTAGCTGCAAAGAGCAGTTTCGAGTGATCCGTGCCATTGACCATTGCGCCGCCCGTCTGGACCCAATCGTAATTCAGTCGAGCATCTCTGGGTGACGCCGCACAAACCGTGTGAAACTGCTCTATGCAGCTTTACTTTTCTAGTTAACTTTGCTGAATTAAGTGGCGTTCGCCTCGTGCTTCATAGAAAGGCAAACTTCCCATTCGAAGCCGGCAGCCCGAGGGATCTGCTTCCGGGTCAACGCGGCGTCCGCCAATTGGCAGAGAAAAGGCCGAGAGCAGATTGTGTTTCTGTAAAATTCGGGTTCCGTTGCGGCGAGAAGAGCTGAAGCAACGAGGAAGACGAATCGTTCACATAAACAGCCGGTGGCTGCGTGGCGTTCGTGCGCTACCTGGAAGCGCGCTCACCTGCCCATTCGCCTGGGCTCCGCACTTTGGGTTGGCGCCTTCCGTTCCGATGAAAGCACGCACCACGAGGTTGCCGGTTCGCATTCTGGAATGCGCACCGCAGTTGAACCGATGGTCGGACACTTGACCCCCCCGCCTCAGCGAACGCACAGCCGTTCGAAGGGTCGCAAACTGTGGCAAAAGCGTTCGCAGCAGCAGGCGGAGCTGCGCTCGTGCTGACCTGCGCAGGCCGGCTGCCCCCCAGCCCCACTCCTCTCGCTCTCGCTCACACACACACGCAAAGGACACAGAGAAAATGAAACCCTTTTCTGCCGACAACAGTGGGTCAATTTTCCGCTTTTCGGTCACCGTAGAAACCCGGATTCCGGCATCCCTCCAGAACTGCGGTCCGTGTCCTGTGTGGCTGACGGGACACCCAAGCGAGGCTCCGAGTCACAGAGGAGTGTGACACTGTAGTAGGGGTGGCAGGATGGAGTGTGTGCGTGCATGCGTGCGCTGTTCTAAGCTGTGTGACAATAGCAGGCCCCCGCTAATGGACTCCTTTTCAAGATCAACCGAGTCCGCCAGGATAGGCATTCACGCATTAATTAAATATTTTGAATAATCTTTTCAATGTGGCTGGGGGGCAGCGGGAGGAAAAAGTGCCCTAATAAACCCACGTCTATTGAGGGTGAGCCGAGGCGGCGGCGGTAAGGCGCGTGGGAGGGACGGGGAGACGGATTCTCGGTTCGAATCGGAGGCCTCTCATTATTTAAACTGTCTTTGTTCCCGCCGGGCTGGCAGTAAATTGCAGCCGCTTGGGGGAATGTGGCGATAAAAGCCCCCCCGAGCCCCCGCGTGTTTGGCTGCTGCGCCAGTCTTAGCCAGGAAGTCAATTGATAGGGCAGTCCATTAAGCCTATATGGC
This sequence comes from Heterotis niloticus, assembly GCA_018136845.1. Lineage (NCBI taxonomy): Eukaryota > Metazoa > Chordata > Actinopteri > Osteoglossiformes > Osteoglossidae > Heterotis > Heterotis niloticus. Next base: position 30,301,865 of record CM030899.1, read on the forward strand.
GCCTTATTGCGGAACAAAGGGCCGCTCGCACGCAGCTTTGTGCGCGGCCGCTTTTCACTCGGCACCGATTTTAATTAAATCCATATTCTTGTTGAGCAGAAATGAGCTCAGACAATAGCCGCTGCCTTTTAAATGGATTCATATCCGTGCGGTTGATATATTTATTACGTTGGTGTCCTCTTAATTTTTCCGTTTATCTCCTCGCACTAAATGCGCGCCAAATCGCTCCTCCGCTTCGGCTCAGCTTTTGCTCCGCGGGGGCCGCGGATGCGCGGGACTTTGGTCTCCTGCCGTTCGCTCATTGTGGACACTTTAGCTCCGCCGAAGACCTTGGCGCGGCGTCGCTTTACCTCAACTGAACCTCCGACTCGAAGCGCTACTGGCAACGATGCTGTCGCACCCGGGCGTTTATTTCCTAAAACTCGCAGTGGACACGTGAGCAGCATGTGCTGGAATTCCTGCAGAAAGGCGAGAAGGAGCCCCCAGGGAGGTATTAGGACAGCACGGGGAGCCGCTGCAGGAGTGCAGCAGAGCAACCCAGAGCACGGACGGATGGAGGGAGGGATGGGTGCTGTAGGGTGTTTCGCAGCTCAGGAGATGTTCTCACCAGGATTGAAAAGGATGAGGAACTTGAAGCAGACGATCTCCCTGCGATCCACCTGCAGTGACTGCAGCTTCCCCACAAGCTCCTGGCCTCTCTGAACCAGGCTGCTCAGTGTCGCCCCCGCCTGGCCCGTCACAGAGCCCATGTCCATCTGCAGAAAGAAGCCCAACACATCCAAACGCACAGGCATGACAAACGTCCACCACAGCACCACAGTTCAACAGTTTTATGCTCTTCTGTTCTCATAATAAGTTCAGCTCATTGCCATTTATTTTGCGGAGAACATCTTCCGTCCACGGGACCCAGAGCGCCAAACGGGCGGACAAATAACCGGACACGGAACAAGCACCGTAGAGGGCCGTAAAGCAACCGTGCCGGCGGCGGAGGGAAGCTCTCCGGGTACGGCCCAAAATATCCAGCATGATGCAGTGAGCCACGAGGGCGGCGTGTGGATGCAGAACTGACTTGGTTTCTCGGTCCATTTCACATTGACGGTTCTCAGCCGCGTCGCGGTGTCATTTGTACAATTTTGTTGCATATCGGAAGGGGGGGGCGTCCGTGCTCTGACCATTGCTGTGTCTGTGGTTCATCTCAGGGCACAAGGTTTCTGCATGTGTTGCATGGAAACCAGGGGCTACTGGTAAAGCTCAGTAGAGAATGGGCCAGGGACCGTGTTTTACCTCACGTGTGAGCAGGCGCCTCAGGACTGCCCCTGCGGTCGGTAGCCGCAAGTCCCCGTGCTTGTGTGCATCTGTGTGTCTGTTCACGGCAGCCTGACATCGCGTCCGCATGGGTCGCTATACACACGCCTCTCTGTGCCTGCCCGTGCAGCCGAGCGCGTGTCCTCTCGGGGGGCCGGTGCGGCTTCTCACCTCCTGCCCCGTGACGAGCAGCAAACTGTCCTCCTTGCCGTGCCGCAGCTGTCGGGACACATGGTCCAGCACCAGCAACTCACTCCAGCAGTTGTGCAGGAGCTTCATCTGGTCTCCTACCTGCCAGGGAAGGAGGAGCAACAGGATGAGGATGAGGAGTGAACTCTGCATTCCGTCATAGCCCCACCAGCCGCTGACACAACATTTGCAGTGGAACTCCCCTTACTGGAATGCATTAACAGAGCATAACTGTTAAATGTAGAAGTTCTGCAGTGAATAAGCGATTGTGGACGATACCCCCAATCTTTACAACGTGCATGGAGTCGCTTAAAGCTCCTCAAAGCTCAATGTCTGTTGGTCTGTCTGTCTGTTCTTTATGCACGGCTTTGTTTTCTGAGCCACAGGTACTTCCCATGCTAAGTGAGGATCTTTGTGCTGTCAAACACACACACACACACAAGGGTAACAAAGTTTGGTGGCATATATTTTGTTATTACTTTTCTCTTTTCCACTGGACTGTGACTGATGTGTGTTGCTACCGGTGGTGTCCGCCTGTCCAGCACCACTAACAACGCTCCTGTGCTAAATGCAACCACTTTAAGAATAATGCAGTTTGGTGATTTAAAGGTTACATCCACCTTTCCACTTTGAGACCCGGGCAGCGCCGGATAATTCTAATAAAGGAGACACAAACTGTTCCAACTGGTGACCTCAGGGTGTGTTTTCAGGCCAGGGACCATGAAGAAGAGACTGTGCTGGATACAGGCAAGGGGGTGCGAGCCACAGCATCGCAGCGCTCCTTCGCCTTTGTGGGGGGCCTCCGTTGCCATGGCAGACATCATTAATGAAAATTCTTGTCAATGTTTGCTTTACAATGGCAGCTTAAACTCTCGTGGCTCAACGCAGCGTTGGTTTGCGATGGCAGCCGAAGGCATCGGTAGGAAGGCGGCCGAACGACGGGCAGAGCCACAGATCTGGGGCAGCTTCGGGGTTTCAAGCAGGCGAATGAACCTCAGACTCACGATTACGGTGGCAACGCGAACAGGAAATGCGAGGGCTCGGCAGCACTGAACAGCACCAACGTATGGAGCGTGCGATCTCCACAGTCGGTCGCTCCTAGTGAAACTGTACTTTATCAGCACTGGCTATTCCAAAGCATCTTTAATGCAGAGCCAAAATGAGGTAAAAGTCGCATCGGCGCTGTGCTGCACGGTCTTTAAAGTGCAGCCCCACACAGGTGGGCCCAGCAGACAACACGAGAGCCATTGTGCTCCCCTGTCCATCCACATAAGCGGTCCGCCACTCCCTCGGGCAAACGCACTGGCCAAGCAGCACAAGCACAGTGAAGCTCGGTAGCAAGCAGGCCGTCTGCCTGCTCCTCCTCAGCTCCTCCTAACCCCTAAGTCCTAACCCTAACCCCAGATTTCGTCTCAGTTTGAGACCAGTAAAACCTACTGACGGTCTCCCGCAGCCTGCGTACAACTTATTCGACATAAACAGAATGAATGTGTGTGGTCTTTCAGCCGGTTGCGTGGTGTGCACAGCACCCGATAGTCTGCAGGCTGACGCTCCGGGTCCTGCGCCTGCCGTAGGACCTTTGGGCCAGCACGAGCCCGGGTTACACTGAAAGACCGACCTGCCGCAGAAATGTGTAAAGTGCTGTAAAGCTGCTTTGGATAAATGCCGTGCCACAGTCCGTCAGCTCATAACACTGCTGAGGTGCTTAGGTGTGCACAGTGCACTTCTGCAACGAATGCTGCTTTAATACGTTTTAAACGGACTAAATACGTTTAGAGCTGCAGGCTAAATCGATTCTCTTCCGTGAGGTCCAGGAGCGCAGCACACGGCAGTTTAACAGTCAGAAGCGAGCGACTCCACGTTTCTCCTAAACATCTACTTCACACAAGGGGGTCGAAGGTGGCGCAGCAAGCGGTGGGATTCAAACCTAGGTTCTGTGAGCTCTTCGGCAGGCAGCGTCACCAGGTTCTGCACTGCCGGCCCACTTGTGTGTGCGCGTGTGCGCACGTGCGCAACGGGTAAATGAGGCTGTTCTAATAGTATTTCTATTAACCCCATCACCTTCTCTGATGGATCCTTTCGGTGCGTCCGGATTCTTTCATTTCAGCAAACTGAGTTTGAGGAAAAATTGAGAAACTGAGAAAAAGAGAAGCATTCCTTTGCCATTTTGTACTTCAGGGCAGCAGAGGGCCTGCTGGTCAAGGACCTGAAGCAGCTGCTCATGAGTTAAGCCTCTACATTGATAATCGCAGCAGTGCTGGCTACTTGTACAACTATTTTATCAACAGAAACATAACAAAGCGAAAGTTATTCTCGCCACGCGTTACAAAGTGTCGCGCTCGCCTCCCATGGTGTTAAGGCATCGTGCGATAAACGCTGGAACATTCTGTGTCTGCTGCTGGGAGTGACCTCATGTAAACGGCAGGACTCGATTGCGTTCAATAAACAGCGGCAAACTACCTTGGATTCTCGCTCCCTTTAACCGTCGCTCCTTTCTTAAATCGTTCTCCTGACATCTACGGTCGTCATTTTGTGTGCCGTCCAATAAAACAAACAAGACGTAAGCAACAGCTTCCCATCGATCCTCACGAAATGCATCGCGACGTCGGCAGTTTGCAGCGCGAGGTTCGGAATCGGCAGCTCATTTACATTCGGAAAAATCGAAAAGGTTGGCGAAATGTCGAGTTTTCCTCACGTGCGTAAACACCGGAGGCTTCGCTGTGCCATTTAACAGCCAACCCAAAAGCACGAAACCCTCTCATGAAGGAGCTCCGGCACGCAGCGTCTCCAGCTCAGCCCGCTCTCACGTTGTCATACACGACTGGGCCACTTAATACCGTGGTAACGTACTGCATCGGGGTGATCGACAGCAGTGGCGTCATGATGATGGCATTGATGCCAACACCCACATTTCTCCAGAAGGACTAAGCTGCAGCCACGGAGAGAGACGCCCCAAAAATTCTTCTGCGCAGCTCCAGGCCCCCAGATACCTGCCAGGTTGCTGCCTCTGCGCACTTTAAGCCCTCCTGTTATTACAACTGTGGCATTGATCACAATTCAACGCCTTTTTAAAACCCTTCCTCCCTGCCGATCATCGGTGAATCCACTCAAGCTTGGGATGAAAATTCAATTCTTTACAGCCTCGTATTTTCATTTGCTTCAGCTCCACCCCACTTCTGTCATTTGTGTTTCTAGAGCTTTTTTTGGCTCATATGTTTTCCCCCATTAAAGTGCTGGGTTTTTTTTTTTAACCCTCAGCTCCCAGCAGCCCCAGGAAAAAAGCTGTTCTGTCCCCGAGGAACGACGTAATGCACAGCCGTACCCCTCGACGCCCCAGTGCACACCCCTACCCCTTCTGGCCACAGAGCAGCTGGCACTGACGTGTCGTACGTCTTTGCTGGGGGCCAACCTGTGAACCTGCTGCTATACACTGGCTAGAGGGTTGAACACACCAACCTGTCTGGACATTCAGAGATATTCAGAAACACAACCTGTAAATGTTTTGAACCCAGTTTTACTCTCCTCCGGTAAACAACAATGCAAGAACACAATGGGTGACACAAGAGGATTCACATTCCGGACTTTTCTGCCAAACAGAATGCAATTACCAGCAGCGGAGGAGATGCTAAGGGGAGGCGCTCTGACAGACGAGTACATCTTTGTTCTTCTTCCTGGCAACCGTTTTTCTGTCAGAGGCTTTAATATCAGTCCGGGACCATCGGAGACGTTTGAGACACAATAGCACCGCAGAGTCTTGCTGTATCTTTCTTGGATTCCTCGCTGCTTCTAGTCAGCGCTCATTTAAATGAGGTGGAAAACGCAAGACAGCTCCCCCACTTTAAATTATGAGCGTAATGATTTTCGCTCCCGATTCTCCCACATATCCACATACAACGGAACCGAAAGGTTCGCAATGGACCGTTAATGTATCGGGGTTCGTCCGTCCTGTTAGATCGACCCGGAACCTGGAGGGGAAAGAAACTTAGGAAACGCATTTTCATCTTCAACCTTTACATAAACTTTAAATTATAAACCTGCTCTTCACTGCTCCACACACCAAAGCGGCAGAGGCGTCAGGCGTGCAGCAGCATCTGAGACAGCAGGGCGAAGTCACGCAGGTGCTCCCCTAGCGCTTATCAATGAAAAGCAACAGCAGAAACGGCTCAATCCACAAACTGTGGGTCTGAGGCCAAGATCTCGAGGGAAACGATGTGCTGAACCACTCCGACACGAATCTGTCACCGTGCTTTTCTCTCCCGCACTCAGCCTTATCACATGGACAATGACTGCATTGTGGTGACCAGGCGCCCCCCCCAGGACTGACCGGGGCCGCGCGGTGTCGGCCCACAGCTCCTCTAAGCCTCACTTATGCTGACGCCGCCTGGGGGACGGAACCCGGCCAAGAACTACCAGCTAAGTAACTGACAGATAAGAGCTCGGATCCTGGGAGAGAAACACGCAGGCTGCGCACAGGTGCGGTCGGCCCAACCTCTTCTGGCCGCGTCGGGACGGCAGCAGAACCCCACGCAGCTCCAACGGTACCGAAGTTTCAGGACGCAGACCAATATTCCGTGCTCGCGTGAAAAAATGTGCTATATTCAATGCTTGAAGGGACATCGAGAGATACCCGGCGATCCTGAATGGCCCAGCATTAAGTCCTTCGGCTGCTGTCAACCCACACCTGCCAGCCCACACTTTGTTAAACTGAGCTGCAGAAATGAGTTGCACATCAAACCATGATAAGATGAGGAGGCCTAAGGCTTAAGTGCACCAACATAAATGTCCACGACGTTTCATTATTCTTTTTATCGGAGCCCTGGAAAAGGACAGTAGAGCGCAGACCGGCCTAGCAGGCGAGAAACAACCCATCGGACCAAACCCTTCCGCAAGGGATTCCAAGCCCGACTCTCCGCTTTAGCAGCTGTTGGTACTTTGAGGGAGATGTAAACGTGACCTTCGCTTGTCCTTCACAGATGACGAATGGTCAAGACGACGTCTTCCCTTCCTGCACCTCCCGCAGCACAGAGCCTCAAACTTAAAGCTCCTTCACAGAATCTGCGCTGCTGCTCCTTCACACACAGGAACCCACAGCTGAGTTTAAACCTAAAGGCATTCCGGCCACTTTGACACCTGCCTTCTGAGAAGGTGAAGAAGAGGACTGCTTTCTGGGAAGCGGTTCACTCGGCGATTCAAAAGAACCTCAACAAAAAGGATTGCTGCCCCCTCCTCTACTTTGTGCTGAAGCCACGCAACACAACCCGAGTGCCTTATGCACCTGGCAAGGTGTTGCATTTGTATGGCTGTGGTCCCCACTGAAGCTCAGTCTGTAAACATACAGGTGAGGGGAGCGTCGTCTTCTCTTGTGCTGTGAAAAATAAAAAGTCTGATGTGCACGACACCTTGGATTTTGGAAAACGTGGACATCCTTGCAGCCTCCCGAGCACCCAACTTTGTTTCATGAATGGGCTGCAGTTTACAGGCGAGCTGCCTGTCTCTGTGCTGCTGTGACCGCAGTGCTGCTTGCTTTAAAAAGCGAAGAAGCCGTCAACACTACGTTGGCTGCTTACGTCCCCTCCCAGAGCAGGAACATCAGGAGCAAAAAAGTTTATTTCTATCTTTTGCCCAAAACACTTACCAAGGTTATATTCACCTATGTCTCCAAAAACGTAAACACTGTACATATGCAGGGGGGGCCCCGGGAATCAGGCTGGGGTTCGGTTCTCATTCCTGCTGTGGTACCAGTGAGACCGAGGCGCTTGCGGTGAAAACAATCCCCGGCTGTGCAAATGTGCAAATAACTGTCAGCAGCTTAATGTCGCTTTGGGAAAAAAGTGCCGGCGACGTTCATAAACCCCGAACGTAACTACAGTGCGACAAGCACGCTGGCGACAGCCGAAACCCGAATTTCAGCCTCGCGCCTGCCGCACTGGGTTGGTGCACGAGCTGCACATTGTAAGCAGCTTTTGTGGCAGCGCATCAGATAAATGAATAAATATTACCATGTATTCTTGAGCCTTTTAAAAATATTTTTAGCTTCCATAGGGTGGACCTTGATGTTTAACCTTTGAGCAGGACTCTCACACGAAAAACGATCTTTCATAAGACTCGGCTCTAAAATGGGATGAAATGCGAGTCGCTTTGCTAAAAGCATCAGATAAGCAGCAAAACAGCCGTGAATAGCGATGCGGCCGCAGCAAAGCATTCAGCTCCCTGACCCTTTCCCGCTGCGGCCAGGCCAGGCGGCGCAAATCAAGCAAAGTCAAATGTTTTCCAGTATCGTTCACTTGACTTCACGGTGACCGAGCCGGTTTACAGCAAGAGGATAAAACCTCTGTCCCTACGGCTTGAAAACTGCTACCCATCTGCTTGTGCTTTAAGCCTTGCAGAAGAATGAGGGTAGTAGGGAACAGCAGGGGGGGTAGTGGTTAAGGGCGCAAACGCGTAACCTAATAGCTGCTGTTTTGAGGGCAACTTCTGCTCGCGACACAAAAGGCCAGAGCAAGACAACTAGAACGAATGCCGTCCACACAAAGAGCCACATGGTCACTTGGGAAGAAAGCTGAACGAACGCAGTCAGCGGTGAGCAGCAGGAACGCACGGACATTTTAAGAACCATGCGATGCAGCTCCTTCGAAAAGTAATTGCAGGCACACGTTTCTCATGCCTCGTGTTCATTATAAACTTTACTCATTTATTTATTTCCTTTGCTTTATGTACAACCTTTTTATAATAAAACTGGAGTTTCAGATGCAACGGACTTTTGTAAAATGATTTCCGAACCGTAAGCTACGTATAAAGTGACGGCCAAGTGGACAAATGCACAAGTTCCTTCTTCACCTGAATGTCTTCACTTCCTTTGCATTAACCGGTGTTAACGCTGCAATATACAGCAAATAAATAGAGATAAAAAGAGATTAAAAGTGGCTGCCGTGCAAATAATAAAATATCATATTGCTCAGGTGTCATCAACATAAAAGGCCTGGAATGAAATCAGAAGCGGCACAAAAACTCACTGCCACTCCGGGATGATGGCTGAGCGAGTTAAGCAGCAGGGCAACGGGCATGATGCTGAGCACAAGCAGCTCAGCTATACTAAGCCCAGAACACACACACACACACAGCACATGGCACCTGATGGCAGGCTCCGTGGGAGTCTTCCTCACTTTGACAAAACAGAATGGGTCGCATCCCCAAGTCAGACACAGACGAGTGGGGACGCGCAGTGGGCGGCTTTGTGCCGTCAGAGCGACACCGCCGGGCCCTTCTGCACGGCTGCAATCCCTCGTCTCTCCTCTAACCGCTCATCTTTCCAGAGCGTCTGTACGCTACGCTACGTACAGCGATTTATCCGCCTCCGTAGGCATTTTTAGTGCGCCGGTTCACAGTAACTGCTGTGCTATAGGGTGCGGCAGAAATTCAAACCTGGGTCCCTAGGGAGCAACGTGACGACTGTAGCCACTACGCCACCTGCTGGCGGACCTGCTGAGCTGCACAATCACCTTTGTAAATGGTGACCACTTTGCCTCCGACCAACACGTAGGGTTGCATATGTCCACCTGAAAGGTTTCTCTTTAAATGCGAGTCTCTCCAGAAACCACAGGCAGGAAAGTCTGCGAGATCGCGGGACCAAACCCTCTGAAACAGCAGCGGTTCCAACCCCTCACAACCACCCGTGATCCAGAGCCCTCTGACTGCATTGTTAAGTGCTGAGCGGTTACGGGTCATACCTTGAGCTCCTTGAAGAAGATGCAGCTCCTGGCCCACTCCACGATGGAGAAGAGCGTCTGGTCGGCCATGCGGCACATGAGAGCGAAGGTGTTGAGCTTCTCGTGTTTCCCGCGGGCCGCCTGCTCCTGCTGCAGGTAGGCTATGATCTTGCTTTGCACCTGCAGCTCGTCCGGCTCGCAGCGCAGCAGCTCCAGCACGAGCTGCGGCACGCAGGGCAGCTGCGGTGAGCCCGCCGGGTAAGCCTCCGGGTACCCGTACCCTGCCAGGGATTCGGGGGAGCTCGTGTAGTGGTCTGGGTACTCGGACTTAATGGAGCGGCTGGAGAAGGGGCCATACTGCGGGTACTGGACAGGCAGCGGCGCGTGGCCCTGCACGGTCATGCCCACGGAAGGGGGGTGTCCGTACGGGCTGCGGTCATAGTCTACGGGTGCCATGGAGGTCTGGCCGGAAGGGATCACGGCCTTGGACACGTGGTGGGGTCCCTGCAGGCCTGCCGAGAAGCTGAAGTCGGTCTGCGCCGGGGACACCACCGGAGGGCTGGGCTCCAGCTTGAAGCCGCTGGCTCTTATCAACGCCTTCTTCTGCTGCTTCAGGGCCCTGTCGCGCTTGTACATGGGGCCGAACTTGTTCCGGCCCCCTCTCATCCGGTCCGCTCGGACAGCTGGCCAAGGGAAAGGCAAAAAGACCGCGTGACCTCAGCGACCGCTCGCCATCGGTTCGCGCCCGGGGCCCAAAGCCAGAAAAAGCAACGGCGGTTGTTAATAAGGCACGCAAGTGTTTTGCGCAAAACTCTTTGAATGGCCGAAGAGAGCCGAACAAAGGAAGGAGCCCTGACTCAGCTACTCTGTCTCCCACTTCCATGGGGAATAAAGTTGCGGCAAAGCTACGCGGCTAAGCACAGACTGCCTCCCTCTTTCATCTAAGAGCCAGAACTAAGTTCCCAGAAGTTTTATCTGCTCGACAAGAATGTGTCGTCCCTCAGCGGAAACAGGTGCTTCTCTGCACGACGGCCGGGCCAAACCTTCGCCGGGTGCGAAGGGGCCTCCAGCGGGACAGAGCCGGTCCTCGCCGCCATGCTTAGCCGCGGCTCGGCACTGCAAGCGCACAAGAATCGCCCGCCACGTTTCGCGCTCGTAAATGTAATAAAGGCCGTTTCTGGCCCGGGGCGCTCGCACAAGCGTTGCTCCTCACGGCGAGGGAACGCGAGGAAAGGCGGCGCGAAGGCACAACACGACGCTAGCAGCCAGCGGGCCGTGAGGTGAAGCCGGGCGGCAGCCATTTACCCTCCAGCCGCATCCCGACGCTGAGGCATTTCTGAAAGCGGCAGAATGGACACCTTTTCCTCTGGGTTTTGTCAATTTTGCAGTCCTGGTTCTCGGCGCAGGTGTAGCGCTTGTTGTTCTGCACGGTCCTCTTGAAAAAGCCCTTGCAAAAAGAACCGGGGGTTGGGGAGAAAACGCTTAAAGAGCGCTACCTGATGCTCGGCCACAACGCAAACGGTTCCAAAATGAACTAAATTTGCTTGGAAATGGCGTCCAGGTACCTTGCAGCTCTCGCAGGTGAGCAGCCCGTAGTGGTAGCCCGAAACTTTGTCTCCGCACACCGGGCAGAGCTCCTCCAGGTCCTCGTCGTAGCTGTAGTCCATGACCCTGAGTGACACACCTGGCGACACACGTCGGGGTCGCTATCATTATTGTCGTTAATAATAACAATAATAATAAAAATAAAAAAAATAAAATAATGATAATAGTAATAATAAGAAGAAGAAGAAGAAGAAGAAGAAGAAGAGAGAAAATGCAATTTGCCGTTCCTGTGTTCACGTATAAACAAATGGACATGAAATGACGAAATTATACGTAAAAAGTCATGTATGGGCGCTCCTTTAGGTGGCTTTTAATACCATTTTTTTCTTCGCTGTGGGAAAAAAAACAAACATTTTTTTCGACTGGAAACAAAAACCAAAATATTGTTTTTTTTTAAACAAAAAAAGAAATGAATAAAAATTCTAATACAACGCGGTAAAATACCCATGGAGACCTCGACTTTCCAAAGAATAAGAATCTTAAACATGATACAACCTTATTAAATCTTGTCGAAAGCCTACATAAATTTGGCGATAATAAATTATAGCACAAGATGCTTTAAAGAGAGAAGCAGCAAAACCGAAATGGAAGCGCAAACGTGCTGCTCCGAGCTGTCGTACGGGTTTAGTAAAAATCATTTTAAAAAATATCTTGAAACTCACGAAAATTATAAAACATTCCTGCTACAGTACATTTAGAGAAATTATTTTTTTCAATCGCGCCCTAAAACCGTGGCCTGCAGGCAGCCTGCGCTGCGGGATTTTGCACCGAATTTCCGTTCCATTGCGGCGCTGCGCGTCCGACCGGCGGGACGACCGCACTTGCGGCTCCCGCACGGGACACAAAAAAAAAAAAAAAAAATTAAAATGGCTAAAAGCTCGCGCAGGACCGCGTGGCTCTACCTGTGCGCGTGGCGGCTTTAATAAGGAGCCAAAAGACCAAAAAAACAAACAAAAAAAAGGTGCGGAGAAACGCCGGTGGGGGCTGCACGAGATTCACCGACTCACGAGACAGCGCGCTCTGAGCTCGGATAGATACAGTATTATTATTATTATTATTATTATTATTATTATTATTACTGGCGCTTCGGCCCCGCTTCTTGCCTTGGGTTGCAGTTTGTTGCATGCGCAGCACAGGGGGTCTCCAGCCGCGCGCCAACCGGGGGCTCTGACACCCGCAGGCCGAAGCCCTGTCCACCCACCGGGCTGCCGGGCTCCCCCGCGAAAACCCGAACGGCTTTCCTGCGCGGGCTCCGTCCGGGGGGTGGGGGGCACCTGTTGGGGGCTTACCTGCGGTCACAGTGGCGGTCGGTGACGCTCACGGTCCTGCGCGCAAGGCGTTCGTTCTTCACGCAAAGCAAACTGGACAAACTGAGCTGCGAGCGCCAGGAGTCGCACAAATAAATCGAAATCGTTGCATTCGGGCAAAAGCAGCAAATGGTTTAATTTGTGCCATGAAGCACAACTGAAAAGCAGAAGGAATCCGGAAAAAATACACGGTTGCAGTTCGCCCTGTTTTTAAGATCATTTGTCTGCTTAAAATGAAATTGGAATGAATTACACTTTCAGGTACCGTATGGGAAAATATTTTGCCTTTTGTGAAAACGATCGATGTTTTATTATCCTCGCTTCTCTTATTTCTGTTAAATTGACTTTATTGCGCGTGTGCGCTTTTGGGCTTTTTTGGCCGCTGCCTGCTGTCGGCTTTCGCGTTCCTTTTTCACGAATCGTCCACCTGTCCGTTCCTGCGCCTTTTACTCGCCCACCTGTCCGAGTCCCGCAGGGCAACTTTTACTGCGCTTTTTACTGCAGTTGAAGCCGGGATTTACCGCACGGCACAGCCGTCCCACCGGGGAGGAAATCCGTGGCCAAAACAGGTTTCGACGTCTCGTTAAATTCACGCAAACTGAGAGCCCGAACCGAACCGAAAGCACTTTTTTGTTCATTTTGCTCCAGTGTCCTCAGCAGCGACTTAAACAGCGAATACTCGAGAGGCAGAAATGGTTTATTTGTTTCTGTGCAAGTTGTGCACACATTTTTTAATACAAACATTTATTTTTGCCTTTTTGCTGCGCCGCAGTTCTCGGTATGGCCGTAATAACGCAGTAAGAGCGATATTTTGCATGGAATAAAGTGTTCTGCAGCGGGACTTTATTAATAATAATAATAATAATAATAATAATAATAATAAGAAGAAGAAGAAGAAGAAGAAGAAGAGGAGCGTCACGGCCTCTCGCCCACTGAAGCTGCCGCTGCTCGGCCGGTGAAATGTTGCTTTTACCTGGCGGCTGTGGACGGCCTTTTCCCTGCTCCTCCTGCAGGAGGCTGGAGTCCGAAGGGGCCACGGAGAAGGACATGGTGAAGCACGAAGACACTCCTCGGGACACCTTCTTCAAGAAGAGTGACAGAAGCACCCGAGGGTGTGCCGCGAAGGAGAAGAAGGAGAAGAGGAAGAGGAGGGAAAAGAAGGTGCGAGAAGCCTCTGAAGACAGCGCTGGTGGCAGGTTCTGCCTCCTGTCCTGTCCTGCTCCCCGCTTCACCTCCTTCCTCCTTTTCACCTCCTCACCAAGAGCTTCTGGATTGGACCTTGCAGCCCATGTGACAGTCTCTCCCTGTGCTCGAGAACTTCAGGAGGCTCTCAGAAGGGCTGGAGGGGTTCCTCGGAGCTCCACAGAGGGCAACCTGCAGGAGCTCCACGTCCAGCCCGGTGGTCCCCGCACCTTTCGCACTTGAGCTGTCGGGTTCATGCAGTCGATTTGGCGCGCCGCGCTTCCCGACGTGCACTGGTATTCGCAGTAAAATAATATATTAATATATTATTATTTTATAAATAATATATTATTATTTTGTATGTATATTTTGCATATATATATATATGATATATATGTGTGTGTAAACTGTATATATATATATATATATATATATATATATACAGTTTATATACAGTTTATATACATTTTATATATATATGCATGTGTATCCCTCTGGCCACGTTTGAAAACTTGAGACATGGTCCTCCGATTCGGACTGCTCTGCGCGAAGATAAGAGAATAAAAAGAGCTTTTTTGTTTATTTCTTTATCAAATATCCTTATTTATTTCACAAGAATAATTTTTGCAGGTGTGGACTTTAACGAATGAGCACAACAGTGGAAACGGCCAGCATGTGAGGAGCTGAAAGCCGAATATTTTCAAGCAACGGACAGCGCGACAATGGCGAGCTGCCGGGTTCGGGTGGACGCGCCGCTCGGAGCCGCTCGAAACGCGGGCGCAAGAGCGCGGCTCAACCCTTCGGCGCACGGATCCTGTTATTCTGGCTCGTTTTGTTGCGCCGAACGCTCGTTGCCTGGATTTTCCAAGTTTAAACGCCAAAGTGGTGGCACCTTTTTCTATTTGACTTCTGAAATAAGTGCCAGCTGTGCGTTTATTTCTTCACATGGATGGATGGATAGAATAAAGCTGATATTTATTTGGCACTCATTTGGTTTGCGGGCCTGTTATTCATTCGGCAGTAACACAGCGGTTATTGTAAAAATATGCAGTTTATTTGGGGGAGTTATGAGGAGATTAGAAAGCAAATATTCTACTAACTTCGCTACAATTTTGACAGCTGACTAACTCGTTCATTTTTAGAAAAATATACATTTAAACAGTGCAAACACGTACAATAAACTCTTTAAAAATGTGTGGACTTTGCCTACAAACTCTGAACACATGAGCAAAATATTTAAAAATTATTAAGCCTCCTTACAGGATCGGTGCCACAACAGCGAGGTGGACGACCTTGTGTGACCTCGCCATTGGGCCACCCCGCTTTGTGCTCTAAGGCGCTGCCCTTAGGGTTGTCGCTCTTCGTGGCTCTGGGTTCGCAGCATGATCAGCGCCCCCCCACTCCCACAAGGCCTCTATCACATTTCTTAAGGCTAAGTGTGTGTGTGTGCGCACACAGCCGTTCTCCCTCCTCCTCTCCCACCGTTGACTGCGAGGCGGGAATCAGACACGTGAACGGAGCTCAGCACCGAATGGAGGATGAAGATAGAAAGAGGAAGAGGAATACGCTGGGGACGTGGGTGTGTCATCCAGCTACACACGCAAAATCCAGTCATGAGAACAGCGTGTGTTTTGTAACAACGAGATTTTTTTCAAAAATCATGGTTAAATTTACCCCAGGGGAGTTTCACTCCATTTCTGGCTGCTTGTAGGCCCGGGTTGGGATCCAATAAGCAACTGGAATCTGTCCTTTTGGTTTAGTGTCATTTTATTGTTATTATTGTTACAGAAAGCTAAAGTACATCTAAATGTTCCACTTTTTATGTCGCTACAAGCCACGGAGACACAAAGGTATCAGTGGATGGAATCTCATTCATTCGGTCAGCCTCTAGTTTTTCAGTTATTTTTCAGCAGTTACGCCCGGAGACGATGACACGGCACAGTTAGTGGCCAATTCATTACGGTTTATGCTAACTAGCAAAGAAACAAACGGGCGGGTGCACGGCGGCACTGGTTTGCTCACACGGGCATTTCTTCCGCTGTCAGCGGGGTTCGAGCGCCGCTTCACGCTGAAGTCGGCGGGCCTTTTGGGGAAGCTGCCCGGTGCGTTTCTGGGTGGAGCTAAGCGGTGTGGCCGGGTCTAGGTCCCGCAGCCAAGCGACGGCGCCGCCCTGTTGTCCAGGGTTTACAGGCGGATGAGCGGCACTGCAGACGCGCGGGGTGGGCGTGGACCCCGAAACGGTAAACTAATAGTTTCCCCGTTGTTCTTGGTCATTTATGTTGGTTCAAAGTTCACTTTATGTCCTGCGAGAGCTCAACAGCCCAAGTGCAGCTGCATGCACATTCGCCATTAAACCCCGGTTGGAAGCCTCAGGCCTATGAAACAGCACTGAGCGGTGCAATTATTCTAGGAATATTTATCAAGTCACAGATTTTATGTTCCAAGAAACTGCTGACATGGGTCTGTAGCGTTTGTAACTGTAAAAAATGTGCATTTGAGCTCTGAAGCATTTGTTTCAATTATTATTTTACATAAGAAGAAAGTTGTGGAAGAAATAAAAATAATCACTTTTTTCAAATGTTGAACAGTGCAATGCCGCAGTTTGTCAGCTGTGCCTTTTGTCTCGGTGCAGCATCTGTCAGAGCCACGGGATGTTTTCTGCTCGGTACCAAGGTTTAAATGTTGGGATTCGGTCGTCAAGTAAGTGTGAAATTTTTACTCTTCTGTCAAGCACATTTCACCTGAAACGAAAAGGCCACGGAGCGCTGGACACGTTGGCCTGCCGGAAGACAGTGAAGTGCACTTTAACTCAGGCTGTGCTGAGACTCTGTGTTGCCAGGTCACGGTCACTGTACACCATTAACCGCTGCGCAGTACGACCGCGCGCTGCGGAAACCTCACTTTGACCTCTGACAGATTTCCCTCTGCTCTGTCGTGCGGCCGCTGCGAATGCGGACCGAAGTTAAAAAGACGGCTCTTGTACGCCCGCGGTCCATGTAAAACCCCGCCATGCGAGGCAGTACCGCGGTGAAATGCGGTAAGATGACAGCAGCGACCGAGGAGTTCGTATGCTGTACCGCATACTGAATATAAGCTTGTATTTAGCATTATAACTCGTGGTGTTTCTAAGTAGCACCGGATCCTGAAGGCGGACACAGTGCTGCAAACAAAGCTGCAAAGCACAAAGCTTCCCTTGCAACACTCGCTCGTACAAGATTTTACATATTTGTGGCAGTTAACTGTCGAGCAGCGTAAAGCGGTTAAGAAAAATGAATTAAGCTCATGAATGATCGCCAGCGCCGTAACAGCAGCCTTTTACATTAATGGAGCCGATAAATGCAACCGCTGCTTGGTAATTCGTGTAGCTCTGCCATTTTTTAAATCAGTCACCGTATTCTGAAGCAAGCAAAAAAAAACATATCGCCGATTCTTCATCCTTGAAGGCCTCCCTCACGTTTCCGAGTAATAGAGGAAAAAGCACCGCGAAATACGTCCACGGGAGTAAAAGTTGAAGTCACTCTGAGCTCATTTTGTGGTGGCATCAGCCGAGGTGCAGGAGGACAAAAGGTGTGAGAGAAAAGCAGGAAGACAGGCAGGGCAGCTGGCAGCTGGCCATTTTCCCCTTCCTGTGCTTGAACCGTAACCACGTCTGACCACAAAACACTGTACTATCAGACCAGGAGACGTAAGGAAAAATAAGGTAAACCTTGCTATGACACCGAACCCTCAGAGCAGTAGAACAGTGAGGGTCCCTGAGCGAAGGAGCACAGCACAAAGGGAGAAGAGATGAACCCGGGCACCCCGATAGAGGTGTCTCTGGTGTCCATAAGCAAGCAGGTTCAGATTTAGGATGAAGAGGCGGCCCGAACAGCGGAGCGGGAATGACGGACGGACGCGGGGGCACAAAACGGCGTTTTTATTAACGCTCTGTTTTCGAGGGCAGTGACGATTTGTGCACATCGCCGTGTAAATGTTTACGGCATCTCTGCTGCCTAAGGAGGCCGTGGGGGCGACGTTAAAATGGCCAGAAATGGAGGGAAAAAGTCTCGTTTTATTGCTTTATGAACATTTGCATCTATTGTTGACGCTACATTCAAAGTTTTTTCCAGTTTATGCACCCAGTTCCATATTCAAAGCATTCATAAGTTTCTGTGTAGAGAGCAGAGTCGAGGACCAAAGCCGTAAAAAGCTGACAGAGGCCGACACGGCGCAGGGGTGGAAAGTGCACACCTGATTCTCGCACACTTGCGTTCTGCCCTGTACCTTTGGCTGTGCTGTTGGCTTTCAGTCTGTGGCTTTGCGCAGCATCAACTGTGTACTTTTCATGCCACCAAGCGGCCTTGAGGCGCTAACTATCATGCTAACATCAGAGCAGAGGGTCAGACCCCCCCAAAGCCACGAAAACCCTGCGCTCTGACAATGGAGGCGGAATGCGGCACAGCGAACGTCCCTCCTCAGGGGACTCTCTGCTGAGTGCCGCCGGTTTGCGTATGGAGTGTGTGTGTGTGTGTGTACGTGTGTGTGCGTGCAAGTGTGCGTGTGGGCTGTTTTCGGGTGCGTCCACCCTTACGCGCCTACATCTCCGCTTTCACCTGCTGCTGCCCCACACTGGCCCGGGGGGCGGCAGTTCCCCTTTTTCCCAGCCCCTTCCCTTCAGCAGGGAACCCATCCATGTCCACCGGTTCATCGCCCCCCACATTCCCACCCCAGCATGGAAAACCGTGTGCCTCAGCGCTTCCTCCCAGTGCCCTTTGACCCCGGTGTGAGGAAGGTGTCCAGTGTTGGCGAGTGGCGCACCAAGGTCAGCGATTAGGCTATCGGCACATCCGCGCAGCGGAGCCTCGGAGCTGGTAAACAAAAACGGGGCAACTTTCTGCCGTCAACATAACCGGGACAAAGAGGCCGGTGAAGAAGAGGAGGAGGACAAAGGCGCGGCGATGCGGCTGCGGCGCACGGGCCGGGCTGGGAGAGGGCCTATCTGGTGTTTGTCTCTGGGGTGGTTCTGTTTTGCCCCCGTGCTGTGGCTACGGCCCGAGCCGCGTCCCGCCTCGGTCGCTCTCTGTCTGCCACAGCGATATTTCAGACAAATAAACAGGGCTGAGCTTCAGGCATCGCATGTTGTTTTGACTTCGGCAGCCCCACTGTGTGCGCCGCGCATATTTCAGCTTCGCTCTGCTCAGACAATAGGAATCGGTGCGGCGTGATAGCGCCGGGCCCATCTGGGCCAAAGGTGCCGGGGCTGCCAGCTGGACCCGCGCACGTCTTACATTTTCCCCATTTCCAGCAGCCGCTTGTCCAGGCGGCAGTCCCTGCGGTGGGGGTGCCCGGCGGACAGAGGGCCAGACCTCCAGGCGCAGGGTGATCGCCACGTTTTTACAGCGTTTTGCAACACATTTGAAGAAAATCTGCAGCAAAGTCTGTCCACGGCTTAAAAAGATGAGAATTCAAAGCAGAATTTTTTTCGGTTTACGTGGAAAAACGGTTTAAATAGACACTTTCCCAGAAGAATTTCTCACATTTCTCACTGTCTGACCATAGAGTGTAGCATAGCAACACAACATATTTTTATTGGTAGACACTTGAGATGCAGAATTATTCAGGTGGAATTGTGTAGCAGGCACTTAGAAGTATGGCTGGTATTTTAGGCGATAAATGAAAAAGTCTTCATTTGTTGCGCTTGGCAAAGCGGGGCATGTACAGAATTTGCGTCTTATAAACTATCATTATGTTTGCAGATTTGTGTTTAAATGAATGAGTTATTTTATTAAATGCTTCTTCTCATAAAGATCACAGACCCCTGACCATGACCAGCCCACTTCTCGTTCAAAGGATTAATGTAGCTGAAGAAATAACCTATCCTTGTACGTTTGGAGAAAGTGCGTAAATGATGTCTGAACTGAAAAAAAATCGCATTCAAAGACTCGAAAAAGTTTTCCCACTGTAAAAAATACTACTAAGATGTTGCAAAGAATAACTGTTAAAAAAAAGCGTCTATCAATGCAGGACGGAAAGTGGTTTTCGGTGTTTGGTTTCTCGGGATGTGAAACCCGGTGATAAAGCTGCTCAATCTGTGCTGAGCTCCTTCAAACGGAATGTAAAATTAGGCATAATAGCACAATTCCTAATAAAATTATATAAAGTCGTACAAATGCAATAAACTTTAGCGTCCTTGTCTCAAAAGCAGCCCTCAGCTCATATAGGCTGACCTTACTGGCACCAGAGAAGAAGGGCAAGCATTTTAGCCACAATCCCAATAAACATGCAAGTGAGAGTTTATGAAATATCTACGAGGCACAGCAGCGCGGCTGGCGCTGTACTGTAAAGCGCACTGTAAAATACGTGGCAAAACGGCGCAAAAAACGTTAAACAAAAGTCTGTGCTTCCCTGGGAAGGAGAAGAGAACCTGTGTGTGAGAGCAGAGGAGCTGAAGAACACTGGTCTCCCTCTGCTGGTGTCTCACATGGCACTGCAGGAGCTTCTCCGGCCTCGGCCCGCGGGCCACGTGCACCCCGCTGCCACCCCAACACACACACGCTAGGAATTTATAGTAGCCGAGCCCCCTGAAACGCACGTGTTTGGACTGCGGGAGGAGACCCCCGCAGACATGGGGGGCTGCAAAGGCCACACACGCTGAGCCCGATTGGCACGAAGAGCCTGGGCGCCGTGCATCCTGGTGCTACCTGCCGCTCCAAAATGCCGCAAGGTCCTCCTGCGGTTCTGCTTCTGTCTCATTATTTTGCTGTGCAGATGCAGCGAACGCTGCAACAGGTGTGTAGCAGTGTGCTCAGAGCGCAGTGAGGTGCGCGGTAAAGTGCGTTGTGCTAAAGACAGGCGGCCCTTCCTGCAGACGCCTGCGTGATGCCAACCTAGAAAAGGTGACGACAAAGGAAGAATTACATTTCACCGCGGCTTGAGTCTAACCTTCGGATGCGTGGTGACGCCGTGGAAAGACCCACTGCGCTAGTGCGTCTCTGAAAGGTGCACTCTTACGGCCGCACCTGACCACCTCCAGCACGACTGTCGGCGCCGAGACGCTCGCCTGCCTTTGCCTCGCGGAAGGCCGTCCCCCATGCACCAGTGGCTGTGAAGGATCCATACTGGCCTTCCTGTTCTTTTGCCGTCTTTTCCCAAAGGAAATGTTTAAAGCGGGAGAACGAGTGGATGAACATTCAAGTTTACCTTAAAGATGAACAAGAGGCGTTTAGGGTGAAGAGCACTTCTTGCGGTGTTTGTGCTAACCTCGTTCTTTAATCGACGCCTTAAGTTATTGTCTGCCTGGCTTTGAGCCCCTTGAAGGAATAGAATAAACAGCCAAGGCCGATCGTCCATATTCGGAAAGGCGTTCTTTTCCTACGAACAAGTCACCTTTCTATGGAGGCAGCTCGTACCTTCACCTGCCATTTTGTCAGGTACACCTACCTGAACAGGTGGAACCTCTTTGCTCCACGGGAGACCGCTCAGGGTCGGCAGCTTCGTACCGCTCAGGCCCAATTTTTGGCGGCACCTTCACTCTGCGCCAGGTTCCAAATAGTCCTAAAGATGCTGTTGGCTTGAGGGGTGTGAACTGCGCGGGTCACCGTCACCTTTGCAAAACCGTTCTGAGACAGCTGGAGCTTTGACATGCAGCACGTTGTCCAGTATGAGAAGGGCTGGATTGGCCTTGAAGGGATGCACCTGCTCAGGAACGGTTTTGGAATTGTGTGGTCGTAGGGGCTAACAGAGCTGACGTGCGCCAAGAAAACATTCCCCACCTCAGGCATCGGCGTGCACCGCAAACGGCAGGCAGGATGGATCCATGGACGCTTTCTTCTCTGCCAGTTTGTGCCCCAGACCTCAATGCGTCACAGCTGAGGTGGCATCTTACACAAGAGACAGCATTTTCCCACTCCACACCCAGTGGAACCTCACCTTCACGATCTGAGCTCAAAGGAGATGAAATCACAACGGTCCTCCGCTGCTGAAGTCCATGTGCCTCGTGGTCCGAAGCTGTGGATTCTGACAAGCATTTCTGTCAGCCTTAACAACGCGACAGTCACCTGCCTTCCCTGTTTAAAAAGGCCTTTTCATGCGCAGAAGGGGGTGTTTTGAGCAGATTTGGGGGCGATTAGTAAACTTTGCAAAATGCACTTCTTCCTCTTAGTTAAGCCTGCCAAAACCCGACATAAACTTGACCACCACCTCCCACCCCTCACCTCAAGCTGGACTCACATCTAAACACAACTGGCATTTGCATCCAAGGGGCTGTCAGACATTCCAAAGGAGTGGGAGCGAACAAAAAAACAAACCTTTCCCTTGATGTCCGTGGACCTCATCTCCAGGCTGCCAGTCCTTCGACTCTGGGTCCAACAGCAGGTTTTGGTGTGCTGCCATGTCCGAGCAGAAAGGAGCCCGCAACAAGATAGGAGTTCCCGCTTCTGCGTGGTCGTGAAGGTTTGAATACTGACTATAATTCTGGCCTTCACAAAACCAGAAAACACAGCAAGGAGTCAGGGTGCTTGCTGTCCCTTCAAAAACTCTCCATCATTTTCTAAAATACTTTTAATTTTTGCCAGGGATAAGATGGAATCGGAACACAGCACAGTTTTCCACTTGAAAATGTTTGTCTGGCAAATGAGAATTTTTAGTTGGTTTCCGTTATCTTTACTTAAAACTGCATGCAAATCAGTGGCAAATCGGGAGTTTATGGTCTGTTTTTCTGCTCTGCTGACGAATCGGGGTGAAACCTCTCTGGTTCCCTTTAGGTCCGGTTATTGGCATCTGAAACTCGTGGACCGAGAAGAAGCTTCCTTGCTTTACAGGCCACTTGCAGGCTTGACATAAAGTGCGCATCTCCAAGCGCTTGGCCTCATCTCCCCAAGCGCCTCTTCTCGCCGCCACTTCCCCAGACCGCGTCTTCAGCAGGTGTGGTCCTCTGCCGGCTCCATCCCTATCCCTGACCCTCGGCCGCCCCGCTCCCCTTGAGCCGATAACACCCGGCGCGATGGTGACCGGACCCCCCGGTCCCGCTGCTCATGGGTCGCAGGTGGCTTCCAGAAGGATGTAACCTTGTCCCACCGCATTCCTCCAAAGCATCTCCCATTTCCTGTGACCTGCCAGCAGCTCCCATCCCCCACCAGCACTCGAGATGTGACACAGGGGTCGCTCCAGTGGGGGGGGTGTGATGGTCCCAACCTTGAAATGTGGCCAAACATGACGTCTGCAGGCTTCGCTTCTAACAACCAGCGGTGCCTTACAGGAAGAAACGCTGTTGCTTTGCTCATGGACGATTATTAACACTCCGGTGCCGAAAATGTACCGAATGAAAATGCAGCGCCAAGAAATTTATGTGCCCTTTGACCCCAAAGTCCAGGCTGAGGAACACACAGAACGACGCCACTGAGGCACAGGCGGGCCGCGCGGTTCGGCACCCAGAACTCGCTGGTTGTTTAAGGCGACCGTAAATCCGGCAAAGAGGCACAATGGCAGAATCGCGACGGAAAGACGCGGAGGACAACAAAGATTTAAGCACCTTTAGCGCTGCATTTCACACCTGGGGCCAAAGCGTCTTTTTCTCCAACGTTCCACGAACCCCACGGCGAAGCACAATGTGACCGATGCAGACCCACAACCATTAGAACACAGCTTTCCTGTTGCCACCGTGGCGCAACACATGAACATGACCGCACGTGTGTGTGTGTGTGTGTGTGTGTGTGTGATGCGCTGTCGGTGAATTCCTCTTCATTGTTTTAACCTGCTCACTGTATTTAGGCACTTTAGTAGGTACACTTGCATGCAATATTTCGCGCACCGCTGGCCAACCGACACCAACTGTTCATCTTCTACGTAAAAGAATGTGGGCACAACCTGTCGATTAGAAAATGTCAGCACAACACATTTCACTGGATTTCACTGCGCAGTCGCTATTCATCCGCTGAATTTAGGAGAACGACAGAGGAAAATCCCAGTTGCAGCACGGAGGCTTTCGATGGTTGTGGGTGTTGCGCACAACTGGGCACCTTTCCATCCTGTTCTAAGCACTCTGGCCTTCGCCGGGACTCGGCCGGACC
Source organism: Heterotis niloticus (assembly GCA_018136845.1). Taxonomy (NCBI): domain Eukaryota; kingdom Metazoa; phylum Chordata; class Actinopteri; order Osteoglossiformes; family Osteoglossidae; genus Heterotis; species Heterotis niloticus. The sequence continues at coordinate 30,325,205 of CM030899.1, forward strand.
AACCGCTTTCCCGGCCACACCCTCTGTGCCGACGCAGGACGCACAGGCTGGAACTTTCCGCTGCACGGAGGCAGAGGGGTCCGTTTAAAGCGAGCGGGTGTCCCCTCAGCCTTGAGTTAGGATGTGATGAAGGTCAGGGAGAAAGATGGGGGGACGTTATTGGAACAACCTGTCAAACCCTCCCATCTCAGCCTTGAGGTGGGCGTAACTAATGGGCCTCGAACCCGCGGACCCCCTCACCGGACCACCGGGTCGGGAGAAGTGACGCAGCAGGCAGCTCCAGCGATAGCCAAGGGACGGCACGAGGTCGACAGGCCGCAGCGGGCCGTCAGCTGCCTTCCAGCCCGCGCTGCTTTCCTGGCTGTCACTGGCGCCAACGTGCAGACGAGCAGAGACTCCATCGGCTGCCATTCACGCGTACACACACGCACGCACGCACACAAACATACTGCGAACTGTGTTCATTCTCCACATTTGTTGAGCCATCAGACTTCCTGACTGTCGCGGTTGCCCGGCGCTTCACGGCACCCAGGATTTAAATAAACGGGTTTATTAAAAAATGAAATGCTGCACAAACGCATTCAGATGGAGGAGGCGGCAGAAACGGCCGACAAAACCGGCCTTCACTTTGACTAAATTGCGAATTTATTTTGATGTCTGTTCACATTCGGATTTTTTTCATTTCGATAGAAATTTGTTACAGCAAAAGGTTCGGTTTGGATACTGATGATTAGATATTCATTTTCAAGAGCCATTACAGTGAAAATTTGGATATAAAGAGTTCAAATACTGAGGGGCTGCTGTGCAATCCATGGCCTATTGAAGTAAAAAACCTCCGCACTGCGGTAAGAACACAAAAGCACCTGATGAATTAGGGCAGACACCCACGAACTGTGAAGAGGTTCAGATGGAATCGGAAGAACGTGAGTATCTTGGGGTAAAATTGGGAGATCCCAGCAGCTTCGGGTAGGACAGGAGCCCCCGGTGCGCTGAGGCCAAAGGAGAAAATCCCGCGATGGAATGAGTCAAAACAAAAGGAACCGAGCTCGAAGCACTTTGGCTCGGAAATAAAACGCCCTGGGGGCTCTCGACGCGCCCCAGCCAGGGATAAACGGTAAACGCCAGGCTCGGTTTTTACGTTTATTTCCCTCCGCGCTACAGCGCAATTTTATCTGGCAAACAGCTCTCCTCAACAATCGCTATTCCCTCGGCACGCTTTGTACAACCATTTCTATACGTTTCCCCCCTTTTCAGAGTCCTGTATTATGGCCGGGGCACACTTGAGCTCATTCAGCCCCGGCTCACGAAGCCCACACAGAGGAGCCTCTTTCAGAGCCTTGGGCCGCGCTGAATCACGCAGGCCTTCCCATTAGCCGGACAATTCATGCACGGCCAGCCAGCAAGCCTCCGGTCCGCCGCCCCGCTCCTTTCACTCAGCTGCCGAATGTCACTTTCGCTTGCCTTCATTTCGCCTTTCGAGAGAGGGACGATTTACGTGGGCAGATGCGGAAATGTGAAATATGACTAAATGGGCTCGAAACGCATCGATGCCCAAGTGTGTTCCATTCAATAGACGGCTCTATGAATGCAGGTGCATGTAATGCTGACACGAACCTGTTTTATTACCAATGCACAAATGGGTTTTCTGCGCATCTGCGTCAGGTTTGTTCTCTGTTGTAAGAAAAGTGACTGAACTTGAGGAGGAGGAGGAGGAGAACGTGTGCTGTGCCACTGGGCTAACAGCTTCACTTCAACTAAGCTTCATTCTGCTATGTTTAATCCTCCGTTGTTTCGATCGCGCTAACCGCCGTGCGTCGTTCTCCTCCTGCGACTGCTGCTCCTGTAGCCTCATGGCGAAAAATAATGGCGTTTCCAGTTCTGGCCGGCAGTCGAACCAGAAGTGTAAAAACAAAAGACGCCAGCGACAAGTACAAGAGGACGATTTCCTCCTCCGAATGTTCGCTCCAGCAGTTGAAGCCAAGTACACAGGATTCACAGCTGCCCTTCTGGGGCGACGTCACCTTCAGGCCCAAGACCTCAGGAGTGTCAAAAGCGTTACTCTCGCTTCATCGCTGCTCGTCTCTCTTCTGCTCAGTCCTTCACGTCCGGTCTGGCCTCTGCGAGCTGCTCCCAAATTTTGGCATCTCCTCACGGTGGGAGGACAAAGTGCACCGGGCTTTTTCACACAGCCATTCGCAGCACGCTGAGCACCGAACGACGAAACGGCGCCACGAAAGCTCACCAAAACGTACAATTTCGCACGCAGAGGGGCTGCGATTCAGCACAGAAATGGCCCTTTCCACCATTGTGCTTCTACTGCAAACAGAAGAAAGATATTTGCTTGTCGGCTACCTTTGAAATCGCTGCCAAGCGGGCAGTTGGGGCCGCGCACTCGACCTTGTTTGAACTTCATCGTCACGTCTTATTCATTCTTAATTTAAATCGATTAATAAAGAGAATCCCGTTGCTGCGCCAGGGCCCTCGGGGTTGTCGAATCCCTCCCGACCCGCCCACCTGCAGAGTCCAACAGGCCTGAACGCTGGTTCTCCTATCTAATGGCTTTCTGGCCTTCTCCCCAGTCATCGCTGTTCTTGCGTCAATATTATGCGATGCTCGCACACCAGTGAGACCTTTACCCCCTGCCAGTCTTTTCGCAAGGATGTTTGTCACCGTAAACGTGCCGTGCGGGCCTACAGGGCGGCGCCGGGGAGCTGTTTGCTTTTCGGTGAATGATGTGCTTTCCTAAGAGGGGCTAATCGGAGACGGGGAGGTGGGGGTCAGGGCCGCCCAGATTAGGCCGAGTGGTCGCATCAGATGTGGTGCGCGCGCGCGCACATGCGCAGCGATCCTGCATTTACTCATCCAGATAAACGCTGCGCAGTCCAACGGCACGGAGCGACTTATTCCAAACCCAGCAGCACCACTGAAGGATGGGAAGGCGATGCTCCTCATCTTCCCCACAAATCCAAAGTGCTGCACTTGCAAAACTGCTGGGTTGAAGAAACAAATCTATGTACATTCAATGAAACAGATTTTCCAAATAAACACAAAATTAAAACCAAAATCAAAAATTGTGCTTACATGTTTCACAGTTGCATAAGGATGACATTTATTTAGGTTTCAACTTCTAAAAAGATTCTAAACATGCATTAATCACACAATGGGCACATTTTCCACAGGTAGTAAAATCAACAAAGCAGAATTTCAAAAGAAAATCTTGACTGAAAATTAAAAAATACACTTCAGGGGTGCGGGTGGCAGAGCGCATGCACACGCACACACTCTGACTCTCTCTCTCGCTCTCACACACACACGCGCGCACACACACGCACACACCCTTCCACCCTGTTCCTTCTGGGCGAATGAGCCGTCCGGCCTGGCTGTTGTTTGAATTTGCCGAGTCTGACTTGAGGGTCAAAGACCGCAGCACCGGAACGGCTCAGTTTAGCACACAGGCCACATGGATCCACGTTGGTTCTCTGACCACGGGCACTGGACCCGGTCTGATGTCTCTGCACCTTTCACTCCGCCTGGGAACACCTGAGCTGAGGATCGTACCTGTACTCTGCTTCCCACGAGTCACCGTGCACCGCGGCCACCGCTGGTCCTGATAGTCTTTCACAAGCCAATCGGCGCACCCGTAATTGCAATAAAGAGAAAGCCGATTGGCTGAAAAGTGTCACAGTAAACATTGTGGAGTAAAAAAATAAACTGATCAAACAACACAAACTGAAAATATTACACAAATTCCTTTGCATTAGTAACAAAGTATGTCCATGCAATCAGTACCATATTTCTGTTGGAAAAAAGGCAGTTATCACTTTGACAGAAATGTAGCTCGAATGCCAGGAGTTGGTCATTTTCTTACAGCAGCAAACAAATGTTTTGGACAGTAAAAAAAAAAAAAAAAAAAAAAAACAACGTGGTATAAATGTCATGAAAACCAGCTGAGCAACCGGGTGTGCACGAGCCCGGGGGCTTCCATCAGTAGCGCCACCCACACCTGGCTCTCAGGTACTGCAGCGGTGTGATTCTACCGACAGATAAAAGCGAACACGAATGAGCAGAGTTGAAAGAAGTCTGAGGCTCAGCCCGGGACGGTCGTGTGGACACCAGAGGCCATCTATCCAACCCACCCCCTAGTCTGAGTGGTTCAGGTTATTCTGCAGCCTTTCCCCAAGAAAAAAAGAGCTACACAGGTTGACTAAAAAAGCAGCCACGCTCACATTTAATAAATTCAAGGCGCTGTCAGGGCCGAGCTTGAGACCCTCCAACACTGCTGAAAACACAAAGGCCATAAAAGGGCCTGTTTGAAACACAAAATTAGCAGTTAGAAGCCAACTGAAGAGAAATGCAAAAGAATAAATGAGATGAACAGTTATCTTGCTGTAAGATCCCGTCAGTGGCCTGGCACCACACATGAGGTAGTTTCGGTGTCGACGTTGCACCGGCTAAACAAATGCACTGCGAAGATACATTCCACGATTCGGGAAAACAAAAACAGATGTAAATCTCAGAAGAGCTGGCAGAAAGGCAGATGGGCAAACAAGGGGGACGGTGTAGATTGCGGTGCGTAAGCAGCTTTCAGAGGTACTAAATCTCAGCCCGACAGGCCAGACCTCAAGCGGAACTTAGTGCTGCGGGCTTATGAAAACATAGCGAAACCACGTCAGGTCTTAGGCCTCACGGGGTCAGAGGTCACAGTGGTGGAGCCAACCAACCTTTCTGGATGGCGCTTTCCCTCAAACTGCCTTGAAAATGAGTCCCTGAGCTTCTGGGTTCCAGGTTTGCCGGAACCCCGGCTGAGAGACGGCGCCACCCGGCGGCTGGGGAGCCTCGCCTGCGATCTGCTGTACAGCAGCGCTCTGCTTTGTTCATGGGTCGTGGCTTGCTACGCAGAGTCCGCGTCATCCCCAGCTACGAAACCTCCGTTTTTTTCTTTCTCTCTAGGACAAATGTGATGCTCGTGTCATCTGACAGCTTTCTGAAAAAAGACACCAACGACCCTTCACTTAAGAAAATTCATATGAACACAACATTCCCTTGTACGCTAAAAAACATTTGAAACAACAGCTTTACTGCTTCATTTCAACAGGAGCCCCACAAGTGGACACTGCATTCTGGAAAGCACAGCCATTTTCAGAGCAGAGATGCTACACCCAATTTGAGCGGAACGGTGTGAACTGGAGCCACTCTGGTGCTGCCTCTGTATTCATTGTCTGGTGCAAATCGTAAACAGTTCAAAAAGTTCATCTACTGGAATGTTCTTTGCCGGAACAAATTAAGGGAACCAAACCTCCTGGGTGTCCTTTAATGCTTAGACAAATGCGTTGACGTGTCGAAGGACACCCTGAGGTTCCCCCTGCTGAACACACTTGAGGGAGCCTCCTGGACGGAAGCACCTGCCCGTCAAGCACAGGCCAAAGCTAACCGGCTCTCCGCGTTTGATCCTTCGCTTTTCAGTATGACAGAGGTGTGTAAAATACAACCCTTCAAATAAAACACTCCCTACACAAAACTAAAAACCTACTGAACATATAGACCATTATATTTGAGAACCTACAGCTACAAACACTAAGACTAAATCTGCACAGCAACATCTGAGTAACTTCCAAACGCAATAAGAAAAACATTCACATTACCCTGTTTTAACACAAGTCCTGGAGGAGCTGAGAGGGAAAAAAGCGACGAGAGCTCCAGTGAAACAAGGGGAAAGCAACTGGGGGGGTGGAGATGTGCACGCAGCGAGGGGGGGTGACTCGATCTGGAGAAACAAACACACACACACACACACACACACACACACACACACACACACACACACACACTGCAGAGAGCCACCAACAAAGACCAAATACTGAAGCCACCACCAATGCTATGAAATGGCTGCACCACTAACAAAATTAATATTTCCAAGAAGGTAACAGAGTGCCATCAGGTAGCTTTGCTTAAAGTTGTGCATGTCGCTGTCCCCTAGAGCCACTCTTTCCCGCAAAAGCGTCACATCAGCTAGCAATCCATCACACCCAGCAGGGGCACCCATTGCCTCAACGTACCTCAAATTTGACAGCTATCAGCACCTCTCTTTTTGTCACTGTCATGCCAACGCACTTTTCTCTGGCAAAGCATCTGCTGCTCTACCTGCGCATGCAGAATTTAAGGTCCTGGTACGTCAACGGGCGACACGGTCCGGCAGGTGCTTGCAAGGAGGAGACTGAAAGCAATGGGGGCAGACGACGCGCGTGTGGAGCTGGGAAGGCTCTGGCATCGCCCCACCAGCTCCTCGTGGTCCTTCATCATTTTAAGCGGCTACACGTGTAAAAGCCGCTCAGAAACACTTTGCAAAACGGTTCTAAGCTTTGGTCTACATGCAAGAAAAAGAAAAAAAAACCCTTCCCTCCCCCCTTCCCTCCCTCATGCCCAGTCCAGGATTGCAAAAAATACCCGTATTAGTTCAGTCCATATTTTTCCCCAAGAGGAGAAGTACACTTCAGCAGGCCCGAAGAAGCGGGATCTCCCTCAGCTCAAGAGGAGAAATAAATGCGGTCCATCGTGGGCACTGGAACGGAGGCTTCTGGCTTGCGTCACCTTGAGTTTCGATGCATGCGGCGCATCAGTCGATCCCATCTATTCATATTTTTATTACCGTCCTACTGTAACTTAAAATATGGAATAAATTACTGGTTTCAGCCCATCTTTCAATTCCATAATTCACTACGGAGGCAGATAAGATCCCATAAAGGGAATCCCGCAAGCTGGATGACACTGAGGCCCCCTGAACGGTCACTGAACAGCTGAAAACCACAGAACTGTCTGGCTGGGGCCCAACCTCCGAGCGAAAGGTTGTGCAGGAAGTCACACATTCATACAAACACATTTGTTCAGAGGCAAAAGGACGGCACCACGGAAATGCTGGATTTCTCATGGCGGAATGCATATATAACACTGCTTTGTCCATGTAGGGATCGACCTCCTCGCTGACCCCCTGCAGGCATGTCAAAGCTCTTTGGTAACAAGAGGTAAACAAGACTCATTTAGGAGTTAAAGTGGCTCAAATCTCATCTTTGGAAAGGGGCACTAAGGGGGAAACAACACCGATCGTGTCGTTCAGAATGGGAGGAAGTCAGGTACCTGAAGTAGCACTAATACGTCCTGAGGTAGTCTTTCAATAAAACAATTTGTCATATAATTGCCTGTATCCCCAAAGAAATAAAATAGATCTATAAAAAATACTCCTACAAATGGCAACAGCGCAACATTAAACAATTAGATACGCACACTGTAAACTGCAAAGACCAATGCAAAGTTTTTGTGCATTCGTTTTGTGCAGAAACATGAGCAGCGTGTAGGTCATCATACATTCAGCTCTGTCGTGTAATAAATATAGAGACAAGAGTAAAAAATAGCTGCTTGTCACATTCACAGAAAGGAGCGCGCGGCCCCTCGGCGGTGCCTGGCGCAGGGGGCCGGGTTCCAGGGGCAGGGGCATCGGGCGCTTCAGGCGTCGGCGTCGGCACCCGCGGCCAGGCTGGACTTGCAGGAGTGCAGCACCGCCTTGAAGAGCAGGGGCAGCTGCTCCAGGGGAACGTTCACCAGCTTTCCTGGAACACAGGCGGTGGACGCGGTCAGAAGGCAACCCTTCAACACGTACGTGAGTGCACAAGAGGCCACCCGGCGCTTCGGATGCCTTTCCCGCACGCTCACCGTGCGGTCGAGTCAGGACTAGGCGCCGTAAACGCGAGCAAAAGTCCCGAAGGCCGAACAGCAAGGCAATCCAGAAGTTCGTGGGACTAAACAATCTCATTAATTATCAAATCGGTAATCATTTATTAATATGTGGCTTATAATTTATTCATTTATTTCATGGTTTTGCGCCGCTCTGCGATGGAATGAATTTGGGGGGGGGGTGGAATGCACAAGATCAAAAGAGAAAAGAGACATGGGCAGAGGTCCGAGGTTTCGTCCGTTCTCCCCACAGCGAGCAAAGTTAGGGTTCAGGTTAGGGTTGTGACTATAACTCTTAGGCTTTTTGTTTGTGTCCATGACATTTGCCGTTACCGGATGCGACCCACAGAAGAAGAAAGAAAGAAATCATTTTTCTTCTCCAGGTCCCTGGGTGTGACTCTCAGACTCAGGTGAGAACCACCGCTTTATAGCAACACTGGACACTCTCTGTGTGTTTGGACACAGGCTGGTAGACAGGCTCGGTAACGTGAAAAAGCTGTTATTGTGAAGTGAAACGACATTTTTCTGATTCGCTGCGGTTCTTTTTCCAGCCGACCTGCATGTGGTTCTAAACCGAAGAGGTTTTCACCGTAGGAATTTTGCTGAGTGCCCAGGTCAGAAAAAAAAAACACTAAATGCTGGTTTGCTGTTACCAAGGATTCATTCACGCGACTCCATCCTCCGAGCCAGTTCGCAACATGCAGTCGGCTATCAGCGCGGTTTTCCCACTTGCACGTGCGGACAATTCTGCCGTCTAAGCTGCACCAAAGGGCAACGCGAGGTGAATTTACGCTCTGTACCCGACTGCCCCTACAGTGACAGCTGTGGCCACAACAGTGGCGTCGGGCACCGCAGGCCGGCTCAAGCCTCCTGTCTGACTGATTTCTGCAAGAAGGCTGTTTGTGTCAGCAATGCGTTGTCGGCGGGAGCAGCAGTTTTGCGCATCGCCCTGAGACGTGTGTCCCCATCACCTGCTGGCCTCACCTGCAATGCAGCGGATCTCTGGCAGACACATCATCACCTCGGGGAAGCGTTTGGGCTGGTGGGGGTACTTGTACTCCGTGTAGTCTTGACACACGTACCAGTAGCGCTTGTTGAGCTGCTCCAGGTGGGCGGTGTTGGACAGCCCCCCGATGTCTGTATGGGGAGAGGGCTGCTCAGTGTAACCGCTGGCCTTGCATCCCCACTAGTCTGTCGTCCCCAAGCTGCTTTACCTTATTGTGTGAGTGCTGCCCCTTTCATTAAATCACTGAGAGAAATAGGGCAAGATGGACCCCGAAATACCCAGGACAAATCCATCACGAAGGGAAATGTGCACACGCACGCTTGTTCACTCAAAGTCTCACACGAAGGACAAAATTTATTTAAATTTTTCAAGTGCCTTTCTGGACCCCATAAGAAATTTTGCCATCTTAGCTTCTTGATGAGCAGGACAGCTGCTGATAATCTGTAGTTGTGCAGAACAAAAATTAAAAAATCAAATTGCTTTGCAGTAACGAAAGTTCATTTGTTACACAAACATCTGCATTTTCATTTTTAATCTTTCTATGCAGCTCCTTCATCGCCAGCACCCAGTAGGGTTGTAACACAGGGGGAAGTGGACCGGCAGAAGTTCATGGAGGTTCGGCGCTGTGCAGGCGACAGTGCGGATTCTCCGTCAGCAAGGCGGCACCACAAACGTGGATTGCAGAGGCAACCGGATGCTCTAAGGGCGGCACGAGGGCGGCCAAGTGCAGGTCCTCTTACCCTGATTGAGGAAGTTGATGACTTTCATGCAGGCATACTCCTCATTGCTGATCTTGAGCTTGTGGATCTTGCGGAACAGGTAGATGAGCCTCTCCATCACCTCCATGCCATCTTCGCTGAAGCTGAGAACAAGCGCACACACACACACACACACACACACACACACACACACACACACACGAAGAGCAAACATGCAGACACGCATGCATGCACAAAGCATCACACCATTAGCACACAGCACAGGCAGTGGCCCTCACAGGGCTCAACATGTTCACACATTACAGGGCACTTGGTGATGCACATGGCTTGTAGTCAGAACACAAAGAGTGTAAACACACGCTTGCCTCCGAACGCCCTTTTCCTATCAATGCAGCACAAAAGCAGAAGCTCGACAAGGGAGCTATTCCAGCATTTAATGCAGACTTCCCAAGTGGCTCTTCAACCTGGGCCGCCACAATGTCACGGCACTTTGCCACAGGTGACGGTCTGCTGTATTGGATGCGCTGCACTACCCCACTTGGACTTGCAGGACTTACAGCAAGCTTTCACACGCATTTTAAATTTGACAAATTTATGTGAAACAGAAGCGCTATTGCACGGACAAAATAAAGGAGAAACATTTTTGTCATTGCTTGTAACTCAAAAGGTTTAAATTAAACATTACTGGAAACCAGGTAGGAATTCAGACATCATTTCTGGCCAAAAATCCATTAATTATAAGCGACTGTTTTCTGTTTGTCAGAGTCGGAAAAATTATTAGAGAAGATATTTTGTATACAGAGAGCGAGAGAGAGAGAGATACTGGACGATGCGCGTTTTACTTGTGTGTTCACTCTTCACTGGGTTTCCAGCTGCTGAGTGAAGCTGCTGCTGTCCACAGCCATGCTGAGACCGCTTGCACTGCTTGATCTACTGCTGCTCACCTGTCGACCCCAGGGCACACGTAACTCCTACCTCAGGCTGACACCTTTGTTCAAGGTCTCTTACGTTTCTTCACACTTAAGCTGCCAACAGTGATTTCCAAATTTAGTGAGGTGTGCAATTTCTCTCTATTCATTCAGGCTACAGAAAAATGTGACATCTCAGTCAAGCACCGCAGCAGAAGTGGGATTCAAACCCTGGTCCTTGAATTGCAAGATGATAACTAAGCACTACGCCACCTGCTGGAGATGGCCGGTATGGTTAAGTACCGTAGAGTCGAAACGGATTCAGTGACCACAAACAGGGCTCCACCTCACATCCAGAAGCACAGTCCTGGTGCTGTGAGGCACCAACATCACTGTCTGTGCATGGGCCACTACGCATAGATGTAGACGATCACCTGAGGAAACAAACTAATTTCCTCTCGTGTGTTGTTAGCACTCCCAGGAAGCACAAGCAGACAGTTGACCTTGGACAGTCAGGTTTGTTCGCCTCTTAACAGCTTTGTTTTTTTTCTCCTTTCCTTTTTCGCCTTCTCGCTTATCCTACTACTATTTCGCTACAGATCTTTTGCTTTATTTCTTGCTAGGCACTCCAGGCCAGCCTACAGAATACAAAGAGAAACAAGATCAGGGACATAAACTGCTGACCTTCTGGTCACAGGTAAGGTTCTGACCACTGCTTGCTTGCTTGTGTGTGTGTGTGCGCGCGCACCATGCGACTCTCAGGCACCCGCAGCACAGCTTGTCCCAGGGTCCCTTCCTCACAGCGCTGCTGGTGTTATTCTGTCTCCAGCTTTTGTCAAGTGAAACTTTATGTGTTCCCCTCTGTTTTGGAAAGGCCAAGGCCACAAGTGGGCCAGGTGCAGGTGTGAGGATCTGCTCGCCAGCTCCACGATCGACTCCCTGCCACCCCTCACCTCCCAAAACAAAGGACTCTCAGAGAGCCATCACGGGGGCTTGGTGCTTCCTTTCCTGCAGGACCAGGTGTTATCCCTCTGTGGGACACCCCTGTCTTCATAGTATCTCTCAAGCCGACAGGACCCCCCCCCGTGTGTGTGAGACTTGTTGACACCCCTGCGAGTGTTCAGCTGACCACATAAAGCAAAGAGCAACTCAGCAGATTACCTGGCTCGGTCCCCATTTCTGGCAGAAAGTGAACAAACTGTACATAAACGGAGGAAAGGGCGAGAAGCTCGACTCTACAGCGGCCAAGGCCCATCGCAAACAGCAGCACTCTGAGACAATGGCTTGAAATCAAGGGCTTCAGTTGTAAAGAGACCTCGGGGTGGCCAGATGAGAAAGTGGACATGAGCAACGCACCATGGCTTACAAAGAACACAGACATAGGGTTTCACTTGACTCAGTTGTAATTCTGATTAGATTTTTAATTCTAATTTAGAATAGAACGGCTACCGAAGTCCCCAAGGAGCAGGAACTTGGGTGGGGTCAAACCTACCAAGACACAACCACATCTCCCCCGTCAGCTCCTGTGTGAGTCCAGAGCCCCTTGTTTCATTAGGCTTTATATGGCCCAGTACTTCTTGAGGCTGTGGAGCTGTTTGGGCCGCTGCCTGCTCCGCGAAGCGGCACACCCGTAAATCAGGGATCCGGCTCCCCTTGTGCAGGACCTGGCTGGCAGCTCAGCAGACGGGAGTCACGCAAGACCGTAAATCCCACCAAAAGCCCAGAGGGGAAGTGGGAGAAGTTTGATAATTCAGACCTAATTTACACACCGCAGAACACTCCCCCCACCACTTCTTTTAATATGTGATATGGACTTGTTTTTTTCCCATTTCTCAGACAGGTTCGTGCCACTCCTTACGCTGTAACGGCACTTCTACCCCTAAATGGAGCCTGGCAGCCACCCAAAATCAATAAATGCCAGTGTAGCACGAAAACAAGTCTGGGAGTCTGTGTACATGAGTCCATCCTTTCTGCTTCATACTCCTACCCCACAGGGAGAACTGTTTCGCTCTGACCTTTCTGACCCACACATCCTACTGCCTCCACCTCCACCCTGTACCCAACAGCTGCTGTCCAAGCAAAGGACCACGGGACGCTCCAGACACGAGGCGTCACATAAAAGAGCCCAAGTTGCACAAGGGAGCCTTCGATCCGGCCTCTACTCACCCCTGTAGCTCATCGTCAGAGGGCTTGTACTTTGCCGTGACATCGGCCAGTTCACCGAACACCTGAATGCTGTAGATGGTGAGGCAGGCAAGCAGCAGCAGCTCCTGCCAGGTGGCGCTCAGCAGACAGGTGTAGTCCTCGATGGACAGCTCACTGAAGAAGGGCAGCTTCTTCACCCAGGAGATCTGCCGAAACAGCAGCTCATCGGCCAGGCGACACAGCAGAGCAAACAGCTCCACCTGGGTGACCCTGTACCTGGAATGGGGAGGGTGCATGCTGATCAGGACGGCAGCACGGTTCCTAGCTTGGAAGACAGTGGAAAATACCCTGATATGCACCACACAGAGCTGCCCCACATTCTGACAACGAAAAACAAGCTGTGCATCAGTGGATAGAAAACTTGTATAGAAAAGTTTGCTGAAACGCTTCCCATTAGAGTTTATCTATTTTAAGTTTATGCTATCATAAGTTTTGAAGGTGGACAGGTGCAAAGTCTGATGAAATGTTAAAAAAAGTCGAGCCCTGCACATTTAGGGCCAAATTGTGAATGGCAGCACAGGGGTGGATCTCACCCATCCTCGATGAGCATGGGGGTGCTCAGGGGGGCCAGGTCTTCGGCAGCCACCAGCTGGGCGATGAGCGTCTGCGACTGCGGGTATAAGCCACGGGCCTGGGCCGGCAGCAGGGCCGACTGGGCTGCAGCGTAGCTGAAGAGGTGCGGCAGGAACTGGTAGTGCTGCGCCACCGGGGTGCCCATGTACTGGTCCCTGAGCGCCGCTACGTAGCCGTTCATTTCCAGGGAGCGGCTGTGGACACAGAGGGGAGGGGGCAGCAGCTGGGGTTCAACACCAGGCTTCACCATGGTATAGCTAAACGGGCATGGGGAGGTTGACAACTGCACAAAGACAACAAAGCCTCGCGCTTAGTCAACAGCAAGAGAAAACGGACAGAATCTGGTGATCTGAGACTGCAAGTTGACGGGCAAATGCTAAAGAGAAGGTGAGGTAGGAATTTTTCTTAGCATTTTAACTTATTGTTACTCTTGTCTTTACTTTAACAATCATTTTTGCTTGCATTTTCATGTGTCAGTTCCTGCATTTTTAAGGATTTGTAGTAATTTTTTTCAGAACTTTATTAATTTGTTACTTGTATATTTATTTGTGTTTTGCATTACAATTTGTTGGGTTTTGTTAGGTTTCTATGTCTGCTGCTTGTGCAACTGAACTACAGCACTTAAAATTCAACCAGATGCATAAGGAAGTAGAACACTGGTGTTTCATGTGAACTGGTGACTGAACTCCTGAACTGTACCCTCTCTCTCTGTGTGTGTGTGTGTGTGGGGGGGGGGGGGGTGAAAGAGAAAGCAACAGTGGCTGCCCTGTGATGCACTGTCATCACTCCCAGGGTCTAAGCTGCCTCACACCCCTGTGCTTCCAGGATAGCTTGTACCACTGTGACCCTGACTTGGACAAGCAATTATTCCCAACAGATGGATGGATGGGTAAGGTCACCACCTTGAAGGTCTGTTGGAGCCCACATCATGCTCAAGCCCCAAGCTCCTTTTAAATGTTCCCAGCATGCACTTGGGCAGACACATGCTCAGCGTGGCCCAGATGCCTCCGTGATGGCCAGGCAGATAAGCGGGTAGGAAAGCATGGAAGAGTGAAGCCCAGGCCACCGCTCCATTATCAGGGCTCACAGTGACTTCATGAGCGAACCCTGAAAGCGGCAGGACGCGCGAGGACAAAATGGAACCGCGGAGTCTGTTCGTCCCACGCTGGAATCCTCCTTATGATAACATTTAGAGAAACACCTGCGCTTGGCCGTATCTCCGCCACAGATGGCGAGCCTGGCACACTCATTCCTGAAATTGCTCAAATCCTTTCATTTTTACCCTGTTTTTTTGTTTACTTTGTGCGCAGAGAGCAGCATTCATTGCTTAACTAAAATCACAGCGGGGGCACAGCAGAAGCCAAATTCATGGGAGGAATTTAAGGTGGGGAGGTTGTTGTTCACAGGTGTCAACATTTACTCACGTGGACGACAGAGTGGAAGCAGGGGATGGCTGGTTGCCCTCAGAGATGCCGTTGCCAGGGGAGCTGTGGTCACTGTCGCCGTTGTTGCTCCAGCTGTGGTCAGGCAGACTGGTCTCCTCCTTGAACTCCTGGCCAGACATGATGCGCTCGATCTCCTCGTCCGAGATCTGGGGAAGAGCAGATGGCTCAGCTGCACATACAAAGAGGCCGATTCTGACGACATTTTTACGTCACTCCTGAGCATCCCTGAGTATTTCCTCAGGGCACCGTGCTGTCGGCAGTAGATTTTGGACAGGAGGGGGCCTTAGCGCCACACGGCTGTGCCTGGGCTGGACGTAGGGCCGTGTCAAGAGCAAATGACATCTCCGCCAATTTATCACGCTAAAAATGAACAACTACATTAGAAAAATGATACATTAGGGAATTAAATATAATATAAATAATATTATATAATATAAACATTTTTAAACGGTTTAATGAATCAGTACCACAACTTTGAAATGAGTGCAAATTTTTTAACTTTGCTTCTCATATAGACTTTGCCTTACGTTATCGCTTCATTTCTGATTTTGTGCTTCTGGTTCTGCCTGAGGGGTTGGCCCAGCAACTGAGGGTGACTTTGTCCCATCTGACGACAGCCCGAAGCAGGGAGCAAAAGTTGTGCTTCAACACGTTTTGTTTGTGGCAGAAACAGACCCAGCAGTTCCCGGCAGCGGCGAGACGGTGCCGAGAAAATGGGCAGTTTCACTTGCGCACTTCCGCCTCTTCCACTTCCACTGTCGATGCCCATCTGGTCGCAACAGTCCCACTGCGGCTGCTTGTGACAATGGGGACGGGGGGGTCTTTGGCCATCAGAGTTCATGAGTTTATCTGGTGCAGAAACAGGCAAGTAGACGGCAAGAAACGCTCCTGGTCTGGGGACGCAGGAGCCCACAGGTGCAAGGACACACAGCAGAGGCAAGCAGCAGCGCGGCTGAGACGCCGCAATCCCAGCGCCATTCTGAGCCGCTCCAAACACACTTGAGTATTTTTGAGACCCACAAAAGGCTATTTGTCCTCAAATGAATTTCAGAGATGCCCACAATAAGCTGCCCCCCCGAACCCCCACAAGCACAGCAGACAAACTCCAGCAAAATACAAGATGGAAACTGCACACACGCCGCCAAAGAAGGCTGGATGGCCAGCAGGGAAGGATGAACTATTCACTGTGGCAGTCACCTTTGTAGGGGGGCTCAATGAAAGCTTTGGAAAATGAATTATGCTACAGAAAAAGAGGAGCTGCCCAACACCAGAGCCAAACACATATATAGACACCGCAGTTTAGCGCATCCATGCGGACTCCTCCTCCACCAAGGGCCCAGTACCTCTGCACTCCCAGACAAAGGAGGAATGAAGAATAATTGCTTTCGGTCCGGATCGGGGACGCCCGGCCCACGGCCTCTTGTGAGATGTGACCGACCTTGCTTGATTTCATTATAGCAGCTTGACGAACAAAGGGCCCGGTTTGTCAATAAAGCGGCTGTGCAGGCAGCACACGCTTGAGGACTGGTGAACACGCGCTTCGCAGAGCGAAGAAGAGCAGCCACAAAACTGCCTTTATGTCTCGGGGCCCAAAGACAACATGCGAGCGCAGACGCGATGCAATGCAACAGGCAGCAGAGCACATTGGAGATGTTGAAGAAGAGCTCAACTGCTCGACTTTCCAAAAGTGACGCTCTCTTGCACCACCGAGAGGGCGAGTTGCTCAGAGGCTCGGCTGAAATAGGAGTGAGATTTGTTTAAAAAAAACTGGGAAGAAGCGCACAAACCTTCCTTAGGGTGTAGCTATTGTTCCTATTATTATTATTATTATTATAGCTATTAAACAGACCCTTTCCTCCAAAGCAGCTTGCAGTCTTAAGCCACTTACACTCATTTACCCATTTGCAGCAGGGGAAATTTTTTACATGACAGGGTCGGTCCTCCGCGGCTTCCAAAGGGCTGAGAAGACTGGTATGGGAAACATGGCCATGACACGAGAGGGCAGGGACTGACGGACAGATGTACACGGGCTCGCGGATATGCACACGCACACAGCTCTTACCTGCACAGGCCCGATGCTTTTGTTTCGTCCTCCAGGCATCCCATCTTCCCTGATTGCTGAGACGGAGACACAAGCGCACATCACGTGTAAATGTAGTTGCACACAGGCCAGGACACACAGCTTGCTGACCTCACACTTCAGCAGGTTTAAAAGATGCTCAGACAGAAGCTCGCTGAGGGAGAAGGCAGCAGACATTTTGAGGACAGGTGCTAAAAAATAGCCTTAAAATGAACACAGAATGGAATCAACAGCTAACATCCAGTCTCCACACAAACTGCACATCCCGAGCTGCACCACATTGGTGTTTTCAGTTAGGGCTGCTGTTTGTAAATCACTTGCATCCAAGGACAATGTGCAAAAACACAAAAAGTGGAGTAAAACCCGGACTCTGGGCACCGGGAACAGTAACACGGCCCAAAATGGTCTTTTGGCTGATCTCAATAATTTGGATTAAATCTAGCAGAAATTCAAAAGAAAGTGAAAAGCAGTGCTGCCCTACCCTGTGGTCAATATGGTGTTGGCCACTCGTCTCTGAGTTTGATCAGCGAACGCAACGATGGGCCTTCGTGTCTGCACAACAATCAAAGAACCTGAGCCATGAGTCCAGTACACAGTACTGAAGGGAGTCATATTTTGCCGTAAACACCACAATGAAGTCAATGGGCATCCTTGACCTTCCTAATCTCCAAATCTAAACATCCTTGAACCCTCACGGAAAGTTCTGCAAGAGAGCATGGAGAACATTTTCAACCCTCTTGCACGAGGCTTTCCTTCTTGAATAGTCAAATATTGCAGCTAACACATATCTGGACTTTAGAACTTGTATGAACAAAAATTTGATGCTATAAATAGTTTTGTGCGCCCGTTGCGTTCACGGAATGGAAACAAAGCCCTCCTAGGTTATCCGATTGCTACCAACTGCTTTGCCTGCAGCTCCTCCTTGTGGTGAAATTCTAACAAAAAATAAAATAAAATAAAAAATCACCCCACTCTGTAAATAGCTGAGAGGTAGCGTATACGTCTCAGTAAACTAAAGCAAAGAACTGGCACGATCAACTTGCCCAACCCCTGTACCCTCAGCATGCACATTTTCTTCTAGGCTTATGATAATGTTTTGCCTGTTGAGAGGCTTCACACCACCACTAGGTCCCCACATGTGCTTCTGCAGTCCAACCTGGGTGCTAGAAGAGAGCCTCTGCACAGTGAGCCACTGCAACAGCCAATGCATAAGAAAGCTAACAACTCGCAATCCCAGCTCCTGTGACCCTTGAGCGATGCATTACCCCACGTGGACAGCAGGTGGCAGACTTGTGATTTCGTACACACTTGGCGTCCACACAGGCTGCGTCCGCGCGGTCCTTTATCGCAGGTCTTGCCACCACGGGACGATCCTCACCTTTGCGGTTCATGCCCATCTGCAAGCACTTGAGCAGGCGGCAGTATTGGCAGCGGTTGCGCTGCTTGCGGGACATCTCACAGTTGCGGTCACGGTTGCAGCGGTACACACGCTTGTTGCAGATGCTGCGCTTGAAGAAGCCCTTGCAGCCCTCGCAGGAGATGATGCCATAGTGGAGGCCTGTGGCTCGGTCCCCACAGATGAGGCAGGTTCGCTGCTCAGCCTGGTCATCTGGGGAAAAGGAGGGAAACAGGACGGTCAACTGTCAACTCGCACATTACAGCGACAACCTTAACTGTTCCTGCTGCCACCAGCGCAGCTTTTCAATTAAAGGTTTTACTGGACATCTAAACCAATCACCAAAATAAATCTCAAATTCTGTAACGTAGTCCAGCATCAGGTCGCGACAATTTCACTCAAAAGGAGTGGCAAAAAAAACGAAGAGTTTTGCCCGTGACCCCCATGCGATGCGGAGCAGACGCTGGCTTTGAAGGCAGCACTGTTTCACACCAAGAGCTTCGCACCCAAAATGGTAAAAATGTAGTAATCATTTTTTTTAAAATTCAGCTAATATGTGTGCGTATATTCCAGGTGACCGGTTGCGCTCACATGCGTGTGTCATTTATTATTTTTGTTGGAGCTCGAATGATGTTTATGCCCTTGTTCCTGTGTAGGCAGGAGGAACACAGACAGTGCAATCTCATGGGGCCGCACGGCTCGGGTGGTGAAAAACATGGTTAAATGTGTTAAATCCTGCATTTCTGTGTGTGTTTGCAAGGGAATCCCGTCTGAAAGTGCAAGAAAATGGGAGCATGAAAGACGGAATCACTGCATCACCTTAATGTGTGCAGCTGGGTGTGAAAGCTTTACTTCTGGCAGAGCCCACCCCATGCCAACCCCCCAGGTAGGATCAGAATCACTTCAGTGGTCAACAACATACCCTAAATACTGACCCCCCTAGGGCCAGAGGCAGGTGGATGGAAGAGCCATAAAGTGGTGGTCTAACTGCTCAGCACCACATATCACAGGAAAACTAATGGGTTCATCTCAATGTCTTATTTGGATGCATGTGGTGCATGAGGGCAGCAGGGGGCGCAGTCATTAGAGCTTCCAGCTGGTGCCTGAAGGGTGCAGGTTTGAATCCCATTTCCTGCTGTAGTGCCCCGATCAAGGTTCTTACTCCGAAGACCCGATACTGCACAAATGAGCAAGTTGTGATAAGCAGCTTAACATTAAGTCGTTCCGGAGGACAGCGTACGGTAAACAAGTGAATGGAAACGTGCAGTCATACCGCAGCAACTCATATTTAACTGTTCAAGCACTGTTCTTTGTTCTTTGCATCAAAAACCCAAAGGTAAGAGCAAGACCAAAAAGGCTGTAGGGGGACTGTAGAACGTGTACAAAAGATTTGGCAAAGGTGCTGTTAATCTGGCAGATGCCGCTCCATTATTACACAAAAGTCTTTCAGAATCGACCCTTTTAATCTTAATACCTGTTTATTCCCTGGAGACCAACAGGACATTAAACATACAATACACAGCAGAGGTTCCTGGAGGTGCAAAGCAGCCCAGAACCAGCAGAGGGTGGGGATGGGAAACACAGCGAGAAGCACCCAAGTGCACAAATGGAAACGAGAATTATAGGCTGCCGTGGGCCAACTGCACAAGTCTGAACCACAGCGCAGCCTGTGGCCACGACCACGGGACAGAAATACCCTTCTCAGGAAGAGGGTGCTGCCTCAGATGCACACCCCACCACCTTCACCACACATACGGCCTTGGGCAACGTGGAGAGGCGTGACAACAAGCCTCTCCAGAAAGGAGAGCCCCTCGTCCGGAGAGTGTCTCATTCCAACAGGAGTGGAGAAGCTAGCAGTGCTCTGCTCGGTCACTAGGTGGTGCACGTTCTTTCAGCTCAATTCCCGGCGCTCCCTGCTCTCACTCGGACTCGGGCAGCTTCCAGCGAGCGCATCCTTGGGGCAGTTGCACCCAAATCGAGTTTGGTCCTGGAGATGAGATTCGCTGGTTGGGAAATGTTCGCCTCCCGTTTTCTGCAGGGGCTTCCAAGCTTAATGAGGCTTTCCAGCTCTGCCCCATGGGCCCCGTGGGCCCGTGGGCCGTATCCCCTGTCCAAGCACGTGCTCCCCTGCTTACCTCGACAGCGATTCAGCAGGAGGAAAAGCTGCAATTATTAAAAGCAGCATTAACCGCTCAGCTAATACGCCGCCGCCTTCGACGCATTTTTCAATGAGGGGATTTTTCAGCAACAGGAAACATCCGGAACGTGAGCTGTGACAACTCGGGCAACAACAAGACTGCTTAAAAAAAATGACTGACAAACTGAAATCCTGCAAGTGAGAAAAGACGGCCAAACTTTACATTAACCCATTAAGATGAGCACCGATACAGTATAATTTTATTACATTAATGACGGCGATATCAAATGTGAAAATGACTGCACTGCATAATGCGCCGCTATTGACGGTGGAAAGACACTCGGTCCCTGATCACCACGGTAACAGCCCACATCCTGCAGTGCGCCGCACTTTGGGAATGAAGGAGCTTGAATGGGGTGGGGGGAAAAGCTGTTTAAAATCTTAAATGGCTTAATCCTGCCCTTCCTCCACGAGATGGGACTCGGCAAGCAGGGAGAGAATTAAACTCAAACGTTAAGTTCCCTTTTTTCTGCTGTCTAGGGACTTAGCGGGATCTAAACACCACCCCCGCCCGACAAGATCCTCCCTCCATTCCGAGCGCCGCTCCGCCTCCACCCTTCACCCTGCCGTAAAGCCGGGAGCAGATGGGCCGACACCACGGTTACTGCAAGCAGCCCAACCGCGCAGGAGCTCAGGCGGCCTGGAATGCAGCCGAGAGCCGCCACACCTCCACGCCCGATGGCAGCAAACGGGTTAAAAAGGAAATGGGGGGGGGGGAACGAGGGGGGGCACAGCTGATGTTCGTAATTTTGACTTAATTTGGACTCGCAGCAGAGCAGCACCCTGGCAGAAGCCAATGAGACCCTGGAACAAGGTCGTGTTCGGAGGTCAGAGACAACCAAAACAAACTGCTGGTGCTGGCAGCATCCCAGCGTGACTGCGTCCTCTGGACCGCCCGAGCAACAAAACAGTCAGTGGAGTCTGCATAGATCCAGTTTGCAAACGAGGCAGCACATTTCAACCACTTTATATAAAGACGCAAATATTTGTGGTTTATTGGGCTCTCTATTATGTGGCCGAATGTTGTTTTTGCTAGCTGCAGCTGAAACCCATTCTGTCGTGAATGGTCTCAGAGGCACTGGCTTGCTGGTTTTCCTTTCAGCGTGATTCTTGAGTCTTTGCTTTGTGCTGGCTGCCCTTAACATGCAGATTTTCATTTTAGATTGCGACAAGTGTTTAAGAGTCTACTGGAATCAAAAAAGTTGGGGGGAACTTGAAGACCCTTAAGAATTCTCACCTCTACACCAACCCAACTTTTTTTGGGTCTGAAAGCCAAAAGCCATGGCAACACTCCATCCCCTCCTTTGGGCCGGGTCGCCCGTCCAAGCGCCTCCGCGGGATAAGCAGAATCTGGGGCTCCAACCCCTGGGCGCCACCAGAATCCTCTGGGGCAGGAGCCGCGAACCCTGGGACCGTCTCTCCCTGAGCCAGGCAGCTGACAGCGGGAGGGACAGCGTTTGGGGGGCACGGAGGAGGGCAGCACTTTCCTTACTTCAGCTACTGACCTTTACCTCCATTACCAGCTGTTCATGTGATGCAAATCAGTCCCTTTGCGAGTGAGAGGAAAGCGGAGCCACAGCAGAGGCTTCTCCACAACTTCCTGTTTAGGAAGTTTGCCGGAAGAGATGTCCCCAAAAAACGGACCGCAGCCTCAATAGGGCTCAGAGACTCTAACCCACAGAAGGGAGGGAGCAGACACGGTAACTCCAATGGCCTACATGAAGGAGAACCTCCAGGCGGGACGCCGCCTGCCACTTTTCTGATACCGCAGAGCTTCAGGGCCGAGGGAGTTGAAGGCGACAAGATGACAGACGTCTCCTAAATGCCAGGGGAGGCATCACCCGAGTCCGTTCAGAAGTCTTCAGTCAATTAGGGACGAGTTCACGGCAAGGACCACCGTCTTTTGTCAGCTTCTCTACTGATTTGGAAAGATATGAGACGGAATGACACGTTTGCAAAAACTTATCTTATTTCTTTAAATTGGCCCTTTAACTTTAACGGAACCTCCGCACACAGGCACCGTCCTGCATCTGCGCCATCGGTGCTGGAGGAGCCAAAGGACTTCGTGGACAAACGGGAAAATTAACACAAATACTGAACCCAAGCAAACACCCACTGGAAGCATAAATAAGGGGAAGCGACACGAACGTCCGCCGGACACACGAGAACGCCGCATGGTGTAGAACTGGGTGGCGTTTGGAGAAGACGGACCGGCTGCAACCCCTTGGACACGGAGCACCGAAGCGGAGAACAGATCGTTTCGGAATAATTCTGCACGTGGGCAGCGGTTGCACTGTCACTGGCCCGACGGCACTAATAAGCTAAAAGCGGAGAAATCCGGGTCTCCGAAGATGCTGCCGACAACCACCAACTCATGCAATTTCACAGCACGCCCAGCGTGTGAATCCCACAAACTGCCATTCAAAGCGAGCTGGACTTTGCATTTAGGCTTTTGTGGAGTGCAAGGGGTGGCCAAGGAACACAGCACCTTGTTGGTGAGACAAAGGGATTTGGGAGCGAACAAACAGCAATGAACACAGTGAAGGAGGGGGGAGGGGTCCACACTTCACATTCCAAACCTCTTGGTTTTTTTAACCGCTTTACTTCAGATTTCCGGAGAGGACATGACCGCTGCAGGCGCTACATTTGAGTCCGAAGCACTGCTGGCAGGAGCACCCCGTGCAGCCGTGAGCTCTGCATTTGTAGCTTCGAAGGCAGTTAAGGTCCCGGACCTGCAACCTGAAGGACGGCGTCTCCAGGCCCACGAGGAGGCGTGCTCTACTATTCGTAGAGGTGCCTGACAACTCAACTGTTTTTCGGCTGTAAGACAGTGATGACTCCAAGATTTCAACCACATTTGGGTCCATTTTGCTCAGTTTCCCAAGGCCACCTCTATGACCACCTGAGTCAGAGTGAACCTTCTCCACACAGGAGGACTCTGGGGAACCAACAGAGATGAGTGCAGAGGACAGCACAGCACCGCGGACGATGACGCAATTCTTTAAGCAATAAAAAAGCTCCTGCCTAAGGATCATTTACAAATGTCAAATTTTTTTTTACTTTTACATTACATTTTGCCAAATATGCCTGAATAGGGCGCACTTGCCCGTCTCATTTCATCAGCTGACCCCATGTTTGAGCGTTTGCTGCCGACAGCATCGCTCGTCTTCCATTTTGAGGCGGAACGACCGCACTCCTCTGTCCGAGTTCTTAGTGGACCAAGTGCGGTCAGGAAAGCTTCGTGGGTGCGGGGTCCATGGCCTGCGTACGAGGGTCTGGCCACCGGCTCACGTGCTGTATGGCGAGCTCCCTGTCCCGTTACACAGTCTATCTTTTCCATTCTAAGACTTTTGATATGAAAACAGTTAAGAAAACACTTAAGAAAACCCATTACGATTCTCTCTCGGCTCCTCAGCTGATGCTCAGCACAATCCGCTGCAAACTGCACAAAAATGCACCGGGCATCTTTGCTGATGGCAGCTACAGAGCAAATCGGTTTGACTGAAAGTGTTTCATCAGTTAAGGCAGCGGCCAATGACAGCAGCTCAAAGCATTGCTGAAAAGTTTATTAGGTTGCTGCTTCAAATGCATCGACTTATTGAGCTCAGCCTTATTACATTTACTTCATTATAACTATTGCATTACTGCTTGCTAAGGAAATATTAAGGGTGGTTTGCATCAATGTCGTGCTCGTATTTGGTTTATTTAGCGGTCAAATTCAGAGAGACAAATAAGGTCCTCAAACTGACAGAAAGCGGCAAGAGAAGAGCTTTGCGCTAAGCAAGTGCGTATACGTAAGTAGTGCTAAAACTGTACCGAAGGCCTTAACTGCATTAGACTGCAGTCTCTCAACAGCAAATGACCCAGCGGTCAAGAGGTCCATCAAGAAGGTCTGGAAAAGATCCTCAAATCTGCCAACATGTCCATCAGATGGAAGATCGGAACTGTTCACGCACCGGCTTGACCAACACCGCTATTTGGATGGGAAAGCTGGACAATGACTTAGTGACGCGGGAAAACACGGACTCTCTGGTGCTGGTGGAGGCGTTAAAGAACCGCACGGACAACCAGGAGAGCAAACGGACTGATGTTGGAACAAAACAAACCACAACTTCCATTGAAAGCAGAAATTCTCAGACTGACTGAGGCCACCATACTTCAGACACATCAGAGAAGATGGAAATATCTCAAAAAGGTGGTGATGCTTGGGAACACCGGAGGGCAAAGATGACAAGAATGGGGTCAACCCATAGGGACGATGGAAAAAACAAAAACGTAAATGTTGCAAAATACCGACCCTGTTTCAGAAAACCATTCACAGAAAAAGTCACTGCCAAACCCGTTCCGGTCACTGGAACCTGCAAGTTGTGCCCAGAACATAGTGTTTTTCACACTAAATAGGGGTTGTGTGCAAGCGGAAGACGGTTTGAAGCTTCGTGACGCTTATTTTTGCTCGGCTCAAGCAGTCGATGTCCAATCGGCCACATGCAGGCAAACTTCTCTGGCTTTCAGAAGGGAATTGCTGATTTAACGTGGTAGGTCCACCTGCAGTCAGCGCCGGTGCCACCATGAAGTATCTGCTCCTGCCGTTGAACCCTTGGGCAAAGTTTATGGACTTTCAACAGCCCACTCCCTACATAAATCCGGCTTACTGTCCAAGGGTGGACCCTGCCAAATATCTGCTACTGACCGGACAAAATTGGGCTCAATCAGGCGCTTCATGTTAATATTTAGGTAATAAATTCTAAATTGTAAAATTCATATATAATATTTGGCAACTGAAAAAGGAGGAATTATTATCATTACATTTGGCTCAGGCAAAGTGAATAATGTGTATAAATTACGTGGGTTCCTCCACTGCTCAGCCAAGCCCGGCAGTCAAGCCTGGCAGTCAAGCCCGGCAAAGGAGCTGGGGGTGTAAACGGGGGAGGGGGCTTGCTGTACTTTTCCACCGCGATCTTGCTGGTACTCCCCCTTGACACCTCAGACCGCTGCTTTCCTTTGACCACCGTGGGGGGAAAGTGGAAACCTTCCCTCTCCGCTGCCTACAAAAACCCGACAGCGCCAACCTTCGGGAAAAATAAAATAATAAAGTAATAAAAGAGAGTAAGAGCGCCCTGCGTCTTGTGCTAATCTCTTCATCGTGTAACTGCACATTTCAATCCTCCCCACGACAATAGGAAGCTCCCCACCCGCTGCAGACTGGGGGAAATGTGCCCCCCAACCCCCGCCAACTGGCTTAACTTCTTCCATTTCCATTCGCTAATTATGTTCTGCCCACTTCCAGCAACTTAAATCCACGCAAATTCCTGGCCTCGCACTTCAAGATAGCGCAAAGCCTCCGTGCCGTCTTCGGGGGTTAAATGTGCACGTGGGCAGGGGCTGCGCTTTAACCACCGTTCCTGGAATTTCTACAGTTATCAGCAAAAATTTAAAGCGGGGAGCACTCGAGCACTAGCGGGTAGAAGCATCGCCTTGCAATGGAACCGGGTTTGAATCCCTGCTTCTGCTCTATCACCCTCGATCAAGGCCCTTGAACCACCCTGAACCAACAGAGTAAAAATGACCACGCCCTGAAAAGCGGGAAAGCCACTTAGTTCACAAACCTAACCCTAAGAATCACGTCAGGGAACCAAATAGCTGTTCTGGCAATAAACTCAATTTTGGTCTTTAAGCGTCCCATTCTGCTTCACAGTACGTTCGGTCCAGGAAGGCTGGTAACCCAGCCGAGGAAAAACGTCCCAGCAGCACCTGGACGGTACTTTACACCAATTTTACAGTGATTACTGGGGTCATGTGTGACAACTGCCTTCATTATTGCCTTTCATGCAACCGCTTACTAGTTGCTGTCCTCTTCATCTTCACCCCAGAAACCTTTTATGTCAAAGTCTATCAAGAAACTCGGGTTCAGATTTACATGAACATTTATTCGTTTAGTAGAAGCTTTCCTCCAAGGCGACATGCAAGTCAGAGTCATCAGAAGTGCATCAACCACAGACTGTTAAACTGTAAAACAGATTTTGTTTCACAGTCTCAAGGTGCAGTCAGGGGGTTCACAGCTTCTTTGGCCAGCAGTTCCAAACAAACAAAACAGTGGCAGATCGAGTGCTGCAAAATCATGTTGCTATCAGGAGATCAGAAGAGAAGTGGCTGAGATTTGCAACCCTGCCTCAACATTAAAAAGCAGCTGGCTAAAGGCAGAGGGACCTCACAAAGAAACAGGAACCTACGGGGTTTTCAATTTGAACCTCGTGATTTCCCCAAAATGTCAGAGAATCTGGCAGCCGAGAAGCACCTCCATCCCCTTCTTGTGCAGACAAGATGCGAGTCGAGAGGGCAGGGCCTTTCCTGCGACGCTCTTCTCAAACAGACAGGTAAAGTGCTGAGGCGCTAAGAGCGCACACAGCTTTTCTCCCCTTGGCATAACAGCAGCTGCCTGCCAACTCGGACAGTGCCAGACAGACCCTCCATGGACAGGATCTCCTGCTTACATCCAACTTTACCCATACTGATATGTACATGTTGCACACAGCTGGAAAGAGCAAAAAACTGAGACCCTAGAAAAAGTACACCAACCATGTAAAATGGTCCAGCATGGAAATACTGAAATGCAAACATGGAGGTGTGTGATGCCGAAACTCATGGGTAAATCCTGTATCTCTGAGGAGCACCACATACTGAAGGGGTGTGTGTGTGTGTGCGCGCGCACTTGGGGAATGGTGGGGTCACTGGAAAAGGCCCTGTGGTTCCTCACCAAAGCATCACAAGAGTGAGAACGCCACCCTGGAAAAGTCCTGCAGAGAAAAAGGCTTAAAACACGGTAAAATGAAGCTGACAGAACAGGAGCTGAAGCTTCCGACCTCCTCTGGTGTTATTGATCTTCACAGAGCTTTGATTTCCCCTCCCCCACATCTCCCACATCCTCCCCCACGCCAGAGTGCTGAAGGACCAAGATTTCCTGCTCAGGAAGAATGATGTGGACAGGAGGGAACCTCTTTTCCGGGAAGGCAGAGCAGAATCAAATCAGCATGAGATTCAGCCACTGTGTTCACTGTCAATGGCAATTGAGTACAGCTGGCAGTAGGTGGCGTAGTGGTCAGCGAGCTCATGGCAAACGAGAGACACGCATTCGTGTCCCACCAAAAAGTCATGCGGTAGAAATTGCTCAGCTGTAAAAATGGATAAGTTAGTGGAGGCTGCTTAGCATTCGGACTTCATGCTGTAATGCACCTCG
The DNA here is from genome assembly GCA_018136845.1 of Heterotis niloticus. Lineage (NCBI taxonomy): Eukaryota > Metazoa > Chordata > Actinopteri > Osteoglossiformes > Osteoglossidae > Heterotis > Heterotis niloticus. The sequence goes on from CM030899.1 coordinate 30,352,693, forward strand.
GAGAAAGGGGTCAGACATAACAACAACAACAACAATAATAATAATAATAATAATAATAATAATAATAATAATAAGCAGTTCTTTAACGTTACCTGACCTGCAAGCAGCCCTGGGAAGAGCCTCCTGGATGTACCGAAAGATGGAAACACCACAGTACTGCACCGCAGCTTAGCAACAAAATCCTGCAGATGCTTTTTCTCCAAAATAACCAACAATGATTCAGCCATTGATACAACTGGGTCATTTCTAAGATTACTGATTCAGACCGAGTAGCTTGCATACAGGGTTCGAATGTGGACCTTTTAAGGACAAAGGCAGCAGCTCCAACCACTACGCCACCTGCTGTCGCTCCTCATAGAAACTAAACAAAACTAAACAATAACACAGTGGGTGAGTATACTCCAAACCAGCAGCAGCCGGGCTGTCACTAGTGGGCTGAATGGTGGTGAAGATTCAAGGGGCCACACTTGGAAAAGGTGCACAAAAATGATAAATTACACTACGCAAATCAAGGGGAGTAAAATTCCTCCAGGGGTCCAGAATTCCCAGCAGCACTTAGCAAAGAAGCTCCAAGCCAACAGGCTCCCGTAGCCTAAGGTCCCAGGAGTCTCCTGCACAAAAGTGTCAGCTGATGCGACGCTGCCTCTGCTCCTCATTCAGGATGGGTTGGGACAGCAGAGGTTTTTGTGCCCGTGGTCATTTTTCACCAAAGCATTTAACCATTTTTATACAGCTGTGTCATTTTGACTCAAGGCAAATACCTTGATCAAGGAGGCTACACTGGGAAGTGAGATTCAAAACTGAAAGTCCACAAGTGGCAGCTCCGACCACTACGCCACCTGCTGCCCAATACACAACTGCAAACATGGTCAATTCTGCACACAAAGCACCGTAGCAAACAGGCAACCAACAACTTGGACATTGCAAAAAATACTTTATGATGGTTTATAAAAGAAAAGCCCATTTTAGCTGGGTAATTTACCATATTTACCGAAGGAAAACCAATTCAAATGGCAAACAAAGCTAATTAACAGAGAAAAAGGCGAATTTAAAAGACGATGGGAATGGAAACCAATTTGTCAGGATGAAGCAATTTTGCAGAATATGAATTAACGGGGTTGTCATAACGTTACGGATGGAGGGGATGCGGTCGGCCTGTGGTCCGCAGTGTTGAAACAACACACACAGCATTTTAAAGACACAATACAGTAAGCTGAGGAGCCCATGGGCAGCCACCCTGACCCCAAAGCTGAGGAGCAAACAGCGGTGGCCCAGCTGAAAACCATTTCCAGATGGAACTCAAGAGTCACATACCACTGGCTGAGAGTAAACATGCTTTCACACACACACACACACACACACACACACACACACACACACACACACACACACACAGAGTGCAACTGTATTTCACAAAATTTAAAGGAATTCGGCCGAACCAAAGGACCACAACCATCAATCTTCACTTTCATTTTGCAATCTCGAGCATTGGTGTGGTGAGCTTTTCCACCAGCAAAGTCCAAGAAAACAACTTGAACTGTAACATTAATGCTGTAAACACAATTTAATTTTTATTCTTCCATTTATATTAAGATAAGCTTTAACAGCGAAAGAAAAGCACACGTTTCTGTTACGAGCACAGCGCGCCCACATGAACCGCTAAGGGCTTCCAGTTCAGCTCCGCAATTGAGGCCGTAGCCCAGGCGACTTAAGAAAGTGGCAGAATAAGGAAAAAAGGCTTCAAGAGGAGCTGGCGAAGTGGCGCCATTGAGCTGGCCGGCCGCCTTCACTTTCTCACACCATGAACAGCAGGGCCCCTCCCCCCGCCACCACCTCACACACAGTCACACAGTCAGTCACACACACCAAACCCCGCAGGTCCTGCTTACCTTCCCATGTGTCCATCTCATGCTTCGGGCTGTGTGTCAGTGATACGGCTCGGCAGCCATTCACACCGGCGCTGCTGCTAGGGAAAGCCCGTGGGTCACAGGAGAAGCAGCCTCATGACGCTTCCTCCTCCCGCTATTTGCGTCCCTGCGTATAAGTGTGAGCCTCTCCAGCGCCTGCGGCTCACTGAGCCTCCCCAGCTCAGCCGGCCCTGCTGGTCAGTTTACAGGCGATCATGTGACCGCCGGAGTTCAAGCCCTGGGGTCAATGGCCGCCTGGAGGACCAATGATGGCACAGAGCTATCTGAGTGGAACTGATATCCCTATTTTCACTGTGTCTTAACAATGCCCCCCCCCCAACCAAATTAGCCACCCCCACAAGACCCTGAGGCTGACACTCCCCCCCCAGACAAGGGCAGAAATTCACAAATAAGGAGAAACAATGGCCGAGTCACAGCAACATGCAGCACTGAGTTGTTCACAGCTGAGAGATGGGCAAGTTAAGCAAATAAACTCGGATTTTTATTAACCCGACATTTTTCTCTAAGGTCACGTGCGGCACTGCAAAAGTTCAGCTTTACGACGACTGACATGGCACGGGGACGACAGCACAAGGTGGAAATTCGAACCTGCGGCCGTAACCACAACGTCACCTGCAGTCTGTACAGCAAAGCAGCTTGTGGCCAAACTGGGTGACGTTTGGAGAAGACGGACCGAGTCAGTGCCACCGGCTGCAACCCCTTGGACACGGAGCACCGAAGCGGAGAACAGATCGTTTCGGAATAATTCTGCACGTGGGCAGCGGTTGCACTGTCACTGGCCCGACGGCACTAATAAGCTAAAAGCGGAGAAATCCGGGTCTGCGAAGATGCTGCCAGCAACCACCAGCTCATGCGATTTCACAGCATGCACACACGCCCGTGCCGCGACTTACTGTCAAGGTCGGAGTAAAATCGTGGTGGGAGTCTGGCTTTCAATTTCTTGACTGTTTCTGCACAAAACTTGAAGGCTGCATCTCAGGCCCTCCACAGAAGGAACCCGACTTCACCGATTCGACTTGCAGTTTCACATCTGCATTTATTTATTCAGCCGACACCGAGCCACCTATAGCATCCAGCTGCTTACAGCGATTTATTCAGAGACAGAATTCTTACTGTGTCAGTTGAGGGTGAGGGTCTGACCCCAGGGCCAGAGGTGGGAGTGCAGCACAGCCGTAGGCACTGCCGTTTGTGCGGCCTTTTCCTGTGAATCCTCAGCAGCCTCTTGCTCTGAGGAGAGCGGTCTTTCCAGACTTTTCAGTGCAGCCCATCCAGTCAACATTGTAGAGATGCCAAAATGCCCAAACCCCCAACACAAATGGTGCCCCCATCCCAACGCATCAGAGATAAGAGGATTTTCACCTTGAAAAGCAAAAGGGTGAGGAGAAAAGTAAAGAAATGGGAGATGTAGGCATACAAGTTTACTCTTAACACAGGGATGAGGTGAAGTCTGTTGGACACCCCCCCATATTCACTTCCACCTGAGTTTCAACAGTTTCTCCAAGGACTGCATGGAACTGTCAACCCTGCTGCCTGAGAGATTCCTTCATCTTAACGCTTTCCTTCTAAGAGGTTCTTGCTGCATGTCAACAGGAGGGGCTCTACGGAAAATTAAGACGTACAGCCTAATCCTCCAGTCTTTTTCTCCAACTCCTGCTGCTTACGCGTCGGACACCACGGGAGGAACCGCTGCCATATGTTGGTGTCAGATAAGGATGAATAGCATCTAGCTGAAGCTCATTCTTGGTGGCCACTCACGAGGCAAGTGTGAACCTCAGCCTTACATTTACGCTTATTTACGTAGCTGACGCTTTTCTCCAAATCAGTTTAAAATGTTACTCACAATATTTATGCCATTTATGAAGCGGGGTCATTTTCAGCGGTCAAGGAAACTACAACAGGAGGCAGAATCCAAACTTGGTTCCTTCAAGTGCAACAGTGCTGGCTTCCACAGACTCTTGTGTGAATATACAGACTCCAGAGACTCCCAGCGGGACTGAAACCAACATTCGACAAATTGTTCAATTATTGCTTCTTCACAAATAGCTTCGGTCAATCAATGACAAGAATTCGCACAGGTTAAAGAGAAACCAAGGCCCAACCAAACCTTCGTGACACAAAGAGGGTAAGCCAGCGCCAGGGGCCGCAACACCCTTTGCACGTGACCCCCGGTTTGTGGCAGACCATCATTGCAGGCTCACTTTTTGCATTTGACTTTGAAGTCCGCAGTAGACAGATGAACTCTACAGTAGCCCCAGCTATCGGCGGTCAGCAAAGATACGGCCCTCCGTGCAAACTCCATTCTGCAAGAAGCTCACCTGTTTGTCAGGAGGTGCAGGGCCATGCTGAGGTCTCCGCAGGGCTCCCACTGTTGACCACTTCATCCCCTTCAAGGGTTTAACCTGCTCGCCCACTTTGCTTAGCCGGTTACTTCTGAGGGCCACAACAGGTACAGCGAGAAGCAGCCAGAACCGCTGCACTGGGACATGCTTCCACCAACTGTCACACCAACACAACGGGCACCATGGGATTTTTTTTGTTAAGCAAACCATGGAGAAATTGCACACAAAGTATTAGCACCAAGGTCACTCATGCAGCCACGAGTGCACTACAGGTGTTCCGGTTGACCACACCTTCATGCCAAAGACCTCGCTTACAGCAAACGTTTCCACCCGCTCAGCTTCAGAGCCTCGTGCGCGTTTAACGTCCGACATGGATCTTCGGCCATTCCTGGCATCGACAGGAGAGTCACGCGGCGAAGGCGTCGACTTTGAAAAAGGTGCAGTTTCACTTCATCCTCCCCCCTTCTCGGTTCAAAGTCACAAAGTAAAGGGCAGATTAACAGGGAGCAGCGATAAGGATGGAGGTGGGGGATGGAGGCACACAGCCAGAAGCAAGCAAACACCCCCACCGTCAATCCTGGGGAGGCATTCTCTTGCCCTTCCCCCGCACCGCTCACTTTGTCCTCAGGCCTCTCCCAGAGTTCAAAGCCTCGCTGAGGTGGGCTGGGCTTTCGGGGGCTACTGTATAACAAAGATTGAGCTCATCCAGATAGAGACAAAGATCTAACACAGCCCTCACAATAGGAGCCTGCAAAACCAACCCTCGGCGCCCCCCGCACTCCTCCTCCATCAACCCTTCCCCCACACAAGCTGACTCAGCAAAATCAGACATCTTTAGAAAAGGAGCAGCCGATTTTAAGAAAACCGATCTCTTGGCGACAAGCAGCCTGTAGAGATTGGGCTCCAGAAATGAAGACAAACGCTCGAGGTGGCATTAGCATCTGGCTGCCCTCCCAAAATCAGTTTAGTGTGTAAGGGGCATTTTCTCTGGATGGAGGCTGCCCAGTGCATGCTGGGACTGACTGAGGCCAGGCCACATCATGTTCACAAGGTCTACTGGTCTCTGGGGACACCGGCACATAATGGATCAATGGGTTTGATTGTAATGCACAACAAGCAGAAACAGAGTTGCTGGCAAAGGGTCGCGTGGCCACTGGCTCTCGAGTGAAGGACTGCGAGGAGGGAGACGGTGATCTTTTGGAGACAAAGCGGAGGACAGCTTGACAGAAGCAAGATGTTCCCTTCCAGCCCCACAGAGCTTCCTTTAGCTCACACATGGAGATTAAACAAACCGTCCCGTGTACCGAAGCAGATTTGCATTTTCTCCGCAACTCACGGGTATTATGCAAAAACCAGGGGAGCTCTGAGACACTCTTGGTCTGTCTCTCGCACACAGGGAAGATAAACAACAGGGCGTGTGTCAGTGTGATCCAAACGCAGCATCCCCTGGCACCACGACCCCTGACGCGATCCTTCTTATGTCAGTTGAGCCATGGCTTTGCTGACAGTCCCGATGCGGTGAGGGCCATCGTCGCATGTTGGAACCCACAGCCGAGGTTCTCTCAGCGCTGTTGCCTTCAGTGCATCGCGAAAGCGGCCGTGCATCACTCCGCACTGAGTGAGGAAAAAATTGTAATTTATTGTGGGTGATCGACTCTTCGACAGCGAGGTGTGCTTGTGTTTCAGATTTAAAAAACCTCGATGTCCATGGAACCATGCTGAGCCTCCACCAGAACAGCGGCGGCTTTTCCACTCTGAGTTCTTCTACTGCTCCAAGCAACAGCGCAGGCAGTGTGGGATGTGCAACAGGATGCAATCCCCCAATAACGGTCAGCACAGGAAGTGTGGACACTGAATTCAGAGGGTGTGCAAGCCCACAAAATTTCTCCTGGAATCCCGTTGTTGCTGGATGGCCACTGTAAACCTTGGGTTTATTTTGATACTCTGTAAAATGAGGTACAGCTGGATGAAGATGTGGCTTTGCTCTGTGCTTGCGTGCTGGGAAGCCCATTCTGCTGTTTAACAGAGAGGGTGTTGGGCTGGAACCACGGAACCCCAGCGTAGAGGCCACACGTGTCCTGTGCCCGTTGCCATCGATGCGGTGACGTGCATCCATTGTCCAGCAGAGGGAGACAGAACACAAAAACACACAGGCAGAAAAGCATCGAGCCATTTACGGCCATCCATAAACTCTCGGGCACATTGCGCATTTTTTCCTTTTGTTAAGTTGCATTCTCATGTGCTTTTAATATCTCTTCTAAATGTACCGATTTTAATGGTCTCTCCTGGGCAGCTTGGTGTAAAATGCACCATTTCCCAGGGGACATGCAGTCCAACTATATTTGTTTAAGAAGGAACTGGACCTCAGCTACCTTTTTGGATCCAGGAGGAGAAATTTTGGGTAAATAAACAAAAATGGGGTGGAAGAGCTGCGTGTTTTCAAATCTCCAGCTATTTCGTCAAAAACCAAACACAGGAGACAGACAGTCTGAACATGCATTGGCTTGCAGTGGAACTTCTCAACCAGGAAGCATGGGGGAGCCTCTCTGGTATGAAAGCACATGTGTGTATGCAAACACAGACATGCACAATAACACATTCTGGAGCACTCGCATACTCGCTCGCTCGCTCGCACGCCCCCTGTGCGTTGGCCAATTGGAGCAGCACTGCACTGGGACCACAAGCCGGGAACTGGGTCCAGGCCACAGAGCGGAGGTGGGGTGCGGGGTTGGCTTCTCCATACTCACCCAGACCTCTTGGGTCTGGAATTCCTCACTGGGACGAAAAACCTTCCAACACCTCCGCTGCTCTGTCTCACTTGGGTAACAGTTAATAGCAGGTTTGGTGTAGCCATCTTCTCAAGATCCTCCAAGGTCCTTCAAAGAGAAGTTTGTTCCAGGAAGCAGACCATGGCCAATCACAGCTCACTCACTCACATATATTTAACCTTCCTCTGTCTGTCTGTCTGTCTCACCCTACCATTCCGCACCTCCAAATTATTCTGCCACTGCACCCCCTGCTGGCCACGCTTTGGGGGAAATGCGGTGCTTAGTCTTTGCCAGGAGGAGCTGCAGGGACACTGGGCACAGACTACATTCAGTCAGGACAAATAGCATCAACCCCATGCAGAAATGTCACACAAGATGACCTTTCACTTACATGGCATTTGTCACAGAAAAGAAAAAACAAAGAATTAAAAATACAATTTAAAGGCTTTATCAAAGGAGAGGCAGCATCCCCGCTTCTGCACTTTTTTGTTGCCTTATGTTGTTTGTATGGCAAATAATGTTTTGACAAGATGGGGGTTTTGTGTAAAGCATTACATCAAGTTTAACCGAGTCTGCATTACAGCTGTAGTTTTTTCATCAGGACCACCTGGCCGTGATGTTCCTACTGTGGCTAAAGCTGCAAAACCCACGAGGCCAACGATGGCAAAACACCTACAGCAGATGCTCCTCCAGAACATACTAGAAGGACACTAAATGCCTGATGATTTTACACGCATGACCGTAAAACTCACGCGGGGTCGAAAGCGCGACGTCTTTTTCAGGAATTCAAATGCACGGCATTCGGTAACATCTGGATCACCCGTAGCTTCAGAGCCACAGCGGGAACGCAACGCGGTGCCTCAGAACCCCGTTCGGCCTCTGTCAGATGAGCAAGGCACTTACCTGGAATTAACGTAGTAAAACCGTAGTACCCCGCTTTACAATCGGTGCCTTAACATCGCAAGCAAACATGGAGAAAAACGTAAGGTAGGCGTGAATGAATTTGGCAGTGTTTGTAAACAAAAAGAACGACAAAAGACTTGAGAGGCCGAGACGGAACTGCTCGCATCAACAGCTTCTGTCATGGCTCCCTGTAAAGACGCCTGCACCTGCTGCACCCCCGTGCATGGAGAGCTACGTTCCCGCACACCGGCTTCCTGTTTCCACCCCCCCCAGCCGATGGTTTGCCGCACGACCCACGGCACCGAGCCGCGGAATCGGAACCCGCTCGGGCCGGTCCCCCTCCCCCGACTCTGCCACACAGCCCCCGCATCCCGCTATCCTCCCCTTGCTCCAGAACTGTCACGTTGCATTACGGCTTCTCACGCTCATCGCCCGCAGAAATAACAGCCGCATTCTCCTGCTCCAGTTACCATTTGACGGAGCAGAATTTGTTGGGAAAATACCAACTTCGCTCTGTGTTCTGAGGCCCTCGCTTGCACAACGCGCACGGCTAAACAGGGGCGTCTATTAGGCCGATGCATTATTCCGCCGCGTAAACAATGTAAACGCAGACCGGGGACTGATTTAACGCGACCGTACCCACTCCCGCACTCCAACTCGCTTCACCCGGCCGTACGCACACGGAAGTGAGGCGAGGAGATGGAAGGGCCCGGAACGCTGGCTTCTGATACCATCGGAAGGCCTAAAAATAGGGCGAGAAACTGCTCATTACGGGCGACAACACCACTAATTTTGTGTGCTCGGCGCATCGCCGGATTTAGGCAGAGCTGGCCAGGAGGGGATGGAGGCCGGTTTTGCGGAAACGGTTTGTGCTACAATCAGCTTTTCCCCTCACCGCCACCATCTTATTTGACATTAGCAGGCTGCAGCACCGTAGCCGATTTTGCTTCTGAAACGCACCGATTTTGTAGCCAATCGCTAATAAATTAGACAAAGGCAGAAAAAATGTACTTCTCATTTGCCCCGCAGATCGCTGTCCATTTACATGGTGGCAAAGGCTCATTTAGGTGCGGCACACCAGGGCCCAGGCCCACTGAGGATGTTTGGATGGCATCCAAGTGAGGTAAGGCAAGCGATTACCACGGACATTTTCCAGCACCGCGCAACCACTGTCTGTAGCCATAATGCAATTTCAGTCCGGCCAGTCCCCAAGATCAGACCCCAGAGATCTTAATCCACCGGTTCGCCCCACCGGTTGACAGGAGCCCGTGTGACGCGGCCAGGTAGTGCGGCACCATCGGCAGTTACCCAGGCCAGCCGTTGCTTATCACAGGGTACCTTGATTTTTTTCTGCATGACCAGTTGAGCTTCATTTCCAATCGATATTCTTCTCCAGCTCTGACTTGAAGATGGATCCTAGAAGCTGGTGTGCCGAAGACTCCAGCAGTGAATGCAGCTCCAAAATAACAGCGTTTCTCACCCACTGTCGGGCGTGGTGCTAATGAGACACTGCAGCGCCCAACATGACTATTAGCCAAACCTCCTGTCCAGGAAGCGACAGTAAGACGCCCCCATCATTACGGGCCCAGGGCCCTGTAATCACAGCTGAAACCCCCAGCAGAGCGCCGCCCGGGGGCGCCCGACAGCAAGGGCGCAGCCGAGCGGCATGGGCGTCGGTGCTTTCAGTTATGCGGCCTGAGAGTGGCTTGCAGGCGCATGCCTCGCAGTAACACCTTCACACACAGAGATTGAGCCACCTGCTTGGTACCTCTTGGATTCCACAAGCACCTGCAGATGGACCTCCGCTGAGCCCATGTCATTAGGTATCGAACGGCCGCTTTTCACTGGGGTTTCAGGAACAACACGCCGAGAGTTAGCGTTACACGCCATTTCCCCAAAAATAGCGCGGGCCCAGATTTATCGGCATCGCCATCATCAACGCAATGGTGCTGGGCAAACGCACGCAGGTCAGCACAATAAAGTGAACGGAGTAAAAACTCAAGGGAAAAGAATGGCGACCTCCGAAAGCGCTCCAGCGAGATGAGCTAAACAAGTGGCAGTCAAGGGCTGACACTTTCCAAGATTTCCAAACATCAAGGTTAAGTCTGGAGCCAAACCAAGTGCACAATACTGTCATTTCCATTTAGCCGTGCCTAGTAATTTCAAAATGGACCCTTAAGGTGTTTATGGGCATTCTTCATCGCCAGCAGCTGGCAAAAGTGGACCTCTGACTTTTAAGGACTGATTGCTTGGGGCAGCAGGTAGCAGTTACAGACACTGCCTTTGGACTGGAAGGACGGCGGTTCAAATCCCTCCTCCCACTGTGTAGAATCCAAATTAAAAGAGTAAAGTCTTGCCTGGCTGAATAAATAAAAATTCGCATTGGCTAAATAAATAAATGGAAATTAATGTAAAATAAAGCCGAGCAGCATTGTTGGCTCAAGGTCTCCGAAAGCGACCGCTCTAAACCCGGCTAACTCCCTACAGATCCAGAAGAGCTTCAGCCGACAGAAGACCACGGCGCACCCATTGACTGATCAACACACCTGGTCAACAAAACAAGCAGGAAAAACCGCTCACTTCCAGGCATCCACCGGTCTGGCTTTTAGCAGAAAACTGAAGGATGTTTGTTCGGGTCCCAGGAGGGTCCCTGGTAGCTTTCTCGTGAGGTAAGAAAGTTGAATGAACTTCAAAGCCATTAGGCAGATGCTTTTAGCAGGCAATAAACACAGAGCATCGCCACATAAATAAAGTCCAGAAACAAGTTATTTCTTCCTTACATTCTAGGGGCTGTCAGCCAGAAGATGTGTGGTGGTGGGAAGTGTTTAAATGCTTCATAGGCTTACACTTCACCCACAAACCATTAAACAGCTTAAACGCCCTTAGATTAATTCTTATTTCGGCTCGATATTTACAAGCTGCTGCATATTAATGGAGGACGGCCCCCTCCCTGGTTATCTGGGCATGGGGCTCTGCAGCACTGCTACTCAAAGGCTATTGTTTGGCAGGCAAATACAAAAAGAATCTGATGGCATGATTGACTGATCCAATTAAAGGCACCAAAAATACAAGCGGGAAAACCGAGTTTAACGGCGTGGCGCGGAGCCGCGTGTCATCGCATCCAGAAAGATCTCGGAAAAGCAGCGCTTTCTGATCCATTATTCAGATGTGTTTACAAGGGCGCTGGCTCATCCCGTTCCATCTCGCTTCATCGTTTCCTCGCTACCGGAAAAAGAAAGCAAGAATTTTTTTCCAGGCGTCTCAGCTTTGCGCATCGGAACACCGAGCCGGGCAAACGCGGTTCATTTATTTCGTAAACAATGATCGGGGGCAATCGGAAGAAAGTGAGGGACCGTACGAGTTTACCTTTTAGCCACAGCTTCTTATTCCTGCATACAGGAGCCTTGTTGTGCTGCAACCAACAATGCAAATCTGGAGGCCTTAAAAAGAAGCATCAGAATTCCCTTATCTTTTGAAAAAGGTTTTTTCCTCTGTTTGCCATAAAGGCTCGAATACAAGTGTTGCAAAAGCACAAAATGCTGAATATTTATCTACAGCTCAGGTTTGCCTGTTACAAAAAGGGAAACTGAACACCAACGCCTCCGAAATTAACATCTGGGCTGGAGTACAAATTAGGTTTAATACAGGTGCGGTTTGAGTGTGTCGATAAAACAAAGCACACAAAATATACAGCACTCAGTTTTGGAAAAAAGAAATACCGTATAATAGGGGATTTCAGGTTCATTCAGTCTGAGCCTCTTATCTCACCACATACGATTTCCTGTCATACTCTTTCCCCTAAATTCAAAGTTGCTGGAGACTCAGTATTGGGAGGAAAACGATCAACCCAAGTTCTTGTGGAAAAACACCGTAAAACAGATGGTGACAACTGTTTCCACTAAAAAGCTGCCACCTCACCTCTCACCCCTGCCAAACATGGAACCTGACCACCTGTGCTATTCAGCCCCTTCGTGCTGCCACTCTTGGAGCCACACCGTCCATGTGGTGCAGGTTAACCTTTTCCATTATGGCCACGTGGAGGCTACAAAGGGTTGTTCAGTCGCGCCAGCTGTAGCGTTTAGTACAAATGTACATCCATATCTTGTTCAGTGATTGGTTGTTGCCTGCTGCTGCCATAAACACGCTTACAGTAAATTGCAGAACAGCCATTACATACAGCAGCAACTGTTACTGTTAAATGAATAAACAGCAAACAAGGATAGCAAGTTAGCAAACACAGCAAAAATTTTTATCATACTTTATGTTGCCTGTTTATTCAATTCAAGCACATTTACAAAATACGACCAACTAGACTCTGGGGTGCCCCATCAAAAAAGCTGGAAAGGTGTGCATGCTTTTCAACAGTTTCAGGCCGTCATGTCAGTCTGCCAAGGGCATATATTTTAAATTATTTCTTCTGTTAAAAATTACCAGCTTTATTTATGCTCTTTTTACCCCCATATTAACTTCCTACAGTAGGGCCCCCCCAAACAGTCTGCTGCATTCTGTGTTACTCCATGTATTTTAGTTTCAGATCTCACTATTGAGACTGAAACACTGACTGACACGACGGGGAAAAACACACAAAGCAGAAATTATCCTGCAGTCTTTTGATGCTGAACTTCAGGAATGACTCTCATTCAGGAATGGCAAAATTTCAGCACCTTCTTGTGCTTTATTCCAAACAGAACTTGACATTAAAGATTAGAAAGTGCATGCATGCATCTTTACTCACCCAAGTTGCTTTCATCAATTCCATCTGCAAGAAAGAGGGAAGGAAACAATTTCTGATCATGTCTCATGCATTTACACAGGAAAGCTACTGAGGGTTATTTTCAGGCTGGGTTTCTAAGATAAACACCAGTTCAGCACTGCAGGGGTCACACAGGAGACTCGCTGGGAGGAAATCCAGCTCACACTCTGGAACGGCACATACAGTGGCTTGAAAGCATCCCACAGAGGTTAAGGGAAGGGCTTCCTGCTGGCTCGTGGGGCAGAGAACGCAGGTCCAAGGCACCTCAGCATCCCCTCATGAGGCGCTCTTACTGTGTCACATACTTGGTCCACATTTTGGACAGACTCTACACCAAAGGCCCTTGGGAGGTTACCCCAGGGGACAAGACGGAAAAGTGTTTGACGCGCGACTAGCACAAAACTGTATGACTTCAGAAGCCCTACTGATATTTCATTCAGTCAACAACAACAACACAGTGTTTTCAGGTGGAAAAAACTGAGATACATGTAAAGACGGGCGTACGTGTAGGAGTGAAGAACATGGAGGATCCATACCCGCATCCGATAATTATGGCGATTCCATAAATTCAATAATTTCGTCTCAGCAGGGACAACTCAGAGGGGGAGACAGGTCTGACTGCTTCTTCACTGGCAATTTGTAGGGACTGCTGTCTTTGGGGGGCAACACAGTCTGTGCTCAGCTTTCATGTTGTCCCAGTGTCTCCGTGAGCTTCCTCCAGGTACATCTAAAGTTTCCTGGACTTCCTCCCGGTGTCCAAAAAATGTTTCAGGTTAGCTGCTAATTCTAAACTGCCCACATGGTGTGACCATGTGACCATTTATGATGGACCACTCCCATCCAGGGTGTCCTTTTCTAGCCTGGCCTAGCAATTCCAAGATGGGTCCCAGATCACCATGACCCTGAAACAGTGGTTAACAAAAATGGATGGATATTATCCTTAGAGGGAAAAATGACATGACGCCTTCAACTTGTGTACTGAAGAGCACATGAGAGGTGCTTCAACATCTTGCCTGTTTCCATGGGGGGGCAACTTAAAGAGAGACCATGGAACTGCATCCCCTTTTCCATCCATCCAAGGGACCACCACTGTATCTGTTCAACACCTTTACCACAAATGGTCCCAGGAAGTGGCACCTAGAGCTACCACACGGGCCAATCTGTTGGCTACTTAAAACGATCTATACATATACAGAGCTGGGTAACTTTTTGTGTCAGTTTGTAGTGATAGTGAGCGCTTTGCTCAAGGATACAACAGCCAGCAGAGCAGGAGTGGTCATTGGAGCTGAGGTCCTTCAAATGGAGCCTTCAAAAGATGAGGCCCTAACAATTACAGCAGCTGCAGTGCCACACCAGATTCACAAGGCTTGAATGCAGATGTTGAGAGTGGAGAATTAGCAGAAACCCCTACGCAATAGCGGCAATATGGAAAACAGCAACACAACATGGCCATTTTCGCCTGTAATTTCAGTGAGCTTCAGCAGCAGGGGATGGGATGGATCAGGAGCGATGCGTGAGGAAGGCACCTGTGTCGCTGGGGAGGAAGCAGGCCAAGTGTGAGAAGGTCCAGCTCCATTATAACCCTAATTGTACCCTCACTGCACTTCCTGTCTCAGAGCTTGACGTGTGTTTGATTCTGAAACGGCAGCATTAGCATCAGTGTATGCAGCAGGAAGATCACACTTTGGGCTGTGTGTAGCCCTCTTTCGTACAAGTGTGTGGCTAAAATGAGGGAAGTTAAAGGCTGGCGATAGGGGATGCCATGGAACTCTGACAGAAGAGCCAGATCTTTAGCTGAACGTGCAGGAAGACCTGAGAGCAGGGCAGTGTCTGTCCAACTAGAGTGGACCTTCTGCTCAAGTGGCCTCCATAACTTCTGATCACAGTCAAACAGTCTGTGAAACCACCAGAGATGAGCACAGTTCTTTCTCATATGCACACAGTGCTCTTAAAACATAACATTTAAATCTATTCATTTAGCAACAATTTTTCTGAAGCAACTTGTGGCATTGAGCTACTTACATTTATTTATCCATTCATACAGCTGGGACATTTTTACTGTACCAATTCTAATAGAAACCTTGTTCAAAGGAACCACAGCAAAGGATGGGACTCAAACCCAGATCCTTTGAATACAGGGCAGAAACTCTACAAATTCAGATGGCATTTCACCTTGACTCATCAGAAAAGTACCAAGGAAAGAGACCACACAAGAATGCCTACAGGGCTGAAGGTGTCCGAGAGTCGGGCAAACAAGTGGGCACAAGCAGTGTCATCTTAAATGAATTCAACTTAACCAACCCCGCCTGGGAGGAAGGTTGATGCCAGCCACAAATGGAGGCAGGCGCGCGCGCACACACACACACACACACACACACACACACACACACACACACACACACACACACACACACACACACACACACACACACACACGCCTGGCTGGGGGTAAATCATCCAAGGCCCTCGGCAGACATGCTGTGGAGCATAGCAGTGAGTGTGTGAGCACGCGCACACCGCACTGACCCACTGAGGCCAAAACGTTGAGATCACAAAAAATAAAGAGATTAGAAAAACAGGACGCAGCTGTTTATTTCGGTGGGGTAAAAAAGTCAATATGTCAGACAAAATTAAATCACACAGAAACATACTAAGTGGTGCCTTGCTCTGCAGCTTAAATATACTGACCGCTGGCCCCTGACCAGGCCAAAAATCATTTCTTAAACACCAAAGATGTACAACAAACTACGAGTCAAGGGGTTTTCCGTTCAGACAACATGTAATGGCACCAGATAAAATGGTAAATTTATATTTACAAGGAGAACAAAGACCGCAGATGAGAGCTGCACCTGCGTGATGGATAGGTGAACTACAGGAGACACGATGAGGAGTCACTGCATTCCTTTATCATCTCCGAGCCTCTGCGGCAGCATCAGGTACTGCAAGTGTTGAAAAGCATTGGCACGGTAACACACGTACCCTGGGGGGGACACATGCCTTCGTGCAGCACATTCGGCATGTAGGAATGCATGGTGCCGGAGGAGGGCAACAGTAACATTCCCACCCAAAGTAATTCTGCTCAATGCCAGGTAGTGCGCTCAGGTGAGCTCCAGCTATGCAACAGCTTGAGCCAGAGATAAAACATTAATGGGGGGGGGGGGTAGCACAATGGATAGAGGCACGGTTCTTTATCAAGTTCTCACCTCCCAGCACAGTACAAATTAGCAGACATAACACTGTAAGAAGAAAAGCAAGATTCATCAGTCAATAATAATAATAATAATAATAATAATAGCAATTATTTAATTAAGAAAAACAAACAGCAGTGCCATGCAATGATCTGGGTTACACAGTAGCCTCCTCTTCCGTTCGCAGGAGAGAGCTCTGCTAAAGGGGCACGACCCTATATCTCAAGCCTAAAAATACCCACTTCCTGTGCACCCGTGGCCTGCTTCCCCACACAACCACGTGAGGACAGAGAGCTACTGGGTGGGGGGTGCGTCTAGATGAGCGGGGCGTCTCATCTCCGCAGGCCAGTGACAGACACACACAGCCATGGTGTCTCAGCACCATGTGGCCTAAACCTTTGTTTATGGTAGAACATCACTGCCTACACAACTGCTGCACATTGGACCATCATTCACCAGGAGAGTTGGTCACCTGGAGGAGAGTGTACAAGGCAGGCAAGTTCTGAACCCGCAGATGCTTTTATGTTTCATTACCAAAACAAACAAAATGGGGACTTTAATACATCTGTGCATCACAGTGGATGAGCAGGGGTGACGACAGGCCGACGCCCCAGCAGAACGCTGTGCTCCTCCACCTCCTACTGTGCAGGTTCCACCAGCATCCCATACAGTGGGGTCACCATGCTGCTCAAATGAATTTTCTATCTTGTTGTGGCAGCTGAACTGTGGAGTAACTTTTGAGCTTGGCACTGAGTGGGTGGGGGGTGTTAAACACTTGGAAAGGGACTAAAACAAACCACCACCCAGTAGCATTCACCACAACAAGGGGGAGGGCTGTCTGGACCTGCCTGTAAAAGGGCAGAGATTGCATCCCTCTCTGGACTGTGGGATACCAAAGAATCTGCATGAAACAAATGTGAACGCTGTTAGAACCACAAACTCCACACAGACGGATCCAGACTCAAATCCACATCCAAGCAGATAGCCTAGGCTCAGCGCTGCCCACAGTGTTAACAGCAGTAGTATGCTAATCGTCCAACGAAGAAAAATCTGGTGTCAAATAAAAAGTGCTTATTATTCACAAGCAGGTAGAAATTTATGCCCTGCTTTGTGTTTGTTCTGCATCGTCTTTAGTGGCTTTTAAGGAAAAATAATGTGAATTACAAAGTGGAGCTCATGATGCAGTGAGGAAAAAGGGCAGCTAATGCCACAACCCACACAGCCGCACGCACGCACAAACGGACGGACAACTGCACCCTTGACCTAATGCACTGGAATAACACACATCGCCATCTGATTCTCCTGACAGCAGGGTGCGCAGTGGTTAGAGATGCATAGTGTTGCACTTGCAGGACCAGAGTTTGAACGCCACCTCTTACAGTAGCACCCTTGACCAAGGCACCTGCTGCGATACAGTAAAACGTACTCGGCTGTATAATTCCGTGTGAGTCACTTGGGGAAACCCATGCAGGCTAAATAAGTGTGAAAACCTGAGCAGCTCAGCGCTGTGCGCATGTTAGGCTAATGAGGCCTCTGAACATCGCGTACATGAACAAGCCTCATCCCAAGCTTTTGCAGCAGGGCTGTGTCTGCAAGTCGGGGGCTCATTTTTCTGCTCACTGCTGCATATCTATGATTCTGTGTCCCCTCTTATATAAAAGTCCCATTTCGTAGCTTTAAAAAGTGTTCCATCACAACTGGTGACATAGTAAAATGACCCAGTTTCCCCAGCGGCCCAGAAAGAGCAGCTGTAGCTCCCCGGGTCCATCAGTGCAGACGGGCTGATGAGTGCAGACCCCGACTGTCCCACATGACTGAGAGACTGAGGAGGGTGTCTTACAGGCCTCCTGAACAGACCTGGGAGCCTGGCCTCCTGAACAGAGCTGGGAGCCTGGCTTCCTGAACAGAGCTGGGAGCCTGGCTTCCTGCACGTACCATCACCCTTTCCGTAAATTCTCTCTCTCACACACACACACACACACACACACACACACACACACACACACACACTATGCAACCCACCCACCAACCCAAGGTTTATCTCTCAGCTTATGCCGAACTGCTCCAGTACAAATTTTTAATTACAAATGGGTAAAATACCATAAGTAGCTTTATTTATGTATCTAAAACTTTTCTTTTAAACCTCTTACTGTATATTATTAAGCTACTAGTTAAGCTCTAACCTAGTTTGTATCCAACAGTCTTCAAACTAACTAGCAGCAGAGTGCTGGTTCAGTGCCTAAGGAAAGGGGTTTGAGAGTGAAAGGAAAGGAAGGCACATCATTCGCTTCCTGTCGTTTAGTCACTCTCCTTTCCGCAGATGCCCTGGGTTGGTAAAGGTTTTCTAAGGGAAGTCGATGGGATTACACCGCCTATTATCAAAATAAGATCATTAGCTTTGGTGTGTGTATGGGGGGGGGGGGGGTGAAATCAAGGCCCTCATTCGGATACACTCACATTTTTTAAAAGACTGACCAATTTGGGAGGCTTTACGTTCACAGCATTCGGTCAGTGGTGCAGCCTGAGCTCAATGTAGTTAGCATTTAGCTTTCCTCTTGTGCACATGATTAAGAACACACACACACAAATCCCAGGCACTCACAGGACAACTCTTCCAGTGAACAGACACTGAGGTCCTGTCACTTTCCTAGGGGTGCAATGAATATTTCAGCGGCTAAATATTTAAATGCAGCATGACTGCACCATATCACACTCTGTGCTGAACGCCACTACCCTTTATCTCTGTCTCTCTCTCTGACACACACACACACACACACACACACACACACAGTGACAGTAGAAGACTGTATCATAAGGCAGCCCTGGTCGCTCTCTGTTGTCCTCAACACCCTCCAGCAGGAGAACAACAGCCTGTCCACACAAGATCATCTATTACCTTTGGTACCACAGTGAATTTTGCCAGGGGCCTCGAGATAACCACAGCAGGTTATGAGCGGCCCGAGTCGCTCTTTGTGTGGGTTTGTCATTTGCTAAGTAAAAGCAGGATGGAGGAGGCCTGCAGAGAAAGGCGAGGGCAGCTATCAGGGGTCGCAACTCTCGGCAGCCACAGCTCAATGCGATTAGGCGGTGGTGTCAAATCCTCACCCACTAGCATGAGGTTCCTTTCTCAGACATCAGCACCTTTACTGCTAGCACAGGAGTCTGTGGCTCACGCACCTCGAGATGGTCAATCCTAGGAGGAAGCCTCTCTGAAAGCAATCACATGGTCAGCAGGCAGTCGTTGGCCTGATTTGGCCTAGAGGGCATTTTTTTGAAATACAACTGAGAAGTGTAGGCAGGCATATGTGGGGCACATACATACAGACCTTGCTGTAATACACTGGATTAATTTAAGGCAGAACTCACGGCGGTTTAAAACCCTGCTGAATCCCACAGAGTGAAACCAAGCAGTCACTGCTCCCGCTGAACTTCCTTTGATCAAAGTACTTTATAAAAAAATTACCCGCTTTATTAATATCGCGCATTCAGAAAGGTTTCAGACCACTTCACTTTTTCCACTTTTTGTTACAGAACAGCCACTGTAAAATGAACTAAATTCAGTTTTTAACCACCAATCTGCACACATTGTACCATAATCATAACGCAAATAGAGATTTCTATCTATTTTTATAAATCTGATATTCAAACTTTTTTTTTTTAAATACAAGTGCATAAGTATTGACACCCTTTACTCAGGGCTTTGCCAAACCACTTTTGGCTGTAATCACAGCCTTAAGTCTCCAGCATAAATGCTACAAGCTCGGAAGACTTGGCAGTCTTCTTACTTTCTGAATGCACTGTAAGTAAATCAGAATAAATGTCTTAGGGGTAAACATAACTTAAGCTGCATCGAACAAGGGAATCAGCCAAATAAATATAACAATTGGTCAAGCTTCTAGCAACAGACCACACCACTATATAGCCAAGGGCTGCTTCCTCTTCTTCAGGATACATCACTATGGAACAGGCCACACCCACCTGCTGTATAAACCCCACCTTGCCGTCACCCCTAGGACCCATCTCCCAGTCCGCAAGTGCCACCTCAAGCCCTCAGGTCTAACACACGGTGGACTCCTGCCATTCCGGTCCCAACGTACTCCGCCCAAATAGCCCTTGGTGGGGTTGCATAGGAGAACATGTGGCTCTCATTTGGGTGAGGTGTGGCCACCGAAAGCAAAGAGGCTGCAGAGACAGGGGCAGGCTCCTCACTTCACTCCAGAGCGAGGGTAAGGAGGAAAGGGAAAATAATAATAATAATATTATTATTAATAATTAATACCCCTAAGCTCAGACCAAAGAACAAATTAACTGGCGTGTGCCAAAGATAATCTGGTGTCAGAGGTTATCCCTTCAAGAGCCGCTTTTCCAGAAAGACTCAAGCCCTGACACCATCCACAGAACTGCGCTGGTACAATACTTCAGGGGCAACACTTTCGAATTTCTTTAAATAAATGTGTGATTCATTCATGCTTTCTCTCCCTGTGATGGAACTGCTCCAGAAAGCTTTATGAACCTCTTAATTCATTCACGATAACAGGCCTGTAAAATGGGATAAAGAGGCCGCGCAGAGCTGGCGTTGTGTAACTAAGTGGCACGGAGCGCAATTTAAAATGGCAGTCAAGGGTGAGGGGCGGCCATGAAGCAGAACAACCAAGCGCAGAACCTCCATGGGACTTTTAGTGAACGAGACATTAAAATAAAAGACAAACCGCAAACCGGTTTTGCTCCAAACTCGAGTACATTTTTAGCCTCTTTCGTGTTTAGTCATTTTTCACACTTTCTCCAAGGTGTCTTGGAGCGCTAGGTTTGTGCACTACTTACAATTATTTATTCATTTATATACCTCGGTCATTTGTCCTGCATCCGTTCAGGGTAAGGACCTTGCTCGAGGGTACCGCAGCAGGAAGTCAAAACTGCAACCACGACCATTCCGTTTGCAAGGCAACAGCTTTAAGCGCTTCCAATATTTCTGCGTTTTATTTCACTACGGAGTGCTGACAGGCGCCCGAGAAGTACAGGTAAACAAACAACCCTGATTTTCACACATCTAAGACTGCACAAGAGGCAACGGCGGAGACGTCTGGAGTCTTGAATGAAGTTAAGGTGCAAAATGTCAGCATCTCACCGAATGAAGAATGCTCTCATGTCCTGCTTGAGCTGTCAATCAAAAACCAGAATCTTGGGTAGCAGAGAATAAAATTACAACCGTTTATTTATTTACCTCACACTTTCCTCCAAAATTTTTACTGAACCGGTTGAAGGCGAGGGCCTCGCTCGCTGCTTTCAACCCAGGTCCACAAGCTGCTCCTAATTTATGAAAAGTTACGAGCTGGGCAGCGACTGCCATGCCGCTTTCCGTCAGCGCTTTAAAATGCATTACTTTCGCAAGAGCATGCTGGTGCAGCAACGCAAGCTGCTCTAGAAGCGCAGACCCGACTCATTCTAAGCAAGGGTCTTTCAAACAGTTTAAATGGAAAGCCGTGGCGTGGAAGGTGAGAGAAGTCATGACACAGCTGAAACTTCGTAGCTGTCGCACTTTTACCCAAACGCCAGAAAAGCAGATTTAAGAAAGAAAACGAAAGCCGTGTCAAGGTTACAGCAACTGGGACAGCAAGAAGGTAGGAAGTGGCCAGCTCCATGGCTTTCCTCTCAAAAACATGGCGCACATGAATGGAGAAATTTCTGCTTCAGCACCGCTGTCCCTGCAGGGATCAATTAAACAATTGGGTTGAAATGCAGTTTTGTTCCACGTCAACAAGAGAATGAACAAATCCGCTACTTCGTGCGATGCAAGCATTCGTATATTCTTACTGGTGCTGGGTGAGGCCGAAAAGCTTTTCGTGGGCTTGTGTTAGCCATCACTGTGCCATATCCGTGTTATTTATATGCGGAACGCAAGCGTTTTAATTCTGCCAAACAGCAATTTCACATAACACCTTCATTGGCATCAAGTAAACACGTACGTGAAGTGTAATTCCATTTTTGTCCGAAATACATCATATGGAATCAGATCATTCCGGACATTATTATTGTTATTTTACAGCAGAGGGAGAAGGCAGTTCATTGCGGATCTTGTTTACCAGTTTGCCTGAGGAGGACAACACATAGCAAGGAGCAAATGAGGAACACAAGCGTGAGAGTTTCGCCGCCGATCCCTTTGCAAACTGCGCACCGTACGCTCCCATGAGGCACCTGCTTTCTGGCTTTCTACTTTTAAAGCATCAGAATCACAATCACATTTTATTTGGCCAAGTATGCTCACACCTACAGGAAATTTGGCTCCGGTTATGACTGCTAGCTTGCTTTGTGGCTTCACTAGAACGCTGTTGTTAACAGACGTAAACAATTCTGGCAATTGAAACATTTAGCTTTCCTTTATTTCAGTTACAAACACTGACTCGCCAAGTGAACTCGTACCCTTCGGCACCGTATTTATGGCACAACGCATCGTAAACATACATTGACAGAACACAACAATACCGCATATACACTGGCTCATGGTGTAAATAAATGGTTTGCAATTTTAAGAGATACAACTCATTGTCTATTTACCTAACTGTGTATTTTGTTCAAATATTTTCCAAAATTTCAGTGTGTAGCTGAGCAAATGTGGCCTGTGCTTACACACCAAGCTGACAGATGGCAGTAAAGAGCATCCAAACTACATCAGTCGGCCACGCCCGTATGGAAGTGAGCGTTCGCAGCTCGAGTTCAAAGTTCCTCACTGTTGGTGACCAACTGCTGCTCTTTTTCACAACATGAATCTTTCAACAGTCAACATTAAATAGGAGACTGGGAAGACTATAGATTTTTTTAAATTAAAATAGCCAAAAAACAATGGACTTATTACAGCTATAGCTGAAAGTTTTGCATTACCGGCAAATAAGTTGAAAAAGGTCCACACTGAGTTTTTATTGACAGTAACTTAGTGGTAAAAGTGACTGAAGTTATGAACAAAATGAGTTATCAAGAACTTTCCATCACAATTTTTTTTTCACAAGCCGAGTCAGCATAATAAACGTCATTAAGTTACTAAGAAAATAAATAAGAGAAATAAAACAGACACAGATATACAGCCAAGAGAATGTGTCACACAAGAAAGAGGGAAATGCTGAATGAGCGTTTTTTTGCCGTTCAATAGAAAAAAATAAAATAATAATAATAATAATAATAATAATAATAATAATTTTTCAATAAAATAGAAAACCATGAGCCAACAACTGCCCATCACAGTTCATGGAGGTTTCTGACCACAGCCCGGCTAAAGGTGCCCAGGGGACCGCTACACTCTCTTAGTGCTCTTTAACACACATTAGGCAGAACACCAGCCATGTCAGGGTCCGGCCCAGGAACCCGTCAGCAGAGGAGATCTGACTCTCCCACTCCAGCCCACACTTTCTTACACAAACAGATTAAAAAAAACACAGCAAGTTGCTCTGAATGGTTTTATTCAGGTCATTCTGATCTAATCAAGTGTAAAGAGAAAAAGGAGCTTTGGCAGAGGTTTAACGCTTGTGTCAGCGGTCATTTGGCCTTACGTGGGGTCCCTGGACCACGCAGTGACAAGCTCGCACCCGGCCCCAAGCCCAGACCGCGGTCACGAATCGCACAGCGAGGAATCACACCACCGAGTCCTATCTATGCCCAAAATAAACAGATGACACCAGAAGGACACAAACAAGTGCCTTTAGTTATGGGGGGGGGAACGGAAAATTAGACTTTTGTTTGCATCTCTTTGGGCCTCAGGGGTTGAACTCATATTTGTTTTGCCACGAGATGCTGCAAGACGTGTGAAACGGCCTCAAAGCACAGAATCCTGTGTCTTGGCTATATTCACAACTGGAGTTGCTCATCTATTCGTTCCCTGTCATGTACCGATGTGTTAACTCTGGGGTCACGTCCCTCCCCCACGCTCTCTTTCGAACCGCCGTCTGGGCCAATCGGCCAGCTCGGTTTCTTTGTCCAGCACAGCGGCCGCTCATTCCGGGTCACGGCAGCTCTCCGCCAACTGCGCATTAAGCTCTGTGACGGTTCGTATTAATGAAGTACGTAATTCTTCAACTGCACCCATGGGGGGGGGGGGGTTCAGAAGGCTTGCTGACCTTTACCCGGATCTGTTTCTCCAGTGACCATGTCTTACGCACACATGCTCCTGAAGCATGAAGCTCCAATGCAATAGATTCTGTATATAAAATATATAAGAAATACAAAAATTGATTTTTGAGTTTCTGCACACAAGTCCTACAAACTGTTACTTGATCAGGACAACTAAAAGAATGCATTCATTTCCACATTCTATTACGTAACTACTTCACAAACACATGTGGGCAGCTGTGCTTAAATATGCTAACTATTAAGCTTTATATATATATTTGTTTAAAATTAATTCTATTTCTTGCCCTCCCCCCCACCAGCCGCGTGCATGTCTTCTGCTGGAAGCCAGACACTTAAACAGTAGCCCAGCCCAGAACTGCAGCCCCTGAGATAATTGTGAGAGATTCTCTGTCAATAGTCCCAGCACAAACCAATCAGGATTCGTGAGGTACCCCCAACAGGCTGGGGCCCGGCAGCGGGCGCTACCGCTCACGTGACTGAATTTGCTCACGTCCGTCAACTGGGTCATATATGGTTCATTCGAAGAGCGGCGAGGCTGAAACGTGGAAGCTTCAACACGCTGCCTACTGGGACGCCTTCCCGCACAAGCAGGTCCACGGCGCGCTGCGTCTTACGAGGCCAGAATGTGCCGAAGGAGGGATCGGAGACGAGCGGGCCAATAGAGAGGAAGAAAGGGGAGAGAGAGGGCGAGCGAGGTGGACCCCCCTTCGTTTCATTTCCACCAGCTTTTGTGTGCACGAGAACTTCACATTCTCCCCCAATGTCCTCGGCCGTGGCAACAAGCTCCCCTGACAATTCTGCCCGTTTTTTTTTTTTTTTTTTTTGTTTTTGCTTTTGTGAATTTTTTCCTCCCCTCAGCAACACGTTTTCCCGACAGAGAAGCCGGGCCTTGCGGATGCCTGCAGGACTTCGGGACTCCTTCCCACTCTCATAGGTAAGCTCTGTTTTTCTCCCCTCCTCCCCTCCAGCCCCGTCAGACCCGCTCAGTGTGGGGGTCCATCGCCTGCATGGTTTCCACATCACTTGTTTTATTTCCTTTTTCCTTTTGAATTTCTTCCGCCGACCGAGCGCATGCTATCTTGTGGCGTTTCTACACGTGTGTGCGCGCGTTTGCGTATACATATATACAAGATGCTTTTCCTCACGTTTACCCCCCCCAGCCAATTTTGTGAATGGGAAGCCACGTTTAGTCATTCCTGCGCTCAGCAAGGTGACTTGCTGCTGTCACCCCCACCCTTGCCTTCCGTTTACACGCCGCTGCTGCGACCTGCCGCCGTGGCTCGGTGGAGGGCCCCCCCCCATCTAAGCGGAAGCAGGTTGGCCCACGGGAATGGGGGGGATGGAGGAAGTGATGGCAGACAGGGAGGAACACAGCCAGACGGTGGACAAAGGCGGGAGCCGCCTCCAGACAGGCCATGCTGGCGATTAGGGCAGCGGTGGATCAGACAGACTGGCCAGCTGCTGCTGGGGGGCGCCAGCAAGCGGCTCGAAGAGGGTGGGGGGCTTAGCAATGGTTCTCAGCAAGTCTGAATGGCTTTTAGGAAAAAAAACGTGGGGGGGGGGTCCTCTGTCTTTTTGTGCACCCCCTCACTTTTCCCTGCCCCTTTTCTGCAGTTTCAGCAGCAAGGGCTGAGGAAGAGAGGAGCAAAGCAGTTGTGGATGGACAATGTCTCCTGGGGGGGGAGGTCCTCGCCCCCATCATGTGGGTGCTTTTCATCCGTCTCCTCTTATGATATAAGGCTTTTAACAGTCATGCAGTTACAAACACACAACTGTCAGAGTGAGACTTGGAAAAAGTATCACCTCTTGCAGTCGTACCTAAGCCCACAGGTGGGGGAGGGGCAGACAAGGGCGGGGGGGTTGCCTTGTGACCTCATTGACACAGCACCTCCATTAGGGCTAAACTTTGCGGAGCCGTTTCGCACGATCCAGTGTGCATGTCTGTTTTTGCATTTGTACACGTGTGTGCGTGCGTGCGTGCGTGAGAGATCACGTCCCACGCGTCTCCTGGTCTCTCCATCAACATTGTAAGTCCCCGGGACACAGATGCAGGGTTACGGTCAGGCGTCTCACATTCCTCGGCATGCTGGGTCTTGCCGCCGCACGCGAATGAAAACATCTGCAAGCGGTGGTTTTGTGGGGGAGGGGGGGTGCCACATCGGCACGGATTCTCATGTCTGAAATATGAAAACGCCAAACTGTAATTATGAGTATAGCTTTTCAGACATAATGGGAAAACACAGATAGAGAAACCACACTGG
The DNA here is from genome assembly GCA_018136845.1 of Heterotis niloticus. Taxonomy (NCBI): domain Eukaryota; kingdom Metazoa; phylum Chordata; class Actinopteri; order Osteoglossiformes; family Osteoglossidae; genus Heterotis; species Heterotis niloticus. The sequence goes on from CM030899.1 coordinate 30,378,948, forward strand.
GCAGGCAGCCATGGAGCCAGAACCACCTGCAGGGCAGAGAGGAGCTGAACCAGACCCCGGGGTCGCAGTTCCACCCTCCTGGCCCACCTGGACCCAAAAGGGAAGCAGACAGTCACTGCTCCCCCCCTCTCTGCACTCAGGACAATGAGGATCTATTAGCACGAGGTCGCGAGCCTCAGTGACACAAAGCCGGGACGAGAGGGGCGGGGGGACAGGGGCATGCGGGGGTGGGATTAGAGGATGGCTGTGCTGGGGGGTGGGTGGCAGTCACACAGGAAATTGCTGCATCTGATGAGTGTCTTTCTGATTCACGCTCAAAAACGAGGGCGAACTGGCACAGCTGCATGGGGGCACAACGCTAAAGTATGTTTAAAAATAAGCAGAAACCCCCACCCCACCCACATCTGCCCATAGACCTCCTCTTTAGCATCTTTTCACCTCGTCTCTTCCCACATCCACTTGAGCTGCAACTATTGAATCCCCCCCATTTTCCCATTAAACATAAAAGCTGAGAAACAATGGTTTGATGCAACATCCAACTCGCGGACGACACCAGATCTCCCATTTATTTTTATTCCGGACTGATGAACGGGAAAAGCAGTTTCCCCACCGCAAGACTCACAACAGCCAAAAATTATTTGCGTTGGAAGCTGGAAGTAGCTTCGTGCTTGCATACATACGAGTACAGAGGTGACTAAATGTACGAGAACTTAAGCCGGACAAGATCGGAAGTGCGTTCACAATGAGAATATTTGTAGCCGTGCTGTTCTTCACGCACTTAAAAAGTTAACAAGACCCCATGAAGTACTGGCAGGAGATTCACAATCAGCATGGCAGTTAATTCCGTTTGTTCAGCTCCAGCAAGGAACCATTTCCACTGAGCGTCACCCCTAGGTTCCCATGACAGATTCCCCACCCCTGGGGCTTTTGTTGCCCCTGCTGCCCTCGAATGGCACGACCACGGGAACAAACTTTTTTTTTTTTTAACGTTCATCCGTGCTGCTGCTCCGTGTTGACAATTTGCTTATTTACGAAGGCATCTGACAAGTAGGCAGCTCGTCGCCGACGTGTGTGGCTGCAGGGGGGCCTCCGTAGCTGAAGAGTTGCCGAGTTGAGATTAAAGTCTAGCAGTTTTTGCTTTGGGGGCAGGTAGACGGTTTAACACAGGTACAGTGAGCTGGCAGTTTGGCATTTTGAAGCCCCACCAACACAAAGGCCCCACCTGAAGAGAAACCCTGGGACGTGGCACCCCGACCAATGACTCAAGCTGTCTTCGTGCTTGGCTCAGGGGCTTTCGATGAATAACGCTGAGGAGAAGCCAGCGTAGTCCCAACAGCGTAGTAAACAAAGGCGCGAGACACGTGAGGCCATAAGGTGCGGCTTGTCGTACCTGCGGTTCTGTTCTCAAAGTTCCTGCTAACAAAAAAATAGAGAGAGCGGCTTAATTTAGACCCGGGAGGAGAATAAAAGGAGCTTTCGGTGTCAGTATCTCCAATGGCTTTATTTGTGGCACAAATATACATTTTTAAAAACTCACTGCCAGTCTCGATCCTATTGACTTAAAAAAGACAGAAACAGAACACTGAGAAGTACAAATTGTGAAAGCTTTCTTATTCTTTAAGAGAGCGACAAACTTTGAGTGCCGCACTTTTGCGAAAATATAAGTTTGTGCGTACTATCATAAAATCATACGTTTTCATCCTACATTTAATAAATGCGCGTTTTTCATGTGTAGGATGCGTATACAAGCTGTGCTTTACACATAGAATCATGGAAAAATGTTTTTCCAGCACACTGACACTGAAACTGAGCATTTTGAGTTGTTATGAGCATTACTGGTGGCAAAAGAGAATTCTTTTACATGAACCACTAAACATACGCGTGCAGACCCGCATATAAAAAGGGCAGCCCTTCGAGGCTTTTTTCCGTTCGCTGGGTATCAGGGTCAATTAAGACGCACGTCTGGTCACTCTTCTCTGTGCATTAGAGCAGATTAGACAGCAACATCCCACACCGGAGCCCTGAGCGGGTCATCTGCCGGGCTGACCCACATTTTTGTGATGTGCTCGTCACTTCCTATTACATCAACAGCCGGGAGCACTTCATTTCAGAGACCCCCCACACACACCCTGACCCTCTACCGCGTCCGTCACCCTTTACAAGATGACCAAGAAAACCGTGTTCTCAAATGACGGAAAGATAAGCACGATCAAACTCGCCGCACCAGCATGTAAACCTAAGCGCTTCCGATGTCTTTGCCGCATGAAGAAAAACCAGGCGCGCGAGCAGATTGACTGAGTAAAGAACAAAGCCGAGACGTTTCCTGTACAAATGTGAGCTCCGGGGGGTTCATCCTCAATGCACCTTTTGCTGGGTGTGAGATCAAAGCATCAGCGGCAGCGCGTGGACCACCCACTGCGGGCGACAACCACACCAATAAGAGCGGCGCTTGTGAGCAGACCCCGCGCGGTTGTTGTGTTTGCCTGCGGCCCAGGTTGGCACCCCAGTCTGCCTGGTGGTCGGTGCCTTTGTGTCGGTGCTTGGAAACTGGCAGGGATGCAGGTTAGGTTGCGTCCGTAAAGATGGGAAATCATCCTGATAGCAGGAGCAGCTGATGGGTGACACCTTTCACCCAGACAGCATTTCTTAGCCGCATAGGACCAAAACACACAGCAACGCAAGGTGCACGCTAGGGCTTGAATGCTCCTGCACCTCAAATCCATTTCTGTCACTGAAACACCACAAGTGCAACAGAGCTTTATTAAAGTCCATAAAATGTATGGAAATTGTGCAAAATGCATATTTTGCATGAAACAAAATACTTTACATGGTTTAAATTTTCAAAAAGAAGCCCAAAAAAAGGAAGCCTACATGCCCAGGAAGACTGGAAATGTACCAGAGCAACCTGGAAATTCTGAAATTATATCCAAAAGCTGCGGCCGGAAAGCTTACGTCGTAAATATTATACAAGCCCCTCAATTCCACGTGGTGCCTACATGACATATTTGTGCTTAGATGCCCAGCAGAAGGTTGAAGAGGAAAGAATCAGAAGCATCAGGAGGGGAAGGGGAGTGTTTGAGGTGTTTCTCTTATCACCCTGAATTAGCAACCGATAAACTGCGGATTTTCCATGAAATGTTCCACGGCATTGAGGAAGTGACAGGTTTGTACAGGCGCGCATGCACATTCACAGTGTGAAACACTGCCTCTGCTCTCCTCCCTCTCGACCGCCAGAAAAGGATGCTTTCTACGTATTCCCTGAAAAAGCCTTGCGGAGAAGCCGCCATACCAGTAAGAGAAAGGACAGGAGTGAAACCGGTAGGGAGGGAACCTTCAGATTTAAGCAGTGCCAGGGCCCCTGTTCATGCAGTCTTCTGCCTGTCAGATTAGTTATTTTAATCTCAGGCAGTTTAAGTGCTCTTGAGAATTAGAAAGGAAGCATGAATTCATTAGATTTTTGCCGGGCTCTGGAGAATGAGCGGATTCAAATGAAGCAACCGGCAGGGAACGGCCTGGAGGAGCCAAATCCACAACTAACCCGCCTATCAGTCCTTCACACCAGGCCGATGCACATCCAGTTATGCCCCCCCACCCCCAACGCCGAGGTCATTTTGGAGAATTCTGAGCTAAAATTGTTGTACACAGTGTAGTAGCAGTTACAGCTACTGCTTTCCACACCGAAGACACAGGTTTGAATCCCTGCTCCTGGTTAGGACCCTAGGCGAAGGCATTCACCCCGAACTGACACTCTAAAACCAGTCAGCCTGCTGTGTCCATCACTGTACGCAGCCACTGGGGGTCACTTTAGAGAAAAGCTTCAGCTAGACATATCAATTTCTATAATATTGCTCACTTTGCGCAAGCACTCCAGAATGACGGCAAATTTGGCACCTGGTTAATCAGAAGGACAACCAAGTCATAAGCAAAAAACAGCGAAGAGGGCCACCGCCTTTGCTCTCATGCCAAGCGCTCGGCTTGGCTTCGAGATTCCGACCTCAGCACTCCAATTGCGCAACTTGCACAGGACAAGCAAGGTTTCACATGCTGCTTTGCTACAGACACAGATCAGCATCCTGCGGGATGATGCAGCCGCAGTCATGGCGAGGTCGCACACCAGAGTCCTGCGCAATTTGCTGACCCGGCAAAACAGGCCTTGTCAGTGCAACGATGGAGAGCTGAGGCGAAAGGTAGGGCTTAGGCCATGACAGGCAGCTCTGCGGACACAGCCACCTCATGCTTTGACTTTTACAGAGGATGATGGGGCTGTGCCCCCATCACCCTCACAGCCTGCTTGTGCACTCAGGCTGCGTCACTTCTGGGTCACTGACCGCTGCTGTGATTTACAGCTGAGCAGACAAGAAGGGCTGTGGGGATGAACAGCGCTCTCCCAGCCTCCGACTCGTCAGCCAACTGCCTCAAGCCCACCCGGACCCAGAAATGAACAACGGTGCCGGAAAGCAGTGCCAGCCCCATTCCTGCAAATGTAAATTTGACAAGGCAGCCGGGCACCTTGGCACACAAAAGGGCAGCCTGACTTCAAACGCTCAGCACGCTGCACCGCCCTACTGTTGCAGGGAGATAAGAGAAATTTGAGAAATGGCTTTGGTCCTTCACCACATCCCTTTGTGAATTCACACTCTCCCCGCCACCTCACCCCTCCCTTTGACCACCCGTGGCAGGGGGGCCCGTCGTGCGATTCAGTCATTAAGATTATACGTATTAGGAGGCTGCTAAGCACAAACACTCACTGGGAAGCGACGGGACTCTTATCTGCTGGACGGAGAGAACTTGAGAGAATCGCATCTATCAGAGAGATTAAATGGGCAGATTATGCAAACCATAAATAAGCGTTACATAACCTTTTGTTTCACTCGTTATTCAATGTATTTGGAACAGTTCTGCTCTCCTCTCAGCGCTCCACAGACCAAACATCATCCCACAGACCACAGCTGAAGAAGATGCGATCAATGTCAGCCGACACAATTTACCATCCCATTGGTCTCATTTATAGGTTGGTACTGATCACGTGTGGCTACATAAAATCATAACTGAAATGCATTTCAATTAAATGAGAATTATGTTACGGTCCTAATGCCATAAGCACCTACGGATCCTTAGATAAACTCCCTGGAAAGCCCTCAGCTTTCGTTTTAGTTCCGCCTAAAACACTGTGACCAACATGGAAAGCCGTTCAGATCCCACTGCTCCACGACCGTCCTATTGCCCACCGAGGTAGCAGCACGGAACCCCAAATTCATTAAGAGATGCACCATTGTGCAGGACTGCCCTTCCTCCAAACCCAAAGCCAAATCAAAGCTTGAAATGACAAAAGCAGTTTGACCCCAGGCATTTTTTCCAGGAAGAAACTAAAGTGAGGCACTCGTCTCCCATTATGGCAAAACACCTCCAGCGCAGCCAACAGTGGAGTAGATGGACCCCTGCCACTCATCTTCAAATGAAGGCAGACCACTCAACATCAGTAGATGGGGGAAGGCAAAAGCAAAAGAGCCCAGTAAAATACGCACGCACACATATTAAGATCAACCTGCTGTTGTGTCAATCTCAACATTTATTCCCAATCCCAGGGAAACCCACAACAGACTCCATCACATCTTAGATCTTCACACCATCTTGTGGTCAGGATTCATGATATAATGTACAGGTGGAGGCTGCAGTTTGAGGAGCAAACTGTGGCCTGCGGATGTGAAATGAAACAACCTGCAACGTGTTATCAGCACTCTGCCAGATGCATGTGGACGGACACCAGGCAGAAAGAATAAATGAATGAAGCGAAATTGGTGGAGGGCCACCAGGTGCCCTGTGTAACACACGAATCTACCGGCTACTGACAGCAACTAAAGAGCCTCAACACTCTTTTACCACAGACTTTATTGGTCCTTTCATGCACTTGTGAGAACACGTGCATCCAAGACCTTCAAGGTGGAAGCACCTTCGAACTAACTTCACATGAGGGAATGACCATGGGTCCACTGCCGTGGTCATCTCTAAAGTAAATTTGACAATGCAGGCATCAACAGTAGACCTACAGAACAGGGCTGATGGCTGTGCAGCAAGCAAATCAAAGGACATAAGAGCAGTGCAGTGGGAAGGTAGAAGGAGAGCTGCAGCATCACCTGCAAGCCTGGTGGAATTTTTTTGTGTGCCACTGCTGGCTCATGACGCAGTCCAGGATTGTACTGCAGTAAAGGCTCTCTGAATTTGCCATTTTGGTTGTCCACATGAATCCAGAAGCTGATGGCTGGAGACTGGAAGTCTGGTGTCAAGCACAACATCTGTTGGCAGATTCCTGCCAGGTTATTTCTGACCTTAGTGGCGCTGCTGGCTTGAAATTGTGTTAGGTTACTTGTCGAAAAGTGGAAATACGCTCGCTTTTTATGATGATGCACACAGAGATATTAGAAGGCTGAAAAAGACTTGTAAAGGCAACAAAAAAAGGCCTTGGAAATTCTGCCCTTTGGGCTTCATTTCTGATGATTTCCAAAACAAATCCTCCGCCTCTTCCAGACTGGGGTACCATAACTCTCCCCCATGTGGAAATGCAGGTAATTTACTTCTTGACTCTCCCATGACCTTGAGATAATCTGACTTCCTTGCTGATATTTTTTCAGCAATTTGTCAGAAAAATTTGCTGACAATCAAGGTCCAATTCTTTTCATTTTATGCAGAAAATATTTGGTTTGAAGAAAAAACTCCCTCTCCTTTAGCACAAGCTGCTGAGATTTGATTTTAAACCATTGTTGGAGTTGATGGACAGAATGGCAGCTCATTGTTAGGGGTCCTCTTTATCTTCGTGTCCCACCACTCTAAACAATAACTGCTCCTTTGGCATCAGGGTGAAGGACTGTACCATACCACAATATGTGTTACCACACAATACAGGTAGCAGTTCCACTTACCTGGAGGGGCCTGCCGAGTGCTAAGCTTTCCATTCATTGGCTCCAAACAGGAGGCTTTTCAGCTTTTTGGCTGTATCTGCTAACATCTGAGTTAACAGTGAGAAACAGCAGGCAGGTGTGAAGGGTGCTGTGTTAAAAGGCTCAGAGACCATAAAGTCCTTATAAACCACTAAGGATGCAGCAGTTCGGGCTTGGAATTAAACCCTTTAATCGTTCTTCCGCTTGCAAGTGATATACAGCCTCTTATTGGAAAAGCTCATCTTCCCACAGCTGCAGTCTATGAGCCTCCAAAGGGGCTGCTCAGGCTAAGCAGTCCTGGAGTGTGTGTGTGTGTGTGTGTGTGTTGGAGGGCAGTGGACTCCACATCCAGGGAGAAGAGAGTAGAAAATGTTCTTCCACCCACCCTCGGCCTGTTCCTCTGGTTAACGGTCTGCTCATGTGATGTCAAGGCAGCTACCACAGCCACATCTTCTGCCGATGCACTTTGTATTGATTGGGCTGGGCTGTGTCCTGAAGGGGGTTGGGGATACAATGGACAGCTTGGCCACACCCTGTGGTACTCAGGGTCACCATGATGCACTCATGTTCTGCAGCCAGGCAGGGATGAGACTCTCCCTCCACTGGGCTGGAAGCCATGCTGGCAGTGGGGAACTGCCTGGCATAGCGTGGAGCAGAAGGATGGAGGGGGGCGAGGGAGTTCGGGACCTATTTATAGACCTGCAGCAGCAGGGGCGTCACTTCCTGACCTGGAGGGAGGGGGCTGGCAACCACACGATCCTCACCGAGGCATAAACCTGCTCAATAATTCAGGACAGCAGCACTTCTCCACACCCACAGCATTCAGACTTTGCCCACAGTCAGCCAAGGACACACCAGTGCAGCCTCACCAGTCCACACCAGTCCACCTCCAGCAAGTCAGAGGGTTTCGGTTAGCATCTACGTTACTTGTCTCACAGCTTTCTCCACGTTACTTACAGCAATTCAGCCATTTACACAGCTGTGTAATTTTTACTTTGTGAATTCAAGGGGCGCAAGGGGATTCAAACAAGATGGTCGGCAGGTAGGCAGTCGCTCTGCTCACCACAGGACCTGCAACCCCCATGCAGCCCCAATACACAGCTGACTGGCATCGTGCAGGAGGGTGGAGGCGGGGATGGTACCATATTCTTGCTGGACCGCAGTCTCCCAGTCCCTCACAAAGTAACGTCCTCAGCCAAGGGCAGGTTACCGCACAGCAGTTTGGATTGTAATGATCGCTGTGACGCTACAGTTTTCATCTCCTGTGGTACACAGGCTGTCTGTGGGTCGCAGCTCATGCTCACCACCTCATGCTCTGTTCTACAGCCTGGACCCAGTACCAGGCTATTTAAGTGGTTAAATGGCTGCAAGAAGGTCATTTTGAAGATGTGACAAATGAAAAATGTAAATGTTTGTTACACATTCTGTAACATTCTGCTTTGTCAATGTCAGTGGCTTTCACTGTAGTGCCTAAAATGAAGCAGATTGCCAAGAAATGTAGGAAGGAGGAGGGGAAGCGGGGAGGGGGATGAACGGGATTTCCTTCCTCTGGCTGCAAAGTTGGACAGTGGACCCAAGCAAGAAAGGGCATCAATTGCATACGACTGCAGGACCGCAGCCCTTCAAAACGGAAACTGCATCTTCCCTCCAGGGGCCTGGTTTCAGCCCATGGTGAGGGGAATAATAAATCCACTAAGAAGTTTCAGGGGAAAAAATGGCCAATGAAAGTGAAGTTTGAAGACTTCCGTTTGAAGCTCAGGCTACACTGAGTATTTTAGCAGATAAAATTCCTAGGAGCAAAGGATATGGAACCATATGATGGCTGCGAGCGATGAAGGGGTCACATGTAGCTCTGGGATGGGAGGGAGAACTGCCATGATAAGAAGCCTTTCTGTGCAGCAATAATGGTCCCCTTCCCCCACAGGCCTTTTGCGCCATGCTCATCCCTCATGGGTGCCATTGACAGGGATTGAGGCTCAGAGATGAGGGGGCCACCCATCTGGGAAAGCAGAGCACACATCCCAAGGGTGCCAGTAGATGACATGGAACCCAGAGAAGTCACCGGCAAACAACCCAAACTCCAGCAAGGACTCACTCAGCTACATTTACAGCATTCACTTAGCCAATATGTCCTTCAAAGCAACACATACCATAAGCCTAATTGCTATGATTTATACATACACGTAGCTGTATACCTCTTACTGGAACAGTTTTGGATAAGTATATTTGTCAGTGGTGCTACAGCCAGAAGCTGGATTCAAACTGGGATCTTTCGAGTGCGATAAACCCTGGATGACTTCATCGGGGGTGTGGCATTTCCGACGGGACCGACGGTGCTCCCTGGCATCTCGGCCTTCTGCTGTGGTTGAGAAAACCACATCAGCGAATCTATGGGGCGGAATGATGACACCTGGTAAAGCCCAGCTGACCCCATCCAAGCTCTGGGGCCTTTGGTGAACATTCAACGCTGTCGGTGAGTTTTGACCTACAAAAGAAACCATCGACCGTTGACTGTACCCCGAGGGCAACCAATTTGCCACTGAAGGACAACATGGAAAGCTGAATACCAGCAAAAGGGACTCACAACACCCACCCCCACCTAAGACCCCTGGTGGACAAAGACTCCTGCAGGCTTAACAGCCATAATGGCTGCAATCAACATTCATTGCTGTCGGTGGGTTTACTATGAGAACAACTCACTGAACAATGAATGCAAACTGCGGTTCCAGCACCTCGAGAACCAGGAGATGAGCGACCTGTTCTACATCTCACACAGCCTCCTGGAGAGAGAGTGTCAGGTCCCTGTACATCATGTTATTTTTATCATTTATCTGTTTAACTAAAAATTTGGTCCAGAGCAACTTGCAATGTGATGAACACTAAGCTCCTTACTGTGATTTACTCACTTATACAGCACAGTAACTACGACTCTCACGTCAGAGAAAGAACTTGATTAAGGAAACTCCAGTGTGTGTGTGTGTTGGGGGGTTGAAGCTGGCTAACCACTGCAGCAGTTTGGCCTCAGTCCCATTTGCTCTTTAAACAAGATTTGTAAACACAGTAACACATATTCACACATGCACATCATGTTTAATAACACATATAATAGCATTAAAATAAATAAAAGCACTAGCTTCTATCTGATGTATTGCACAGTTGAATAATATTCCTGTCTCACTGACTGACTGACTGACTGCCTGACTGCTGCGGTGTCCAGCCCTCTACCGCACAACCTGCTCCCATCAACATGTTGGTCACACGGCAGTGGTCTCCACTGGTCCAAGAGCGTAATGGGTGGAATTCCTTCAGCGATGCGGTTCGCAGCCGGACACTGAAGTGCTCAACAGAAGCATGGCGGCGCAAACAGGGGCCCTCATTTTTCAGCCTAAGTAAAGGGAGTGGGACTGCTGGGGATGGTTCTGAGGAGCATGCACAAAAGTGCTTCTCCACGCTTTTAACTAAGAACATAGAGGGAAAATGCCAAACAAGCAACTGCTCTCAGATCACAAAAGATTTTTAATTTCAAAGAATTTCAAAGCTGCAGAGTTGTGAAATAATCCTTAACATGCAGCCTTGTTGAGTTTGGTGACCATAACACACTAGCACTTTCCACACTGAGGGCACACTGTCCTTTCCCCCAGATTTCCTGTGCAGGGGAAAAAGTCTGAAAACCCAGCGAAAACCAGCGTGGTTGTGCAAGTTGGCATCAGCGTCTCGGCACGCTGCAGGATTTTCTTCAGGAGAAACGCAATCATGATAGCCATCTTCTGTCTAAGCTAAAACCCAAAATGCAGAAAAAATACTGGTGCCTTCATGACAGTATTGTGTCCTTGTTCATTAATTCCTGCCCAGTAAAGGAAAAATGTGAAAAATAAACCCACTAAATTATTTAAGCAGCTGTTTACTTAACTTTTATCTGACTCTTTTCACCGAGGTGATTCATAATGTGAGATTTGTGCACTAAGACTCCATTGACACAGCTGGGTAGTTTGTCAGGGAGAGGGTACCTCTCTCAACAATATTACGACAGGAGCGGGGCTTCAAACACAGGACTTTCTGATTGCAAAGCTGCGGCTTTAACTGCCACACCACTTCCTGGCCCTGAAAATGGCAACAGGCATCAATGGGCCAAACCTGGAGTCTTTGGTACCAGTGTTACACCTCATAGATGCATGACCTGAACTGACCCAGCTGTGTTTCACTGCTTTATTCCCACTTCACCTCAAGTTCCACACAGCAAGCAAGACACAATAAGTGGACGTGACAACAGGCCCAGTGTTACAAGCCCATCAGACTGGTAAAAGCGGTCACCTGCAGCATCGTGGCACCTGTCGTCACACAGTTTTAAGAGCATCAAAATGGCAGCAGCTTGCCAACAAAGTCCTCATCAGAGAGGACAGACCCAGTGTGTACACGTGACCTGCAGGTACCACCCTCTCAGCCAAGCCTCATTCACGGTCCTCCGCCTCACCATTCACCACCCATGAAATGGGGCCTGGACGAGGAGTGGATGGTGGGGTGTTGGCGTGCAGCATTTGTGAGGAATGCATGGTGAAGCAGTTCCTGGTCACGCAGGGGGGCGTGTTGATTCGGACCGACACTGGGAATGCACCGACTCATCTCTGGGACAACCTGTGTCACCACAGCTGACACGAAAAATCCAAAAAACTTTCCATGAAAAATGGAATGGATGGCAAGTCCAAGAAAAGGTGCCGATCTCAGGGTCTGGGAGTCCAGTGCTTGCAGCAGCACAGCCAGTGTGGCACTACTACGGGTGGCGGAATGGACAGTGAGGGAAGAGGGTGCTGCTGCCCAACTTGTGACAAGGGTGCCATCTACATTTTTCAACACAGTAGTGGGATAAAGCGATGCGTCACAAATTTTAAGTCTAATAAAATTCCTTCCTGGTGCCACAGTAGGGTGTTTGTCCCTAATCACTGGTTCCTCTGGGCCTTTCATCTGGAACATTCCTGGAGATCAAGCCTTGAGATCTTCTCAAGCTTTAATTCCAGCATGATAGGTAATCACACTCTTGTGGGAGACCACACCTACAGAATGCCAGCACAAGGAGTAGAGGACATACTCACCAGCAACCCTCTGCATGCTGCAGGACAGAAACTGGGCAGAACCCAGACCGCAAAACATGAATGTACACTGAGGAGTGCAAATCCAGATGCACATGAATGTACCTGGAGGCCTAGGCGGTGAAATGGTTACAGATGCACTTTTGGGCTAGAAGAATCCAGACTCAAATCCCACCTCCTGCTGCAGTTCCTTTGAACAAATACACTGACACAGTAAAAACAAATAAAAAAAAATAAATCACCCATCTGTATATAGGGGTAAATCACTGTAACCAGCTTAACAGAGTTCTTTACTGTGGAGAAAATGTCTGCTAAGTAATAAATCACATAATAATAAATCACCTTACTGTGCAACACAAGCTAGCTGGTTTAGATCCTCAGCAACAGGGTGACAGGGAAAAGTGCCGGGAAAGTATCTAATCTTATCTAGTAGACACATTCATTTCCAAGGTGAAACAGAGATGGAATAAATATAAATACAGCAAATAAGTCAAATAGTGACATCATGGGCACAGGCGGAGCATCCAGTGTGGTGCTTGGTGGAGCCATCCTTCAGGGCCCTGCTGTTCCAGCATTGGGCGTTTTTAATGCAGTGGATGCTGGCTGTATCACCAGCATCGCTGTTTCACTGTGTGCCACATTGTAAGCCGCTCTGGAAAAAGGTGACAGGTACATAAATAAGTAGAAATAGAACAAATGTGCATGAAAAAAATGTTTAAAATCCAACTGGAGTCAGACAATAAGGAACAAAGGGCAAATCAGGGAAGCGGCTTCTGAAAAACAGAGTGAGACAGAAGCGAGGTCCTTAAATAGCAGCTGGAAACGAATATCCAGTTGTGCACAGCTGTGCAAGGACTGTTGAGAAGGCGAAGCTGGGAAGCTGCCAAACGCTTTCCTCTGGGTGTGTGGTTCACTGAGGCCGAGCATACGCTCAGGAATGCGCTCGCGTGGAGAAGTCTGACTGGCGCCTCCTAGTGGACGGCCTGCCGCATGAGGGGCGACTGGCTTGTTCTGCCACATGATGCGCAAACTCACCGGTCCTGTCATTCAATAATCCCGAAAATACACTCCTAAAATGTGCAGTTGTTTTATTTAACTTTAGTAAACTTCCATCGCTGAAAAGAGAGTGGTGATAAAACGTCGTAACGTGCAACGTTTTGTTCCTGCACAACTCTCTTGATTTTTCCCGCTCTGTTAGCATACAGGTTAGCCGCCCTGGGTGAGAGGTTATATAAAGGCGCACACGTAACAGCAGGAAATGGGGATGTTTGCCAGAAGCAGGGGTTCGCACCCCCTCACTGTGTCCGTGTCTATTGCCGGTGTGTGGCGGTGAGTCAGCGGTGGCGCATGACTGAGGGTGACACCCTCTGGCTGCTCCGACTGGGAGGCCGTGGCCCACCCCTGTCTGGTGGTGGTGGTGGGGGGGGGGGGGGGTCAGGTAAATAAAATGATCACCGTGACGATGGACGACCTCTCTGGCCCGGATGCTGTAAAGCCATGGGGGATGGGGGGGGGGGGTCAACGTGCTGCTTGCCTCTGCTGTCTCTGGCATACCTCCCACAGCACAATGCCACCCCAGACTGAACCCACAACACCACAAAGAACCTCACCTCTATAAATAATAATAATAATAATAATAAGCAATCCTGGCAGTAAGACCGCATCCTGCATGCTGACTGGTCCCCTTTTCAACCTTAATCCTATTGGTCACATTGGCAGCTAGGCTGCAGGGATTGGCTGCCAGAACCACGTAACCATGGAAACTGGGGAGGGGCCCAGGGGCGTGAGAACAGAGCAGAAAGCTTTAGTCCACCTCGGACTAAGAGTTGACTCGAACCGTATGTTGCTTTGTTCGCGGGGCTGGAGCTGCGGTCACAGCTTCCCTGATGATGTTCCTGTACGTTCCTGAGTCCCGCATGACACCCCCCCGGCCACGACCACGATCCTGCTTCAGGGATCCAGAACCAACCCTAGGGATCCAGTTTTCAGGTCACATTCATACAGAACCAATAAATAAGAGTAAGTGAATTTGATGGACACCTTTAATGGCAGACAGGTGGTTTGCCGGCTGAATTGGTCATTCCTCCATTTCAGCTCCCTGCCTCAAAGGAGGAATTCATCAGGAACCGTTCCCACCCTGCAGCGGCACCTACAAACTCTCCAGCGTACACATGGGCCAGATTATTACCCAGGGGGATGCACACTATCGGCCAACTTTACAGTGAGTTTGCCATTTATAGGGGTGGTTGTTCTCACTGATCAAAGGTGCTCGAGCCAAAGTGAGATTGGAACCAGCAACCTACAGGATATGAACTTAGAATGTGCACAGTTAGCAAAGATTGGCGCCCCCTATGAATCTGAATTATGGGGGAGAAAGTGACTCTTCCCACTGGGGATGAGGGAGTCGTGCAGGCAGCAGTGGGAACAAAACTGAGGTAAGGGCCTGTGGCACAAACTACCCAACGAGGCAGATCGTCAACATCCATGCAACTCAACACACTCTACCCTCAGCATGGTCGCCCTGGAAGAGCTCCATCTCTGCACTTCACGCACCTTACAGCAGCGACAAGTGACAGCGCCGAGGCTCCCTGACACAGCACGGACACTTCAGGCTCTGACCTTCCACACGGATGACTTAGTGACTCCCTAAGAGAAAAAGTCTTACCCGTTGTCAACCTTCACTCCCCTCCAACTGAGATTTCCTTCCGTTATGAATGTGGGCAATAAACCAAGGTAGAACTGACGCTGCCTTGACTTTGTTGCCAAAAGAAATTACTGAACAAATTACTGAAGTTATTAGACTGCGCAGATTGCAGTCTCCTTGTCTACAGACACTCATGCAGCAAAGTCTGCAGGTGACCACTTTCACCAGTCTGATGGGCTTGTAACTGTCAGGTAACCCTGCGTCTAGCAGTCCCTCAAACGTTGAGGTCACATTTTCACTTCGTTGACGCAGGCATTTATGTTGCTCTCCAACCAGGATTCGACTTGCAGCCGACAGTACTTATGGCAGTCGGATGGGATACAAAACTTATTTTGAGTCGTAAGGGTCTGTTCACAAAGCCACTGCGCACCGACAGCACAGCGCTATGCGGCCTGTATGCAACACCGCCCGGAAGCTGCGGCAATCACAAGTGCAAGCTAGCAAAGTTTAAAGAGCTTGAAATAAACTGTCCAAAATCACTCTAATTTCTTTGAAAATGAATCTAAATTCAGCTTCTACAAGAAAACGTGAGCGTGCTGGTGAATGAAAGGCCATTGATTTGGAGTCAAGGATCAAAAAAAAAGATAAAACAGCACGAGAGAGGCAAAGGTGTATGGCTGTGGTGTGGGTTTGGTTATCCCACTCAAAGGCAGCAACCTGCAGCAGAATAAGGAAGGCTGGAAAAGGATGAGTGGCAACAATTCATTTAAAAGTTCATAAAAATACTTAAGGTATTGGGTTCAGCTTTAACTGCGCTGAGGGATTGCGACAATGATGGCAAGCGCATTCAGCACGCATGACTATTTACATCGTTTTCGGGGATACATTTTTATCTTTGTTTTGTATTGTATCTTGGGCCGCGCTGCTGCCTTTTACTGCCATCTGCTGCACGTACAGCGCACTACACCACGCATGCTGTGAAACCCAACTTGCGTCCAGTCCGAACTTCTGACCTGGGCGTCGGAACAGTGCAGTTTTACAAAAGCAGCCCTAAGCACTACACAATCAGATCCTGGTTTTGTCACCCGAGTTGTCAAGTTTTACAGAACCAGATAACTCGGGTGACAAAATTTTTAACTCTTCGGCTCAAGACTGTTAAACGTATATATTTAATCCAAATTTAACGTGGGGAAACTGAAGGACTGCAGCCGCAGAAAGCGTACACCAGCATGAGGAAGAGATGCAAACCCTATCATACCCATGCTGTCTGCTGCGCCACGGTGCTGGCTTGCTAGATAGCAAATAAAACTACACAAATGATCCTTTCTACGTTGCTTTGAAAGGCACTACAGTACATAAGCACTGCACGTGTAATGAACATCCCAGGACCGTACGCAGCTTCTCCTGCCTGTATTACACACTGAAAGCACGGAGGGGAGTTAAGGCCCATAACTTAAACTAAGCCAGGACTTCAATTCATTTGCCCTTTGATGTCTATCCACCAGTGAGGGTCCCGGACTCTGTACGGCTATCACAAATCTCCAATTCGGCAATCCCCGAGACCCTAGTTACTGTGTTCAACCTGTGCTCCATGCTACTTATGATAGGAGAGGAGGATTCTGGGAATGCAGTGTTGACATGGGCTTACCTCTCTTTTACAGCCCAGCTACAGCACATCCACAGCACTTCCCACTCAGAGCAAAGAGGGGGTTGCTAAAAGCCTTCCTGGTGCACACTAGGAGTTAAAGGCTAATCTTGGCAGTCGGGAGTCACCCAGGGGTCAGAAGCTGCTAAACTGTCAGACCTCTGACCTTCGGTGCCACGTGGCACCAGAGAGCTGCGCCACACGAGGGCAGAAATGAACTTCAGTTGAACCTGGACCACAACAGCAGATCCCCCTCTCCCACAGGCTGTGTGCGTGCGTGCGTGCGCGCGCGCGCACACACACACACACACACACACACACACACCTACCTAATGGAATCAGCACCACAGCCCACACCCCTTTTGCACCCTAATAACCCAAAACACTCAGAATCCCATAAACAGCAGCAGCAGAGTTTGGTACAAAAAGTTCAGCTGAAAAAAAATCTTCCAAATTTCTCATTCTGGACAGTAAATCCCCCCCCAACAGGCAGAACGTAGACATAGCTGCAGGACTAAGTGCAGGACAGGAGATTTCTATTTCCACATGAACAAAGATAAAGACTGGCAGCAACACAACAATGTGACATGAATAATTTGGACAGCAAAAAAGATGCTGTTTTAAAATTAAAATTAAAAGAAAAAAATTGCACTCTACCCCAAGTTGGTGATGGCCATCATCACATTTCAGTTTGTGTCTCCACCTTGTGTAAGGAACCAGAAGTGCAGACCATTTTATAGGAATAAGAGTCATCCTTTAACTTAAGTGCACTCACAACAAAACAATTTGACTTTTAATACCATGACTCTGTTTATGCGCAGCTGTACCTGATGCACACCCTGGCCCCAAAAACCAAATTTCATTAAAAAAAAGTGTAAAATTGTGTCTGAAAAGAAATTACACACAAATCCCCTGTGGGGTGTGTGTGTGTGTGTGTGTGTGTGTGTGTGTGTGTGTGTGTGTGTGCAGGATCTCAGCCTGTGTGCGTTCTGGGTGTTATGTAATAGATGTTAGATTTAAACTGCACATGCCTTTAAGAAGGCAGTTTTACAACAAGGAGAGCTGGATCCTGGGAAAGGCAGAACTAATGTTCATGTATGAGATGGTGCAGCAAAAGTTAAGCTAAAATGACCTCCAGCAATAAACAGTTTTGTCTGTTGCAGTTTTTGTTTTCATTCACATGGGACCACATCATAACACTCTGTGGCACAGTGTGTTTGCAGCCTGTGTGTGTGTGTGCGAGGACACGCAAGTGCTTCTGTATTCTGCACATGAACAATGGAAGCCCTTCCACCTACACGTTGTGTTGTAGTAGCCATGACCAAGGTACTTGCCCTGAATTGGTTCACTGCATAAATAAATAAGTTGGTATCACAATGTAAGTCACCTTATGGAAAAGCTTCAGGAAAAGAGAAAGCTGTACGGCAGCTGGACTGAGGCACTGCGGCACCATAAAAGTTTCCCACTGCAGAAGAGAACCCAACAGAAAATGTTTTATTCAGTCTCATTTATTTTCAAATAGTGCTCTTCAACAGGTGACGAAGCACTGAACAAAGGTTCAAGGGGTGAACAATAAGAGAATGACACGACATTATTGCCGCTAAGCACATTTCCTTGCATTCGTGCCCTGTAACCTCCTGAAGGGGTTCACGAATGTGCCCGCGGGATGAGCGCACCGAGGGCCCTCGTGAGCTTCCCTCACCCAGGACGGGCAGCTGGCGGCCAGAAGCCACTTGCTAATGGGCCACATTAATGCATTAGTGGTGTGGCGGGGCCCCCCCACCCGTGCCACTTAGCAGCCGCAGCTGCCGCGCCCGTCTATCACAGCTCCAACTCAATTACACACTGCTGCCTGCCCCCTGCCCTCTGCACAAACGCCATCAGTTATGGCGGACAGTTAATCCGGTTAGGGGGCCGGGCTAAGCAGCGTCTCAGGTAACCCGGGCAGGTGGCGCCGGACTCTCAGCCAGGTCCTCTTTCTCATCTACAGGTGTCGTGTCTTTTTCTACAGTTACGCGATAACACTGTAATATTATATCCTTACAGAAAACTCTTGTGTGCGCTTTCTCTATAAAATGCACATTTAAAACTTTGTTAAATTCTTTTCCCACTGCACATCCAATACAAAAAGAGCAACACAACCACAGATTGAAGCTGAACCTCAGCTCACAGCTTAGTGGAGCAACACGAGACCCAGCCGTGTCATCTACTGGCGCTTAATCAATACACAAAGAGTGGCAGCAGGTGGTGCACTTGGACGATGCAGGTTTCAGCCTCCTGCTGCAGTTAAAGGGAGTCGGGCACTTGCCCAGAAATGATAGAGTACGCACACCCTGCTGTGTCTATGACTAAATCACCCCAAGTGGCTGTGGAGGAAGGCATTGGTCAAAGCGATCACTAACTTGGAGCAGAGCGCCCATTGCGTAAGGCAAACACTAGGGGGCGCACGAGTTGAGGTTAGAAGCTGACACTCGGACACTAAACTCATAGGAGATGCAAATGTGAGATTCACGTGAAAATGAGACACCAGGTGGTTTTCTTTTACAACTGGAAGCCACTGATTCACCAACATACTTAATTCGTTAAAAATTACAAATGCTGGAACCATGGATCGGCCCAAAACTCACAAATCAACTACGGTTTGCAGCGTGATTTCCATACCCGTGCAGCTCATTTTCACCAACTTCCCCTTTTCAACTGTAACAGCTTATTAGTACCATTTTTTCAGTAAAGCCTCTTCTGGGAAACAACGGTAACAGGTCGACAGCTGTTTACCCATTCAGACACCAGGGTAATTTTTACTGCATGAATTGAGGGTTAAGTACCTTGATAAACGGTACCACAGCAGGAGGCGGGATCGTGCCACAGTTCTGTTCGGTGCAAGGCGGCAACTGACCGCTGCACCACCTGCTGCCCCATGAAGCCAAGAAGCTGCATTGGCATGAGAAGCAAACTCACCTACGGCGTCGGTCTGCTTCCCCTCCAAGGGGTGTTCTGCATAGAAGCCTGGGGGGGAGATGGAGAACAGTGACCATAGAGAAAGGATGACTGATGGGTAAGGTTTTAATCACCTGTTGTGAAGCCACTCATCAATCAATCGCCCATCATCCCTCAGGTCTCAAAGTTCTCTAAAGCCCTCTGAGGAACTCTGCGTGCATCAAACTTTATTTTATTTTATTGCACGCTTAAGACACTCTTACTCACAACAACATTTTCTCAAATGAGAGCGCAGGAACCCACAACAATGTGGCTTGCTGTACTTTACTAAAGCAAGGTATTTACCCTGAACTGACAGAGTAAATATGAGCATTCTGTTTAAATGGGTAAATCTTTGTTAACTTTATTACCTGACACCGTAAGAGGAAAAGTGTTCTATTGATAGGAAATAAAATTTTGCCGATGTTGCCCATCTGGATGAAATAATTTCATCACCGTTCATCCCCCTGCATGACAGTCAGAAGGCAGCCGGGGTAATGAAGTCTTTGCAGGAGGGAACAAGGGATGGAGGTCTGTGGGGGGCACTGGGGGCAGGGCAACCCAGCGCTCTTTGTATGGGATAGCCCCCTCCCCCAGGCCCTGCACCGGCACGTGCCACCCACCTGATCAGCCCCTGTGTCCCTCTGTGGCCCCCCAGGAGCCTAACTGAGACGATTGAGAAGTTCGTGGTGGGGGTACCGTGGACAAGTTTGAATATGGGCTGAAACAGGGACACAGCAGACGCAGCCAAGGACAGGAAGCCCGTACGCCTTTAACGTGTAAATGAAAATCCTGCACATTTCAGTGAGGTTGTCACCGCTGCGGTCTTACACAGTATAAAACAATTTCCATTTTACAAAAGGTAGTTTTCTCAAGTGGGCTAAAACCTTTGGATTGTTGCCAAATGTTAAAAATAAATGGAAAAGCGCTTAAAGGTCAGACGCAGGTTCAAGTGGCACTGTGCTGGGGGCCGCAGCTCCCATCACCATGGGCCGCAACCCCAGAGGGTCTGCAACACAGGGTTCGGAGCCACAATGCCACGCTGCCGACTCCACACACGCTTCCAAGAAACACTCCCCTCCCGGGCACTCTGCCACCAACAGCCGCAGGTCTCTGATGCGGGAGATGCACGCACGTGTGCACACACACTCTGCTGGAAAGTGGCATGTGTTCCCCCCCACACCACAATCTCATACACACTTGACTGGGGAGGTCAATATGTAGCGCTCAGGCCAGCTAACACACAGAAAGGAGCAAAACACAAAAGAAACTCAGGCAGCCAGACAAACACACACACACACACACACACACACGCTCTAAAGTAAAAAGTGTTTTTAAAGTAAAAAGTGTTTAGAGTTTGGCCGTGATGGGGTGGAAATCTCCCTCTGTCATTCAAAGCTGCTAAATTTTCACAGCATTAAGAAGGCTCACTGACCCACCTCTTTCACAGATATTTTTCTCCTGATGTCCTGACAACAGCACAAATTCAGCATCATCTGTTATGTAAACATAAAAAACCAACATGATGACCACCAACACAGTCACACACCACAACAAAGCAGCTTGAGAAACACAAAAAGTGCTGCTCTCTCAGTGAAAGGGCTCAGACCGAGGACTCAAGAGGAAGGGGGCTGGACCATGTCCTACAGCAATGAATTCCAGAAGGTCTTAAGGTTTTGGGAATCTCACAATCTTCAATGCAAGAAGTACGATGGTCTCATAATCTCTAATCTGCTGAGGAACTCGGTCCCAGCGGCTCGGATTATTGTTGGTCTCAACTCCTGGGAACCACCGCCTCGCCAAATGGAACTAAGTAAGGAGACCGACAGGTAGCCGTCACCCCCCCCCCCCCGAGGTTGGCACCTGTAAATTCTGTGCCAGGCAAAAGCAGCATAAGGGCAAATGGGCTGAGCTCCAATACCCCACCGTCTGCCCAGGGAGTCCAGACCGGTCAGTCAATTGGAGAACACAAAAATCCAGCTTGGGCTTCAACAGGGACCTCTATGTCAAAGAAGGTGTGGTAACTGGGCTGACTGTGGGTGCAAAACATACTGGACTCCCCCACTACACACACACTCACAAACATAGCCATACAGAATGGTATGCACCTGCGTTTGGCTCTCAGGCCAGTCAGTCCACCACTGTCCAGTCCAGATGGTTGCAGTTCCACTTGTTCAGCGTAGACTCCCTGGCTTTTGTCACATGAGCAGGGAACCCATACCTGTCCAACTGGCCTCACACCACCCAACACAAAAAACTTTTCTATTACATTTCCTGTTGTTGGGGGGGGGGCATGCTGAATATGCACCGGCAGTGCATGTGCCTGTATGTAATGGACCGTGTGTGACTGAGGATGTCAAAGTCATGTTTCCAGTGCCAGCGGGTGGTGTAGCGGTTACAGCTGTCACCTTGCAGTCAAGGCGGGTTCTTACCCTGAACAGAACTAACCCAATAGTTAAACTGAGGCGGCTGTGTAAACGGGTGAATCACTAAGGGGCTGAACCCTAAACTTCAAGAAGCACCAAATAAAGGGAAGTGTGCAGGAGAACAATAAAATATGAGCTAAATCAGGAACTGTGGGTAAGAGAAACATCAGCATCTCCTCCCTCACCAGCGTGAAAACACTTCTGCAAACATTTGACTACAGACTGGCAGACAGAAAAGGAAAAGTGAAATTATTCATTTTTGCTTCATTTATTAAGACTTTCTTTAAAACGTACGTCCAGAAAGGGTGAGCGGACAATTGGCCTTGGACCCGAGATTTTTTTTTTTTATCTTACAGAAGCTTTTCTGGATTTTCCACACTTGTTTGAATCTGTAAACTGTTCATTATTTTGGACAAATTGTGAGAAAACAGAATTCTCGAAAAGACGGTGATACCTGAAAAATTGGAGGAAAAAGACGAGCAGCAGCGAGATGGATGGATGATCGCAGTGATGATAGTGAAACTCCTTACAACATATGGATACAAGCAGAAGACCGAAAGTTCTAGAAAGACCCATGTGGTCAACAAGAGGCTACATGAGCACTACAGCACTTAACATTTCATACTGGAAATGACCCCTTTTTTTCATTTCTGGGCTAACTTCTTCCACATAGCCCACATTTCATTGGCTCGGACCCAACTTCCTTCACCCACTGAGCCTGAATGGAGCCCTCGCCCTCAAAGCCTACAGTGCACCAAAGCCTACAGGGAAAAAAGAAAGGGTGTATTTCTACAATATAAAAGAAAAGTAGGGTGCGATGGGATTTATTACAGTTTAAAGGCCATTTTCTCATACTTTTAAGAATACAGCAGTAATATTCTATTCAGCACCAGGACCTCATCATGCACGGCCTGGCTAAATGGAGCTTTGTTTCCACCATTTTACAGGACAGAATTAATCATTTTCAGTGAAAAGCTGGTGTCATCACAACTCAATTGACTTCAGGCGACGTTAATTTTCTTCTGTGGGGGGTTGGCGGTGGTTTGGAGGATTTGGAGGAGGGGGGGATTGGCCAGGACAATGATGCATGTCTTTAAGAAGGCTCAGCCAGCGAAGGAGCTTTAGAAATCTCCTGAGCAGCAGATGTTCCCCAGCCACCATGCGGAAAGGGCAGGTCAGCGGCTACCTGCTGGATGGAGGATTGCTGCCCCACAAAGAGTCGCCTGCAAACAGGCAGAGGATTCAGGGAAAGGGCAGAGCTGCTGATGCCCAATCAGCAGGGAGGAGAGAACACGTTGTGGAGCAGCCACTGCATGCCAGCAGCAGGACCCCCAGCACAGCTGCCGGGGCAGCAAGCCACAGCAGGTGTCCCTGGGCTTGGGCTTCCACTTAATCAGTGACACCCCAGCAGCAAAAATGACTTGCCGGTAAAGAAAGGGTTGCAGGTTCACAGCCTTATGGACAGGGCTGCCTTGGACCATTTCTGGGTGACTGTAGTTTGTAACCATTAAACATGAATTTGAGTCTCAAGTGCAACATGAGCTGCACATCCATGCAGGAATTAACACAAAATCAGAAGAACCCGGTGATGGTGTACAAGAAGGTCTAAGGATCGTGCACCCAGTATCCGCAGAACCTCATCACACCCTACACCCTTGACAGAGCAATGTGCTCCTCTATCTCTGGCCATGCAGTGAGCTGAAATCAAGTCAGCAGGTCTGCACTTTTGTCTGGTTTGGGGCAAGGAGCTCCCTCTGTCCCTCAGAACTGCTTAATTACTCTCGACATTGAACGAGAGCCTCAAACACATCTGTTTCAGAGTCATTTCTCCCCTGCCAGCTCCATAACTGAGCCCAACACCATCTGCTGCGATTACCTGTGTGTGCTGTCACTCCTGTAGGAGGGAGGTGAACCAGCAACACAGTGGCAACAGATACACAAGTTATGCTCCAATAATACGTTTACTGTACATCTATGCTCATTGCCAGTTGTTAAATGTGTGTTCTTGTGTATTCAGTTTTTGGATTGCCAAATGAATGAATGTAATGTAATTTAAGACCTCACAAAAGTCTCACAGAGAGCTGCAATAACAATTAATATGCATAATAAATACACAAACATTCAATATTCAAGCAGCCATGGAGGGGGAGCCAAAGCGAGGCAGAGTGGAGCTTTTTCCCATCTTCAGCAGTGATAAGGTCTCCGCTGGACTTGCTGAGCGCCGGACCCCCACAGTGGACAGACGTTCCCGGGCCCCCTTGGAGCCTGCAGTAAGGGTGGCCCCTGGCAGGGAGAGAGGCTACTGGTTGCTGCATGCACAGATTGCAGAGGTTCTGCGGTCACTTCCCTGACCTCGGCAGCTGACCCCTGACCACCTCGTAACACTGCAGAGCACAATGTCAGCTCTGTCCACACTCTCCTGACACAGCCCTCTCCTCCCAACCACTGCACCAATAGAACAATGCTGGGCTCCCGCTCTGAAACAACTCTGGATTCAAGTTCATACCAGGGCCATCCTGTGGGCCCCCGGCTGGAGAGCATCTCTTAGAGGAGACTGGAAGGAGCTCGGTGCACTGAGCAGGACGCTGCCTGACCTCAGCTGTAAGTTTTTGAACAAATTGAACAAACAAGTCTACCAAGCAAACACCTGAAGTGGTGACAATAATCTGTGTGTGAGAGAGGACACTTCTTCCCTCATAAGGTAAGCATGAATGTAATGTACTGCCTCACACAGTCCAAAGACGTGTGTTGCAGGTGTATTCTACTGTGTGTACGTGTTGGTGAATGGGTGTGTAGTCAAGCAGTTATTGACAAAGAACAAATAAATCAAATAACTTAGACTAATGTGACTGTTGGTTTTTGTTTCTTCCATTCAAGGGTTAATCCAGATTTTGGCTAAGAAAAGGCAAGTTGACCCCCTCATTTCACCCACTATAAAAATGTGGCTCCTTATCTGGTCCCCTCCTTTTAATGTCCACAGCAGAAGGTCAAGCTCTGGTCAGGGACAGGAGGTGGGGGCTTTTCTAGCAGTGAATGACAACTCAAAGGGACATCCTCCCTTTCAACATAAAAGGAGTGGAGATTTACAGCCTGAGGAGAGGAGCAGTGAGGTGAGGTGAGCGCAGCCCCTGCACTGAGCACCAGCAGCCCAGACCCACCACTCTCATCAGCCTATGAACTTACGCAAATGAACTCCCATTGCTGACTCCATCAGCGGCACCCAGCATCCGTCAGGCTGCAATGGCGTTAACCCAGCATGCCTTGCACAGCCTGTTAACAAGTAAACGGTGGGGAACCCGGGTCTGGGAATCTCCGATTGCCAGCCCATTCCTTTGGGACTGGAAATTACTATCGGATGCGTGACAGTGCTTTTACTGTGGACTGCAAGCTGTCTCCGGGGTCCCTATTTGGAATTTACCTCACAAGGTTGAATTGGCAGGGGCGCGTCCATCAGGTTCTTCACAAGGTGGGTGCGGTCGACCAGACCACTTCTCTCTCTCACACACATCCGTGCATGGACACACAGATTTTAATAAGATGCTGAACAGGAACCATATCCAAGCTCTGTTTGGGCGCAAAACGGGTTCTCACACGGCTTCTTCATTTGTTTTATGGGCCCCCCAGGTCTCTCGAATGCCAAGACTCCAAGGTTGAGGGTTAGGACACAAGATGAGTTTACTGTTGAAGCTGCAGTGTGAGGGTGCTTTACTGCCCCAGAGGAAGCCCCCTGTCCTCCCCCACCACCCCACCGCGACCCATTCTCCAGCCTCACTGTAAACGGATCCTCAGAAGAGTGACATGGCCTTAGAGGGAATCATTCCACACCAAGTTCAGTGATTTATTGGGGCCTGTAAAAGCCCCAGCCCCCCAGCCAAACACTGCAAAATCAAACCAAGATTGGGGAATTTTATGGCTTCAGTCTTTCCCCAAACCTGCTGAATGTCACAGAGCCCTGTGAAAAGGCCACATCGGGGTTCGTGTGGGCTGTGCTGCTGTACTTAACTGCTGCAGTTACAGTAACACTTGCTCAGTCTCTCAATGGTCCTTGCATCTTTTCCCATCATCTCCTCTGTTTCGAGGCCACCTTTTTATGGCTCTCCCTCCATGACAGACACCTGGCCTCAGCTCCATGAGGGAACACAAAGTGTTGCCTGCAAAACCAGGGGTCTCAAAACCAGGGGATGAAGAGACTAAAGCAGGTAGTCACAGGAGGAGGGTTTCAGAAAACTCCTTCAACACCGGGTGGATGTAAAAGGATTTTCTCTTACTGATTTCATGGTTTGCCTTCAACGATATCTTAAAACCTTCCAGGCAAAACAGTAGGATTAGCTTTTTAATTCCCGTCTCAATAATGCACATTAATGGCAGCCGCCCAACCGGCAGGGCAGCATGGAGTTCATGCACTTTGAAATCACACGGAATCAAACAGGCCTCTCTGTGGTAATGGATGCCTGTTGGGAACAAACCAGAGGTGGGTGCACTAAGGGAAACAATATTAAAATAATAAGAATATGGTAATGCAGCCTCTGTTCGCATCTTATTGTCCCTCGTGTCCCTGGATCGGCTCTTTTGTTCAGTACTCAGAAGACTGTTTTGCGAAAATGATCACAACTCAGCAAGCACAAGATGAGCAAGCGGAAGAATGAGAGTTCCCAAAGCGACTTAAAATACTAAGCTTCTGTATTCATTTATACTGTTGGGTAATTCTTACCAGAGTAATTCGAGGTAGCACAGCAAAAGGTGAAATTCAAACCTGGGTCCTTTGAAAGACAAGCAGAGGCTAAAATACCACCTGCTGGTAGCAGAAGTACACATGTTTGCTTATCAACGTGTCAACTGTGCATTCAGATTCTGGAAAATAAGCGTCACGTTCCCTCTAGTAAATACGAACATGACCCCACAGCATGACCATGTGGTGTGAACACGTCCACATAAGAAAGCAGCACTGACAACCTGTCCACACTCCCCATCCCTTGGGTCAGTGCTTACAGGCCCTGCTGGAGATGCTGGCCCAGTGCAGGATGTAGCTCGACACAGGGAACAGCCTTGTTCAGAACCTGTAACATGCCATTCGAATCTGAACACCTTACTGTACTTCTGACCGCTTAATACTGTGCATCTCATCTCCAAGGTGTGTAATTATCACAACAGCATCAGTGAAGGAATGCCAGTTGCCAGGCAACAGCATTGTCTGTGTACAGCGAGAGGCCGGACGGGCATTGATCCGGTCACCTCTGCCTAGGACCATACATGCCCTGATGAACCTTTTGTGCACCCATTCCACAACAGCACCAACTGCTGCCAGTTTAAGGTGCAAAGGACCAGTGTATGATAATAATAATAGACACACTCCTACTGACAGCACACAGTGCAGCTGCTGAACCACACCAGTTTGACAGCCTCACTATACATAGATATGAATGTAGTGAAGTTACATTAATAAAATTACCATTTTGAGTAGAAACTAATTTTACTTTAACAGTCATTTCCAGCACCACCCAGTGAAAAAGCATTCCGCTTATTTATTTCCTTATTAGCTGCACTTTCACATATGTGAAAATTTTGGCCATATTGTTCATATTACAGTATTAGATTACATTACTGTGATTTAGTCACTTACACTGCAGACCATTCATACTGTAAGAGGTCAAGGAGGTACTGGAGCGGGAGAGGCATTGAAACCCAGGTCCTTGAAGCTGCCATGACAACTCTTACCAATATGCCACTTCCTGCTGGCTTTAAATGCTTAATTTCTACAAGGCAACACATTGGAAAAGAACTTATTTGACATTTAGAATCAGAATTTTAAATGTGCACCAAATAGGCAAAGGGGAACGAATCGCTCAGCCAATTAAAGCGCAACTTCCTCGGAAAAGGAGAACACAACGGAAATACAAAAATTCTAGTCTTTGAATCGTCTGAAAAGACAAAAAAAAGGCACGACTGGAAGCTGGGGCTTCAAGCTGTGTGGGAAGTACACGGTTCTGACAGAGGAAGGAAGAACAGAGCTGACATGTGGAGGAGTGTCCATGATGGACGACCTGTCCATCACCGGGGCTGTAGATCCTACCCTTCCTCCACCTTCCTGTACTGTAGCACATCATTGTTCTCAGGCTCAGCAGGGTGGCAAGACCTCCTTTCCCACAAGAACAACTACTCGCCCCAGGGAAAGGCAGCAACTTGTCACCCCCTGCGTCCCATTACCCCAAGACCTGCTGGGCTGAGAGGGTGTGGTCCCTTCTGTCAGTGTCTCCAGCAGCTGCCGGGCTTCTTCTTTAAAGCAGTGAGACACAGTCTAGCGGGGAGACACACACACACACACACACACACACACACACACACACACACACACACACACACACAAACACACACACACACACAAAGACACTGCGCTCCTCACCCCTCCTACCATTCATAAACAACACTGTAAGCCTTATCTCAGCCCCCCTCCACCCTCCACCCCAAGTGTCCATCTGACAAAAAGCTTCCTGGGACCAACTGGCTTAGAGCAGAACACAGTTCCTCTGCGTGAGGTAGCAGGAGGAGCATAACCGTGGCTCCCACTGACCTGCGCCCAGAACCACAGCTAAATCTCCAGCATCCGCAGTCATTTCCACTTCTGAAAAGCAGATCCATTTACCCATGAAAAAAATAAATATAACAAAAAAAACTAGAGCAAACATACTTTAGTAGCGAGAAATAATATTCTCAATGTAGAACTATTTACCAAAACATCTGCAGCTTCAACATCAGTCAGCAAAACATGTTCTTTATATATTCATTATACATTGTACACTTTTGTTTGTTTATTGTATACAAAAGCAAATGACTGAAAAAATCAGAACAGGTAACAATCAACCAAAAGTGTGCAATAGGCTTTCAAAATAAACTTGAGACTAAACTTTTAACTAAACACTCAGTTCAGATACTGACGAAGCATAAACTATAACCCATGTTATTCCTGCTAGAATAAATACATTTTAAAGTACTATACACATTTGCAAAATATATTTACTATAGTCAACCCTGTAGGTGTACAACTGTAGTCAGCCCACAATGGTGATTTTTAGTTTAGGCAAATATCACAGAACAGAGCCATCACAACCATCTAAATGGGCACATTTAAAAAAATATTTTCCAAAGAAGTTCTGAAAGGCAAAATATCAGTTGGGCTAAAACTGAAGGGAAGATTATACCATTTTCTATATATATATAGCAAGTTTCTGAGCTGATGACTAAGAAAAGATGGGAGACTACATTCATTTCCCATTCATCTTTCTGTGGAACTAATTCATAAAAAAGATAAAATAAAAATAAATTGTAATTCTATTTGCATTAAAAAAAATTAAGAATTTGGTGAGAATGAGTTCAAAGCAAAACTAAAAAATGAATTCAAGCAAATTTGTCCTGCAAATTAAATTAAATCTCTTTTTTTTTCATATTATGCACCACAGAAAACAATGGAAATTTGAACATCAAAAAAATTTTCCTGTATGGACTGAAAATTTAGCATCAGTTTGTCTGTACACATCAACCTTTTAAAAATACTGGTCAACTAATTTTCAGTGAATAATGAAATACTGCTTCCACTCAAATTTCCTCATATTCTAGACTCAAAGAAACAACAACTCAGACTAATAAAGAGTGAGTAAAATACATCAGTTATGTCTGACTAATTATGTGATGTTTAAATATTCAACTTTGCTGTAAGTATGATCAAAATTATTTTAATTCTTTGCATAATTTCTTCTATACAATTTTCTTCATTGCATTCATATATTTACTGGAATAAAAACAGGTTGTAGAAGAAAAAGAGGAAAAAAGACTGGGTAAAAAAAAAATCCTTTGAAAGCATTTTAAGGTTTTTATGTTTTACTCTGGTCACATATATAATGGAAAAGAAAGTCTGGCTGTTTCTGGTAATTTCATTTATTTAAAAACTTTAATAATAGTACATTAAAAATTGCGTTTCATTACTACTGGGACCCTGCGAACATTAAATACATCATTGCATTACAATCCATTAATAACTTGAATGGTTTATGATTATAATTTGAGCTACACGTACTTATTTTGAGTCTATGGAAATTACAACTGTTTTTATTAAACATTAAAATTTTTACCTGTAAAAATTTTAACGATACTTAAGTGTGATCCATTATCATGACTGCGATTTAAACTGCAGGAGGCTCGAACAAAATGAAACATCTAAGAGCAATTTTTCAGTTTTTTTTTATTATTATTATTATTATTACTATTAGAAGCATCAGTTTGTCTGATGCTTGTAATAAAAAAAAAAGTCCGTTGCCAACGCAGATAAGAAAATCATATCAAATACTGTAAACCACATTAATTCAGCCACAGCGAACGAAACAATTCGTACCATTCGATTGACGGAGTGGTGCGAAATAAAGTGAACAACGGACAGTAAACGACAAAAAGCGCATTTTTGCAAACGGCACCGAACCTGGTTCTCGGGGGGAGGGGCGCCCATCAAAGGGAGCCGTTCATTCCCGCATTGGGACGCGCGCGCGCTTACGCCGGACTTTCGCGGCTTTAATTCGCTTGCGCGCGCGTCAGCGTCGGGCGCCGAAAATCTGGCCTGGAGCGGCGGGGCGCGGCGGTCGGCGGGCGTGGCGGCGGGGCGCCCCTCGGTCCAGGTTGTGCCTCCAGGCCGTCGCCCCAAGTTCAAAAGTTCACCTTTTATGATCGCCAGAGCAGCGAATTCCCCTGACCCGCGCACACGCACTCACACCGCGACCGAGACTCCCCCATCCCGTCATTTTCGAACATAAATAAATGAATGAGTGAATAAATAATAGCAGCATCTCTCGTGAAAAGGTGTCACTCGCACGCCAGTCGAGGCCGCTTCATTTTTATAACAACAGCAAGAAAAAAAAACTGAAAACTCATTTTATTTACGCTTTGAAAACAACAGCGCGGAAGCCTTTGGCCGAAAGGCACTGGCTCATGAGTGGGATGAGTGAAAAGCCGTCAGGAAAAGATGGATATTTTCATCGTCAGAGCGAATGCGTTAATAACAGCAATAATAGCAATAATAAGAACGAATGCTGCGCATCCTTCATTTGATCTCATTCACACTCATGTGCATCTAATGACGTTTAACGGACTCACCGGGCACGGACTTGACGCCGCTTCTCTCCGGGTACTCGAACCCGTTCGCCCGGTTCTCCACCTCCATCGCCGGCTCCACCTCGTCCGCCTCCTCCAATCGATGTTTTTTTTTTTTTGTTTTTGTTTTTTACACAGGGGACTCTCGTGTACGTGCGTGTTTATTTCGTCTCACTGCGCGCTCAGACGCGCCATGCTGTCAGCACCCCGTCAGCTACCGTCCGGTGACCGCCGCTCCACGAGCGCTCTGCCGTCCACGGAAAACGGTCCCCGGCGGCTGCTGCTCTCGGCGGTGACGTCATCGTCGCGCCTAGCACCTCGGCGCCGGAGCACTCTGGGACTTGGTGTACATCGACGTTCAGCTTTGTAGTCTTTTCAGCGCACCAGCCTCTTGGCTGCTTCTTCTCGTACTGGAAACCATTGTGCGCCGTAAACGGCAGTTACTGGAGGAGTCATGTTATGCTTTGTAATTTATTGCCTATTATAAAAATTATTTGAATCATGTCGAACTGAAGATATCAAGGATTTTTTTTATTACGTCTTTTAAATCTTTCATGTTTTTATCCTTTGCTACTATAAATTTCACAGTAAAAATACTGCCTGGAAAATTATGTGTCAGGCGCGTCGGGACGCTGACAGGACGGGACGTAACGCGGCGATCGCGGACATAAAAGCGGCCGAGCCGACCAGCACGGTTGCGGGACCTGACAACTACTGGAGTTGTTGTACCATGGAGTTGTTGTACCATGGAGTTGTTGTACCTTGGAGTTGAGTTGAGTTGTTGTACCTTGGAGTTGTTGTACCTTTGAGTTGAGTTGAGTTGTTGTACCTTGGAGTTGTTGTACCTTGGAGTTGAGTTGTTGTACCTTGGAGTTGTTGTACCTTGGAGTTGAGTTGAGTTGTTGTACCTTGGAGTTGTTGTACCTTAGAGTTGAGTTGTTGTACCTTGGAGTTGAGTTGAGTTGTTGTACCTTGGAGTTGAGTTGTTGTACCTTGGAGTTGTTGTACCTTGGAGTTGTTGTACCATGGAGTTGTATCCAGATTGAACCACTGAGCTTTCGCACCGCCTGTGCCGTGTCTCCCTTCCACACATGGGGCCCACGCCTTGTTGCCGATCGAGTTCCTGACATTATGAGTAAGGCCGACTTTTAATCCAGGCAGCGGTGGTAACTTTCAACTTGCGCTGTGCATATTAGTGTTTCAATGTGTATTTAAGTAACTGGAGTGACTGGAAGCCCAGTAAGCTAGGGCTGCATTTCCGCTGGGTCTGAAGAACCTAATAATGTAATAATTCTCCCGTGGGGTTAAGGGCAAACCTCTCACCGAATCCCTTCCGCCAGGCATTTGTATTGCCCAGGGTCTTGTCGCTAAAACTGAATTCCAATACAGCTGAGCCTCAACGCAGACTTGAGTTACTGTATATTTCCACTTATGTGGCGTATATACTGGATTTTCCCTCTGGCTCTGTCCTGCAACTTATTGTGATTATTTATGCAACTTGTTGCTGGTCACTTTTTGCACGATTCTGCAATAAATTACTCTGAAACGTTGTTTTTTGTTTATTCTGTTTACTCTGAAATCTCTTTCTGCTGTGGACTTGCGGCGTTTCTCACTCGACTCGGCCATACCAGTTTCTACCGGCAGGTGGCGCTGCACCCCTCCCGTTGTGGTTCCTGCGCGACAGCGGTTGCCGCTCTTTCGTGTCAGTTATGTCTGACGGACAAGCAATAATTTGCAGCAAACATTACGGGAAATAACTGTAAAATAGTCGCGTCTAAGTTTTTACTTTAGAAAAAATAAAACAAGTGTTCTTATGTGCTCACACGATATTTTGTTTTGGCCACATTTGCACTTGAAAAAGAAAACACTCCACCCGCACTGTAAACGGAGGACTGCGTGTGGAGGCGCGCAGTGACAGTTTTCGTTTGCAAAAAGTTGGCTGCAAATGGTGCATTCTGTAAAAAAACAACTTTAATATCAAAATATGGACTTTCTAAAGGTACACACTTTGAAAAGCTCCATTACCTAAGCAGCAGACTAAAAATGACCTTTGTAGCCACTAACTGCTAAGCTTAATATGTTGTGTTTGTTACCATCTGATTTAATTCTGCGACTATTTGCACGACGTCGACATATTTTATCACCTGCTTCCTGAAACACAAATGCCCAGATGAGCAGCTTTGTGCAGCAGCGCCACGGTTAAGGATCCACACTGTAGCTCCTCCTACACGGGGGAGAAAGACCGAGTAGTGGGCTGGAGGCTCAGCCACAGTTCTGCTGTGGAGTGACAGAGGCGGGTGCTTTCGGCCAGATATCGGCTAACTGTCAATGAGAAAGTCGCTAAGAGGGTTCAGCCCCCCTGCCTGGTCCTGGTCCTAGTCTTGCTCCCGGTTCCGCTCCTGGTTGTCATCCCGGGCCACGGGGCCGCCTCTGAGACCTGCTAAAGGGACCCTGTGCTGTCGGCCTGCTGAGGAATCCTTGAAGAGATGCGGAGCTTCGTGGCCTTGGTCACCTGCGTCCTGGTGCTGTCCAGCAAACCTCTTTCTGCTCAGCACAAGGTGGGTGTGTGCCCGCATGCACTGACTGGTCTCACAGCATTTGTACTCCGGTAGTCACAGGGCATCCACGCCTGGTATTTGAAGAGGTTCGCTTCATGTCAGCAAACATTTGTGGCACATTTATTAGTTTTATTTAGCAGACCAAACACTGTATGCATCTCACACCTTTAAAGGAAAATGAGCTCAAGTCCTAATAAAGAGCACACAGCTGAGCTGCAAATTTCATAACTCGGTGCTTGGGGGAAAAGACAGATGATTTGCTGTCAAAAAGGCATCGCAGCACCTTGGTTGGTTTCAGTCATTAAAGCGCGGCCGCCAAGCCTTGGAAACGGGGGCATCGCCAAGCGGTGCCGCTCGCACGGAGGATCAAGACCGAAGGCATGGAGGACGCAAGGCGGCGTTTTTTGCTCTTGTGCTGCTCTGTGTGCAGTTTTCCTCAGTTGCAAAATTGCTCTTGAACACAACCGGGGCCCAAACAGTTTCACACTTCAATTGTTCAGAACCGGCGTAAACAATAATTACACCGCCCAGTGATCAAGTTATTGCGGGTTTTTTCTTGTGGATGTCCGGAATTCTCACCCCATCGGTCGGGGGGGCATGTATTTCAAAGACCCTTTATTATGGCGGACAAATTCAGTTTTAAAGATGCAGGAATTCCTGGCAGGCTGCACAGCCTCCGGGGCGATTTTTTCCGCAGAGGACGGCATTAGAATTTCTGCGGGTGGGAGACAGCACTGTGCTCTCCTGGCTCTTCCGCTGCCATTAAATCATTGTGTAAACAGGCCATCTGTGCCGGTAGCTGTCACGGCATAACCACGTGTGACAACCTCAGCGTCATATTTGGAGGAACCCTGGATGCTGGCTGTCCCCCACCCGCCATCAGCGCTGCCTCCAAATGTCGCACGGCAGGGCTATGGGGATGGGTAACAGACTCAGCAGGTGGCCCAGTGCTTAGGGTCAGAAAGTGCTGGGTTTGAATGCCCCTCCTGCTGTTACAGTAAAAATCACCCTGCTTTTTAAAGCATGAATCAGTATAAAAAGAAGCCGCAGTCAGTCCTTCGCAGTGGACAAAAGTGGGAATTAAAAAGCCAGCAAATTTTCTGCCCGCATGGGCTTTGGTTGTAAAATTCTCCTCCTGCTGCCTCGTGTGACTGCTTGGCAAGCTTTCCTAAAACCGCACATCAGATAGAACTGCTCCATGAACCCCAGTAGCTGCACCTATGCTTTATGTCAGTCCCCTGGTCTGTTTTTAAAAGCTGCGATATTCAAATATTTCCTGTATTTTAAGGAAAGGCATTAACAATTTTTCTGGTGCAATTCACACATCTGAAGGAGGGCACAAACTTCCGTCAATATCTATCTATCTATCTATGTATCTATCTATCTATCTATCTATCTATGAGAAAATTGGACCTGTTTGTAAAAGGCTAAATGAAGAAGCTCAGTCGTGCTGCACAAGCTCTGGTTCATCGGCGAAGAAGCAAAGGCATTAATGCCACATGTGGGGCTCTAAGCCATAAACCGCATGGCCGAGTGACCCTCTGTCTGTACACTGTGGATACGGACCCTGTGTATCATTTGGAATTTGGAGATTTGATGGCATCGTTGCTGCTTCTGCCTTAATTCTTTCACTCTAACTGTACCCAGGTGTTTATTTTAGTGTAAAAATTACAGCATTTGTATCTCAGGACTACAACAGCGTCACCCTAACCATGTGCAGACCTACAGCCCGGCTCTGTGTCCTTAACCACTTTGCTACCTACTGCCCAGTTTGGAACCCATATGTTGGTTAACACTGTGTTGCTGTTCAATATGTTGAGATATGAAAATAAAATGCAGACGAAAGAGTGCAGTGCTTTCGTTCCTCATGCAATTACCTGTTTACTGAGTATCTAACAGAGGTTCAGCTGCTTTTCTCCTGCGCTCTGCAGCCATTTGGCCCCAAAGCGGCTCACGTTGTCTGCTTACAGTGCCGGAAGGGAGCAGATGATAGCGGTCATGTTGTCTCCAGAACGGGTCAGAGGTCAGGGCCAGCCACAAGACAAAGTGTGTTGGCTCTGTTAATGTGGCCTTGTGGCACTCTAGGGGCTGTTAAACTCGTAGCAGCGCTCCCTCCGGAGTTAGTGAATTAGTTGTTCCTGAATGATCCCAAGTGTCACCAGGAATATGGAGGCTTGTGCTGGAAAAGGGAAGGAAACCAAGCCACGTTGTTGTCATTCGTGGCCTTCACAGCAAGGTGAAATTCTCCGCACAATCTTGTACGAAACAGCCCGGATGAGCTATGCTGAGGACGATTTAAGGGGCCGACGTGATTCGTGTCAAGCCGAAAAGTCCAATGGATCCAAATGGATCAGCACGTTTCCCACTGAAAGCAAGTCGCAAGCCATTCTTCACGAGGCTTCCAGGTCCCAAAACGCCACCAAGTTGAGTTCTGGAAACCTCTTCAGCTGTGACAGAGCAGTAAAGTCCAAAGTTTGCCCAAGCTGCACAAACCTGGGGTGGCAGGAAATTAAATTTCCTGATTTATCTCTGTGAAAAGGTTTTTTTTTTTTGTCTGAGTCGCACGGTTTTACTCTTCCACATCTCTCTGTGTTGAGTGTGATCTGACTTACAGGTCTGTTTCGCGCTTCTTTTACGTTTGATTTTACTGCGTTAGCAGATGCGTTTCTCCAGCATGTTGCAAAACCAAGTGATCCAAAGTGCAGACCCAGACACAGGATGAAGATCAGAGCCCAGCTTGTGTGTCTGATGCCACCATGTTGCTGGTTCACGTCCCTCCTATAGGACTGACACTCGGACAGCAAACACACAGACAATCGCAGCAGACGGTGTTGGGCTCAGCTACGGAGCTAGTAGGAGCTCAGGAGGGAAATGGCTGTGAAACAGATGGGTCTTGAGAACCTCCTGGAATGCTGGGTGGGATTCAGCAGTCCTGAAGGAGAGAGGGTTTCTGCTCCACCAGTTGTAGACCCCCTGAGACTGAGACGAGAACTTTATAGACTACTGTCTCATTTGAGGTTTGGTTGGTTTTTGTTTATATTTACTTGTCCAGTCTTATGCATCACTCACTTTTCTTCAGTCTTCTGTCTGGTTTCGCTCTGTAAAAAGCTGCCCGAGGGCTCAGTTAAGTTGCTGTGCACGCTCTGCAGTACAACTTCACAAAAGACCGTTTTCAGGCTGCTTTATTCCGCTGGACCTGCAGTGTTTGGTTGATCAACTGACATCGTGTGCACTTTTCTACCAGCTTGTTCTCGGCTGCCCCGGGTTGGAGTTGGCACCACAAGAACCACGATGACTTTATCGTGTCTAATGGCATCACATAAACTCCCAGTGAGATCTGGCAAGCGCTGACATACCTAAAGGCAGTCATGAAGATAGCAGACTCTGACTGTTCCATCACCTGGA
The DNA here is from genome assembly GCA_018136845.1 of Heterotis niloticus. Classification (NCBI taxonomy): domain Eukaryota; kingdom Metazoa; phylum Chordata; class Actinopteri; order Osteoglossiformes; family Osteoglossidae; genus Heterotis; species Heterotis niloticus. The sequence continues at coordinate 30,415,753 of CM030899.1, forward strand.
CAGATGTTCTTCAGGGATGTTGTGCTCCTAATCCACCCCCATTCCACGTGGAGATGAGAGCTGTAAGAGAGGCACGGTAGGCCAGGATGGGCTCTGGGGTTGGGTGGGGCTACTGATCTCGTGCTTTGGCCGCATGCTTTGTCGCGAGTACAGTCTGGCCTACGACCTGGGGGTTCCCAGCCCGCTCGTAAGTCAGGGACAGTGGGTTTGTGTTACATTCGGCCTTTGTCTCCTCTGACTTTAACAAACGCGCGGTGAGGGCAGTCTCTGAACTAAAAGCATGTGGATGTCATTCCACTGCCCAGAGGCCTGTAGGCTGAATGGTAAATTTACAGTAGAGCTCAGTGAGACACTGGCAGCAGTTCAGCCTTTGAGATCCTCTCCAAATGAAATGCCTGTATTGTTCAGCTGAGATGTGCTCATTCCTGTGGGATTGCTGGGCTCTGATGTGCCGCCACTCATTCCCCCCACTGCTCCAGTGACACAGCAGCGGCATTATATTACATTTTATTTATTCAGCTGATGCTTTTCTCCAAAACAACAGTAACGCTGAGCATATTACAGGGATTCAGCCACTCTTAGAGCTGGAACAATTTTACCCTGTTAGGTGCAATTGAATACCTTGCTCGTGGTACTCCTGGAGAACGCGACATTTGAGTCGGGGTCCCCAGAGTGCCAGGAAGCACTTCTGCTCACCGAAATGCTGAACGCACGTTCTGAGGTGCAGCCGAGGGACAGGGAGGTGGGCTTCCACGGCAAGGGACCACACACCCTGAAGTGAGCCGCTGGTGGGAGGACCAAAATAAGAACCAAGCCCAGAAACAAAAGCACAGAGGATCCAAGGACAGAAGCCAGGTCTGTTTTTAATCACATGCTCCAATGTCTATGTGTGTGTACTTGTTTTGTCAGCTGCAGGTAGCGTATCTAGCAACAGGCTGCAGCACCTGACTCTGAGAACAGCTTATGGGGCTTAAGATACAGATATCTTGGCATCGCCACCTGCAGCTTTCGGCGTGAGGCCTGGGTGAACCTTGTACGCGCGAGCGCTCTGGGGTTGAGCCTGGATCGCCCCATCCTACTCAGGATTAAGAGGTTACCAGAAATGGGTGGATGGACTTTATTATTTTGATCACATTTGAGCTACGTTAAAATACATTAAAAAACGTTATAATGAGCTGAAAATGATTAGAAATAAAATTTCATTGTATCTGACGTCTGTTTAATGAAGACTGATGACAAATAAACTCTTTTGACTTTGACTTCTTATCCTACAAACAGGTGTGATGTTTTTATGTTCTTGGCCACCGATGCCCAGGAACACCCTGGTCACCCCACAAGCTAAACAGTTTGGGTGTTTTACTGCCATCTGTTGGTTGGAAGGGCAAGAAATGCCTGTAGACTGCAAGAAAGTACGAGACAAGTGAAGAAAATGAAATGAAAGATAATGAAAAGTGCTGGGAAATTCGGGACTCAGCTGTACCGTAAGCGTAATTTATGAGCTGTGTCGTCGCGGTCGCATTTAAAAGGATTCACTACTGCGGCCCAATTGAAACAGATCCAACCGTGTTTTATTAACTGCCGGCATACCGTGCATACGCCTTTGTTGCCCAAACAAAAGCAAAATTCTGTTCTCATGGTCGGGGGTGATTTGTGTCCTTACCGTGTTCACCCATGTAGCACAGCACTCCACCAATGCCACCATGCGCTTTATTGGTTTGCTGGTGGAACCCTGGGACAAAGAAGAGCTCAGTGGTCAGCCTCTCTGGTCCATCATCGAAGTCAGCCCATCTTATTCCATCATTGCCCACCGGATGCAGGAGGAGGGGCTCAGCCGATCGATTTAAAATGTCTTAATGCTGCAGTGGTCCAGGGAACAAGAACAGCAGGAATTTTGTGCAAAGAACCGCACACCTTTCTGGCTGTTGTCTGTGTACATTGCCTCTCCCTTTGCCCTGACACCACTATGGTTTTACTTCATTCGGTGCATTTCTCATCTTTTCGAAGCTCTAAGCTGGGCAAGGAACCTTACATCGGTTCGGAAAAAGATGCTGCGATGAAGTTTGTGCCACAGGAACTGTGCCAAAGCGACGCAGGTCGTCTTTGTAAGGATCTCTTTACTCGACTGCATTGGTAAAAGTCCAAGGACATCAGTTGCCTAAGAACCAACCTAGTTACCTTGTTTTGCCATTTAACAGCGCAAGAGTGATGAAGTAACACTTATGAGGGTACGAATTGTGAATGAAAAGGAAACTGGCTCATGTTTTACAGTCAAGTTAAACAAAGAGCTGATATGCAAAACATCCCCACACCAAAATAACACATAAGGGACAAAAATGGCACTTTTAAGCTTTCAAGCTCCAGGTCTGCACTTTGACATGTTTGCTGTTGTACTCTTCTAACAACCTGACTTGGTATAAACATCCTACAATTTTCAAACAATTATTAATGCAGTGTTTGCTATGGACAAAGTGCCAAAGTGCCAGTAGAGAGTTGTGGGCTCACAGACTGCAGCGGGGGAACCTTGTTGGATTCCTCATCACCGTAGTTCATGGCTGCTATGTTTCTGGTCCTAAACCTCTCAGGGCTGCTTCTGTCTTACTGGGGATCACAGTATTTTAACTGAGAAATGTATGGCGAAACAAACAATGTAAATTGCTCGGGATGGAAAAGTTTTCCAAGAAAAGAGATGGTGCGGTCACGGGCAAAGCGAATCATTCCTGATGGCTGAGTTTATGGCCGATCCCCTGCGCCAGGGCCATTCTCCCGCTTCTTTTGCTGTACTCCTGGCCTCTTTACCTTCTTTACCCACCTTCGTTTCAAACCCACCGGTTTAGTTGTTCTGGTGTTTTCTCAGCCCTCAAGGTACCGACACTCTGGGCTTTGGTGTGCTGAACGATCTGCTTTATTTCTTTACTTGTTCTCCAAGTCATCAGTTCCCTTTGTCCTCCTCCGGTCCCCACAGATTCACATCACCGGACCACCACCGAGCACCTACAGCTCTTTGCACTCGAGTCCACCACTATTCACATTTCCTGCTGATCCTGAGAGCAGCTTCTTAGGCCAGATCACTTGGCAAAAGCAGCCTTTCAGGCAACTGAAAACAGTGAAAAAGTGAAGAAACATGGACATAGATGAGTATATTAGTAGGCCGCAAGGAGAAATGAATGTTTCTCCTCCTATAATTTACAGCAGACATTTTGAAGATTGTTAAAAATTTCCCCACAAAGTCATTTAAGCTGGACAAGTGAACAACGTGGGGATGAAACATAACTCTTTTTTAAGCTTCATTCAGTTTTTAAGTGAGTCAATGTGAAATCCTCCAAAGATAATAAATACAAGTGCGTGTTGTGCATGTGGATTTGTGAACCGGAGGGTCTCTTTGTAAGTGAAATCAAACAGAAATGTCAGCCTCTAAAAAGCTCTGTGCACTGCCCAGTGCTGTTACACAGTGACCTGCCTGGCTGGGATGTGAGAAGGTCCAGCTTGGCCTGATAGGCAACTTCCTCTGATGAAAAATTTCTGCAGGGCTGCATTCTTCCTGGGCTGTAACCAGGGCCACATGTGGGCTTGGACTCCACATCTCTCCTGAGTGAGATGACGGGAAAAGCCCCTCTGGTCGGGGGCCCCACTTGAGACCAATATGGGGCAAGGAGAACGCTGCTGGCATCTAGAAACGTTCTCAATGTGCTACTCAGACTAGCAGACTGAGCAAGGAGGCATTGTGCAAACAGAGCACACAGTGTGGTGTCACTGTTGCCAGTATTGTTCCTGCATACATTTTCTGGCACAATGTTTTCACAGGATCGGTGTGCAGATGTTCTGGAGTTTGCTATGAGGCCATCTGCAGTGAGAGGTGTCCTTCACCACAGGTATTGAGCACCAAGGAAGCGTCCACCACTCCACCACCGCCCATGCAATGCCTTCGCTTCGGCGCCTTTAATCTCTTCCGTGTGAGGAGCTCTTCAAAGAGAAGCGGCGCTCTGGCTAATCTTCAGGGTCACGTTCAGCTCTCTGCTTTTGTTTACATGAATCCATTCCTAAGAAAATCGAATTGCTATTCATAAAATTTCAACTCGCACAACCATGGCAGAGCGGAGCGCTCTGCAGGCTTTTGTCCATTACTGTGATTAAATCGAATGATTTTCGCCATAAACCATTATTTGTGTCAAACGTGTCACAGCAGGAATCAAATCCTTTTCGTGTTTTTACAGTCACTTCAGCACAGGTTTACATGCTTCTTGTTGCCGAGTTCCTTGAGAAGGAACCCGCTGCCCTTACGGGGGTGACTGCTCTGGAGTTCAGTAACTGCCGCCATAGGGTCTCATCTGATGAAGAAATTCACAAAAAGCACTTTTCTGAAGGATGGCACAGCAGCAGTCCTCCCTGGGCTCAAGCCCTTGGCCTCTTGATTATAAGCTTTATTCTTTGACTATAAGTTTTATTCTCCAGAGCTCACTGGCAGAACTGCTATCTAAAGGTAGGAGGTCCAAATTGACTCCTCGCTCCCTTTCCTTCGTGCTTCCTCTCAGGTCTTTGGGGAGATGGAACCCGTGCGCATGACTTCGGAGGGCTCTGACTGCCGCTGCAAGTGCGTGATGCGGCCGCTAAGTCGGGACGCCTGCAGCCGACTGCGCAGCGGGAGTGCACGCGCGGAGGACTTCTACACTGTGGAAACAGTCAGCTCGGGCTCCGACTGCCGGTGTTCATGCACAGCACCGCCCTCCTCGCTCAACCCCTGCGAGAACGAGTGGAGGATGGAGAAGCTGAAGAAGCAGGCGCCAGAGCTACTTAAGGTGTGCAATGGCCCCTTGCTTCTGTACCACCCTACCGCCCCCCAGGGACAACAGCTGCAAATGCTAAAACTACTGCTAATGCTAATATGTCCCTGTAGCAGTGCTGATGTTGGCGCTACCTTCAGCTACAGGGTGAAACCTGCTGGAACTGCCACACCTGCACCTGTTAAGCTACAAATGGATCAGACCTATAAATGAAGTGGAAAGCACATCTGGCACAGGGACATAGGAAATTGAGTTACATGCTACCCTTGTCTATGAAGCTGTTTTTACTTAGTTTTACTGTTTTTTTAATAGCATCCAACCTTTTTTCCAGTGGATTTCCATGTGAGCTTTCCTTTATTCATACTGTTATTTCTTTGTTTGCATCCTTCACAAGTCTGTCATGAGTGCTGTACTGAAACACTAAAATGCACCGTATACTTGTGAAACTCTACATACGCCCAGGCAAGCCAGCCAACAGGTGTATGGGAACAACAGGACACAAGAGGGAGCACAAAGTAACCCACGAGTGTCCGACATTTCTGTGAATCAATGCAGAAGAGCTGGGAAGGCATGGCAGCTCTTTTTTGCTCCAGTAAATTCATGAACCAAAAGGAAAAACCACTTCAATATTTTGCATTGGTACCTTAGAGGCCTGCAGAGATGATCTGACTCAATCCTATCATCCCCTCAGCAGCGGTGCCTTTGAGCAGTTGGAGCAGTGGTGCATCCCTCTGGACGCTGCTTTATTGCACATCCAAACCCAGTGCCCAGCAGTAAAGCGTGAGGGTTTTCAGGTCAGGTTCAAGGGAGTGAGGGAGATTGATTTCAGGGAATCCAATTCGATAGGCAAATGCAGGTCAGAGGAAAACTGGGCCAAAATCAGGTAAAATAAACAGAGACCGCTATCGCAAGAAAGTACGGTCACAATCTGACAGGGAACTAGCACGAAGACAGGACTTAAATCCCTAAAACAATGTCCAGGCCAGAGTCCCAACAGTAAAGTGTTTCACACTGAGGCACAACTAAGTGTTTCATAGTGACACAAATGGATCTCGGTATTTCCAACAGAAACACAATCCATCCAGCGCATGAAGACTGATTCTTGCCTCCCTGACTGTGCATGGATCCCCTGATTGTTCATAATGGCTACATGCATGGGACCATACAGCATTGCAGATGGCAATATGAGACTGACCATTACAGCTGAAACGCTTTTTCAAGTCATGGTCCTTTCATCCAGGATCCTCTCCTTGCTTCTCTTTTCAGCTTCAGTCCATGGTGGACTTGCTGGAGAGCACACTGTATAGCATGGACCTCATGAAGGTCCACTCCTACGTCAACAAAGTCGTCTCTCAGATGAACAACCTGGAGGAGGTAGGGGGAAAGTCTTTCCAGGGCCACTCCACGTTCGAGACTGCAGTCCTTCAGTTGTCCGTCTTGTGTCTGGCATTCACACTTAGTTTGCGATGACCACAAGTGGTGCTTTTCTTTAACTGCGGTTCTCCATGTTTATCCCATGTGGTTCTGTATCTGCCATTTATTAGTTCAGATGGGGAACTGCATGCACCTGCACCCCTCTAACCGAGTGTAACTGGTTCCTAGAAATGACATGGATACTGGATACTGCAAACTTGAATATGGAGAAGCGGTTTTTATTATTCCTTATGAGGACAATAATGGTTCGTTCCACTTAAAACAATTTAAACGCCCCTTATCTAACTACCAAAGAAAAGTAGAAAAGAAACGATAAAATGTACCTACTGTAAACAAATGAACTGTTATTGGGGGAGTTAGCGACTGAACCAAAATGAACAAAATGACAAAAGAGCAATACACTCGGTGTGCTGGGAATTTGGAAACTGGAAGCTGGAGTACTGGGGTGAGTGTGGGTGTACTGGGGTGTACGGTGTATACTGTGGGTGTATAAGGCACTAAAGCCAAACAAATTCTCTCTCTCCCACTCAAGCCTGTATGAACAGTTTTTACTTCCGTGTTGGGTGTGTTGAGGTTTAAACGGGGGTTGAAAGAGCAAAGTAAATGGGTCGGTCCTGTTTGCTTGTACAGATGTAAAATGTATTGGGTTACATGGGAATACAATGTTGGTGTTCACCGAATCACGGTAGCAAACACAGAAATTCAAACATATTTAAACAATTTCATTAACGTCTTTACAAGTTGCAAGGCTGACGTCATCTTTGCAGTCTGCTCCTCCCCTTCTTCCTTCCAGACTATTAAAACCAACCTGTCCAGGGAGAACGACTTTTTGAAGGACAGTGTCACCAACCTGGCCAACCAGCTGAAGAAATATGAGAACTACTCTGACATTATGATGAGCATCAAGAAGGAGATATCTGGCCTCAGCCTGCAGCTGCTGCAGAAGGGCACCGCAGCGCACGGCAGCAAAGCCCAGGTAGCAGGGAGCATCCCAGGATTAAGGACCACGATGCCGAATTTTTATTTGCACTCACGTCCTCCTATGACCACACACTTTTCCTCAGTCTTTCTCACGGTCTCTCTCTCCTTCTCTCACAACCACAGGGCACAAATTCAAACGTCGTCTCTGTAGCGGCAGAACAAAAGTTGTCGGTTCACACCAGATGCTTCACACAGGGTGCATGGCAGTGCAGTCCTATTAATGTTCAGTGGCATTAATAGTCGAGAACCAGGAGGTGAAAGAGGGAGACCAAACAATGGGGGGTGAGGTTACTGTATGCAATGCTGCGTTGCATTTCTGTGCTGGAAGAACACTGCCCAGGAAACGTTTACCCGGGTGCAGTTCGAGGCCAAAAGCTTCCTGCTGCTGTAAATACAGTTAACATATTGTTCATCCAGGGAAAGACCAGTGAAAATGCAGGGAGTGGATTTTAGGCCTTGCTTTCCAGCTGGGTGTTTACGCCTTCGGGATGTTACGAGCTGCTCTTCCTGCAGGAGACCGCCGTAGGGGAGGGCAAGGAGGCCAGCAGAAAACTTCCGGCTTCCAAATCACCACCGAAGCCACTGAAGGAGAGCGCCACTAAGCCCAAGAAAGACCCACTGAAACCAGTGAGGACCACAAAGCCTACAGAGTCCACGAATAAAACCAGGGCGGCTGGTCATCTTCCCGCGGTTGTCAGGGGCATCACCTACTACAAAGCTGGCAAGGTGGACAAAGCCAAGCACAGCTCCAGCAGTAAAGGCACAACAGGTAGAGTTTGTAGCAGGTAATAATGGAGTGACTTTTTCACAGTTTCTGCTCAGTTATTCTTCAGTCGAGTCCTTGATTTCCTCATCTGATGTCCAATGGAAATGCACTTGAGGCATCCCGGTCGCGGTGGTATTGTGGATGCAGGGGGTTTGCAGGGCCACTCTGATCTGCCATCATTTAGATATTATTTGCTGTAAGTAGCTGCACGGAATTTGGAAGCAAGGCTACATCCAGGGCCAACTCAGCACTGTCCTCCATCACGACTCTTTGCTCAGAAAATGTAACGCAACCTTGGAAAGTTGCCGACAGCAGCGGTGTTGCATCTGTGATGACTTCTTCTCAGCAGTGTCACCAAACACAAAGAGGTATCTGAGTCGGTCGGTTGTTTCCGCTTTGTTGTACAAATGAACGGACCGTCTGCACGGGCATAGTGCGTGGTTTCTGGCGGAGCTCATGGTAGCCGAGTTAAAGAAAAGGTCACGAAACAGCTGAGGACGTCACTAAGCGAAGGAAGATGTGTCCTTCAGCAGCCTTCTCTGTGGATGGTCAGTTGAATGGCTGACCAGATAATTCTGCACAGGAAGGCATTTCGCAGCCAGACGTTGTTTAGTTTGAGACCAGTAGCTCTCAGGGCCATGGGGTCATTAAGTCCCCATCCTAGTGTTGCCGGTGTAGAGGGGTTTGCTTTCCATTACACACACAAGCCGGGTGAAACCCTTAGAGGAAGGAGAAGCAAGGTGGCTACAAGGTCCAAACTCAACCCCCTTTCTTGGTTCCCTTCCCCTCTGGATGGTGCAGAGCGCTCAGTTGTGGCAACAAGTAGAGGGCAAGAAGAAAAGAAAGGGAAGCAGGCTGCCCCCAGCCCCGGGGTCTGCGCCAATATCAACTGCGGGAGTGCGTTAGAAGCGTTCCCGGAAAAGGCTCACGAGGTGCAGGAATGCTGAATGCAAACAGATGAGGGGCGAGCACAGGCGGACTGGAGTTCTGGAGTGGAGATGATGGGAACACCAGCGTGCATCACTGTCTGTATTAATAATGCACTTCCTTTTATGCCAGGGTGGGATATCCCCTCAGCAGTCTCTGAGATTCCTGTGGCCTGGGGGAGAAATATCTCAGCGGCGTGACTGGTGCTTCTTCCTCTTGTGCCTCCTCCACAACTGCAGACTTTGTGGTCAAAACTCACACGTTCACCGATGCAGCAGTCGTACCCCGGGAGGACAGGGACAAAACCACCGAGGACTCGACGTCCTCAACATCTTCGCTGACAGCTCGCACGCCGGCTAGCGTGACCACATCCTCCAGCGCAACGACGACCCCGACTTCAACGGCGGCCAGACAGGAGAGGCCAGCACCCACCATCGTGTTACTGCTGGACAACTCCAACCACAGCGGCCACTTTGTTCCTAATCGAGCAGGTACGCCGCTATCGACCTCACAGCTCCTTCCTCAGGTTCATGCCATAACATTTGAACAGCGTGCTTTCTGAAGTCGTGTCCCCTGCCACACGTCCACCTCACACACGCGCCACTTCTGGTGTTTCTGCGGTTCGTTTTCACATACTTTGACTGCTCAGACTGGCATCTTTTCCTTGTCTGTGGCTGTCTGCCGCTGCTGGGGTGCCAGTGAAGGATGTGGACTGCGAGGGCACCATTGCCTCCGTGGAACTTCCAGAGAAACAACACAGCTATGGCCGCAATGAAGGCGCCTGGATGAAGGACGCCCTTGCCAAGGACTCCAAAATCTACATCACCAATTACTACTATGGCAACAATCTAGTAGAGTTCCGTAACCTGGAGAACTTTCAGCAAGGTGAGTTGTTTAGGACTGTTTGTTACATCATTCAAACTCTAATTCTGAAATCTGTACCAGCAAAAAACTTAAGTTTTAAATAACCATTGCATGCGGCTCATTGTGGGGCAGAGGACAAATGGCACTGGACAGCAGGTGCGTAGGCACCAAAAAAAAGTTTAAGAAGCTAGCAGACCTCTGCGACCCGCAAGAGCACCGCTGCAAAGCCCCCCCACACACACACACCTTCAGTCCTCACTCTAGGTGCTTGAATATTGACCATTTTTGGTCCGATTGCCGGCACCTGTCCATCGTAAGGCCCATTTAGGCCCGGGTGGTCACGGGGAGCTCTCCAATATGGCGCCCCTGCCAGGGTAGCACTGGCCACCGCCTCTCAGACTTACATTTAGCGTCTGTTCTTTCGGGGCAGCACGGAGTTGCCTCACCCCGTCTGAGCCGTCGGGGCTCGAGTTCGAAGCCAGCTCAGTCTGCGTGAAGTTTGCGTGTTCTCTCCATGTCCGCGCAGTTTTTCTCTGCCGTCCCATCATAGCCCTGGTGCCCTCAGATTCAGAGAGGCTCTAGACTGCTGTGAGCCCGGTCAGGATTAAGCAGTGAATGGGGAGGGATGTATGGGTGCATTTATTCATTTACACACGGATGCTTTAATCCATGGCCATGAACCACTCAGGATGCGCTAAAGTGTATGAAGAGTAGAAGAAGGGTTTCGCAGATTCACGTGTTATTGGGATGACGCCACCCAGTTACATCCTGACCTATTAGTGACATTCAAACAGCAAAAGCATAGATTTGTGTCATGACAGCACATGGCTTTGCACTTATCTGTGTGGCTGTCAGCACAGCAGGAAAGAAACGGTGTGAAAGAGAGGCGTTCTTCTTGACGTGAAACTCATGTGAGCACAGGCAGAGCAGGCAACGCCCAGAAAGACAGAGCCAAAGTTAAGCTCACGTCTAAACCCACAGCCCAGGATGTGTGAGGTTCCAGGCCCACTCGCTGCATCCCTGTGCTGCCTACCCTTACGTTTTGAATCCGTGTGCTTAAATGCTTTCCGTGCCACGGTACCTCCAAGAACGTTTGTTAGCCTAAATCTGAACTGCTCTCCCTCAGGCCGATGGAGCAACCTGTACAAGCTGCCCTACAACTGGATCGGCACGGGCCACGTGGTCTACAGCGGCGCCTTCTATTACAACCGCGCCTTCACCAAGAATATCATCAAGTATGACCTGCGCCTGCGCTATGTAGCAGCCTGGGCGCTGCTGCATGAAGTCGTGTACGAGGACGCGACCCCCTGGAAATGGCACGGTCACTCGAACATCGACTTTGCCGTGGACGAGAGTGGCCTGTGGGTCATCTACCCGGCAGTGGATGACGGCTACTCCCAGCAGGAGTTCATCGTCATCAGCAAGCTGGACCCAGGCGATCTGTCCATGCGGAAGGAGACCACCTGGCGCACACGGCTGAGACGTAACTCCTACGGCAACTGCTTCATCGTGTGTGGGGTGCTGTACGCCGTCGACGTGTACAACCAGAAGGATGCGGTGGTGTCCTACGCCTATGACACTCACACCAACACGGAGGCGGCACCCAGCCTGCCCTTCACCAACGCACACGGCTTCACCACGCAGATCGACTACAACCCCAAGGAGAAGGTGCTGTACGCGTGGGACAATGGACACCAGCTCACCTACCGCCTCAACTTTGTGGCCTAGAGAGAGTGCCAGTCCCTCTTTGCAACCCCCCCCCAGCCACCAGCCACCAGCCACCAGGTCCTTTTTCGCTCCCTGCGTCAGGCTCAGTCCTAGGCTCGTCCATAGGTTGGGTTGCGGTAGTTTCCTCCGCGGCCTCGAGGGTTTGTAAGGCGAACAGCTGCGATGGTCTGGAATCATCGTCTTGGATGTGCCATTTTCTTGCATCTTTGTCTTTTAACAGAAATGCTCACGCGTTGTAAAACCTTGCGGGAATCCAGCATGGACGATTGTGTTTCGCAGCAGAAGAACTCGGGCAAAATGGACGTAATGAGGGTCACTTGGCTCTGCGCCCAAGCAAAGGGATTCGTGCCAAATTGGTTGCATGCCTGTTTGTTTTCTGTAACAAGTTGAAAACACATGAAATAAGCTACCATATGTGTCTTTGTAAAACGACCATAAAATGTATGCGTTTTTAAATACTCAATTCTACTCTTTGTGTAACAAATGTTGTTTTTGACCGGCGAAAGGCAGCATTAATAGTCGATCATGAAGACAATCGTGTTTTTGCTCGTATTTGTCAACAAAGTCAGGGCTTCATAATTTTCCCTTTTCTTCACAATAAGCTGTTCACCTATACATAATATTACACTAAATAATAATATGTTCTAATCTGCTCGCTGGTTAAATTTGCTGGCAACTTTTATTCTCAGACGTCATCATGTTGTAAAATAATTTTCATGTAAATATTGTCTGTGTTCATAAGCTTCCCACAAAAATGTTTGCAGTTCTATAGAAAAACAATTAAAAAGATGCAGTTTCTTGTGTTTTGTTTCTGTCGTTTTTATTCGGGTTCTTCCCAGATATACCGGGTCTATCGCCCCTCCGTCCCGTGATTCTAATGAGATTAAATTGAGTTACTGTGAGCATTTTAGCACAAGAAATTATTCAGCATTTTTCCCGCTGCCGAGAACAACTCTTAAAAATCTCGTGCAACCTTTTCAGTTCTCCATGGAATTCATCACTTTTTGAATTTGATCTTTTCATCCCTACCTGTGTAGCGGTCAAATGTTAAGTTGTGTTTTCAGTCTCTTTTTTAGGAGCTTGGATTACCATCAAAGGCTTCATTTTTTTTAGAAACTTCATTTTACTCCTTTAGAAATGTACTAAGCGGAAGCAGACAGATGTTATTTTTGTCACACATATTTGGCGGAAAAATGGAAGATCCCCAGGCAAAATAAAGGCACGGGGTCTGCAGTGTCGCATGTCCGGCGCAGGTGCTTTTCATGATATTTTGAAAAATTTAGAAGTTTAAGAGAACACGAATGTTTGGGATGCACTTTTGCTCCCAGTTAGGTGCAAAAACTAAATGACTGCGTGACTCCAGCACTGCAGCTGATCTTTCATAAACTGTAACGTCCATCTTGTGTTCGGGTGCCGATCCCAAACGTGCACATTTACGCATGCAGTTTTCCCCTTTGTTCTACATGAAGCTCAGGAATAATTCGACGTAGGGTTGCACAAAGAGGGAGCTCACAAGATCTGAAGCCGGGTCCTCATCGGGGTCGCGTTTCCAGGCCCTGCCGGAAGGACATGGTCTGGCTGCAGGCCCATATCAGCAGAGAGGACAGAGCGCACGGCTGTTTGTTTACGGCTGGGATGTCGGGCCTGCACGACTCTCCCACGCAGGGCCGCAGTCGAGTCAGTGGCATCTTCAAGGTCTCTGAAGACCGCAACTGGCTCAGCTCCTCATTCCCGCTCCATATCATCAGAGAGCCTTTAGAAAAGGACCAAACGTTTGCACGAGACTTGACGTCCTTCCGTTCACCCTGGACCGCCCGACAGGATGAAATGTTGTGCTCCTGTGAAAACAAAGCCACTTTTTCAAATAATTATGGAGGCTTAAAAATGAAATAAATACTTTGGAAACAAGATGAACAAATTTTTGCCTTCAGCGTTTTCCTCCCGACTGAAGGTGAATTTCGATTTCAGCGTTGGACTCTGAGAAAGACAACAGGCCCACCCACAACAACAACTCAGAAGCAAGATGACTGCCTCAGTCCAGATGCTGGTCTTACTAAAGCAAAGCTGAAACACATGGCACTGCACTCACGGGGGCTCGGAACCGTATGGGTGCCTACCAGAGTGCCAGAGTTACTGCTGGAGCTCTGCAGGCTTTTATGGTCTTCATGATTCATGACGCAGTCCTCCTGGGTGCCACCCTAAAGTAAATGCACCGATGTTCTCATCCTGCCCTGATGAACTAAGCACACGCGTACACGATCCAAGGCTATGGCATAGCTCCACGGTGCTTCTACAAGCTCCAGGATATTAAGGGCACCTGGGGTGTGGATCTTTAGGGCAACGTCAGTGTGATTTGCTCTATACTTTACTGAGCAGAGGTTCAAAGCGCTCATTCGGAGAAACTGCTGTCAGGTCCATTATTCGTCACTTCATTTCGATCCATCGCTGTCAAACGTTGGGTTCCGGCATTGGTTAAAGATAAGTACGCTTCTGAATCGCATGTTCAGTTGCACAGCATGGGTAAAAGCAGGGTAAAAATGCAGAGCCTGTGCATGACACAGCAGGCAGCAGCCCTAAGCGCACGTCCACCTGCCCAGACCTCAGACAAGCTGGTAACCAGGAAAAGAGTACCAGGCGAGGCCAAAGAGAAGTCATTCGAAGCTCTCCAAGAAGGCAGATGAGTGTAAGTAAGTGCTGATGTGAGGTCTGCTGTTTTGAGGGGCGTGTTGTGAAGCACGGGCTGCTGCCATCCTGCGGTTTAAGCACTTTGTGTGTTGGCCTTTTGTTTTCAGTTCTGTTGTTCTTGACATATTTTCCCTTTTATGACAACCGTAACATTCAAATGGTTTGCTAATTTGCTTTGACCAAGAGTTTTGTTTTGTTAACACGGGAAAACCAGCTTCATTTTGCCTGAAATAACTGTTTACAGAAAAACTAGATGGTTTCCACGCACGATTGGTCGGATTTTATGACTGGAATTTGCAGCTTGTTTGGGAAATGAGACCCATGTGTTAAATCTCTTGCACGTCCACAGACACAAATGTGTTTGTTTAGACAGTAAGTTCTCGGCAGCGCCCGTATCTCCAGCGGGGAAGCATTATGGTGCTGAACCGGGGACGGCTGTTCCGTAGCCTCCTGCTGCACGGAATCAACAGTTCTGTGGTGACAAGGCCTCCGAAACCAACAGCTGTCAGACCCGCATCCTAAATTATTCTGCTCTGAGAGCCAGCACTCTCTCCTCTTGCGCTCTGAACCCCAGACATTAATAGGGCTCGACACCGATGGGCGCGGACTGGGAAACGTCCCGTTTGCCCCATTTTAATAGCCACCATCATCCATCTGCCTGCTCCTCGGCCCTCAGGTCAGCTTCATTGTTCTGCTGTTCGGTGCTGCTATTGTGGGGGGGTGGCTGTGGCTCTGTTCTTGCTTGGTCTTAAAGGAAGTTTGCCAAATGTCTTATTATGTTCCTGGGTAGCATTTTGTTTAAACCTGTCATGAAACCTCAGGGTGGAGGCTGTGGGTGGGATGAGAAGGGCTCTTTCCTCTGTGGGCCACTAAAGCCGTCTTGGTTCGGAACGTGGCCGTCCGAAGCTGCGAGCCCACGTGTACATACAAGAACCCGGTACCGTCAGCCCATTTTCACCGGGGACGATTGGCAGGGCTGGGTATAAAAATGTAGGCTTTGGTCTAATTTTCTTCTACTGATGGAAACTGCCGGCAGGGAGGCCAAGAGGCTCCACACCCTACAAGCGTCTTGCGCTCGCCGTGCTTGCTGTTGATACAGACAGAAGAGCACACATGCGATGTAAACGGTTAACTGCCAGGGCTTTATTATCTAAAACAGCCTTTTAAATTGGTGCAGGACTAACAAAGCGGACTGTGAAAAGGCAAAATTTTACTCTATTTCACTGGACGGGAGAACACCGGTATTTCTGCTCGGATTGTGTGCGAACGCGTATTAAGGGGTGCGTAGTCTGCCTATTGCCCGTGACATGTCTTCAGGCCCAGAAGCCACATGTCCCAGAAGCCCCGGCTCTCCGAAGCTCAGACAGATGCAGCCGAGGTGGCCATTCATAACGCTGCTTCAACATACCTCGTGGAACTGTTCCACACAAGGCCCACGCAGAATGCTTGGGAGATCTCCTCCATACAAGTCCAGGAAGAAGTTTCACCGCCTTAGACAAGAATGCCACAAAATAAAGTGGAAGCGGTTGCAGCTGCTATGTAGGCGGCTGTCAGAGACCCCAAAGACCCTCACATACATTAAAGGTATTAATGTGGCTCAAGAGCGGAAAGTTGCCAATGCAGGAAGTCCTGTGAAGGCCGCTTTAGTCCAGAAAAAAGGCACTGACTTGTACCAGTAAATAAAAAAACAACTCTGAGAATGACTTGCATCTTCTAGCACTGTGAGGCCAAACTGAAGATGAAAAATCACCTGCGTTTTTGAAACAGGATTGTACTTCAGCCATGTTGCCATGGTACCCGGTGCAACGCTTATTTCTCTACTTGGTCCGAAGGCAGCGTACCGCCAGCATGTTCCGCTGGACTATTTTGTGCTTGAAGAAAGGTCCACCAGAAGGTCAAAGCAAACTGGGCCCTCAGGGCTCAAAATTACATTCAGCACTGCCAAGAAAAATGAAGGGTTTCCATGTTGTGCGGGTTGAAAAAGGAGATGAGTGGCTCTCATGGGGATGACATATTTACATTAAATATTAAAGCTGATTGAAGAGGACAACCGATCGTGCACTGGCCAAGTCGTAACCCTGCTTTTCCAAGTCGCCTCTCTCATAAAACAATACCATGGTAAAAACCCCAGAGCACTTAACAGAACTTCACATACCAAACCAGAGCAGAGACGTCAGCTTGAAGCCCTTTAGTGAAAAGTCAGGAGAGTCCCTCCTTCTGGCCAAAGATCTGCAGGACTCTCAGGGCTCTGAAGGATACAGAACCATTGTCTGCTAGATTGTATCCTTATCCGGTGGTTTGGGATGCATTGTAATTTTCCACTTCTTCATGGTCCATTGTGTTGCCTGCCTGAAGCCAACCAGAGGAAGCTGTGTGGTGCTGAGCAGTCAACGAAAAGTCCCAGAAGGTTCATCTGTACAGCTGGACTTAACAGCAGTTTCAGCACAGAAGCCATAAACTGGGAGCCCTGTTACACCCCTATACCCCTAGACACCTTGGGGTCGTAATACGGGAATGAGCAGCGATCAAAGTCTGTGATAAAGGAGAACATTCGGGCGGAGAGAACCTAGAGGCAGGCGAACACAGGAGCGCAAACCAGATGGGAGACCCAGGAAGCAGGACACGGTTGGAAGGAATCGACTGCTGTGAGAGGTGAGGATGACATCTAGGGGCTGGTGGTCACCAGAAACACAAAACTGACATACGGACATGGGGACACGTGACAGCGGGGAGACCCCAAAGCAGGAGACCAGCACCATACAGCAGCTTTGTGTGCCAAGTGGCTAGAGGGGATTTGGCCTCGGAGCAGTTTTCCCCGAGCAGGAACCAGACCGAGAGTCGGAATTGGTTTTTTCCCACCGATCGCTGATCTGCAGCACTGGCATGCAGGGGCCACTGTGCATTAATATTCCAAATAACGGTCAGTTGGACTACTTTCAAACTAGTTACCTGTGCTGTGGGATAGTGGTGTCAGCATTTTTCTCCGCAGCTGAAGAGTTGATCAGCGCATGGGATGGATTGCCAAGCTTGCGGGATACAAGCGCACCAACAGGAAAGCATGAAATGGAGACGTTTGTTTTGGCCCCGGCTCGATGAGCTACGCGACAAAACTTGAATGCGAGCGTCTTCCTCCTTTGTCATCAGAGTTGAACATAGATTGGCCTGTGGTGAGCTCCAGAATGCTCAAAAGCGCCTGTCTGTCCTAATACCAACGTTCACCCGGGCACCAGCTGCATGGAATGCAGAGAAACCGTTTACCACGGTACCAGCGACTTCACATACTGTTGGAAACTTAATGCCTTTTTACAACTTCCCTTCCAAAAGCTGCAACAGAAGAAGGACAAATGAGAAGTTCAGAAAACTTTCAAAAAAGCAGGGGGCGTCCAACCATGGGTGTTTACTATGAAAAATGCTATTAATTTGTTTACCGATCTGCGGTTTCTTAGCTCTGCTGACGCTGTTCTCTTTCTCTGGTGTTTTGAGAAGCTGAATGCAGCCTCTGAATTTCTCAATGAACTGGTTGAGCATGCATGCTTTTTGCTGTTGTCTTCTGGATAAAACATTCTTACAAGCCCACCTGACCCCCGACATTGGCTGTTTTCTCCTCAAAGTCATAGAGGGACTCCTTCTCCCCTAGGAGCCAGCAAACATCAAAAAGGCCTCCTGGGCCAAGAAGCTTCAGTCACCTGAGGATGAGCTCATTAACACCTCGGTGAAAGCTTGTTACCCCGGCAAAGGTAAAAAGCAAAGTAAATAACCGTACCGGTTCAGCCAGCGGGCAACCAAGGGGACAAAGTGGCCTGGGGAGTCACTGTGGACCCACAAGGGGCCGAAACACTGTTCAGCCATGGCTTTGAATCCCGCTCAGGATGTGCGGTGCGCAAAGCCTGCACGTTCTCCTTGTGTTTGCAATCCGCACACAAGTGGAAGCAACGACACACCATTTCCATGCCTCCCTTTGACAGAGGAACCGCAGATGGCATGAGCTGAATTTGACAAAACAAGCATCTCACAATTACTAAGCCAAAAATAATGTTCACATTTTCCAGCAGTGAGAAACTCGGTGTCTCACTGGGCTAAACCTACACTGAAACTGCTGCAGCTCAAGGAAGAAAGACAAGGAAGCAGCAGTGGGCCTGTCAAGCGAGGCCATGTAGCCAAAGGAACTTTCTGGAACAAATACTTCACCGTGTTCATTTAAAAAGAAGCTTCTGATGTTAAGTCTACACAACTGTCAGGAAGCATTCAGACTTGGGGAAGTTGTGAACTCCATAGCAGAGTTTTTCTCCAAGATGCTGAGGTACTTAGAGATGGAAGAGGTAAACAGTGCTGCGGAGATGTGGGTTGAACTGGATACCAAACTCAGACTAAGTGAAGCGGTTTTGAGAGGATCTGACGCAAGAAGGTGTTTTCACTCAGATGAGGTTCCACGTTCAAGTTCCGGGTTGGAGCTTCTCATAGGTGCAGGTGTCAGGAGTGGCCCAGGGGCAGGACAGCAATTTGTGTGAAACAAAAGAAAGCAGGAAGCCAAAAGTGACTGCAACAGAATCCACAAGAACTGTAAAGTCCTCTTAAATGCTTAACTGGGCAGAAGCGTTCCATTGTTTCTCTGCAGCCAAGTATGTGTGCGTGCGTGCGTGTGTGTGTTCTGCACAAACTGTGTGCCACCACGTCGGTGGATGGCCAACCATTGTCCAGGCCAGTAAAACAGACCTACAAATATTTCTCCTGAGGTCTCGTGCAAACAAAGAGGAGAACAAACTGTGAGGCAAAGGAGTGGCTGAAAACAAACACTGTGGCGGGTGAGAAGACCTCAGGAGAGCACTGTTTCCCCAGCTGGTTTGGGGATGAGGTCAGTCCTGCCGCTCCTTCGAAGTTCAGCTCAGCTGACAGGAACGGCTCTCCGTGGCCAGGGCTCTGCTGCTGTCCGTCTACATGGGGGGCATCTCTGGCAACCCCGCTACAAGGACACCCCATGCCCGACCCTCCAGTTGTAAGAGGGCCATAGCATTTCCCCTCTTTTTTCCAGCTTTAATGTTCTGATGTGTTTGCCTTCCAAGATGCAGAGATTGTTGGTTTTGTGACCATCTGGTTGCGCGCTCCTTAACTGACAAAGATTTCATTACAGTGGGAATCTGAATCCATGCGACATTTTCCTCTTTTTAACAATTTATGGCCTGACACTAAAACATGAACGTCGGCAAAAAACGTTCCTGCGTTTCCAGTTGTTTATACAAGATGTTTTTTTAAGGTTTGCCCGAAAACTGAAAGCCAAACGGCAGTGAACGCAAGATGCTCAGCATTGTGATGGCTTCTAAGCTGTGCCGAAAACAGAGCAATTGCTGTGTTAGGCGAAGTTGTCAGTCATGGCTACACAGTGTAGCAGTGCAGTGCTATGTGGCATTAAAGTTCTTTTGTCGAGGTAGAAACACGATGCTTGCGGCACAGGTGAAGTCATTTAGGCTCCCCCGTGTTTCTGTCTTCTGTGTCATGCATCATTGCCCTGATGAATGCAGTATGACAAAGCTGTAAAGAAACTCAAGATACAAAAACACAGCAGCAGATCTTTTCCAGACCGCCCTTGAAATACGAAGCCCCGTTCCACCATCCTCTTCCTTATGCAGATCTTTTAAGGAAAACGAAAGCTAGAATGAACAGTAAAAATAATAATGCAGTTGTGGGCTTGGGTAGAAGAGCGTGGACGATGTACTTCGTGGTGCAGAAGATTAGCAGGAAATGCTTGAGGTGAGCGTTGGTGAGGAGCAGGGAATGTTCTCCGTGATATGTTCAGTGTTAGTTGGGCCTGAAGCTTTGTGCGCGCTCTGTGGAGAACCCAAAGCCCTGCCATGGTCATCAGCAGGGCAGCCTGGTTTCCCTGCTCTTTTCCAGGGTGGACAGCATGACCGCTGCTCCATCGAGACACCTCAGGCGCTTGTCCTCTGTCTGGAGTCTGGACAGGGAAGGATCAGTAAAAGCCCAGAGGAGAAAACCCCCAGTAGAGCCAAGACAGGGCTTTGCAAGAAGCTAAACATTTGTGTTTCACCATGGCAACCAGGGCAAAGTTAACATCTGGGCTAAGTGGACCAAGGCCACAGTAATTGTTTCCCCGCAGTTTCCCTACCAGAGACCCCGGTGGTACCACACGATGCCGCCCAGCGCCGCCCAGGATCAGCAGGAAACCTCCACACCGGGGCCGAAGACAGGCAGCAGTCTGAAGTCCCCGTTAAAGTTCTAGAGTGGCTCGGCCCTCCTGGGCTGGAGAAACAGGACCAGAGTCCTGCAGGTGGTGCCGGGAAATCTCTTTCAGAACAGACAAAGGATGCCAGACCTCCATCAGCTGGCCCTTCTGAGCACAGCAGACCAAACTGTCTCTCCTCCATCGGTCTGACCTGCCACAGCTGCCAGTTTCATGCTGGTTTGCCAGTAGAAGCGTGCTGATCCGTGCTGGACGGGGATGGAGGTTCGGCCGCATTCCTCGCAGAAACATCAGCAAATCGGAGTGCAAGTTCATCCGTCCCTTTTGGTACAGAAGCAGCACAGAGGCTCTGCTAAAAGCCGTCCAGAGCTTCTGTTTGTTCTTAACTCGTGCGGAGGCCCCGAAACGCAGTCTGCTGTGATACGGTGGGGAACGCGGGTCGGCTTCCGATTCGTGCCGCTGGTGCGGGCCGCTGTGGAACTCGAACCCACGGGGACGGAGGTGTGCGGCGGCTTTTCCGGAGGAGTGCAGATGCGGCAAACTGCCAAGAGGCGCAGAAAGCCAAGCTGTTTTCACCGACGTGCAGACTCTTTGCTACAAATCTCACCACTTTCACGCGGTATTTCGCTGTACTTTCTATGCAAACCTTCACTTAATTCCTCTGTACTGTGTACAATAGCTCTAATATTTGCTAGAGCGATCATTTGTTTTTCGGTTGACTTTTCTCCTTGAAGCAGTTGCGATCATGATTTAAGAACGCATTATAAATTTTGTTTGATGGAAAAGAAGGAGATGAGCTTACTAGATTCCATCTGGCTTTAAAAGAGTCACAAATCAAACAGTTTTGCAATAAATGATAAATCTTGGGGTTAAAAGTTCATGGGAGTCAGCGGTGCGTCTCAGTGAACCGACTGAGTGAATAAAAGCTGAACATGTGCTGCTCAAATGGAAGCCCAATTTGGCAGTGAAGCGCTTGGCTCTTCTGCAGTTTATTAACTGTTTTGCAGACGCAGCGAGCCCTCCCACCCCTCAGCGCAAGCATCGCGTCTGCGGAAATTTCGCTCGAGTCCCTCCTCTTGGCTCTTCCCCTTTCCGACTGCAGGCACGGGGGGCTCCGGGGGTGCCGCGAGCATCTTCGGAGGAGCAAAGCGGCGCGGTAAAGACCCCGCACATCTCGGCCAGAAGAGCGGCAAGCTAGGATGATGATGTGGCCACGTGACGTGGTGAGAAAAAGCGCTTCTGGGCCTCCGTGATGGAAGGATTTGGACCATGGACATCCCCTCACCTGCACTCCCCAGGGCCCCAGGGGCTGAGCTCGTGCCCAGGGTCTCAGGCAGCTAAATGGACTTGTGCTGAGAAATGAAAGGCAGAGCTGGCGAGCAAGCGATGCAAACATGTGCTTGGATCTACAGATCCGCGTTTCAGCTTAATGGCTGAAAACGCAACGGAAGAAGCAGTCATGCTTGGAAAACGATAAAGCGTCCTCAGTTTTACACTGGCTGTGTTCTTCTGTAGAGCAAATATTTCAATTTATTGTCCTGATTATCAAGCGTTCAGCCCTTTCTTCCAAGTTCATGACAGTTTATGAGTGCAAAGACTGCGATTGACTACAAGATGCGGAGCGCTTTGGGCTGACATCGATGTCCTGCTTCCGTTTGGTGTTGTTTCAGGATGGAGAAAGGCCAGAAGGCCCTTGCTTTGCTCTGCTGGTTCCCGGTGTTTGGGTGCTGTGCCGTGCCATGAATAAGCCAAGGAAACAGTGCCTGACGGGGGGATGGGGGGTCATCCACACAGAGGGTGGTGCTGCGAGCTGGGTGGGAGATGGAGTCCAGGGTCTGCTGAGGCAGCAGCTGAGGAAGCACTGGCCGCACACAGGACCCCTGATCCTTTTCACAGCTAAACCTGAGGACAACGGGACATCCGCACTGGCTTTAAGCCACACTTGTGCTTAGCTTAATGGGCGACAAAAGACATCCAACCCCTAGAGCCCACCCCTCCCACACCCTGCATCATTCGGCTGAGCCGGGTTTAAGAGCGCAAAGTGCGTTGGGCCACAACAAATGGAGAAAATCGCACGACTAGCATTGTGGAATCAGTGCCGTGAACGTAGGTGTGCCCGCTGGCTCAATGGGGTCCAGATGATGTGCAGCTCTGGGGCCAGCCCAGCCGCGTCTGCCTTTGTTCAGCAGAGAGAGATCACCAGTGATGCGGCCGTAGTTCCACCGCTTCTGTCAGGAACCTTTGGTGCGGAGCAGTTCCGGAAACTGCAGCCAAAAACCATGATCATTTAAAAAACCCTAACCCTACCTCTCTTCCTTCTCCAACAGAGTTATGCGAAACAGATACGGGGCCGCAGTCCTTTCTGTTTGCTGTTGGAAGATTTACAGCGAACAGCGAAGATGCTTCAGTCTGACTTCTGTCATCCAGAGAAACCACACAGTGGACTGCAGTCATGCATCAAGGCTGCTGGTCAGGCCTGCTGTAAGGAAGAAGCTTCAGTCTTGAGATGTAATGGGACGTCTTGCGTCCTGCTGTGGCTCAACGCCTGCTGAGCATGGCAATGTAAGAGGACCGAGTCCACAGTTTCGGTGCAGAAGAAAACGTGCGAGACCGCGGCGATCGTCAGCGCTCGGCCACGGTTCCTCTGCAGAACGTCTCCAAGCACGCAGTAGCATGTCGGCTGTCTGCTCAGCAGTGAACCGACACTACAGCAGCAGCAGAAGAAGGCGGCTTTCCAGCTCGCCGCTGTCAAAAGACTATAAACCCTCACATGACGTGCACGCAGGCCTCACGTAAGAGGGTCCGACACCAAAAGGCCGCTACAGCTGCATATTAATATTAATGCTTACTGCTGACGCTTTTCGCCAAGGTGGCACACGGTGCCAAGTTACAGCGATTTACCTTTTGCCCAGAGTCGCCTTCTGGCTGTATGAATTTGGGTTGCTGCCCTGACCAGGTTTGCTACAGCACCAGCGCACCGAACGATAACTTGTCGAAGCAAACCAAAAGCACGGTTGTAAACACGGGAACTGGCTCAGCTGTGAAGGTCACGTAAACAGGTTTAATAAAATGAAGCCCTTTGGCCTAAATAAAGTTTTTCTCTCTCGGCAAGAAGGTCGTCCAACTTCCCAGGTTGGTATTCGCTTTATCACCTCCAGCGGCGCTGTACGTGGTGGAGGACGTAGGCGGTCAGCAGTCCGTGAAGCAAACTGCGAAAACGCCTTCGCCCAAATCTTCCTGGAACGACCGCGGACCTCTGGGATGCTGCCCTGGACAAGCGGTTGTCGAATGGACAAACTGAAACACAACAGCAAAGATAAAGTGGGAAAAACCGTTTCGATTACAAATATATAGATTATTTTCTCAGTATGCTTGTGTGCAGTGCTTTTCTCCACAGTCTCTCGCGTTGCTGAAAAGCAGGCAAAGGCACAGTAATGCTGTAAACCGCGGTAAAGCGTGATGTCCAACACATGCCCGTACAGTAATGACGAGAGGCCAGGGTTAGAGGAACAAACAGATGTTGTTGCTGTTGCCTTGGAAAAATAAATGCCTTTTATTTCAGTACCACTCCTTATTTGTTGGATTGTGTTTAGGTTTTGTGTTAAGTTTTTACTTTGGTGGTTTTGAATTTTATTGCATTTCAGCACCGCTGCTCCCCTCTCAGTGTCGACTGGGCCCGGGCGCAGCTTTGCTACTCAGAAATGAAATGAGTGACCTGCGGGGCCACCGTCAGCCCTCCAGCAGATGCTTGGGCGTTGGGCCGCAGCGGAGACGGGGACGCCGAGGTGCTCGTGCGTCCGCAACCTGCGTCTCTGCTGCCGAAAGGCGCTGTTGTTTGCGGCACAAAGCACTGCGCTACACGAAGGAACGAACCGAAACGCAAACGCAAGAGCAGCTTCTCGAGTCAGGCAAGTGGTGGAATGAAGGGAGACGTTCCGTGCGGCAAACGACAGAAGCAGCAAAGTTAAGGCGCAGCATTCATCCTCGGCGTTTCACTTTAACAGGACAGGTTGCAAACTCACTTCTCGCTTCACGCAGGCAGGCGGGATGAAAGCAACCGACAGGCTGTTCGTCCGAGCCTGGCCGAGTGCTGTGCCGGAGCCATCCGAGCTGCACGGGGGCCCGAACAGACCCGAGCCACTGCCAGGAAGCAGGGACCGACGAGGACTCTCACACGGGGGCTGGGACTGGGGCCTCAAGTCACTTCAAAGATGCGGATCCTCTGACCTGGAGCTGCTCCGAGATCTCGGAGTGATGATTCAGCCCAGCGGTCTCCTCAGACCTCCCTTTTCCACAGAGGACATCGCTGTTTGCCGGCAGGCCCCGAACCCTGCTGAGAGGAAGGGCGAAATGTGCCCCAGCCCTGTTCCAGTTACAAAGTGCTTGCACAGCAGGAGAGGGACAATCGAGGCCCTCCTGACAGTTGACTTTCGACCGTGCCAGGATGGTTAGTTGTTCAGGAGGTCCTGCAAAGAGCCGAAATTGTTCAAAATGCAGGGCAAAAAACATATTTTATCATTCATAACCGTAGAATTTCATAGAGCACGCGCTGGCTTTGCAATGCTCTTAATCGCAGAAGGACTAATGGCTCACAGCCCGTGGGCTCCAACATACAGAAGCGTTTAGGACCACAGTTAGGAGCTCAGGGGTCGCTCCCAGCAGGCCGCTGTCCCCCTAGCGATGGTTGCGATTTCTGACGCGAGCAAATGAACAGAGGTGCCGTTCGGAAGTTTGGAGGCACGCTCACAAAAAGTGAGCTGCCCGCAGCGTGTGTTATGCTGGCGAAATCAGGAGGTTCTGGGTTTGAGTCCCTGCTCTCGATCAAGGTGCTTACAACCTAACACGATAAAAACTGCTGAGCTGTATAAACGGTGAAGAAAAAAAAGCAGCTTTTTGTACAAAAAAAAAAGACGCTGCACATCATCTCCGTCAGATAAATAATGAATGATGATGGTGGTTGTTCTGCCACGGCTCCGTTGTTCTCCGTAAGGAATGCGTACGAAGGAGGACACGAACCGCAGCGCTAGCACACGAGCAACAGATGTGTTAGCAGGATGTGGTTGCGGCTGACAGGCACCCAAAGCCTATTGTGGCCCCCCTGAACTCAATGATAAAAAAATAGTGTAGCCCAGGCAGCCTCTTCAGCCCTTTCTGCTGCCTCAGGAGGACCCCCCAGGACCGATTTACCAGTGAGGGACTTCTGCCCGCTCTGAAGCACAGGGGGTAAAAACTGCCTCCACGGGGGGATAGCGTACTGACGGGCGGCAGAGAACCACAGCCGTGGCCACACAGGGCTTCTGTGGCACAAGTAAGTCCATCCTGAAGGGCAGGCCTGCTGGTCACAGGTCGCCTCCAGCTGCTGGGACAAAGAAAGCTCAAAACCTACAGGTTAACAACTGCCTTCAAGTCACACATCTGCACATTCCCTTTTCTCTTTCTTTGTTTTGATAATATTTATACAATTTTGATGTGTTCTGTTCGTTTCAGTTTTTTTACTATGCTATTTTATTAG
Source organism: Heterotis niloticus (assembly GCA_018136845.1). NCBI lineage: Eukaryota > Metazoa > Chordata > Actinopteri > Osteoglossiformes > Osteoglossidae > Heterotis > Heterotis niloticus. Next base: position 30,441,624 of record CM030899.1, read on the forward strand.
GAATTTATTTATGTGCAGTTCTATTACGCTGCCCTATACTACATCCTCCTGTTTAGTACGACATGCATTGAGAAGGTGAATGTAGAGCAGTTGTGTGAAATGCATTCATTTTCTTTGCTGCTTTTAAATTTTTATGTTCATACTTTTATCAGAGCCCTGATGAAAAAAAAGCCACCTTTTAAGGCTCATTTTGTCAAGCCTCACATTAGCGTACGGTACATTAAGTTTAGAGCGAGACGGCCATCCTTCCGGGTTGGTTCTGTCCCTTTAGCGCCGTGCAGCCACAGCTCAGTGCGACGCAGCGCTTCGCTACCGGCTTCCCCGGATGAGTGCGGCGATGCACAGTGTTCGATGACAAACATCAGGGCCTCGACTTTGTCAAGTTGGGTTTTGTCTTTGGAAATAAAAGGAATTCCTTCACCATAAATAACAGAGAGACTTCTAAGTGGCGGAAGTCTTAGTGAAAGCCAGCGATCTTCACTCCACAGATGCTCGCAGCGCAGGACAAGACAACCTCATCCACGCAACCTCTGCCAGAGTGGCAAATGGACCTCCCTGGCTCTGCAGCAACGTGCCAGTCCATCTGAGGGGAAATGGCCCATGGTTCCCATAGTGGAGTCGGCACTGTTGTCGACAGCACAGCTCCTTTAGTGCCTCGCCTTCAGGCTAACTGGTCTCTGCGCTTGCTTTACCCTCCAGCCACCCATGTGGCTGCTACATGTGTCATAGTGGAGGCTTCATGAGCAGGAGCGTGGCCCTGGTATCAGGAGAAAAGCAGAAACTGACACCCACGTCCAGCAGAAACATCACATCTGCTTGCGATGCCACCGCAAGTTGCTGCTATTGCTCAGGCCGACAATGGGTTGTGCTGCTTTCACTCAGGTGAAGCAACCTGCCTGGCTGAGCTCCTTGTGGTCACGTGCACCGTGTAGGCGGAACCCCTCGGTGTCCATTTCATGCGTCGGTTTAATAGCGCATGTGACATCCACACCAGACATCCGGAGACCCAACTATTCCCATAACTGCTGCGGTCACAGCCCTTTGTTCCCATGACACCACAAACACTGTCGCTGGGTGTGCGCAGGGGAACCGCAGTATCCGCAGCCAGGCTCATTGTTCCCTTGGCTACAGCAACAACATTGAAGCTCAGCGTGCTGCTCCTGGTGAGCAGAGAGCAACACAAGGTGGACCGTGAGCTGAGGACACCAGGAAAAACCCTTGTTTAAATGTGAAGGTCAACCTATTCAGCTTTCAAGAAGTAGGGGTAAGCAGCACCTCGGCTGGTCGCTTCATTCGTACCGTGTTGGTTGCGATTTGTGGAACAGGAGCACAGTGAGGCTGAGCAAGTAAAAGTGCTGGAAGTGCTTCTTCACTGGAGGGCACCATGTGACCCAAACAAACAGGCTGCTTTTACCTTATAGAGAGATGCAGGACAGAGAAAATCCTTTAGTCTGGATCTATGAAGGTCAAGGTCCAACCTCAGCAGCTTCTCCACATCACATGCTGTTGCTTCCTCACGCTGGTCGTTCATTAAAACTGTGCTTCTCCCAAGGAGATGCGATGTTCAGGGCTACTTTGGGCGCGGGCACAGGATTGCTTCCCGCAGCCAGCAGCAGCCATGCATGCATCTCATTTCTACGGCAATCTGTCAGTTTTACTGCAAAACCTGACATCAAGTGGGACTGTTAGTACTCAGCAATTTAGTGAAAACCACATTTTACACCAACGTACTAAGTGGAGCAAACCAGTGGAAAAGTAAACGTAACCTTGCAGCACTAAAGTCTGCCGTCCGCCACCCCAGAGCATGATGCGAACGGCCCCGCTGCCTCTGTCTGCGTGCAAGGTGCGCAGATGCCGAGGAGCTTCCTGCCAAGCTACGTACAGCCGTTCCCCATTCATACAGCTGGATGCTTTTTAATGCATCAGTTTACAGTGCGGGCCTACCCCTGTCCGCTGGTACCGGCGAGGTCAGACCGTAGTCCTGTTCGTCCTTCCGTCTATTTGTTTTTCTCACTTCGTTTTGCACTTTTTAAGGGAATCCTCAAAAATGAAACATCCCATCCGTCCGGGGCCATGAACCGCTTCTCCTGAGCAGGCCACGGTGGTCCGGAGCCGTCCTGGAAGCAGAGGCCACTGGATGGGACAGCAGCACATTGCAGGCTGAAGAAGGAAACGTCGCAGCCGACCGAGGGAATTAAGCACCGTTTGTTCGCTGAGCGCCTCGAGTTAAAACTTGCTCCGCCGAGGAGCCTTCGCCGTGCGTTTTGTAGGAAAAGCCACAACTGCAATCTGCATCGAGACGCCGAGCAGCCTCCGTATTTAATATATGTCATGCATGCAAGCCGCCTTACAGCTTTTTTTATATATAGAGCGTAAGCCATATAATTAAGTCTGAGCCAAGTGTTTTCGTGGGGCTATTTATGACGTACAATAACTTTTGTGAATTTGCACACAGCTTAACCTGAGCCTTAACTCCTAGGAAGTTAAAAATTCCCTTCGTGAAGGTGCTGAAATAAAGTGACCCAATAAGCAAGTAAACTGCATGAATGGGCGAACTCACAATCCAGTTTTTATACCTTAGACGGCTAAACAATGATAAACCCAACCTGGTCTTTAGCTGAAATTAGCTGAAAAGCCAGGACGACGATGAAAAATAAAACCTCAGTATAAGACAGCGTTTTTTAAAAACGCCAAATCCCCTTCAGTGAGGCGCTGGTTGCAGTTGCTGTACCCCCCCACTTTTGACATCAAAGCGGAGGCCTCCCTGTGCGCACGATCCTGCGAATCCGTCTCGGCCAAGCTACCGGCCACGCTGCCATGCTGCCCACGGGACGTTGCGGATCCCCGAGAGGGACGCTGAGGACAGGAGCTGCCTGTCGTGAGGATTCAAGCGGGCCCATCGCTGGTAAGACGTTGTCCTCCTTTGACAAGCGTGTGGCCGCCCAAGCGCAGCGCTCCAGCCATCCCTTTCCAGTTCTAGACATATTTTGCCCGAAGACGTCAAGCGTTTTCCTGCAGCCTAGCGGCAGTTCCGAAGCGGGCACCGACGGACACCGATTTAGACTTCGACAGCTGCTTGCGTCTGTGGATCCTAATATTTCAGAAATAACAGCCAGACTGCACAGAATGTAAGAGGTCGCTTAGAGGAGCAGCGCTCTTGCAAAAAAAAAATTATTTGGCAAGATGAGATTTCACCATGAAAAGTGAACCATTTCAACTCCACTACATCTTTGAAACAGAGCAGTCAGGCATGGAGGTGGCAGAGCCATGGTCTGGGGGTGGCTTTTGTCACAGGACCTGGGGGACGTTTGACCACAAATCGCAGTTTGTAGCAGAGAACTCCACAGGGCAGAGGCAGGGCATGGGTCTGCGAGCCGGATCCGAAGCGCAGCCTGTCGGGATTTCGGGTCAAAACCCAATTCGTCAGGCAAAAAACGGGTCAAGCGAAACAAACAAGCCCACTGCCGCAGAAAGTCACAATCTGAAAAGAAACTGGTGCAAACACAAGACTTAAATACCTTACATAACAAGCAACAGAGAGAGGCTATTGGAGGGGCACAAGAGGGACTCATGAAGGTAAAAATAAAGGTAATGGCGATCAGGTGGGGAAGGCGGGGCAAGGAGCACAGGGGGGCCGACAGAAGCACAAGGCCTTGCAGCTCCCAGAATGGCCAGCAAGGCCAAAAGTCCCGGTCCAGGCCGGAATCCTGACGCAGCCATGCAGCAGGACTGTCGTCCCAGACAAAACAAGCAGATGCCCCTGAGAGCGGCTGGAAAACAATGGGATGATAGAGTTGTCCAGCCAAGATTCTGGCCTGAATTTAGTGAGATGTTGCAGCAAAACACTCATGATGTTCATGAAATCCCGCAAATATCCCCAAGCTCTGAATTCTGCACTGCAGACTGGGCTGATGCGAGAGCGTGGTGAGCAACTGGAGGAAGAGTTTGCTGGTACTCAGCTCACACATCTTTCGCAGCAGGAAATAAATACCGCTGCCACTTTTCCTTCACTCCTTCACTATTTGGTAGTAGATCTGGCAAAAGAATCTGCTGAAATTGAATGTAAAATGCTGTAAAATTGCAGAAAATGGGGAGGAGCCAAATACTTTTCACAGCAGCACAGCTGCAAAGGTTGGGAAAAAGGAAAGAAAACTGTCAAGGGGGCCGATGTTTCGAAGCCTTTTGTGTAACCACAGCTCCCTCTCAGCACAGGGCCTCCGGTGTCATCTGCTGCAGAGGCCTGAGAACGCAGGGGGCCGCAGGACACCAAAGACCTCTCGCAGGAGCCGAGCGGCACACCTGAGGCACGGCAGCCCTCGGCAGGACGGGGATGAGGAAACAGAGGGTTCCCCCCAGAAGCTAACCAGATCTGCAGCTGTGCCTGGACACAGGGACAGAAGTTGCAAAGGACCACAGGCTTTTGCTCCAAGTGACACGCAAGGTACAACACCCGAGGCCACATAACCCCACATAACCAACATAATGTATACAGACAGATACCGTCAGCTTCCCGGTTCCCTTTGTAAAAGGGCCTCTGGCTTCAGGGCGCCTCAGTTAGTCCGCCCTCAGCAGCAGCAGCAGCAGCAGCAGCAGCAGCAGCAGCAGCAGAAGCAGCAGCAGGTCGCCTGGGACTCCAGCGGTTTTGGTGCAGCTGCAAGGAGCGGCTCTTCCCTCAAGCGTCGCTGGCTTTACGACTGAAGGCCACTTAGACGCACCTTTGGGTACAAACATGGCAGCCAGCAAGGGGTGATGTTTAACACATTCTGGAAAAACTGCAGCATCCAATTACTGTGGGCGAGGGTCACGGATACGGTCGAGTTGGCGTTTTGGGCAGGGTTAGGGTTAGGCCTCAGTGCAAAGTGTAAATGCTCTCCAAAGCTCTACTGCGGTGAAAGGGTTTGGGATGCAAGGGAGTGCAGCCCCCAAAACGAACGGGATGCAGATGTGACGGCTTTGCAGACACATGCGTGGCAGAAGAGCGCAGGCTGCTCGGGGCCACATGGAGCAGCCGAGTCGCAGCTGAGACTTGGGCCCGAGGCTGTGCACGATAGCCACTTCTGAATGACATCGTTTCTCAGACCACAAACACGGAATGCAGCCCGGAAGTGAACTTTGTGCCAGGTGCCCACTGTGTCCCCATTGTGCGCCTCCCAGCTGCAAAGTTCTTGCTTCATGGGGTGGGATTAAGGACACTTTTCAGTGCACTTTTACAGGACACAAGTCCTGACTTTCAAATTTTTCTCTTGTAGTTGCTCACCTATTTTCTTTCTACATTCACCTTCATGAACTGCCTTTGATCTCCTGTCCATTTTTGAAGGCCCTGGTGCTCTGCTGTTTGCAGCCACCCTTCTTGCTCAGTACTGCCTGTGCATCTGAAGCTGCACCCTCTGCATTCTTTGCTCACATTGCAAGTCTCACCGTGTTTTACCCTAACCCTAATCGACATTGGTCAGGGGTTGCTATGAAGCGGAACATTGCAAATGCACACTGCAGAACACATATATACAGTATGGCCTTCTGCTTCCTTGTAAAATGAGTTTTCACGTGTCTCCTCAGACCAATCGAGATGCTACTCCTCTAGCAATGAGCAGCCGAAGGACCGTGCCCTGGAAGATGTGCTCGGAGGCTACGGAGCTTGCGGTGGTCCTCATTTATTGACCTCCCCAAAGGCCATTCTCCACCTATACCTCCCCAAGCTGTCAGTAGAGCAGGAAGGACCTCCGGAGGCATGTGTGGAAGGCATAAGGTATTATGGGGATGCAGGTGGGAGCTAAGTGATACAAGGCAAATAGCTGGAATATTCCACCTGCAAACAGGTTCCATGTTCTACAAATCGCCCATGGATCACACTGAAGATTTCCACTGGAGATGTGATGCACCATTTCCTCTGCTCCAGATCTCAAAGAGATCAACGCTGCCATGGCGATAAGCCATAAGGTGGCACCACCATGGATGACCACATGAAGTCAAGCATAAGTCAGAGGTCCTTCAGAAAAGCCATAGTTAAGGATGCTGGATGTACAGACACCTCTGCTGCAGGGGACACGTAATTCGCTGGAAAAGGATTTAAAGCATTGCAGGCAATTAAAGCAAAATATAAAACAAATGGCTTTCAGATAACTAGCAAATGAGGAGCAGATTGAGGAAGCTGTCCGCTCCATCTTCTTTATCATAAATTCATCGGGGAGCTCAAGGCGGCAACATGCGGCCTTTGCTGCCCTTCCGGTCCACAACCAGCCTTGAAGACAACGATCGGGAAAGAGGACTAAAAAAAATTTTCATCCATTGACGTGAGCCCACGATCGCACACCATAGGCTACGTCAGAGAGCTAAGATGTGTTTTCCTCTCACTTCCCAAACCTGTTTTGGTTACATAAGAAATGGCACCACCTGCTCTGTTGTGGAAAACAGCTCAACAGCACTGAACATGAGAAGGTTTCCAAAGCATACTTGTGGCTTTCAAAAATCCATCCAGGAAACACAGCCAGGCCTCAGGAGTCGAGTTACTGAGGCTGGGGGAAGTTTTGATAGTTCACCCTGGAGGATTTTGACTCTTAACTAGAATGTGGAATTATTTCTGAACTTTGCCACTGCTTTAACTTTTAAAAGTAAACAAAGATCTCTGTTGATTTTAAACTTTATTTCTGATGCAAGGACATTTATCCTCATTTGTCTTCTCGTTGTTTGCAGACAGCCAGACGTATTTGCCCCTTCGACATCAGTCACAAGCAGCCTGGAGTTTGTGACACGGAACGTCGCACAACATGGCCGTGCAGGCTATAAAGCTCTACCTCTTGACCGAGGCTGGAAGGGAAGTCACAGTCCCAGGGCTGCAAAATCTGGTGCCGAGAGACAAGTGTCCCTCAACGGAGGCCGCGCCAGGCTTGCACACCAGGATACTCCAGCTCAGCAAGCGAGGGATCGCTTTCACCAAGGAGAAATGCCCACCGAAGCCACCCGACATCATGTGTGGAAAACTGTAAAAACCCTTGAGTGGACCCACCATGGGCCTGAAGAAACAAAGAGCCTCCTTCCTCTGCAGACCACCAAGACCAGGTCCCGTGTCTCTGGCTGCTGTCTGGGGGGCTTCCGCTTTCCACCCTCACATCCATAAGTGGGCCCCATTCGTGATCGCATTACAGGCTGCACAACATGTGGCCTTCTGAGCTGCACCAGCAAAAGCCGGCATTTTTATCAAGCATCTCCCACAAGGTCAGCAGACGTCTAAAAAGCATGCATGGAAGGCAACTGCCATTTACAGGTTCTCTTTAAAAAGGAAACGATTCCAACAGGTATTTGGCAAACAGAGGAAGTGCTCACCTGTCATGCTTCTGTGGCCTCCAGCACGACACCCCCGCACTCCTTTGTTCTTTGTGCCCACATTGCATGTGAGTGCTTTTCCATGAATCCACGACATAGACAGGTGGACACAGTGGGACTGGAAACTTTTCACCGATTTTTCTCCTCTTGCGTTACAGCTGGGTACGGTTGTGCTCACAAAGCACTGCATGCGGTCAAGGAGGGCGCATTTTTATCACCATGGCATTAAAGTGAAGACCTAAATTACATTATATTTACAGCGCTTACCTGACTTTACACAAAGGTACGGCTTTCCCATATGCATTTATAGTCTATTATTTACATTCTAAGCCAATACCTGTGTTTGTGTACACTGTGTGTGTCGTTCACATGCTGTACCATCACTGACAGAGCTAAGCAGCTGACCAACAAATTTATCCTAAAACAACAGCAAAGTGCAATTCCCCAGCTGTGCAACATACCTGCAGCAGCAGCAGCAGCAGTCAAGGGCCCCATGGGGGGTCAGGGTGCCTCCGCTGAGGTTTAGTTCCTTACCATAACTGTAACCCTGGGAAAGAGTGAATTTTTAACACTGCCATCAGCTGTACAGGAGGACATTCAGCATCTGGGGCTGTGAGATCATCAAGAGCTGTGGCCATTTCTGGCATCTGCATGGGCTGTGCTGAGCTCAAGTTCAACTCACACAGTGCGGGAGTGGCTGGCAAAACAGCGTCTCCTGTTGCAAAAGATCTCAAGAATGAAGCTTGACACACAGAGACTGTGGAAAGGTGCTGGTTCACAGCTCTGGAAAAGGCCAGCATTTTTGTTGCCTTCAGGACTGATGGAGGTATAGCAGAGCAACCAAAAGTGGGCATGTGGTATAACCCCAGATTTCATGGCAGCATTGTGGACAACAGGCAGCGAAGGGAATGCCTCGGGACTTCAGTGAGGACTGCGTAGCAAATTAATTGGCATTTATTTAACTGCACTGGTACGGTACAACTTGGTGTAAACAAAGTGCATCAACAGCAGACACAGGATGATGATCAGAGACCGGCTTGTGTGTTGCTGGTTCACGTCCCTCCTATAGGAGTGACACTCAGACAGCAAACACAAAATCGCAGGGGGATGGTATTGGGCTCAGCTATGGAACTGCCAAGAGGTCAAGAGGGAAATGGCTCTCGGGGAGATGGGTTTTGAGGCCCCTGCTGAATGTTGAGATGGACTCAGCAGCTCTGAGGGACAGAGGGCATTCACTCCACCACTCTGAAGCCAAAACTAATAACCTGCTGGCTTTCAACTTTGAATCTTGCATGAACAGGACCACCATTGCTGAACAAAAAGGGAGAGCCTTTAATTAAAAGCACCAGAACCACTGAACTGAGGATGAGAAATGCAAGCGACCAGGCATGTGAAACAGATGGAAAGGACATACGAGGAGATGTTTCCACTGGGTGCTGAGGCTGTCAGGATTCTAATGTGCATCACTGTGACTCCCAGGCAGGTGCTCGGCATCTTCTGTGGGAACAAAGCCCTCAGGTAACACCGAAAACCCAACAGCTCAAACAGTTGGGGAAATGAGCAGGTACTATTTGAGCACAAAGAACTCGCCTGGCCAACAAGCTGGTGCACTGGACAGTGTCAGCAAATCCCAGGTGCTGAACATTTCCTGCAAAGCCTTTTACCCACTGGGGGTTTTGCCCTTTGGTTTACCACCTACTTCATTTCTGCTGCTTTTGTGATAAGTTTTGCCATCGCAGCCGTTTGTGTATGCAGCCATGGCCAGGAGCCCTCCCCTCAAGGTTTCCAGAAGAGGTTTACTGCCCCCTTTTGGAGTTCATGTAGTTCATTCCACTCCTAAAAACTGTAATAAATATGTATACATTTGCAAAATCAAAACATAAATATACACCGTAAACACAGAATGCAGAACATCCTACAGTTGCCTGGTGCAGATGCTGTATATATAGTAGGTACTACTGTAGGTGACAGAAGTTTACAGCAAAACATCTCAGCCTTAATGCCACCTCTGCTGGACCCCAACCTCTGCTTCTGGTGATGTGGCTATTCCAGTAGAACGAAATAAAACAAAATGCATTACGATTAAAGGGTGCGGCTGTTTGTTGCGTCTCTCGTTCCAATTGCTTGAGGATGCGGGAAAGCCACTGTCACACACAGACTCATGGGAAGTGCACTTCCCACTCATTTACCTATTAATGAGGATAACTGATTTGATTAATAAATCACTGACATTACTTCCTGTGGGGAAACAGAATGTGCTGCAAAGTTGCACCTAAAAGCACTGAATGCCTAAATAAGGAAAGTGCTTGCAACAGAATAAGTGTATTTTCATATGCCCACGCAAGAGGGTGGTGGTCATTCCAGTGTCAACCCCACAGCTGACTGTAGGCTGGGTTCAAGCAATGCCTCCACACCAGAGGCCACCAAACTGACACCTTTTATTATAAGGAATGGCAGATTTTCTTTTACAGAGAGTCTGGTTGATTTTTCTGGTACGGTCGCACTTGAATTCAATTTCAGCAAAACATTGTTTTTTAATTTCCATATTTTATCTTTTTTTTTTTTTTTTAACTGGGGTGCTACTAGGCAGTATTGCTTACCTGTACGAGCAGATACTATACACACCGTGTATTTGGGGCTCCACTGCACTCCACCTGCAGAAGCCCAGCTCTGGTCACAGTGCCAGGGTGCCAGACTGCTGGCCAAACAACCGACCGTGGAAGGAGCCATTAGCAGACATCAACAGCACAGTGGAGACAGCTGCTGCTCCTCTCTCACATCACCTGGTTGTAGGCATAGTATAGTACCTGTACAGCATGTTGGTACAGCACAGGCAATACAGATTAAAAATTTCCCTACTGTGCAGCGGCGTCAGTCGGGTACTGAAGCGGCCATGCACACCGCACGAAGGTGCAGCAGCACCGATGTGCCACACTGCAGCCGACCAGAGCTGGAGATTAGGCTGCTGACAGTCTCTGCCTCCTATTATGCTTACCCCCAAACTACTGCCATGGAGAATTCCTACAAAATGTGGAACTCTAGGACAACAAACGGAAAGTACAGAGGAACACATCAGCAGGTATGTGGAAAAGGTGGAGGCCTCGTTGCAGAACCATTAGGCCCATATGGTAAGCAGGCTACAAATGCAGCTATATGAAACATAAGGTCTAATTTTTTTCCGGAATCTTCTACGTACATTTCATATAGCAAATGCCCCAAAAGTTTCACATTTAATTGCACATTAGCAGTTTTGTACAGAAATGCAATGACATTAACACTGTGCTGGGTGTCACAGAGGAGCAGGTGACAGTGTAGTGTAGTGGAATGACATAGAAGTGGTCACACGAGGCCCTTACACGTGGGATCTGAGAACCACTTTCTTCGTTCATTCCCTCAGCAGCAGCCCGCTTGGAAAATGGAGCTACAGAAAGAACACCATTCCTGTGGATAGGACAGGACAAAACACCTGTATGCATCCTCCTGTGTGTACCTGTGTAAAGGGCCCATGAGACTTCTACTGGCGGCCAGGTAAAATGAACCACCACACAAGCAGAAACACACTTGCCTGACATAAGAATCCCAAATCTTTGTGTGGTACTATGAACACTGAAATGTGTTGGAAAGTGGCAGCTGCAGAAATGAAACTCAAAACACGGCCCTTTATCTGGTGTTTATTTTTATGCCAAAGAAACAGCCTCAAGCCTTGACGGCAAATTTGCGGACAGAGTACAGGCGCTCCTTCCTCTGCATTTTCTTGGTCCTCAAGCTCTCTTCATGCTTGTTCAGGCGTCTGCGGAGTGCACGCGTCTTCTTGGGCCTCAGGTCTAGAGGCTTGTACTTTTTGCCCTGGAAAATAACAGTACAACAAAACTGCATCAACAACCTGTGCTTTCAATTTTTAATCAGATGTTGCCACAAAACTTCAGAGTGGCTGCTTGTATTACAGGTCACTATGACACGGATTTGCACTCTGGTGCACCTGTGAATAACACAAAAACTGAAAACACTAAGGCCTCCTACGGTGGAATGTTAGGCTATTTACAGTGATTTATTCATTTATACAACTAGCCCAAGAATTCTCTAAATTGCAGAAATCACAGCACATGCAAGCAGTTGGAGCAGAATGTCAAGTGTCGCGAGACTGTATAGTTATAGCAAGACTACTGGGAAAATGTGCATCAATGCAGGAACTTGCAAGCTATGGACCCGGTGAAAGTAACTGCACACCAGGATAAAGGACAAACTAATTTTATTTCAGAATCAGAGCCATTATGAGTTTTTATCATTACCTTGTAGAACTTCCTTAAGTTCTCTTTCTGGGTCTGATTGATGACCGTCAGAACTCTGGCGATGGACTTGCGGACAACACGACTGAAGAAAAATTACAAACCAGAACCACCATTCAATATTTGCAAACATACGACAAAAATAAGACTAATACAAATACACATTTAGCAGCTATGGCCGTGAAAAAAGGGAAATAAATAAATAGTAACAAATGGAGTAATTCATTGAATTAATAACACAAAACATAAAAAGACAGCAATTTTCACTCTTCACAAAGCTACAGAAAATCTTAAGGTAATAGAAAACATCAAAAACAAACCTACTACCCAAGAGAACAAAGGACAGAGTTTAACAGTGAACCATCTTTCTGAATTCTGTATTTGAAATGAATACAAGAAACTGGTCCTTTTACACTCACTAAAAAACACCCGAGCAACCAAATCCATTACATTCAAAAGTGACCCCAAATGAAAGTGACACTGGTATCACTGATGTAACTCCATTAATGATGGAGAATTCAGCACACTGGAGTTCCCTGTGCTCTCTGCTCTCTTCATGCCATTACTCACATCTTGGACAACTTGGAGGCAGCTCCACCAGTAACCTTGGCAACACGGAGCTGGGACAGTTCTACCTTCAGGTCCTCCAGCTGCTTGAGCAGCTCCTCCTTCTTCTTTCCACGCAGGTCTCGGGCCTTGATCTTCGCCTGTGCCAGAGCATACAAGGGGGTCAGTAGCAGTGGCAAACTGGACCACTGGTGAGTCAGGCAAACATGCATGAGCTAAAGAGATCGAAAACAGTTCATCTGGACTCCAAACGTCACTAAAATTTTGCAAATTTGTGCTACACTCCTGCTCTCTGCTTCTCCCCATGTACCCGTGTTCTTGCGGTCTTTGGTCACTTGGAGATGATTGTTGCACCAAAAATCCTGCACATACGCTCACTTTTTTGGTCCCCATCCAAATGCCTGACACTCAGGCAACTTAACATTACACCGCTTTACCCGAAGACACCTTGGGGTTGCAACAATTTTTATTTACCCAATTTAAGGCAACTTGTTCCATATTTGTATCCACATGAGAATAAACATAAACATTTAAAACAAAAGGGGAAAAAAAAAAAAAAACTTTAAGAGCTCAGCCAGTACCTCATACACAACATAAAGACTAGTCGCCTCTTCTAAATTCAAAGCAAAAGCATCATTAACTTTTAACGCAGCGGTACGGCCTCGGCACCTCAGCCACTTCAGGCGTTTTTAATCGCCATTTGTGCTTCAACCCACATTTTTACAGCGCATCACCTGCATGGACGCGACCGCTGGCCCTGCACAATTCTCAAATTCCACACAAACTTCATGACGTTGTTGCTCGTCAGACCCAATTACTTGGTACAGAATTAAGGCCTTTTTATATTTTACAAAGGTAACAACGCATGGGGCCCGAACAGACACATTTCTCCGACGAGGCCTATCAACGAAATGGCTGGATGTGAAGTGCTCAAACGCTGGTCTGGAAGTACAAATAATAGCGGTTCCAGGCTAACACGTGGTCCAACGCCGAAATGCATGCGGCGCACGGCCATTTCACTAATAAAACACCAATTCTCAACAGGAGCTTCTGCTTCAACCAGTCCAGCGCGGCTTGGGAAGACAAGGCTAAGCTAGCTAGACAGGAAGATGAAGTTCACATCATTACGCTAAAATTCAGAAATTAAATCATTTAATATTTAAGTGGATGTTTAGATATAGTTTTTATTTGACATTTTCTGTAGTTCGTAGTAAACTTCTGGATTTGCAACACAGATGATTGCGTTAGATTGGAGCAGAGCACCGAACACTCACCATTCTGTGAAGTGGCTGACACAGGAAAGGAAATGTTTGGGGTCAACAGGGAATATCTACCGGGTTGCGGAAGAAACCATTTTGTAGAATGGAGGAGGGGGGGGCGAATGTAATTATTGCACTTCAGATCGTTTCCGGGTTACGGAAGAGACCATTTAAACCACTCGAGGGAAGGCTGAACGTTACGGGGTAGTTTTAAACGTTGGGAAGGCTACTTTTAAAATATATATAACTTAAAATATATTATATATATAAAATAAATAACTTTTAATAAATAAATAACTTTTATTTATTTTATAATTCGTATCCTTCTCCTTCGCTACAACCGACTGTTAGGTTTTTTTCTTGCGGTGTGGGCTTTGGAGTTGCAGGTATTGGTACAATTGTCTTCTTCTTTCGGCCGCTCCCGTTAGGGGTCGCCACAGCGGATCAAAAGCTTCCACTTCCTCCTGTCCTCTGCATCTCTCTCCGTCACCCCCACCACTTGCATGTCCTCCTTCACCACATCCATAAATCTCCTCTTAGGCCTTCCTCTCTTCCTCTTGCCTGGCAACTCCATCCTTAGCATCCTTCTCCCGATATATCCAGGATCTCTCCTCTGCACATGTCCAAACCAACGCAATCTCGCCTCTCTGACTTTGTCTCCAAACCGTCTAACCTGAGCTGACCCTCTAATATACTCATTTCTAATCCTGTCCATCCTCGTCACACCCAATGCAAATCTTAACATTTTTAACTCTGCCACCTCCAGCTCTGCCTCCGGTCTTTTGGTCAGTGCCACTGTCTCCAACCCATAAAGCATAGCTGGTCTCACTACCATCTTATAGACCTTCCCTTTCACTCTTGCTGGTACTCTTCTGTCACAAATCACTCCTGACACTCTTCACCCACTCCACCCTGCCTGCACTCTCTTCTTCACCTCTCTTCCACACTCCCCATTACTCTGGACTGTTGATCCTAAGTATTTAAATTCCCCCACCTTCGCCAACTCTATTCCCTGCATCCTCACCATTCCTCTGTCCTCCCTCTCATTTATGCACATGTATTCTGTCTTAGTCCTACTGACCTTCATTCCTCTTCTCTCTACAGCATATCGCCACCTCTCCAGGGTCTCTTCAACCTGCTCCCTACTCTCACTACAGATCACAATGTCAACCGCAAACATCATAGTCCACGATGACTTCCTCATACAATACCACAGCTCCTCTCTAGGTACCCTGTCATATGCTTTCTCTAAGTCCACGAAGACACAATGCAACTCCTTCTTAGTTTCTCGGTACTTCTCCATCAACACCCTCAGAGCAAACAACGCATCTGTAGTACTCCTCGGCATGAAGCCATACTGCTGCTCACTAATGGTCACCTCCCTTCTTAACCTAGCTTCCACTACTCTTTCCCATAACTTCATGCTATGGCTGATCAGTTTTATCCCTCTGTAGTTACTACAGCTCTGCACATCACCTTTATTCTTAAAAATAGGTACCAGTACACTTCTTCTCCACTCCTCAGGCAGAAGTACAGCTCCAGGTTGGTACAATTGTACTGAGTGAAAATCGCTCCTAAGATCACTGTACTGCATCTATAAAGCCAAAGATGAGCTCTGCGTGTTAAAATAAAAACATGCAATGTGCACATTTAACGTACACTCACAGCTGTTAAGTCAAACACACGAGTGATAAAGGAACAACCTGGAGCTCAAGAACAAGACCCAGCCCACCAATGCCAGAAGCCCTGTCCGAGTCGGCCGCTGTTTCCGCCGACTGACGTATTTCCGCATCCGGCGCCGTGTTGTGCCATTTCTCTGCGGCTTGGCGTTTGGCGGCCGCTCGTACGGAGAGCCCGGCTGTGGAGCGGAGTTACGCGAGCAGATCCGTGCTGCGGGTGAGCGAAGGCCCCGGTAGCCTAGTGGCAGTCACGGGACCCTTTACAAGTTCTGTGGAGCCGGCAACTGGTTGCGGAGCGGTGTCCCGTGAGCCCGCTCCGCTGGTTCGGCCGCCGGCACTCCTCGCTCCCGCTCGCTACTCTCTGCTGCCCGGCTGCTATGGCGAAGAACACGCTCTCGTCGCGCTTTCGAAAGGTGGACATCGATGAGTTCGACGAGAACAAGTTCGTGGATGAGCAGGAGGAGGCGGCCGAGCTGCAGGGGCCGGACGGAGCCGAGGTGGAGAGCCTCCTCAGGCAATATCCTTACCGCTCGGATCAGTGGAAAGGCACGGAAAATGGAGATGAGCAAGTAGCGGCGCAGTAGTACGGGCAGACCGTGGCTGCAAAGCGAGCACAAAGGGTGGGCGCTAACAAAAGCCGTATGAATGCCCACATCTTCTCAGTTTAGTTTGGTCAGGCTGACTGAGTGCTCACAGGTCCTGGTTCTGGCAGCTCAGCATAGAAAATACATTTGTGGACGTAGGGATGCGCATGAACGCAAAGCCGCCGCACTGAGCTCACAGCGAGTTTCCCACTTTGCCCAGATGTGCAGCAGCGTCAGGGATTTTGGCGATGCGCTTCGCCCCCTCGGCATTTGTGCTCGTTGTAGTCGATGGTGTGATGTTACAGTCAGTGTTGCAGCGCTTTAATGCCCTCCCATCAGCAGGGTATTTTTTACTGTATCCATCCGCCGGGGCTAGGAGCCTTCTGGCTGTAAGAATCACAAGTGTGAACTTCCTATAATAGACACTGAACCCCCCCCCCCCCCCCCCAGAAAAAAAGTGTCCTTGTTACTTAGTAATTGTGAGCAGAGTCCTACTAAAGCACGAATTTGGAGAGGGAGTCGTTCTTTAGTTGAGGAGGAACAGCCATAGTGAGACATCCCTAGGCTCGGGCTTCAGTCATCCGTTCACCACCGATCAAGATCGCTTGTATGGGCCTTAATGTGCTGCAGTGTACAGGAGACATGATGACCGCTTTCCAAGTTGCACTGAGGAACCCTCCAATCAACACTAAAAATGCTGCCGTGAAGGTAACCAACTGTCCCTTGGAGCTGCTTGCTCATCCCCCCCCCCCCCCCGATTCATGTCTGCAAATTTAGTTTAGTTAAGTTGCTTCCATTAAGTACAGGTATCCCTCACTATCCAAATATTCACTGTAACCAGTTGCAAAACCTCATATTCTAAATCCGCTGTCCGAATGGACTACTAAGCTATGACAGCTCTGCATCCGGAAAATAATTTCAACAGTGAAAATGTTTTAAGCCGCATGGGAGGGAGTGTTCGAAACATGAAAGGATTGCTTTATGAAAGCAGAGCCCTGGGGGAGTGAATGTACTTCTGGAGGCGTATGTGAGCGTTTTGGGTGTTTCTGCGCTGATGCATTTCCAGCCAGGAAAGGTAACAAAGATGCACTGCAGTTGTATCTCAGTTGTTCATCCCATAGGATCACCTCCAGTGCTCATGTCACCATCATCTTCCCCACGTTACGTGAAAAGTTTATCCATTTTGTATCTGCAACATGTTTAATTGTTCATGTTAGAGTATGCACTCCTTGCAGTGTAAAAAGAAAAATGTAATCTTTCAGATGCTGTACAATATTGTTGTGTTCTGCTCACAAACATCCCAGCGAGTTTAAATGCCTTAAAAGTTTTATGTTGCGCAGAAATTCCAGGTGGATGGTCTCCTCGAAGCTGAGTGTTTGGGTGATATGCTGGAACAAATTATTACTTTCCCCTTTAAAATAATGAAATGCAGGCTCCTGCTATCGGACGCATTTTCAGGAACAAATTAAGTTTTGAGTGAGCAGGGGTGCCTGCATTTTTCATTGTCAAAAGCTGAAGCAAATTCATCCATCTGTGGAGCCAGGGCACAAGTTGCCTGTTCTGTACTTGTTTGCAAAGTGGCCAAGAGCCAAAACGTATAAACTTCACACTGTGCAAACATCAGGACCCCCCCCCCCCCCACTCTGTGTTCAGGAGAGAGCCCAGGCCGTTGTGCTGAGGGTGCTGACGTCGTTCAGGAGCAGCGACATTGAGACGGCCGTCCGTTCCCTGGACCGGACTGGCGTGGACTTGTTAATGAAATACATCTACAGGGGTTTTGAGAAGCCCTCCGAGAACAGCAGCGTCATTCTGCTGCAATGGCACGAAAAGGTGAGATCCCCCCCATGCCGAGATGGGAACAGGTACAGGTACGCCTCTCCTCCCAGTCCCAGGTTGCATGTTTTTTCTGGTATTGCTGTGTTGAGCTGTGAAGCCCAAAGATGCTACAGTGAGGAATGCAGGAGCAGAAACCGGATCGTGGCTCTCAGGCTCCGCCGTGTGCTTGTCGTCTCTCTTCTGTGTTTTGGAGGCAGGAACTCCATTTTATTGCTCCAGTTTTCCCCAGGTGCTCTGCTGAAGTGTCTGCTTTTTATAGAGGACAAGAATGGCTGCAACCCCTAAATGCACACTGGCTCCTTGTGTTAGATGCTTCCAGTTCATTTTTAATAGCATTTTCTTTACTTTTGTCTCTTTTGTAGTAGCAAACACAGTCTGTTTGCCTGCTGCGCTCATAGGTGGCAATAGAACGCCCCCAGACAGCATAGTAGCGTGGGAGCACCTTGATTCGGCTGGCGACCATGGTGTTTTCATTGCTGTTCACAGCTGTGTTACAGGTGACTGAACTGTCAAGAAGCCAGGGTCGTGATTCGAGTGGAAGAGGGAAGGGAATAAATGCACTGATGCAGAGAGGACTTTTAGAACCTTGCTTTTGTTTTGAGTGTTTTTACTGGGCTTAAATGTTCTCCACTTCCATGAATCACCGCTGCTCCACGTCTCAGGGATGCGTAAATCCACCCAACATGCGTGTGCTCCTCCTTGCAGGCGTTTGCTGTTGGAGGCTTGGGCTCCATCGTACGAGTTCTGACGGCGCGAAAGACTGTTTGAGAGCCTGACCCCACCCGGCCGTGGAGAACCACTTCGCAACTCTTAGTTTCAGGAAGGACTGCGCACGCAATGGTCCAGCAGGGACACCGACGTCACAGGAAGTGAAGCTTGCAGCGCTGGGTCACCAAGCCTTTCATTACAGCTCATGAAGGGAATTGTTGTATTTATTGTACATTCATATTTTCTCTATCATAAGGTCTTGCACATCCTCACATTAAGTTTTTTTTTTTTTTTTTTTTTTTTTGGGGGGGCTTTCCAGCCTTGATGTGGGTCCAGGTGGTAGAAACATGGATTTCTTACACCGTGTTTGGCTTAGCTGGCACAGCATTGGGTATTAAACTGTAATCCTTTTTGTTTCTGTATAGAAAGACTGAACACTTAATATAAAGTAATGACTTGAACTGAGTGGGGGAGGGGTCACTGTAAAGTGCCTGTTGCAATAAAGCTCATAGATTCTTTTGAAAAATGATTTTTTTTTTTACCTGCTTGTTTGCAGCTGGGATCCATTTTGTGTATGGGCATTGCCATCGGAAGGTAAAGCGCTACTGCCAGTTCTGTACTGCGTAGATACTGTGTCACATCCCCGTCAGGGTCGCTCAGCCTTCTGGTGGTTTTTCATGCTGGAATTGAGGAAAAGTTTATAGCAAAATAAAAGGGCAGAGTTTGTTGTAGGAGAATGCACTTTCTGGCAGGTTTTCCTGCTGCAGTTTCTGCTCTATGGTGAACTGTGACTGCCAAAGGGCACAGTGAAATGGGAATGGCGACACTTGTGGGACAATAGCAACTTTTTAACTTGATATTTTAAACACGTTTGGGGAATTAAATGCTGAATATCCGCTGTCGGTAGCTGTTCAAGTTGCCTTTATTATATTTTTTTCTCATCGAACCCTATTTTTATCCGAATTGCACACGGACGTCGTGTGCCCTGGTGTGTGGAACCTTCAGTGTTCCGTGTTCAACAGTAAGGAAGCCCAATGTTTCAAAAGTGGTGTGGGGGGGGGTTCAGGAAGATGCACCGTAAGTCGGAAGGGGCAAGTGACACCTAATGTGCAGAACCACCCCCTACCCAATATTATTTTTTAAAATTAACCATGATTTGTCCTCCACCTTGCTGCTTCCCACAGTATAAATGCAAAACTGAACTGCAGTTTATCAGAAACATTCAACGATGTTTCACATTCTAACTTTAATCAAACCCAAATGTACATACACCGATAAGCTCCCAAGCAAAATTTAAATTAAAAAAAAAAAAAAAAAAAAATCAAGATTCTCTTTTGAACACAGAAAACCAAAATGAGGAATTAGTGACCTTGGTGGTGGTTCAGTTTTAAACAAAAACAAAAGTGGGGCTCAAACAGGGTCAACAAGGTGACTTTACTTGCTGCAGCTGGGGAACTTCAGCATCGGCCACACCAGAGTGACCCTGAGCACCCGCCACTTCCCATGCGGACAGTCCAAGTTGTTGGTGCCTTTGGTGTCCCGCATGCAGGTCTCCGTTCCAGCAGTCCAGAGGAATCCAACTTCACTCCCTCACCTGGACAGCAGTCCTGCTGAAAAAGCTGCACAAGGGTGGCAAGAGGGCCAGTTTCGCCTTGCCAAAACGTGAATCACAGATTCCATTTTCCAGGATAGCACGCTCATCTCTGACAAACGTGTTCAACAGCCGCTGATTTATTAATCTCCAAGTGCTTATGTACAGTTACTGGTAAATAAATAGTTGCTATGGAATGTATTTTTACACAGACACAAAGGCAGGTTCGGGCACATCTCATCAACCTGGGCCTTGTACTTCATCAGTTAGGGTTTTCTTTACATTTAAAACTCCTTTGTCTCCATTTTCAGAGAATGAGGCCACTTTTCTCAATCTCCAAATTCACCTGCCAACTCCCTGCAAGTGGCAAAAGCACAGTGAGAAGTTCAGTGGCCCTCGGAGAAGTCCGGTCCCGGGGCAACAAACAAACTGAAGAGAAATCCGGACTCCGATCAATCGCAAACACAGCTGCACCATCCGCCTCAGCACAAAGATGGAGTCGCAAACTCTGGTGATGGGGGTCCAGGATGGCAGGTCAGGCTGTGTGATGTGGTGCTACGCCAGGTTTAGCAGCAAGTGGACACCCTGAGCTTGAGCTCCACCAACTGACAACCGGCAGCAAACATTTCAGCTCTGTTCCCCAACCCAAGGGGAGCCAGAGGCCCTTGAACACATGCATGCACACAGACACTCAGGTCAGGGCAACCGTTTGCCAGTTACAATCGCTGTGTACAAGCCTGAACAAACTTCAGGAATAAATGTGATCCTCACTGAAGTGTTGAGGTGCCTTTCAGAGTCCCCGGCGCCATCCTTCATCTTTAAGAAAGGGAAAGTACAAAAGAAGGAGAGCACTGGTATGCAGCCTCCAAAAGGAGACCATTTACTACATCCGTTTGTGGTAGAAAGGGTTTAAAAGCTTACAGCAGTATCCTGATTAAAATGACTCTTCTGTCTTGTTTAAAAAGCAAAGACAAACTCCTGCCACAGTGATGGGGTGACATCCTGGATATGGATGGGGGGGGTGTGATGTGGGAAGACAAGGCTCTTGCCCCCCCCCCTTTCCCAGTTCAACTCCAGTGAGTGGGGGCTCCTGAAATAGATGGTCGAATGATACCCTTTGGAGATGGCTTGGATCCGAACCATGACATCTACAAATGCACAAAAAAAACAAATGAACACCAAGAATTTACTGGGATCATCCTGGTAATTAAAAGTGGGACCTCAGAAGAGAACATAAAACAGGCAGACTTTACCTGTACAGATCATCACAAGCACACTGTCTCCTCATGTGACAAACACGTTTCAACATATAAACATTTTATTTTTGACCAGGCGACCCAGTGTAAATCTGTATCAATGTGAGTTGCCCAAATGCTGACTCACATGAGTTCGTACAGACAGCGCATTGCTTTCAGCCAATTTAAATGTTTTAATTGTATTTCTAAAATATAAAGTTTTAACAGTATCTGTCCATACTGTTTGTGTAGGTGGTGGAAAATATTAAAATGCTAAATGCAGGTCCCTCTCAAACCAAACCTGAAATTCATGTGAATGCCCAGTGTCAATCTGGGGCACTTTCCTTTGCCAGCTGTATTGCTGGACTGACCCACCCAGGCTGCACATTGAGAGCTCAGAGTTTAACTACAGAAATGTGAGCAGGAGCAGACCTTATATTCCAGCGTCTCCTTCAGCATGTCCTCCTCCTCACGCGTGAAGTTTAGCAGCACGGAAACGGCCTTTATCAGTTGGTACGCCTGCAAAGAGTTGCGAATCACATCCTGGTCACATCACAGTTGAGGATGCTGAAGACTAACTCACGCACATGCACACGCACACAGGGGTCCATGATGTGCGTTTAGATCATTAACTCGTATTTCATGAGCACTGACAGGGAAGATGAGGGTTTACCTCAGCCTCCCTGGATGACATGAACTTGAGGACCACGTGCTTGAGGTACTCGAAGTTGATTTCTCGTGAGTCATTGAGGTCTGCATTGTTGGTCACTGTAGTGGTAGAGGTGGTGGTGCCACTGCTGGTAGTAGATGGACCAGAGGTGGAAGCAGGGGTCTCAGGGCATGGTTTCTCCAACTTCTCTGGCTTGTCCACCTTGGCTTCCTGCCGCTTTTCCTTGGCTTCTGGCTCTGTCTCTGGCTTCAGCTTCTGCACCACAGATGGAGGCACAGAATACCGAGCTGTTAAGATACAGGACCACAAAACCACGCACGCACGCACATACTACACTGCTGCTAGAAGGATGAGATAAATTTTCTGCTTATACCTGGAGATGAAATTTAATGACCTTTCTTTATTGTCAAAGGTGGAAATGACATCCCTTTAATTTCCAGCTACGATTCACTTATAAAACAAAACTGATTGAACCCTGTTTACTGATTATATATAAACGTGTTCATTTAGCTGTAAAAAGTTAAATACAACATTAAGCAAATTACGATTCAGCCCTGTACAAAGATGGGTCATTTTAGTGTATAAATTCAGAGTAGGTACACTATCTTGATCAGGGTAGGAGGTGGGATTCAACCTGGATTCTTTTGAATCCAAAGGAGGAAACTCTAACCACTACACCAAAAAGAGATTACACTTAGCAGGAATAACACTATTGCATATGCAGTGATAATAGTCAGACTGGAGCAAGATGAGTTGCAAGGAACAGCTTTCTCTCGAGCAGGAAGGAAGTTTTTATGCAGGGTGTTGGGCATGCAGCTGCTGTGGTTTATTACATTGTACATTAATACTGGCGGAAACACTCAGTTTGCCCTAAAACACCAGTAACTCTGTTTGATGGGAGTTCAAGAATACAAGTTGGCTCAAACTACACAGCAGGATGGTGTGACCCACCAGCTCCTTCTGCAGGGTCCTCTTCAGTTCTGCCAGCCTCTGCTGGAGCTGCTTGATTGTCTACAGGAGAAAGAGTGCAGGGTGGGAGAGATCATCTGCATGTCAGTGCACAAACAAAACCACCAGTGAAAAAGACAAAAAGCAACAGTAAGTTGTAACAAATGGATTCCATTCCAGACTGGCAGCAGAGAGATACTGTCCTCCTGAAAGCACACTGATCCTCCTCTAGCACACACCTTGTTTTTCTCAACGAGCTGCTGTTCCAACTCCTTATTGGTCCTCTGCACATGGGCCAAGTCATCTGCTATCACCACACCGTTCTGCTCCATCTCAGCCCCTGCTGTGGGCTGCAGCTGCTCTGTTAGGGCCTCCACCTCAAGTTCCAGGCCTGAAACCTACACAAGAGGACACACCAGTTTGGCCATTAAAAAAAATCTGCTTTGTGCGCTTGTGCTTTAACATTACTGGCAGCCGCATAGAGGGCCCCGGGCTAGGAGTTACTCTCATGGCATTTCAACATGTTTGCTATGTGTGGTTCTGACCCGAGACTGCCATGTGTCCACCTGCTGGTTCTTGGTCTGGACCTCGTGCCTCAGGGCTGCAAGCTGGGCCTCCATCTCTGCCTCCCGCTGCTCTACCTCCCTGCTCTGGAGGTCCACCTCTGCCTGCAGCTGTGTTAGGTTGGCCTTGGTGGCCTGCAGCTCTGCGACACATGGGGGAAACAGCAGCTCTTACACCCACATTCTCCAACCAATGACCACCACATCATCCAGAAGCGCAGCAGCTTTTTTATTCGTCTTCATACCAATGCTCATCAACCGAGCTGTCATCACCATCAGCTGGAAACACTGCAGCTCCTCACTTTGGCACTCACATTTCAATAATCGGCATTTCTTTACAGACAAGCTCAGTGTATACAGCAAACAGGCAAGGCCAGGCCAACCCGTGAAGAGGAGCAAAGGTGAAAACCTTCATTGGTGTTATTCCAATGAATAACAGTAAACCTCCGTGAAGCCTCTTTAGCAGAGAAGACCTGTAGCCTGCGTCACCCCACCCACACCACACATGCAGCCACAAGGCTCTGGTACAATAAACTACTGTGTGGTCAGGTTGGTGGTGCCATCAGCCCCTGTCATCTTACCCTTTCTCAGGACCTGCAGCTGCTCTTCTCTGAGACCCAGCTGCTTGGTGAGCTCAGCCAGCTCATCCTGTCGGAGTCTGAGTGTTGCAGCCATGCCCCCAACCTGCCACAGGCCAGGCAGGAAATCTCTTTAGTTACAAACAACTAGATGACATTTTAATCCAAAGTGACTTTCAGAACCAGAAGAATAGCATTTATTATTATTATTATTATTATTATTATATGTTTATTTCACACTTTTCTTCAGGACTTAGTGTTAGGTCTGTACACTAAGCTCCTTACAGTTATTTGCCCCTTTATGTAGCAGAGTCATTTTTACTGTATCAGTTCTGGATAAGTACCTGGGTCAAGGGAACACCACATGCTCTGCCCTCTTTATACACTGATTTTACACTCCATATGCAGTTTCAGGACTTGGTTTGGGTTTCGTACCCTGCTCAGTTACACAAGGGCGTCAAGAACCTACTGACTTGGCAGAACAGCAGCCCCTGTTTCCTATTAACCTTCAAGCAGGTAAAATGCAGGATTTGTCAGGGTACCATGTAGTTTGAATCATCAGTTTGTGCTCAGACTCAGGTAAGCCAGTCGATGCTGGTTACCCACCTGCTCCTGCAGTTCCTCCTTCTGCCTCCTGCTCTCCTCCAGTGCCTTGGCAATCTCCACGCTCACTGTATGTCTGCTGTCCAGCTCTGCCTGAGATGCACAGATAAAACACACTTAACTGAGTGCTGTGCGATAGAAAGCTGGAGACCCAATACAAATTTACACAAACAACAGAATATGCACAATCCAAAGAGGGAGATTGTGTGTGTATGTGCATGCTCGCACACACTGACTCACTCTGG
Organism: Heterotis niloticus; assembly: GCA_018136845.1. Taxonomy (NCBI): domain Eukaryota; kingdom Metazoa; phylum Chordata; class Actinopteri; order Osteoglossiformes; family Osteoglossidae; genus Heterotis; species Heterotis niloticus. Next base: position 30,466,296 of record CM030899.1, read on the forward strand.
CCTGCTCCAGCTCCTCAGTGGTTCTCTTCAGTGTGCTGTCCGCCTCACTCACGACCTTCAGCAGATTCTCCTTCTCCTGCTCCAACTCACTCTGGGGTGAATGCGTGGCATTCAGTATGGAGACAGGAGGTTAACGAAAGGCAGCCAACAAAAGAGAAAGTGACAGAGAGAGAAGAAGACAGAATGAGATGCTGACCCTGTGAATTTTGAACAGCTGCACTTCAGTGTGTCCAAGTATTGTCGTACTGTGTGGCTCTAAAAACGAGTCTCTTACACCATGAATGAATGAACTACAGTGTAAAACAGCCACATTATCGATAAAAGTTCAAATTTGTGTGTATATACACTGGCTTCTTAACTTGGACATAGTACGTCTCTACGCAACATTCTTAATTCATAACTAAAAAAAAAAACTCATAAAGAAAAGGTTCATGCTGATGTGCCTACATTTATTTACTGGTTTGGTTAGGTAAAGGTCTGAGATGTAACTAACTGTATAATAAATAAAGACTTTAATATTTACATTAACTTCAATTTAAATAAAAATTGTCTTTTCCATAAACTCACATTCAGTGCTTGTCATTGCCCATAAATATGTACAATGGTCATTACTTTGTTAGTCAAAAATATGTTACTTAACCATCTATAATGTGAGGAGACATACATTTACATATATGTACTCCTTTTGTATACATGTACATGCAAACATTTACATATGTTGACTAATTTAAATTCATTATAAATAATTAAAAATCACAGTATAACAATTCTGCTTGCCCACAGGTTGTAAATGGTACCGAGAGCAGGCTTTCAACTCTTTTGTGGAAAAAGCACTGCGTTCCCATGGAGACACTCACAATCCTATGCTGAGAGGACGTTCGATCAATATCCCGCGCTGTTTCCAGGGTTGTAACCTGGGCTTCCAGCCGAGCCACCTTCTCCTGGCCCTGCTGCTGTAGGCGCTCGCTGGTCATGTTCCACTCTGCTTGCTGTTGAGGTGGGTGAGGAAACATGGGTTCAACTAACCTACTTTGCACATCATTCCCCCAGATTGTGGAAAAAACAAACCCAGGAGAGTGATTTAGCTGTCAATCAAGCAATTAACAGGTATTCTGGGACATCTGTGGCTGTACATAGAGCAATACTATGGTATACTTATGACCCCAACTGTGGTCTCACCAGCTGCTGAATAAGTGCTTCTCTGTCAGCCACCTGCTGCTCGCTGCTGTTCAGCTTCACAACACTCTCCTGCACTTGCTGCTTCAAAGCAGTGATCTGTTAGGGGAACAAAAGTGAGGGTCCAAGAGTGCAGAATTTACTATTTATGAGAACAATTACTTCAGACACAACAGTAACTCAGTACGACATGTGGAAGCTCTTACATTCAGACCCACAGGGTGTGTGAGAGTGTCGCACTCACCTGTGCCTCACTCTTTTCTCTGAGGATCTGCAGGCTCTCATCTTTGCTTCTCAGCAGCATCTGTAGCTCTGTCACAGTCCCATTTAGTTTGGATATCTGGAAGTGGAAGAGGCAGCACACAACTTGCGAGTCTTGCATGCCTGAGATCATCCAGAAAGCTCATGAAGATCACCCACTATTCACCTGTGCCTTCAGGGAGCTGACCGCTTCTGCGTGGCTGGTCCGTGCCTCCAGTAGCTCCACACGTGTCTCCTCAACCTTCTGCTCCAGGGCAGACTTCTGCACACAGGGTATAATACAAAGCAGTGTCAGGGCTGCTTCAGGATCAAGCCAATCTGTCTGCTGTCTTAGCCCTTGGTCCGCCATTCTGTAACCTTCACCTCTTTCAACAGCTCCCCGAGGTGCTCGTCCTCAGTCAGGTTGCCCTGAAGACGTCTCTCAAGGGAAGAGACCTTCTCCTGGAGATCCAGCATAAGCCGGTCCTTCTCCTCCTCAGCCACGGCCACCTGGACAAGATGGGGGTTGATCAAGTAATCTGTTGCATCAGAAATACTGTAGATGTTAGTGTCACTGCTGCAACATGCTTTATCTTGACCTGTGCCAGAAGGAGCTGCATGGTGTATTTATCAGCGATAGTTGCTGATTTGCTAGTCTTTACTGATCTTGTATTCACACAACAACAGTATTCTCGAAACCGGGAACTAGAACTCCCTGGGATCCTTGGGAAATGGAGTCTTTCCTTGACGTGAGTTCGATTCTGAACGTGTCTGGCATGGCCGAAACGGTCATGATTTTCTGTGTGTCCTGTCGCATGTTTTGTCAAATTAAACCTGTTGAATAAGTGGATAGGCTCAATTGCACAAAATGTATTGCAAGCGATAACCTTCTTGCTAGAATTACCAAACTAGAAACGCGCGTACATAACTTCATTTCCATCAGGGAAATGGAGACTTGGCTGAACTCTGTTTGCCCAGATGCTTCAATGGTGTCTAACTCGGCGTCAGAAGCAACAGGACCTAGTACAGGCAGCAGTAAGCCAGTTACCTCGGACCAGTCACAGGGCAAGTGGGTCACCACAAGGAAGTGGACCCGGAAAACCAAGCATGTCATACCAGACTCGCCGGTACCAACGCGGAATAGATTCTTGGCTCTTAGCAGTTTGTCTGCTGAGCATGGCATGCGCAGTGAGACTGCTATAAGAAAGTCCAAGGCTACCGCAAAGAACAAGGTCACTGCTGTGACTCACGCGCAATAAAAGAAGCATAAATAGTATCAAAAATAATGACTTGCTTGTTTTATGCAACGCAGCAAATATGAACATACGTTCATCACAACATGAAAGTTAAAGTTAATTCTTTCCTACGTGCCTATGTCTCTTATATCGAGGCCCGGGGCAATTGCCTGCCAGATAAGGGGGTGAATACCTTATTGCTGCATGAGGGCACCAATGATATTTGCTACCAACAGTCAGAGGTGTTGAAACAGAACTTCCTTTTAACATTATTGATTAGCGATATGAAGTACCAGCATATAGTAGTTTCTGGACCAATCCCAAAACTTCACATGGGAGACATGGTCTAGAGCAGGCTATTGTGCTTTAATAGGTGGTTGGAGACATGGTGTCGATCAAAAAACATCTCATTTTTAAACAACTGGGATTATTTCTGGGAACAACCCGGTTTTTATAATCAGAACAGTGTATAGCCAAACCGGAGGAAGTCCTTTATCCTCAACCGTAACATGGCCAACAAGCTACAGCAGTGACTCAGCCAAGGGTCCTCGCTGAAACATCCTATTAGTAACAGTCAGTCACGGCATGGTGGTGCCTCTCCTGCAGTAGGTCCACCCAGGAACAATAATAATATCACAGACAATAAAGATGATTTCATTAAGCGTATACAAACGAATACGAGACCTTGACAATTAAATAGGTTTAGTGCCAGGACCAGTAATATGGGTAATTCCACTTGTATTAAACCAACTAAATTTAATCAGCCATCATTGCAGAATAGTTTGAAATGCGTCTTACTAAATATCCGATCGAGAAAAACAAAAAAAAAAAATCTATATATTCATATATAGATTTTCACACAAGTCCTATAGATATGGAGAACCCAGCTAAAAACAAATGAAACAAAAATATCATACTTGGTCATTTATTCATTGAGGAAATAATCCAATGTCACAAATCTGAGTGGCAATAATATGTGAACCTTTGCATTTAGTATTCGGTGTGATCCCCTTTTGCAGCAATAACTGCAACTAAACATTTCCGGTAGGCCTTGATCAGTCCTGCACATCAGCTGGGAGGAATTTTAGCCCTTTCCTCCATACAGAATTGCCTCAACTCAGGGATGTTGCTGGATTTTCTCAAATAAACTGCATGCTTCAGGTCCTTCCACAACATTTCTATTGGGTTAAGGTCAGGACGTTCACTTAGCCATTCCAAAACCTTTATTTTATTCTTCTTCAACCACTCTTTGGTAGAAATTGTGTGCTTGGGGTCGTTGTCTTGCTGCATGACCCAGTTTCTTTTGAGATGTAGTCCACGGACAGATGTCCTGACATTTTCCTTTAGAATTCAATGGTATATTTCAGAATTCATTTTCCCGTCCACAATGACAAGCTGTCCTGGACCAGACGCAGCAAAGCAGGCCGAAAGCACGATACTACCGCCACCATATTTCACAGGTGGCATGAGGTTCTTATGCTGGATATTATAATTATATAACATCAGGACCTCAATACTACCGTTGATTCTGGTCCTAAATAGTGCAGGGGAATCAGCTGATAACAATGTATATTCTCCAGAGAGGTTGAGTGATTTTAACCCTATTATGGTAGAGGACCTGACTGCATTTGTTGGTAAGATGAAGTCCACTGCATGTCCTTTGGATCCAATACCAACAAAGTTATTTAAGATTGCGCTACAGGTCCTGGTCAAACCAGTGGTTACTATAATCAATACTTCTCTGCTAACTGGTACTGTCCCTGACATATTTAAAATCGCTGTGATTAGACCTCTATTTAAAAAAAAACAGGATCTTGATCAAACTGACCCAAATAACTTTAGACCAATCTCTAATCTACCATTTTTCTCCAAAGTCCTGGAGAAGAAGGTATCCTCCCAATTACAGAATCACATCAATTATAATAACATATTTGAAAAATTCCAGTCTTGAGTTTTGCCCTGGCCACAGTACAGAGACAGCTTTAACCTGAGTCGTGAACGACATCCTTGTCTCACTCAACTCTGGCCATATCTCAGTTCTAACGCTGTTAGATCTGAGTGCTCCATTTGACAGTCGACCATACTGTTCTACTCAGCAGACCGGAAATACTGGTGGGGTTGTCAGGAACTGCCCTCAGGTGGTTCCAGTCATGCCTTAGCGAACGCAGACGATATGTGTCACAATCAGATAACTGCCCTGTGTCAGCCACATTAATAGCACAATATGGTGTACCCCAGGGTTATGTAATAGGTCTGTTACTTTTCTCCATCTATACGCTACCGCTGGGTAACATTATTCGGAAGCATAGGGTGAGTTTTCACTCATATGCTGATGGTACCCAGTTGTATGTCTCTTTTAAGCCTGGTGATTATAAATGCCTTGTCTCACTAATCAATTGCTTCACAGATATAAAGGCATGGATGAGTAACAACTTCTTATCCCTAAATGCCAACAAAACCAAGGTCCTTCTGATAGGTGCTAGCAATACAGACTGCAGTGAAATCGTATCACTCCTTCAAACCCATGGCCTGAATTTTACTATCAAGACTGTGTGAGAGATTTGGGAGTGCTTCTGGACACAAACATGTCATTTGCGTCTCAGACAACAGTTTTAACAAGGTCATGTTGGTTACAATTAAGAAACACAGCTAAACTAAGGCGCTTCTTGGACAGAAAAGACACCGAGAAACTGGTTCATGCCTTTATCTCGAGCAGGATTGACTGCTGCAACTCCCTGCTGTCTGGCTGTCCAACCCAGACTATTTCCAGGCTGCAGTTATTACTGAATGCTGTGGAAAGGATAGTCAAGAAAACCAGGAAATACCGCCACAATACACCGGTGCTTCAATCTCTGCACCGGCTACCAGTCAAATATAGAATTGATTATAAAATTCTATTACTGACATACAAGGCAGCGAGGGGTGCTGGACCAGTCTACCTCAGTGAAATAATTGAGGACTATATTTTGGGTTGAAGCCTTTGATTGTTGGAAGCAGCTTACCTTGAGATCCTAAGGATCAACAAGGTAATAGTAGGCGGATGTGCATTTTGTTAGAGCCCCAAAACTCTGGAATAGCCTGCCAGACGTGACACGTACTACCACTTCCCTACCTCTTTTTAAATCTAGATTAAAAACTCACTTTTTTGAATTGGCATATCATATATATTTATTGATGCCTATATTCATACCTTTTGAGTTGTGTACGTTGCCTAATGCCCCTTCTGTTCTCTGAGCCGATTGTGTTGTAGAGCGCCTCAGCGTGGCTGCTACTTCGGAAAATTGGCCTGGATTGAAAGACCGGGGTTGACATGAAACAGGAACGGACAAGTACGCAGGAGACAGGCAGAAAGTTTTAACGACCGGACCTCATAGAATTACTAAGATGCACGATAGACCAGACGCTGTGGACGCGGGTGGCTTGCCTGGACTGTGAACTGGAACTTAACATACATGTTTATGTAACAAAGACAAAACTACAATTTCTGACTATTAGCATTGCTCAGAATGCCCAGGAGGGGTGGAATTCCACTGGCACATGGACCCTCAGAGGCTTATTTTTCTCGTATTCCCTAGTGGAAAGGAGTTTTTTGTTTTCCTTTCCTGTGTGACCAGTTGGCTAACTGTGCAAAAACACCTGTTGAACTGCATGTGAATCGAAACCTTTACATGTCTGTGTCACGGCAGTGAGAAGAGCGCTATATAAAAATAAAATTGAATTGATCGAGGTCCTTTAGTCTGAATTGACACGGTAATAATTGCCCAGTTGCATAAATGGGTGAATCGCTGTGTCACTTTGGAGAAAAGGGTTAGCTAATGTATAAATGACCAAAAGATCAAAAGAATTTATTGTCACTTACATGGTTACCAAGTATACCATGTAGTGAAATGTGCCCTGATTCGGGATACTGTGTGTAAACAAACAAATAAAAAAGCCTGCCCATTCTTTCAAACGTGGGATTTGCTGCTCTTCTTTCACAGTTTTCTTCAAAATGTTAAATCGATGATGATCCTGATATACTCACGGAGCAGTACTTTTTGAACTTTAGATACCAACCATTAGTTTATTTTGTAAGGACCAGACAGCTTAAAACATTTCTACAAACAGTAAAAACCCAACGAAACTGACTGTTGGAGGCCACGGGGAAAGAGGACCATTTCCTCCAACTCACCTTTTGTTTGTGCTGCTCATACTGCAGCTTCAGGGCTTCGTGTTCGGCCTGCAGTGAGTGGAGAGATTGTTCCAGATTGGCTGCACCACTCTCCGACTGAAGGACAGACAACAGAGCGTGTACAAATGTGCAAAAGGAAAGACACACACCCACTTAGTCCAAAGTCAGCAAAATGCATGCATTAGCAGCAGCATCACTACTACAATACTGATTTACACCAGGGAATGACTGTTAGTACCAGTTCCCCACTAAAATATCAAGGATTTACTAACCTTCTCAAGGTCTTTAGAAACCTGCTGGACAACAATCTGGAACTCCCTGCTGTTGGCTTCCAGCTCAGAGATCTTCTTGTCTGCTTCCATTTTCACCCCTTGGAGCACCACTCTGCATGAGTAATATTCATTGACACGGTTGGAATGACACAGTCCTGATACCAAAAACACACTCAGTGTCATTCCAGACAGTTAGATAGCCATTTCCAATTAGGCCTTTCAAGCCCAGTTCCTCAGGCTTCACAAGGTCTTACAGCCAACATCCTGGAACTTTATTGCTTATCATAATAGAAATAAATGAGTACCAAGACATATGACACTGCAGTGCCCCATTGAACAATTCCTTGGTGAGAAGAACCTCTGAACCTCACCTCTCTGCCTGAAACTCCTCCTGGAGCCTGAGGCTTTCCTGCCTCTCTTCCTCCATCAGGTGTAGCTTGTCCTGGACTTCAGCCAGCCTATTCTGGGCTGTTTGAAGCTCTCTGGTCTGATGCTGAAGTTCCTTTTCCTGCTGGCCCAGTAGCTCCTCCTTCCTTAGCAGCTGGCCAGAAAAAACATGGGTCAGAAGTCCCAGTGGCCTGATTTCATGAAATCACCATAATTGTAAGGTTTTAAATCACAATAAGTAGCTGATGTGTCATGTATCAAAGTCACTTTATAAAATTCTTATATAACAATGTTTTTTTTTTCCTTTTTCTCCCACATCCAGTTCATTCATCCATTACAAATCTGTTTCACCATTCGCTTCTTTTAATTCTATATTAACTCCATTAATTTGGACTGACACCAAAATGCTGTGGTTTTGAGTACAGCACTTTCTCCACAACAGACATTCCTTACTCTTATTTTATTACCATTTAGTCTATTAGCTGATACCTTTGCTCATAGGGAATGTGACATCCTACAGCTGCACATTCATACAGCTAATGCTACCAGAATTTTGTACATTTTTAAAACTAAGGATTCAGTTGAAGTACAAGAAATTCTATTTGATCACCTGTGTGCTAAAATCTTCCTTTATTCACCTGTGACATTAAATTCACCAGCTTCCCCATTTTGACAAGTACAGGACAACCAGAGTAGAACATTATGGTCCTGGAGGCAGATCTGGAGACAGAAGCAACAATTCATACCATGTGCTTCACTTTGGCCAACTCCTGCTGCTGGAAGCCCTCCAGCTCATCCAGGTCATCCCTCTTCTGGAATAGACTGAGGCTCTGTTCCATCATCTCATTCAGCCGTGACGAAAGCACTGCCTTCTCCTGTGGTAAGGTAGAAGGGTTAGTGAACTGACCTGTGGTTTTCATTTATTTATATACAGGAACAATGAATAACCTGCAGTCAGGATTTACCTTCTCCAGCAAAGCCATCTTTTCCATCCATTCCTACAAAATACAGGTACAAAATACAAGAATTTAGACCAAATGAGATGGATTTAAAAATGTGACGTTTAAAGCAATTTTACTAATTTCTTCATTTATTTTGTCAATTGTAAACATGTGGCCACTGAAATGAAATTGCATTTGTCACCTCCCACATGTAGAAAAAGAACAAACTTGGCTGGGCAGAAATAGCTGTCACCTGATCCTTCTTCTCAAGAGCCAGTGCCATGCCCTCGGCCATCTTGGCTCTACTGGCCTGGTACATCTCATTCTGGTCCTGCAGTTTCTTCATGGAGGCTGGAAAGGGAAATACACAGTAACAGGATCCACTGTTGTCCACAGCGCTGCAACCTGTCATTACACTTCAGTGCAAAAGTCTGTACAAATACAGGAGCAAAACAAAACTGGTTGCAGCCAGATCAGGCAAAGGATCACCTGAGTTAATTTTAAGGGAAGGACAGTTTTAACAGACAGAATTCATTTGTTATACACTGGATCCTCAACTTACAAATACAAATCAAAGATCATAATTCATACCGTTTGCAACTCCAAAGTCACCTGTACCAGTAACTCACAATTATTAAAACCCAAATAATATAAATGTTGTTTATTTGATAGTTGTGAGATGCAAAATCTCATTCTCAATTATAGCAGCTATAACAAAAATTATAAGACTCGAGTATTAACTTTCAGCTATGTCACAAATGAGACTACTTTAAAATTAAGGGGGGGGATGTCTCCACAAACTGCTACTTATTACCTGTTGACTGATTCTCCTCATGAACATATGCAACATTTGTCATCTTGTTGTGGATCGACAACACGCTAGATAAGTTGTAAACACTGTGAAGGGGTGTTAAGGTGGTCCCACACTCCTATTCTTTTTGAGCACAATTTAAAGCTATCCATCAGCTTTAATGATAATCACAGGTTGTATTCATTCCTCTAGAAACAGGAATTTTAGAAAATAAAATTCAAAGAAAGAAAAAAATGAGTCAAATTTTTCCATTTAACTCAACCATTCGTAACACAAGGAGTTGGTGTATCTTGTTATTTCTGCAAGGGAAACAAAGCCTGAATTATGGAGGGGGAGAGAAACTCCCATTAGTTGGGCGCAGTGTTGTGAGGATGACAACGTCCTGGTGAACCGACTAGCGCCCTGCACACCTGCAGCAGGATGCTTTCAAGCACGCCACCGATACATCATAGATGGGGAAACTTGGCTGGAGGTTGAAGGACCAGCAAAGTTATCCTTTTTTCAGACATGCAGAATCTGCCATTAACAACTTTTTTGTAACTATGTGTTTCAGAAAAATAAGTTATGTTCCCTTCTTCATTTCTTAAAAAAATTTAACACAGGGATACAACTTAAATAATATGCATTTTTTATTGTAATTAATCTTTGTCTGTCTATTTTCTCCAAGGTACCGTTACAATGACTAACAATTTTACAGCAATTTACACATTTATACATCTGGGTATTTTTACTGTATCACTTCAGAGTATGAGCATTGTCTAAGGGGACTACAGCAGAATAAGGATTCAAACCAAGAACCTTCAAATTGTGAGGAGAAAGTGCTAACCATTACACTGCCTGCTAACTAAATAATTCATATTTGCAGTTAAAGGTTATTTCTGATCTGGTGCCAGTGTGGTGCCAGTTCAAAAATTGGCAAAAAAAAAAAAAAAAATTAACTGCGTTTGGGTGAGAGATACACAAGTTCCTTCAAACGAATGACTGCCGGGAACAGATTATGCAAACCTAGAAGACCAGATTTCTTTTCACTGAAGTGGAAAGAAAAACTTTATGCCCACCTGTGGAGGGGAAGGGCACTTGAAAAACCTAAAACCAAACAGTGTTACAAAACAAGTGAGCATGTGAGATCAGCACACATAACAAAACTGGTTGTTCTGCCATGTGCATTCACCTTTCTAAAGCAAATCTCAAGTTTGTGTGTGTGACCCAAAGGCCATATTTTATCAACAATGAAAGCACAATGGCAGCCATGCAGCAGCCGAGGAGAGCACTGCAATACACAAGAGCGAGAAAGGGAAAAAAGATGCAAGGAAGAGTAAGGGGTACGTACAATCCTGATGCTTTTCTAATGCAATTTCGAGCTTCTCTTTGGTCTTCTGCACAAGTCGAAGCTGCTCAGCGTAGTCTTGGAGTAGGGGTATGGTTTGGGGCCAGGAGGAGGAGGGATCACAAGCATAAACATAAAGGATAGAGGACAATGAGGGGACAGGGGCCAAAGTAAAAACAGGGGACAACAAAAAGGATAAACATGAGTGAGTACAAAATAAAATGGAGGAGAAAGAAAATGATTTTCTTAAATGAGAAAACCATCCCAACTAAGAGGTTGCATGAAGGTAAGCCTTCCCTTAACCTCTGCTCGGGGGGGGTCACACAAAATGGGTGGTCTGAGGACAGAGGGCCACACAAGACAGGGATGTAGAGCACAAGGGGTATCTCTTCTACTACTAAGTACTACATCCCTTCAGCTGTACAGCTGTAGCCAGCAGCATGGACTCTTCCACATCCACAACAATCCTGCACCTTCCAGTTTACTCCATCTGTACGCATTAAACTAAAATTAAAAATGAGTAGGGTTCTGGCCAGCTGGGCTTCCAAAGACCCGCACACCTGGAGGCAAGGCTGTAGATATCCTAAGATGAGGGGCAACTTACCAGAGAGTTTGGCCTCCAATTTACGTATCTGATCATTTCTCCTGAGTAGTTGGGAGGAGAGGTCATCCCTGGAGCTGCTACCATCTGAGGCCTGCAAGCAAGCAACAGGCACATGTGTATGTGCATACAGACACACAGACACACACACACACACACACACACACACATACAGAGAGGTCACTCTAGCAAATATGACTCCAGACAACCAAGTAGAGATAATCTAGGTTTTACAAGATGGATAGGCACTGATATAGGGAAACAAAAATGAAATTCCCAAATCTTTACAATACAACTTATTCAAAGATATCCTTGATGGTGTCAGTTTGTTCATAAACAACATTTAATGGCATACACTGTTACAGAAAGTAAACTGACTAAATACACCTGACAATCTTTGCTTTGTCTCATATAAACAATATCACATTCAGATAGGACACTTAGCTTAATCTGATACGTGTGTTTAGTACCTATCAAAAAAACGGCAGCTTAGTATAAAATGCCTGCTGTAAAACATTTTAAAAAAAACTGTATAAAGCAGTCAAAGTGTGAATGACAAGAGGCTTTAACATGTCAGAAACCTAAAGCATCAAAGGTATGCAATGATTAAGGACAGCGGGAACAACACAAAGGGATTGGGTTTCCTCAGCAACACACACTATAATGTTTGCCAGCAGCACATAGTCATTTGCAAAAATTGAAAACCAAACTGTGTGTCAGGCTGAAAATATACTTCTGGAAAACATCTATTTTCTTGGGCTGGGGGAAGGACCAAAAAAAAAAAAAAAAAATCATAAATTGAAAGACTGCTGAATGATACAGGCTGAAGTCTGGGAAGTTAAAAAAAAAAACTAATAGCACCAAAATAACCATGGTCTTCATAAGCCCTTCAACTCCTTTTCTCCTCAGAATGTCAGACTCACAGCTGCTTCTTGTTATTGGACAGGAATTTACAACAAGCTACCATTAACTCCTGACCCTCACCACTTCTACTCTAAGAAGAAAGGACACTTACAAAGTCGTCTCCTGAGTCCGCACCGACAGAGGTGATGGATTCCTTGCTGTTGGAGCGGGGCATCCGGCCAGCAGGCCGAGGACCTGTGGCTGCCTCTTCTGCAATCTTCTTCTTCAGCTTGGCGAACATGGTGGAGGCCACCGTCCTCTTCAGTATGGTGACACTAGAACTGGCCTTTGGATCCAAGTCAATGTGCTATCTTCATGAAGAGATAGGGCAGGATCTCATGACCTTTCCACTACCGCCCTGCAACAAAGCAGAACAGGACTATTATATGTAAGGGAAAAAAAACACAACTAGGAGATTGTCTGTAAGAGTCCTGTCAAGAAATAGTAAATTTTCAGGTCTGAAAGTACAAGTGGCAGATGGTGTAATAAATAGAACTGGTGCCATGCAGTCTGAAAGACCTGGGCTTCAATCCCACCTCCTTCTGTTGCACCATTGGTCAAGGTTATTATGGACACAGTAAAAAGTACCCAACTGTATAAATTATTATTTTTTTTTTATACTAACCACAGACGTTTCACTCATAGAAGTGTGGCAGGACATCCCAGGGTAAGGCCACTAGCTCTATTTTAACAGTGAAAAACGAACAGTATTTCAGTATTTTCCTTTGCCAGAAAATGTTTAGACAAAGAAGACTACTGTGATCAGTAAATTCACTTTTAAAGCTCCTGCCACGCCAGAACATCAGATACACGGCAATCCACTTCAGAGCTGCTCAAAAAACTCATCTCGGGGGCAGAAACCAATGTGAACCGATATGACATTCAACGTATACAACAAAGACAGCATTGTTACGCTCTCGGGTATTTTAGCACTAAGACTGCCTAAAATGCTCTACACAAAAAGCGAGCTGTGTGACTAAAACTGCGATATTGCAGCTAAATGAACCAACCGTCCCGCATCTGAACAGCGAGCTCGACAGCAGGAAGTACACGGCCGCGAATATGACTGACAGCTCGGTCAGGCACCGGTGACCAATCATAGGCGTCGGAACACCCGGAAGCGTACCGAACGAGGCGGGTATAAATTCACTCTCCACAGCGGACTGGTGTCGAGGCCGCAACGCTCGCGAAAACGAGCTCAAGTTCGCTCCCGGTCGCCAGTCATTTCGGACCGACACATCGTCACGTGTTTCTGTGATGTGACATGAGCCGGACACCGCCGTGGATCAGGGCGAGCACCACAATTCGAACGAAAAAAGACACCGTCTATGCAGAGCTGTTGCACGTCTCCTACGTCCAACCCTGAAATAGTAATTAAGTGGTTACTACGCCAGTCAGCTGGTCAAATTCTCTTAGAAATCCAGTTCAGCATCAACATTACAATTAGACCGGATACACTTCACGGTCCACTAAACGCATCTTACAAGACACATATCAATGGACTCTAGATAGCTGGGACCATCTCACTGGAAACACATGCCATTGTACAGTCGATATATTTCACTGGACACATCTAAGTGGACCGTGGCTACGCTGATCCTACATTCCTTCCTCCAAAGTCTTAGCCACAGAATCGCTGTAAAGCCCAAAACTGAGCTCCAGGGTCTGATCCGTTCTGCAGCGACCTGCCACAAAGGGTTATGCCATTACATACCGCGTTATAGCAGATGTTATACCAGTTTTACCGGCCACAGCAGCTCGGGTTCCTCGGACTGAATTATTTATCGATATCCCACGGGGCAACAACCGTAGCTACGGGCGCTTACCAGGCGAAGTCCGAGAAGAAAGTGATGAATCCACGGTCCATTTTCTTTTTAAATATCACTCTGAATAGAAAGAGTATAAATCACTGTGCCCACGAGCAGGGCGCACCGCATTTTTTACTGTTACGAATTCAGCCCAACTTCTGTGGACATCTTGGGAGCCCTCATTAGCGACACTGCTGACGTTTCGCAAATGCCGTCACAGCCAAAGTCTTCATTCATTGGTTATGTTTCCCAGTAGGCGGTGAAAATTCCATTGGCTAATTCCGCCGTCAATCATCCGTAAATCTTCGTTAACTACTTAAGTGCCAGGGGCAGAATCGCCAGTCGGAATGAAAATGATCTGCTTCCCTGTTCTTTAAGCAATTAAACGTTACCTCGAAACATCTTGTACATAATAGTTGGCTTACACATTCTAATACCAAAAGGTTTTTGTTCAGACATCTGTCTGCTTTCAGAGTTATGCGCGGCATTAGGTCACAGCCGCACAGAGGCAGGAGCAGAACGTGGAGAGGCTGGAGGTCCACCTCTGAGGGGCTGAGGGTCGGATGGTCACAGGGCATCACAGGTATGATCATACAGCGCTGTCTAATATGTTGCAGGAGGGTGTCTGCGTCTTCCAAAATTGCTTTGAGTCACCATGCAGGTCAGAAATGAACTGTTCGAGCAGGAGGAATTGAAACAATTCATGTTGACATCCACATATTCGCACAGGGAATTTCATGTGCAGGCCTACATATCAGCATTCATTTCTTTGCCAAGTATGTCAGCATAAAAGCCTTCTTTCAGTGACGTCCTCAAAAGGACAACTTGGGTTGTGGGTTGGCAGCAAAATAAACGGGGACAAGTCCAACTTTATATTAAAGGTCTTTTGAACGGTCGAGCGAGGTCCTTCCAATAAGCTTCAATCTGATCACGCTGTCGAAACAGACGTCCCGAAATGCCAGGAGCCGCTTCACATTTAAAACACATCAGCCAAGTCCCAAGAAACACCCTATGTTGGGGAAGGTAGATTCTGTGGATGCGCTTCAAGTTTTGCTCCTGGATGTCTACAGAGGTGCAGGCTGGCAAAACGTTTGTACATACAGCCGACCATTTGTGGTCACTGAGAGACACATCAAGGTCCCGTTCCCATGTTCCCCTCAAAGTATTACAGAAATGATTACCAGTACTTGTTAAAATAGAATAAAATGCAGAAATTAAACATGTGGAGATGTTCACCGCAACAAGCTGTTTCTCTATTTCAGTTCATTCTGTTCAAAGTCTATTCTACTTGTTGGACGTGTAATAAAACGGGTTAGGATACAGGATACGTCAAATTTAATTCTTAGATATTTAAAGCTAACCAGTGTTTGGTTTCCAGCCATCTGATCTGTTGCAGGCCATATGGTCTGCCAAGGGTCATATTTGTCTTATTAAAATATATTGAATTAATTTGAATAAAGGCAATGATATGTAGTCTGGATTGAATGTTTATTGGACCTGAAATGAAGAATGCTTCTGATTTCATGACTGAAAAACAGAATCTTTCAAGGTTCGTGTACTTTGGATGTACTTTACCCTGACAAATCATTTTGCATGTATTTTTCTTAAATCATTACGGACAGTAAAACTTTTGAAGAAATGATGCGATTAACTACTGCACATCATGTGTGTGCGTGGTGTTGGTTTTGGAGCTTGGAGCCATTGTAGCTGTAGCTGTTTTATATCACGGTGTAGGTAGGACCCCGACAAGGACTCAAGCCCACCACCCCCACCCCTGACCAGGAGTGTGGCTGGAGGGATGGATGATTTCACAAGTGACAGCATCTTGATGCCAGTTTTGCAGAAAGTGAATATAAAGGTTTATTTTTTCAAAGCAATCAGTTAAAAAATGACTGAAAGATGATGCTTTGTAATTATTTGTTTTTTCTTTGTCATTTAACTACAGCAACAAGAACAGTACAATGGTAACAAGACAACATTATGAGAAAGACACATGGGAGAAAAATAACAAGCAGTGAAACCCCTGGTTCTAGAAACCCTTCACTTATACAGAAAGAGCATTTGGAGCATTTAAGCATCTATTTTATATCTTCCTGCAATAGTAGGAACATCAGAAAAAAAATCTCTTCTAACTCAAGAACAAGATTACCCCCACAAAAAATCTTGAAATGCAACATCAATGAATGTCAAAACATTTCTTGTGTTACAAATACAAGCATTTTTACATTGGAAATCTGTTTAAGGTGAGCGGTAGTGCTTCTATAATGCGAGTTTTATCCCACAAATATTTACTCCAAGCAGTTGGTGCTGGGCCATTTCGGTTTGATGTGGATGTGAATCTCTCGCCACCCCACTTTCATAAGATCCCCCTTAGTTGCACACATTTGACGGATTACGTTCTTTCCCACATAACTGCAATTACAGTTTATTTACCAATTAACCAGTTTCACTGGTTTTTACCCACCATCACAAGCACAACACGTTGGCACAAAGTGGCTCTTGGCTCGCAGAGGGTGAGAATCCACCAACTAAGAGATTCAGCTGGGCACGTACCTACATATGACATTCACAGTTTCCGTTCCTTCACTTTAATGTTCACAGTGCTGACGAAAACATATTTGTGCCTTTTAGAGTTCGGAGACTTTGGCAACCAAATGTTTGAGAAAAGGCCAGGCCAGGGTGTGTGTGTGTATATATGTACATACCATGGAACCTCTTCTGCCTTCAAAGTCCAGGGAATCTTTAATTTGACAGAGATCATTCTCATGTGATTTGAGTACTTAGAAAAAGCCATAAATATAAAACATCAGCAGAAAAAAGATGCTTAAGGAGCTTAAGTATGAGAGGAATGACACATTTCTCATTTTAAGGTTGCAGATTTTTTTTCAGGTTCCCCATAAAGAAAAGCTCAGTTAGGTGTTCAGTGACAACTGATTATATTCAGCATTAATAATTATTAACCGTGGCAAACACACAGAGTTTCCAGTCCTCTGTCAATTGCCAACAAAGGTCAAGTCAAAACCCATAATGTCACATCACATTCATAGGGCAGGATGGGTTCATGTTGGAAAGGTGTCAGGATGGTGTCGTGGTGCACATGAAACAGGTATAGAAATGTATATTATATTTCTATTTATGCTCACAGCTGTTATTTTACTCTTTTTCTTTTTTATCAAGAACAAAAAACAAACCTCCTAAAAACACAGGTTGCATATAATGAATCTGGCACCCATTAGATGCTAGATTTTCATAATTCATGTACTGTACATAAGAACAGCAGGATTCTGACCAGAGGTATAAAAATGTTTAGCTGCTGTATACCCACAATTGTTACCAATAGTTTTATGCAGCTTTTTACCATGGTTGGTTATCAATGACTGCACCACTCTCTTCCTAGGGTACTAGCATCTCACGTAAGCCCTAAGACCAAAGCGCTGCATCAGAGGAGCCAGCAAAATGTTTCTGCTCATGTGTAGAATATTTTCAGGTGGAGGACAACATTCATGTGGCTTCCTCGCACCTTTCCGCTCCATTACTGTACACGTTCGCAAAACCAGAGTAAGGTGCCCCATGTCCCCGCTTTGTGTCCGAGCCATTTCGTTTATTAATTCTTAGTTAATCTGTCAGCATCGAGTCCAACAGCGTGTCTGTGTGCAGGGCCAAATTATTGCAAACTGTACAAAAATACATTCTAATGATGGTCACCCATTATTAAAATGGAACGGAGGCAGACAAATGGGAAAATGAGAATAACTACACCTTAACAAAGTCCACAACCCTGCTTTGCACATCCATCGTTGGGGTGGGGGACAGTAGCCACCCAGTGTGCTGCTCAAGAAAAGATTCTGCATGTCCAGCATGGCCGCTAGCTCCAGCATGCGCTTCTGCAGCAGCCCATTCTCCATGATGTGCGTCTTGCAGCTGATGATGTGCAGCTGAGGGTAGGACTCCGGGAAGCTGCGGGAGTCCTGCTCAACACACAAGCACGCAAAGCAACGAGTGTGGCGTTGCGAGGGAGGAACGGAGTACATGGGCTAGCAGGATAAAACGTGCCAACATACCCGGAACAACTTGTGGGGATCAAGAGCGCACGTAGGAACTCATCCCCGTGAAACTGCAGGAAAGAACAGAAAGAGACACAGTGGAACGGGTGTAGTGTGTGCAGCAGCTGCATGCTGAGGGAATCCAGCAGGATCTTAATCTGAGGTCTGCCAGTGGCCTTCAGGAGGTCCAGAGAGCACAGGCACCGTCTAAGGTAACAAAACTTAAAAAAAAAAAAAAAATACTGGCCGTGGAGGTACCTATGCCACGACAGCCTGTGATTACCTGGCCTACTTTGCGGTACATGAGGCGCAGGAGCTCCTGGGCCTTCTCCCACAGGCCTTGTTGCAGGCTGCCCAGGCCGAACACAGACAGGAAGGCCACCAAGGAACAGGGTGAAGAGGCTGCGACCGTTCTGATGAACAACTAGGATTTGCTTTCTGACGTCAGCTGACGTGGCTCACGAGCTGATGTTTCCATCAAGTGAAACCGAGGTTAATGTTCAGGTTATGTTGCCTAGTATCTGTGGAAGATGCGCAAGCACCATGACTTCTCACCTTAAGGCACAGAAAAATTTTAATTGCAAGATTATTGCTTATTTAATGAGATTCCAGAGCTCTTTATCTCCAGCATGCATGAAACCAGAGGTATGAAGACGGACAGATAAACGTTTGCTCATTTTGCCAAAGGAAATCACTGTGTACTGTACATGTGTAAAGCTGAGTCTCCGTTTGTCTCAGTTTGTATTTATGCCTTGGCCCCACAAACAGCCACAAATCGCACTTGATAAAAGCCACGATACAAAGGCACTCAGGCAGCTTCTATTGTTCACCGGGGGGCTTAATGGCCATTTCAGAATTCTAAAGGAACTTTTGTCAATGGGGTCTATTGAAGGTGCAACAAGGATGATGAACATCAACAAGTGATGCCACACAGCTGTCAGCAGAGCAAAAAGAGAGATCAGCTTCATGTCTCTCTTTAATAAACAAGCTTTTTGGGTGGTTCAGCATATTGTTCCCCTTTAGTCAACCTCTGTTGAATTTTAAATGCATCTGGGCTCTACAGTTTCTGCAACAGCAGCCGAAAGTGACCGGCGATGCAGCCTTGAAATTTTATGTTTGCCCACCCCTGCTTCATAGAGTAAAAAGTGCTTGCAACCAAAATGTGTTCTTTGTTGCTTCAAGTGACTTTTAATGAATGTCGGTACTAAAAGTGGAACCTGGAAAATGGACCAAAAGAAAGCAGAGAGCACTGTGTGTGCAAGTGTGCGAGGAACGTGCCTTGGATACTCTTGTGATACGTCGTGGGAGACAGCAGACACACCAGCGGCTGTCCAAAGAGTGTTCAGGAAGCTCTGCAGAAAACACAGTATCAGGACTAGACGGTGCACTGACAACTTTCTTCCACAGGATACCGGCTACACTCCAAAAACACTACCCAAGGTTCATTTACTTACTACTAGTTTTGCACTTGGCTGTCGTATGAGGACCACAGGTCCATCCATTAGACCACTGCAGCAGGTGGCGTGGTGGCCACGAGCCTCACACCGCAATCCGAGGGACCCCCGTCACCTACAACTGGGCTGTTGATCCCTAATGGGGTCCCAAGTCAAGCCTAATTTTATCCTTAAATTCTCCAGGATCAATTTTCAGTTGTAAAATAGGTTGGGTTTTAATGCCTCCTACACACTTTCAGTTTTCTGAATAAGAAAATGCGTGTTCTACCACACACTGATGTATTAATAAATGATGTGTAAAAGACTTGAAAAACTGCAAGTATTTAAAAAAAGAGCATATTTAGTGCAAATGGCCAAATAGCTGCAAATTTAGACAGCACAAAAGCAGGAAAATGTCGTTTCCATTTGAATTATTCTCGCTGAGCAGTCTTATTTGAACCCTAACACCAGCAGCAGAACCAGTTACGCAGCTGAGGAGTAAAACAATGATCTTCCTTTTAGTTCAAAATAACATCCAGATTAATCAATTACATTAGAAATAATGCAGTAAACTAGCAAGTTAACCTGACAATTGGGGTTACACACTGATCTAAATTTTCTACCATCCTGCCTTCCAGAACATTCTCACCTTGCAGGCTCTCCACTATGAGGAAAAGGGGTTTCCTGTTAAATGGGTACAAGTCTCCTGGGTGGAGGCTGAAATGCCAGTGACATTGTGCTGTTTTTGTGAGAAGAAACAGTGAATCACAGTGCACAGCAGGTGGAGGACTATTTAAGGAACCGGTTGACATGGGAGGGTCTACAGGTATTACTGTTATTATTGTTTGACGGGCTGGTGTGTTATTTAGGGTGCCGTTTACCTCACAGCCTGTTTCCAGGACAGATTCTGGACCCCTGTGACTGCACTAAAGTTGTTGTCGGTAATGGATATCTGGAGGCTACTGCTGATAATAATAATAATAATAATAATAATAATAATAATAATAATAATAATAATAAAATTTCATACATCCTTATCCACTTTTCCAGGTCATGGTCACAGCAGTCCAGAGCCTATACAAAGACCACTAAGCTAGGAGAATAAACCCTGGGGGAATACAGCCCTGGGTGTTGTACAAGCTCCTGTCTTTAGAAATGTTGCTGTCTGCTCTAAAACTCAGCTTAAAACAAATTAATACAGTAAATGGCTAAAACTATGAAAGAAACCCACAGAAGTGACAGCTTGAAGCAGCAAGTCAGAAGCAGAGATTTGTGTCACATCACTCTGAGGCGCTAAGCTCATCAAAACCCAACACTGGTTTGGCACGTGACTGTGAGGTTGGGCCTGAAGGTGTGAACAAAGCTTGAAGCAGGAGCATCCTCTCACCAGTGCGTCTCCTTCTGCACCGGTCTCCTCCGCTGGACCGTCTCCCCGTTGACAGGATCTCGGTTGTTGCTGGTCAGAATGCCCCCGAGGTTGCAGGGGCCTGAGAAGATAAGCAGAGATCTGATGTTTGCTTTAGTTTGTGCCCATTTGCGTGGAACCATAAACACACTTTTCCCAGACACCCCTGCGTTGTGCACTGGCATTGGTAACCACACACACAGCACTGCTTGTCCTGACCATATCCCATCAACATTTGTTGAAGGCGGCTTGTAGATTTGTTTTCCTGCTTAAATTTTATATATATATACACACACACACACACACACCCCTGCGTTGTGCACTGGCATTGGTAACCACACACACAGCACTGCTTGTCCTGACCATATCCCATCTCAAGCAGGAAAACAAATCTACAAGCCGCCTTCAACAAATGTTGACCCAAACTCTACCTGATACCCAACAAGGGTCCTTTAGGCAGGTAATGGTGCAGCTGTTCCTCCTCCAAGGGCATCAGAGAGGCCGGGGGGTTTCTGTCCCAAACTCCTAATAATAGCAATAATAATCCAAGGCCATACACAGGCAAGCAAACAAATATTCTTTTGGTCACAAGTCTGGTGATTTAACTGCTGCTCCAACTACTGTCCTCTGTATGGTCAGCAGTAACCCTGACAAAGAAGCCCCCCCCACCCCCACTGCACTCAGGTGGACCCGCTCCCTACCTGCGGTTCAGTCGTCAACGCAACAGCACCGTTCTGAAGGTATTCACACACTCACTGCTTGTAAAGGTGACATCTACGCAAAATTAACAATTACAAATGTTGACTTTTTTTTCAATTTATAACATGTGACTACAATACGTTTGCAGTGTGTCTGTATGACTGTGTAAGATAACCGGTGGTATGTTGTTGGTGTTGTTGTATGTTTGGTTGCTGTGTGCTGTTGGTTTGGCTGCTGTGCCCCCCCCATGTATGTCCTCATACCTATTCTTATTTATTTACTCTCTTTATTTGTTTTCCTTTTCCTGATTGTAGTATTTATTTAACTATCCTGTACCTTATTTATTTATGTATGTTCATATTTATATTACTGAGGATGTGCGGAAACAAAACTTTTCATGGTGACAACACTGCTATGCTGTGTTGTTCACCCATGACAAATAAACCTTGACTTGAATCCAATATATAACATTTATTACAATAAAGTGAAACACTCAAAATTAACATGTTTCTGTACAAAGTATACATATGAGGCAGGTAAGTGCTGATGCATCCTTCCCCAGTGGTAACTCATCACATAATGTCTGTGTAATACAGATGCTACCACAAAAAGATTTAATGATGCCTAAATACCTTCAACAGTACGGCCAGAAGGTGTACTGTCTTTGTAAATATATTACTTTCTTAAAGCATTTACTTTTACCCATGAACATTTCAAATCTAAAGAAAATTATTTTGTCTGGAACAGAAAAATACTGACAGTTACAACAAACTCAGCTTTCACATTCTCCACAAGTTAATGCAACGTGTCAAAGATACGTTAACTACAGACACTGATCAAGAAAAATGGTGCCATTTACATATCCCTCCTGTGCTCATTGTGTGTGTATGTGGGGGGGGGGGGTTAACACAAAATATATATTTAATACAATAATTGCCATTGACTTCAGACAAGTTGTTGATAAATGAACACGACAGCATACAGACAACATTTCTTTTTGAAAACTGCATTGAACATCCTGCACAGGAAGCAGGGTGATGGGCTGAGAACCCTGTGCTCAGAGGAAGTATGGTGTAGTGGTTCTGGGGGGAATGACCCGCTCTGAGTCTGGCACAGCACGGAACAGTCTGGGCTCCCGAGTGTTTGCATCCTTGAAAACCATGATGGAGGCAATGTTCCCACAACGGTAGCAGTAATTGGGTGCTGACCACACGGTCACCAGCTTCTCATCAAACATGAACTTGTAGCCTTCATGAACGAGCTGATGTGCCCGGCAGATCAGCTTCAGGTTGTTGATGTAGACAAACTTCACATGGGCAGGCGAATGGGTGAAAGTGCATTCAGTGCAACACAAGAAGGAAAAACATTTCACTTTTATTCAAAGTGATAATAATGTTGCGTAATTTTCACTACCACACTCACAGCTAAGAACCCCAACAGCAAACTGCCGTCTCTTCATTCTTACCTCATTGGTTACCTTGGCACCAAACAGCCACCCAGCACCTCTTGGGCTAATGGCCCACGTGTCCACATCTTCTGGATCCGACCACACAAGGTCACAGAACGCCCCTTTGTGGGGGATCTCCTGGTTGCGCTCAATGGTGCGGATCTGATCCAGAGTTTTGATGTCTGGGGACAGACCTCCATGAACACACAGGATCTGCTCATCCATCAGCTGCAGCAGAAGGGTGCCGTGATTAAGCAGTCACAGCAAAAAAGAGACAAAGGCTATCAATTCCTTTTACATCACAGCCAAAAGACGCCGCTGACTTTCTCCAAATTATAAAAGCATAACCAACAAATTGTCTGCACAAATGACTGCAAGTAACCAGCACAGCAGTGTCAATTAAAGCTCCTGTAAGACCGGATCAGGTGCTGGTTTCAAGTTTCTTAGTCAACTGCCAGAACTACTATTAACCTAATTAACCTTGTAATAAATATTTTACATGGCAGAACTCATGATGCTAGGATTTTTTTTGGTCAGAAAAATTACCCCCCCACTTAAAAAAAATAAATTAATAAAAAAAAAAAAAAAAAAAAAAATATATATATATATAATATATATATATATATATATATATATATATATATATATATATATATACACACACACACACACACACACACACACACATATATATATATACATACATACATACATACACACACACACTATACTCACAGCTGCCACTGTAAGCATGTCAAAGACTTTTGTACAGTATCTCCAAGCATTTGCATTTCCATATTTGGTTTGGCACTCATCTAGAAGGGAAGAAAATGCATTTTGGAACACAAGAATATTGTAAAGGCAACCAAATAAATTCATGTGCTGCAATTTTAGATTAATCCATAAACAACATGAAGATTAAGTTTTTCTGCAAGGTTAACAGCACCTCACCTCCACACAGTCACGCTAACGGGAAGGGTCTCTATTAACATGTACACGTTTCACACGTGTAAATATTTCCAGAGAAAGCAATGAAAAACATTCTGCAGCAGCAATATCTTCTGTTGCTTGAGCTCTTAACTGATGGAGAAAGCTAACCGTAAAAGCCGTACACCTGAGTGATCTGCCTGCTCTCGTGGTTCCCTCTCAGAAGTGTGATGCGGTCGGGCCATTTGGCCTTCAGGGCCAGTAAGTAAGTGAAGGTCTCCAAGCTGTAATAACCACGGTCAACAAAGTCACCCTGCAAAGCACAGAACCACCAAAACACTCAGTGGAGTTCAATTTAAGCATCATATACTATATATACACTAAAGTATATACACAAAAGTTATATCATCATTAAAAGGTCAACAATTTTACTTATATTTAGCAGAGCTGCTATTTCCACTTTTGTGCTTATATTACTTAAATACACTTATTGTACAATATCAGTTACATTTGTAAGACTTTATTGCATTTCATTTACTCAACTGCTTCAAGGTTAAGTCAAAAGAGTTTATTCGTCACTTACATGGTTACTGAGTATACCATGTAGTGAAATGTGCTTTGATTCAACAGGAGACTGTGTGTGGTTACATATCAAAAATTTAAGACGAGTAAGACAAACAAACAACCAAACCCAAGAAAAGAAGAACACACAGCAAATAGATAAGTAAATCAATAAATAGACAAATAAATAAAACAGTAAATAAAATAAATAAAACAAAATAAAACCTTAAGGCGCACTGCTCTTCAGCTATGTTAACACATGAACAAGCATCCACCACATCAGACTCCTTGTATGCTAAAACATGGTTGGTGAGTAAAGTGCTTGTTTTTCACATCCCATTTAGCCAGTATGCACTGCACACTAAATATAGACATCAGCTGTAAAAAATAAATGGATCATTTAGTTATGACTTTGCTCCAAAGCAAGAAAGTCCTTTCTTAAAATATAGCCGATGAGATCCAAATAAAATTTCAATTGTAGTAGGCAACATGAACAAAGAGTAGAAGAAAAGAAACATTCTGTGGCTCAGTGAGACAGAACAGGTCAAGACCTCTTGCTCCATACTCACCATAAAGATATAATTTGTGTCTGGAACCTGTCCGCCCGTTCTGAAGAGCTCACACAGGTCATAAAACTGAAATAAAGACAAGAACATACAGGAAAAGAGTCGTTTTGAGCTACCTGGGAACTTACAGCAACTCATTTCTGCTGAAAAAGGAAGGCAGTGAAGCACAGCGGTACCTGTCCATGTATGTCCCCACAAACGGTGACCGGGGTGGACACTGGCTGCACGTTGGACTCTTCCAGGAGGAGATCACACACATAGTCACAGAGTCTCTGCCAAGGAGGGACAGCGAATGTGAGCTGCAGAGCTGGGCATAGCTGACTGTCCTGCAGGTTAATACTGAGAGCCTTAGAGGCCCGGTGGCACACTTAACAGGCGGGAAAGCAGGGCACAAGACGCAGCTTTGAGAGCCCCGGGCTGGGCAGAGCCGCCCGCACGACAGAGAGGTCCTCACCGCGACATTTAAAGGGGAGAGGAGTCACAGCCACTTGAGCATCCCATATTGTTTACAGCGGAACTGCCGTCGAGCAGCTTGGAATCGGCCATTTTATTTAGGACCCACAAAGGGCTCCGCACGCTCACCTTCAAGTCGTTCTCAGGCAGGTACTTGCACTCCTTCGCGATCTCCACGTATCTGTCCAAGTCCAACGGCGCCATCCTGTCAACTTAAGCTACGGGCGGGAGTTTGGTGACGTCACACCGCACGGAAAACGGTCGCTTCCGCTTCCGCTTCCGCCCCTCCCCCCGTGCTGCGTGCGGAAGAAGCGGGCGATTTTAATTATTTCTTCTTCAGTCTCCGCCTGTAAAAGCAACACAACCATCATCGGCGGTAAAGTTGACAGTACAAAGTTACCTTACGCTTTCATAAATACGCATGCAAAAACTATTATTAGAAAATATGAACTCTTCCGTTCACCCGAGGAGGAAAATTCTAGGCGCTTTCGCGGCCTCCTGTTAGTTGGGCTGCAGGCGGCGTAGCAGTCAGGGGCGTCCCCTTGCGTCACAGGGCTCCTGCGGTACCGTGGATTAAGGTACTGATCCGTGATGCAGTAAGGAGTGCACATTGTTTCGCTTTCCTGGGACAAAAAGGTGGCTAGAAAAAGAAGAAAATGACAGCCAAAGCCCAGATGGGTACTTGGTATGGTATGCATGCACTTAAGGGGACTGGACATTGGCTCAACAGCAGCAGCTGGTGCAAACCCGGTGTAGATTCTCTAGAAGCTTCACTTCTGTCGCTTCCTGCAGGTGAGAAGCTGTGACCTAGAAACACCAAGTACAGCAATAATTCAGTGCCTTTTCTTAGACTCTGCCTTTTCTTCCAATCCTTTTACTGCTGATTTCCGCAACTTCATTGGACAGTAGAAAAATAATGCAAAGGTGACGTTACTGTGGTATTGTTACTGGAAATTGTGAATGCTTATATTGTATTTATATATTGCTGCAGATTAAAAGCCACATCCAAGCTTGCGCTGGCCAGCAGTTATCATTGCATTTAATGAAACAGGTGATTTTTGTGTATTTTCTGGGCACTTTTGTACATAGTTATTATTTATGGTTGGTCTAGCCTGAGTTATATAATAAAATTAGTTTTTTCAGTTCAAAATCAAATATATGTTCCCTGTTAGATATGTTCAAATACGTACATGTTGTATAATACCCCTGTTGTATTCCTGACTACGGGAATAAAACCAGTACATTTTTGAAGCGTTATGAAATTTGATGTTATTTTGGATAAAAGCAGTGATTATTCAGTGTTCTTAGCCACCATGGTTTTTGTCTTATATTTTACATTAATACTGTATTCAAATGTACAGTACAGGGAGGAACTGGTACTCACACACCTGTGCACCTGTTAGTCAGGTTACATTTTTGGCCAGAAGATGGCGCCCATACGCAGTCCTTAAACTTCTATAGCTTTATTTTCAACACCATGTTAAGATAATCGTTTTCATTATTATTATTATTATTATTATTATTATTATTGCTGTTGTTGTTTGTTCTTGTTAAATTTATGTAAAAGTTACAACTGGTGTGACTACAGCATGACTTCCTGCCCTGATGTCCAGGGAGCCGCTCAAGAACTGATACGGTTTGTGGCAGTGTGTTGTCAAATTGAACTCGTTATCCTTTACATCGTTCTTTCCTACAGATGAAGTCTGAAGACAAATTTAAAATCATGAAACGCATGTATGTTCTTTTTGGATAAAAATATTCAGTTACGCACAATCTAAGGCACATAGAAAAGAATGTGAATGGTGAATGAAAGTGTTTTTTTTTTTAAGTTGAGTCTTAAACCCATTTATCTGAAAATAACTGAAAGAGCGATGTAGATTTACACTGAAGACACGAGTTAATCCACGTTGTATTTCAAGTTGTAATGGTTGGTTTTTCATTCGCTACTCTTTACAAGGGATCCCGATGTCTTAGAAAGAGAACGGGCATTCACGCCTTCGGGTGTGCGCACTGCTCGTTGATTGGCGAAAGCATCCCGTGTCGCACGCATGGACCAATGAAATATGAGTGCGCTGAGTTTTCGGAGAGCCCAGAAGCGGTGCCTCCCTCCCTCCCTCCCTCCCTCTGTCGCTCGCTCGTCGGCGCGCGCGGAAAGAGCGTGCTTTGTGCTCGTGCCGGGCGCTCGCGCGGGAGCGACTCGAGGCCGTCGGTCGTGGCTCCACAGCGCCGCGTCCACAGGAGCTCTGAGCCGTGAACTTGTCGTCGCCGTCAGTGATGTTCGCTCTGAATTTGCTCCTCGTTGCTGCGATCGGGCTGCATGAGGCTGCCCCGCACGCCGCGTCCCTCGACTCCACCGCCTTGCCCAACCACTTACCGGAGGAGCGGCACCAGGGCCGCGTGGTGCCTGCGAGCACGTCCTCGGGGACACCTGGGGATGCGCAGCGGCTGACGAGCGCCCCTGTCCGCGGACCCCCAGCGGAGCCGCCCCCCACGACAGGGAGTCCCGGAACGACCCGCTCTGACGTGCTCGATGCCCCCGGGCGAGGTGAGAGTGCGTGTCTGTCCGGTGCTGTGCAATGGCTCGCAGTTCGTTATTATTCTTATTGCATGTCGGATCACGTGAGCTTCTGTTGAATACAATACACTGTAGGGGAATTTGTCTTGACGAGGGGCAAACTGTCAGTGCCTAACGTCTTTCACCAGTTTCGCACGATAGAAGGCGATGACAGCATCATCCGTGCAGTCGCCAGCCCCTCTGTCACCATCAGCACCACTGCGAACTCAGACACGTTAGGGACTATGAATTTACTGACCGCTGACCCCGCTGCTACTCTCTCTGTAGTCACGATGTCATCATCAGTACAGCTACAGTGCTTCATCTTCAAGATGTGGCCCTGACCTCTTTCTTTTTTCCACACATTTCCTGTACTGTGAACAAAGGTGGTGTGGGACGTCACCCTGTGCTCACTCCTCCTCGTCCTCCACGCAGTGTGCGTTTTATATGATTTTGTGATTACTTGCAATATGTCTGAGTCATAATATGAGATGGGGTTTTTTTTTTTTTTTTACTGTTTAATGCAGTTGGTCCCAACTTGACCCAGGCAGGGTGTGATGCTGATGCTTGACACCGGCTGCCACCTTCAGCAGGGGTTTTGATCTCTCCTACAGCTGGCACTGAACATGCTGGAGACAGCACAATGCATTATGGAAGAGGCTCCATTGTTCTACTGTGCACTTTACGTACCAGAACCAGGACAGAACTTCTGTTCGCTTGTATATAACACCAAAAGGGAGGGTCACAGGAGCAACGTCAGTCACGGTACAACACCGTAGCAGTGTAATACAGTGATCAGGTAACAGTAAGTGGCAGAATACATTGAGTCAACCTGGTAGAGGGCAGCGACTGCAGCATGATGCAGTGGCCATGGTACAGTAAGTAAAACACTGTAACAGCAAAGTACAGTGATCATAATGCAGCACTGTGGTAGAGCACAGTAGAGTACATTGATCGCGGCACAGTACGGAAACAGTAAAATACAGTTACCGTGGTGCACTGTTCGTGAATAGAGTACAGTGACTGGTACTGTGATCACAGTAGAATAAAATGGTAGAGTACAGTGTTCTTAACTTTTTTGTAACGCTTCATTGTTAAAGTGTGAACTCTCAGGAGCTGAATGTGGTGTGTGTTTTGGCAGCTGCCAGGTGGCCTCATCAACCCTTTTAGAAGTTTTTTCTCTGGTGGTTAGTGTGTCGTTCACCACAGGCATGGACGTGTTTCTATTTTTACCGTGGTGTAGACCTGAGCATCATCTGGCGGTCAAGGGGAACTAAAAGGGCTGCACGCTGTCCTGTATGTTCTCTTCCAGGGACAAGTTCTCTGCTCCCTGTGTGGGTGTGGTCTTTTTCACACACACCAGCTTGGGAAGGTTGGTTTTATTAAGCCCTGATTACACAGTGCATGTTCAGCTTGGGAAAACAGCGACTGAACCCGGGTTCCCAGGCATCTGGCAGAGGAGTGCATGCTTCCCCCCAGCTCCATGAGCAAAGTACGCTTGTTTGCGTTTCCGCTGCTGTGCCTGCAGCAAGTGACAGCGGAAGCTGCCAGACTGGATTGCGGTTGCAGTGCTCAGTGGCTGCAGAGGACGCGGTCGCACCCAGCGGGAGTCACAAGTCTCCATTTCCTCTTTTCCTCTCTCTTTCTGTGTGCACCCCCCCTTGCCACATCAGTAGGAACAGCTCACCTTCTTCATGTGATTCTGCACACATCTGTCGTTCATCAGCAGGTACAGGATGGTCACACAGCAGTTAAACACCTGGACTTTTCTAAACAATAGGTCACCAGTTTAGGCTGCCGAAATGGCTCTTGTACTTACGAGTGATGTACAGTACTTGGTGTGTTAGCTTAAAATGACTGAATCACACATATTTGCAGACACAGTGTGAGTAGTAAATAACCACTTGGGTAACTGACTAGTTGGAGGTTGCCTTTAACTCAGAGGTCCTGTATGGGAAAAATGGTGCAGCTGAGAAGGAAACCACTGTAGGGAACTTGGTGTACAAACCTCACAGCGAACGACACGTTGGAGGTAAATAATGGTAGAATGTGGCTGTTGAGTCTCACCTGCTTAAAACACCCGACCCTCACCTGGACTCTCATTTTTGACCTTCTTATTTGAAATGTCACCGTCCTCTTTTGGGTGGAAGTGAAGTGAGGTGTGTTTGTTGACCGGAGGTGGACGTCAGAAGCTCCAGCTATTCTCTCGGTGTAGCGCGATACATTGCCAAAGGTGTCAAATTCCACAAAGAGCTTTCTTCAGTCCTTTCTTCTGACCATTCGGGCAGCAGGATTTGCGGGGCTGGTAGAGCACACGAAGCACCAATGCACTTTATCCTGGTGTCATCACAGGGTTTTAAATGAATCCTCTTGCACTAGAACAATCACTTGCTTAATTTGGATTGCATATGTGTGTATTTTGAGCTGAAATCTGTCTCCAAGGCAACTTATAGCACTAGATAATGACTATTGCAGTGATTTACCTGTCTATACTGCAGGGCAATTTTCAGTGAAAAAGTTCATGGTAAGAACCGTAGATGCCGGTATCTTGTAAGCACTGCTTTATCGCTGTGAGTCACTTTAGACAAGGACATCAGCTAGAAAAATCTAAACAAAATGAAAAGAGAAAAGCAGTCAGCTGTAATAGAAAATCCTCATATTTCAACAGCCCTAAACGATACAGCAGCCGTATGTACCGTATATGTGTCCCTTTTACATAATTTCAACTATAAATCGGGACTGTGCAGGATGTGAAGTTACAGACAGAGCAGAACACAGATCATCGTCTGTCTGCGTTGACTTGATCAGTGTTTCTGTAGATAAATCTTGCTTTACAGTATACACCATATGTTTGTGTTAATTGTGACATGTTTTTCTATGTACAGTAACTATGTTCTGCTAGTGTGAAACAAGCAGTCATTTTTTTCCACTTGTGTAAATTTGGTCTTGAAACCCCCAGTGTGACAGCATCTATTATTTTTCATATTTTAGATGAGATTCTGCTTCACTGCTCTGCACAACTACAAACCACCACTGAGTTGCTGTTTTCGAGGCTTTAATGCATAGAAAAAGATTCAAGTTGGAGATATTTTAATCAGTGCTATCCCCATTATTTTACTGCTGAGCCATTAATGTGACCTGATTTATCCAACCGAGAAGTGGAAAGTATGATGAGCCTGTTTTTAGGCTAAGCAATGTCTTTCTTTTTTAAAAGCGGCACAATCACGTTCCTAAAGGCACAGTGAATTTAGAATTGAACGCTTATTCACTTTACAAAAGGAGAAAAAAGCAGTCTGGTACAGCTGGGGATTCAAGGTGAGTTTTAAAATAATGTCCTTTTCCATCCATTTTCAAAACATGGAGAGCTTTGCATGGTTTACCAGACTGCTAAGAAGATGAGTGGTTTTTAACACCAAAGCTGTCTCCAAAACATGAAATAAAATAAGGTGAAAACTGAACCAGTGTGTGTGAGGGCAGGAGCCTCATGGCCGAGCAGCTGGTTTACGTGGGGTTCTTGGACTTGTACTTACCCCCGATGAGTTCCCCCAGGGGACTGACAACAGACTCTTTGTAGGGAATTGCCTTTGCAGTCCAGGATGTAATAAATGTACATAGGTCTGAATGCAATATGTTTAGAACCTTGAAACCCCTGCAGATTTTTTTTTTTTTTTCCTCCGGTCTAACTGGATTTTTTTTTGTTTTTTCTGTCCTCCCGGCCATCTGATCTTACTGTCCATTTGTAAACCTCTTTCATTGACTGGCCTTCCCTTCACTGTTCTTGTTTCCCTTTCACCTTGTAAAGCACATTGAGCTCCAGTATTTTGTATGAAAATGTGCTATACAAATAATATGTTGTTGTTGTAGAAGCAGTGTAACAGCATAGCGTTAGGGGACCAAAATATTATTTATGTGATACTTTTTTCTTCTGCAGTTTACAGTCTGAGGTTTGTGCACCTAACTGCTCTTTAATACAGTCGGGTAGTTTTCACAATATCAGCTCAGGGTAAGTACTGTATCTTGATCAGCAGTATCACAACAATGATTCCATCCTTGCTCCTTCAGTGCAAGGCTACAAACCTGACCTCCGTGCTGCCTTCTGCTCCCTCTATTGAGTTGGAGGAACATATTAGGGACAGCCCCCCACCTTGTGTCATGCCCATGATGCTTCTGTTCTTCAACCTGCAGCAGGTACACGAATGACGTGTTTCCACTGAAACAAACTAATTGGCATGTTGCTATTTTCAGTCTCCGTATGGGCCCAGTGTTACATCCTTTCATTCTGGATTAGGTTGAAGGGAATTATGAGCATCTCGAGTATGTTGTAACAACTGCTCATACCTCAGAGATTGTTAATATGGCTGGAGGTCTTTGGTGCATGAAAGTAAGAATTTACGTTGTCAAATCCCAAGTCGATTTTGAAGTTTTGCTTAGTCGGCATATTTATGTGGGCACCCTGTGAAAGATCACATTGTGTGCTGCCTTACAATCCATGCGGCAGTACATCTGCTGGAAATAAATGAGGTTTCCGCAAGGGTGACAAGTAGAGGCTGTTACTGCTCTTTGCTTCTGTCTCAAAGCGACGGTTCATATGCACCAATTTCAAAAGAATTCAGACTGGAATTAATGAAAGCGATAGGAAAGATGCACAGCTAAAGCTGTATTCTGTTGTTTATTCAAACAAAGAAAGGATTATAGAATGACCAGCTTGAGTTGCTGAAGTTGCATTAATCTTTTGTAGTTTTTTTGGTGGTAGTTTGTGTGTTATACCTGCTGTGGTACAGTAAGAATGGTTCCTCCTCTGCAAATGGTTCAATTGTTTTAAAGGTAACTGACAAACATCAAGTCAAGTTTGGACAAAGGCATCAGCTAAATGAATAAATGTTGAAAGCAGTAAAGCAGTAGACATACAGCAAAGTCCTCTTGCCCAGCCCTAAATGACAACATGAGACAACAAGGCTGACAGATGGGAGAAGTGCTGATGTGACTCGGTGTGTCTGAGGAGTTATAAAGTCCCAGCACCTAATAGTAGTAACAGATTCACAGTTGGAGCATTGAGTATCCAAGAATGTAAATAAGCAGTATGACAACGTGAAGGGGTGGATATGTGTGAGGGCTTCACTCCCAGCACTCCCAAACTTAAGGCTCAGACTCAGGGTTTCCTCAACATCACGGGGACATTTTGGTAAAAAAAAAAAAAAAATTAATAAAGCATGATGCAGATGTTCTGTGGACATCCCGTAATGTAAACCTGTTTTGAAAGGGAATCCAAAAGTACAGGCATGTTTTTGTCAGTCAACCCCATATGATGTCCTGTTTTGTGAGGGTGGGCTGAGGAATCATCAATATCTGCTGCAGTTCCCAAAATGAACCCATGGTAAAAACATCTGCAAAGACATGACAAACAGAAGAAAACCCAACAAAACCATTTGGCTTGCGACTGTTACATGCAGCCAGCATCAAAAAATCCACTGGCTGCTCCTCTAGGTCTTTCGAAAATTAAACGAATCTGCGTCATCCTTCAAGCATCTATGGAAGTTGGCTCTTCACACTTAGTACCAAACAAACTTACTGTTTCAAATGCCTGTGGTAAATAGCACTAATATGTCATAAATGTTAATAATGACCATGAAAAACAAGGTGCTAACCTCTGGAAAATGACCTCTCAGAAATTCTGATTCTTCTTTATTGTGGTATGTTTTCCTTGAAGCACTTTGGACAAAAGCTGCAGATCCAGTCCTCTCATGTCTACTAGTGGGGAGGGTGACATGCTTAGAATTTTTATGAATTGCCCCCTAAATCTCTAGCTGTGAGATGGGAATTTCTTTGTAGATCCACAACACAGTAGAATAATTTCTTTTTTGAAAACCGAATGAAAAATTGCTGATACTGCACATTTGCAGAATCTTCATAAAGGTGCTTGCAGCGTCCAAGCTGATAGTTTGTAAAATCTCCATCCTGCTGACCTTCAGGCCTTCAATAAAATGCCCCCCTTGGGTGTCCTCATGGCAGCCTCTTAGAGTTTATTATACCAACGTTGGTCAAGTGAATGTTTTTAGAACAGACATTTAAGTAGTATTGCTGTGACATCCATTTAAGTTATATTAAGTAATAATCTTCCTGTGGTTTTCATTTTGCTGCTTTATTAATGGAATGGGTGACTTGTGGCCTCCAGGTGACATTCAGGTCAGACTGTAGAGTCCTCTCCTTAGAGAGCAGGGTACTTACCCTGAATTAATATGGTGAAAATTACTCACCTGTGTAAATGTGTAAATTATTGTACAAATCTGATGCTGTTCTGTCATCAAGCTACCCCATCTGATCCAACGCGATCTCACCCGAGTTGTTTGACTTGCCAACCTGCATGCAATGTATCAGCCGTTCCCATCTCCGCAGTGGCCTTTTCTTTTCTTTTTTTCACCATTGGGTCACAGAAACAGATAAAAGCAAAAGCATGGAGAAATACAGTAATGCTTATGTTCACGGCAGTACATCCAGAAGTGATCTGGCACAAGTCTCCTAAAAAAGTGTGTGGAGTTCCTGTGAGTTGCCTAGATTGAACTTTGACTTTATTCAACAAAAGAAAATTAATTTGTCTTCTGTGCAGTAGGCAGCTGCTCATGCAGCCCTGTGCCACCAGAAGCAGTGGTGTTGGACAGACCGACTGTACACTTGTCTGAATTTCTTTTGTTTGTGCTAAGTTGTTCATCACATTGAGAACAGTGTCTGCTAAACGAATAAGTGTAAGTGTACTTGAAAGTCACCTTGGAAAATGATGTAACCTAAGTAATGGTTAATAATAGAAAGAGCAGTGCGGCTGCATTGAAGTTGTGGTTCACGGGAAAGCCCACATGTAACTCTCAGCACTTGGTCACCACTGTTAGCTGTATCCATTGCTAAACGCAGAGTAAAGTGGTGCAGAACCTCCCTGCTTGTCTCTCTGGAACGTCCTCCTGCTGTTGATCATAAGTGCTGTAGAATATAAGGGCGAAGATGCATAATTGGTGTCCAGTTGCTAATGGAGCACAGGTCAAGGAACAAGGTGCGGTTGTTAATGATGCTGTTTTGCATCAATAGGCAACAGATATATTTAAGTTTGTTTTGCACTCTTGCCATTTAGCGCTTCCTTTTTTCTCTCAGGCTGCAAAGCTCAACCATTTCTTTTAGACTCCTGCCTGCTTTTGACTTCTGCATTCCTGCTAAAAGCTTCAGGTACAGCATCAGTGTTTCTTTGACTTGAACTGGAAACCTTTAAAATTCAAACATTATTTCTACTACTTAACCCTGATTTTACTCCTCTCCAACTGAGTTTGTACGCTTGGCCACAGCCTTGTGCCTACAAGGAGGAAGAGGATAGCCTTTTCTTACTCTCGATCAAATCTCCACCCACCTGCTACAGCAATTCACCACACAGCGGGTAGGAGAGCTAAACTGGTGTTGGAAGCGGAGGATAAATGTTCATTCGCTTTCTCCTTTTTTTCATCATAACAAAAAAATTTCTTCTGCTGCTTGCCTGGAATCCCAGTAACAGATCTGTGCAGAAGAACCCTGTGTGTCCTATTTATCCTAAGTCCACATCCTTTGCTGCTACTTCACCTGCTGCCCACATGCGTCTCCAAAGCTTGACTCAAACCACCATGACCTTCCACTGCACATGTGGCTATTGATAATGGATGGACAGATGAATGATAGAACTGTGAGTGGATCCAGGTCGTATTTTTGTATTCGGCCGGATGTGGCAGGTGGGGCTCAATGTCTGTCTCTGTTCCTCAGACTCTGACAGAGCTGTAAAAATGTAGCAGGCATCAAAGGGGGAAAAGGAGGCTAGGAATTAGTCTCTGGAGAACACATGAAACTGCTCCATTGGCTCTTCCTTCTCCTCCAGCTCTTGCCATCCCAGGTGGCCGTGTCTGTCTAACACGCTTTCTGCTCAAACCCTCTGGAGGCTGGAGATTGACCGATGCATCATTGGGTGAACATCATTTGTATTTGGGACGCTCTTGGCTGAGCGTTCATCTGGGAAAGAAAGGGACGTGAAGATTTGAGTCAGTTTGACATCAAGAGCAACATGCTTTGTATTTTGATGTCACCTCCCACATTTCCCACAAGGAACACACCTTGATCTCCCAGAATTCCCAGAAGGAGTTCACCTGCTAGTTTTCAGGAGCGATGAACACAGCTTCATGGCAGGTTAGCTAAATAGGAAGACTTTTAAAATACAAAGGAAATACAGTGAATTTCTGCATAAATCTGAACTAAATGTGATCGGATCTTCACATTCATATCAAACACGTAGTGCTAACAAAAGAACTTGCACTATAAAGGGGATCCCACTACCTACCTAACCTTGACCCTAAGCCTTGTATTAACCCTCCACCACCACAGCAACCCCACAGTCAACCCACAGCAAGCCTATCTACCTACTGTGCAACGGCTTGTACCTCCCTAATACCAATGCTAGCGAACTACAAATCCAAACCTGGCATAGCGAAGTGATGGTGCAGTATCTCATCGGGGTTGTCAAGTGGGCACCTTCCTTCGTTGGTGTTTCATCAAGTTAGGCCCACGCCACCTCTGGAAGGCTCGACCACAGCTCAGGAATCCCAGAACTGCTCCCCTCCACCACTGCGCTACCCAGCAACACAATGCAACACATGCTAGTTGGCTTAGCACCCCCTCTAACAACACTGTGCATTCTGCTCCTCACTACTTGTGAGGAAGAAACTACTTTTCTACCATCTTTATCATTCTGTTAAATCTTCGCCTTAACCACACAAACAAACCGCCTGCTTACTGCTAATCACTACCGTTTAACCCAAATCTTACTAGCTCGAGGCTTTTTCATCCAACTTCCATCCACGCTGGTCCTTTTCCTCCATATCAAAAGACTTCCCTGCTCAGCAGCCTCCATCACCCTCCTCACCACCTGCCGCAAGTTCTGTCCTTGGATCCCGAGTTTGCCAAACAGCACCATTGTTGACTTGGCTATAAAGCAGCAACACCCCACCTCTACCGGCCTCACTCTCGTGCTCCAACCCCACCCCTCTACAACCCCACCCCTCTACCTCTGCCGCCAGCTCACTATACCCGAGTTTCTTCCTCTAATGCACATCATCAACTAGCCCCACCCACAGGACTTTCAGCTCTATAAAATACACTACCTTCCAGTTTACTGACCACAGTACCAGATCAGGTCTCAAGGTTGTATTAACTATTTTGTGGGGCCCCACTAATTTTCCTCCCAGGTTGACCTGCATTTCCCATCTCTAATTCGCCTTAACCACCCTATCTCCTTTCTACTTAAACATTCCCTAGTCCCCTCCCCTTCCCTAACAAATTGAACCATTTTTATACCTGATTGTGCCTCCACGTATACCTACTCAGCGACAAGCTAACTTTGCAACCTGCTAATATATGTTTTACTGTCTGTACCTTCAAACACAGAGGACATGCTGGGTCCTCACCAACCCATTGCTTCAGGTTCTGTGGCAATGGTAGCACATCATACACAGCTCCTAGCAGGAACCTTATCTGATTTGCATCCAAGCTCCACAGTTCCCTCCAACTCAGTCTCCTCTTCATAAAGAGAACCCGGTAAAAACATGCAAAAAGTTATTTATTTTCACTCATTTATTGCTCAAGATGGTCCAACATTAATTGTCTTTGTCAGAAAAGTTTGTGAACCTACATTTTCAACAAGTGATGGGGTCCCTTTGAGCAGCAGTGACCAAAACCCCCAAACATGTATGATGACTGCTGATCAGGCCTGCAGAAGAATTTTGGCTGGGATGATGGAGGGCTTTTATACATGACCTCCCCTACTTCAGGTCCTACCACAACATTTCCTTTGAGTTAAGCTCCGAACTTTAACTTTGCCATTTCAAAAATGCACAAATTCCTCTACCTCAATCATTCTACACTGACTTATTTGTTTAGGGTTATTGTGTTACTGCAAGACTTTCTGTTTATCTTCAGTTCACTCTGATATTCTCCTGTAGAATTTTCTGGTACAATCCAGAATTCTTAGTTCTGTTAATGATAGCAGGCCTTTCTGGCTCCAGGGCAGCAAAACTGACCCAAACCATGATGCTTCCTCCACTGTGTATCACTGGGCTGGGGTGCTGATGTTGTGTTTGCAACTGTTGAAAGCGGTGTTAGTTTTTGCCAAACGTTGTGTTCCTTATTTAAGCCAAAAAGTTTAATTTTCAACTCATTTGTTATCAGAACGCCTTAGCTCATCCAGGTTGTTTGTAGTAGACTTGAAACAAGCAGCACTGTTCTTCTTGGAAAGTAGTGTCTTCTTCTTTGCTGTTCTCCAACACACACTCTTCTTGTTCACTGTTTGGGTGAAGGCAACATTACCCAGTGCAACAAAGGTCTGCTGATCCTGGGGTTCTTTGTGATCTCCTTGAATATGAGACACCTTGCTGTGTGTGTGTGTGTGTGTGTGTGTGTGTGTGTGTGTGTGTGTGTGTGTGTGTGTGAGTGTGAGAGAGAGTTCCCCAACTGCAAGAAATTCATGGTCTTGTTCAGTAGCTCCTTTATGTTGACAAAATAGAAGCCACCACTGGTGCAGATGTGTCCTTGGAGCACAGTGTCACAGGGACACTTTGGCTCGGGTGCAGTGCTGCGTCACATGGCAGCCAAACAACATGACCATGTGTGCCAAGAATAGCTCACCCTGTCCTCCATGACCTTGCCAGGGGACGGTGGCGTCTGGGGGGAGCTGGTAGTGAGGTTATCAGCGAAGCGGAAAACATACAGGTATTTTTTCATAGCAGGAAATAGTCTCTGTCCCAGATGAAAGCGCTATTGAGAGTCACAATGAACTGTTTAATGTGTCTCTGTTTGTGACTGGGTGCCCAAGCAGGGGCAGAGGTTTCCGAAATCCACACAACTCAGGGAGCAGGAGATGGATTTGTGCACTAGGGCACTCAGTGTGGCTTTGGTCTCCCTGTCTCCTCTGTCAGAGGCTCATTCTGTGTGTGAAATATGTATCAGATGGAATTTTTTCACCACCGTCTGGGTCTTGTGCGTTGTGTAAATACACCCATATTTTTTGTTCCTAGTTTTATTACAGCTGCTGGTGGTTTTTCAGTCGCAGTCATGATCAAGAGGCAAACCAGTTGATTTGGTTTCTGGTTTGGTTAGTTTAGGCTCACTTTGTGATTACCCCTGTTATGGACATTTGTAACATCCCAGGAAACATTCATGTCTGGGTCATGGACAGATATTTGAGCTTTCATTACTTCATCATAATTCATTTAGGCCATGCATCTCTCCAAAACCATTTATAGTGACTTGCTGTCTTACACAGCCAGGTCATTTTTACGGTTTAAATACTTGATCAATTCTACTGCAGCAAGAGGTGGGATTCAAAGTTTACCATATAACTGAAAACAGCAGCTCTGAGCTCTATGCCACGTGCTGCACCCTTATTGACACCTGCCTAGGTTCTCAGTGGACAGCCACTTCCTGAGATGTTTATCATAACATCACTTGTTTTCAGTTTAAAATAGTCAAGGTTATAAAAACATACAAATACCAAGTGAGTTTTTTAAGCTGGCGTTGGAATTGAGCTTTTAGGGCTGTTAAGAACCATTAACTTGCGTAGTGGTTTAGAAGGATGAGGCTATGAATCTGTCATCTCTTAACAGCCCTGTTCTACTGTGGTCACACAGACACAAGTGATTTAAGACATTTTTTATGCCTTTAAAGGACACCACACACTCGTTCTGTACTCAGAAAATGTGACCCATGTTTATTCGGCTGGTCTGCCCCATTTTGAGGACGAGACAAAGGCAGCTTCACCAGGGCTATGGAGATGACAGAATGGTTCCTTTCTTGTGTGCTGAGTTAGAATATTTCCAATAAGACCTGGCTTTCACTTGCAGGTTCACAACTGACGGCTCTGAAATGAGTTTTGTTTTCTTGACAGTGAATAAACCACCGAGACTTGAAGTGATAACACACCTGTAAAGACATTTGATAGGCTTCTCTGACAATATTTATACAATTAAAGGATTTGTTTTCTGGAGGATATAATGGCTAGAATATTTCCTTTGGTTGTGTTTAAATATATATGTAGTGTCAGTCAGTGCAAGGTGATGAATGAAACCATAATCTTTTTCCATACAGGTGTGGGAGAATGAAGAGAATATGAAACAATCTGGGCATTTGCTGAAAAACATGATGTTCACAGAAGTTCAAGTCAAGAAAAAAATGGCTAAAATACTGCTGCAAAGTACTCCTGTCTCATACAGACATTCGATTATTCATTCACAATAATTTGTACCACTTCAAACTGACTAAACAAGCTGAGACGTTACTGTAATCTCAGCACATGAACACAAACAGCTGAGGATGCTGAAACAGACAGTCTGATTGTTTCTGTGTACAGTACAGCATAGCATTGCGCTGTCCTGTGCACATCCTTACTGTCAGTGCTGAAGCAAAGTGCACACAGGGCGCGGCTAG
Source organism: Heterotis niloticus (assembly GCA_018136845.1). Classification (NCBI taxonomy): domain Eukaryota; kingdom Metazoa; phylum Chordata; class Actinopteri; order Osteoglossiformes; family Osteoglossidae; genus Heterotis; species Heterotis niloticus. The sequence goes on from CM030899.1 coordinate 30,506,730, forward strand.
AGATTGCAGTGATATTTTTAATGTTGCTACGCATTGTGGCTCATTTTGGGGAAATGTGTGTAGGAACAAATTCAGTTTTTCTCATAACAAATAATGGGATTAGGTGCTTTGGCGTCTGGATCCCCACTTTGCGTGCACATTTTAAGGGGCGGGGGTTTGTTGTTGCCAGGGTTGTGCTGTGTGTACATCAGCATTGCACTGTTTAAAGTCCAACTTACGTCTGCTTGCGTATGTCAGTCTGTCCCAGCACAAGAGTGCAGCATTAATGTAGAGCGCATCAGTGGGGTTTAATGTTGCTCAAATCAACTGAATTCCACTGAGAAAAGCAAGGCTGCTGCCTCTCATGGAGAAATTGTCCAGGGCAGCTTTATAGCTTTAAGGGGCTTGGGCTCTCCCTGAGGAATTTCACTGCAGCGCTTTGTGCAACGTTGCTACGCTTCACTCACATCCTACTATCTTCTTCTTCTTCATCTTTCGGCTGCTCCCGTTAGGGGTCGCCACAGCGGATCAATTGCTTCCACTTCTTCCTGTCCTCTGCATCTCTCTCCGTCGCACCCACCACCTGCATGTCCTCCTTCACCACATCCATAAATCTCCCCTTAGGCCTTCCTCTTTTCCTCTTGCCTGGCAGCTCCATCCCTAGCATCCTTCTCCCAATATATCCAGCATCTCTCCTCCGCACATGTCCAAACCAACGCAATCTTGCCTCTCTGATTTTGTCTCCAAACTGTCCAACCTATGCTGACCCTCTAATATTACTCATTCCTAATCCTGTCCATCCTCGTCACACCCAACGCAAATCTTAACATCTTTTCATTCACATCCCATAATGCAGCTCTTTAATATTTGCAAGTGTTACATTTTTATTCACGGGAATGTGCAGGTGGAACGTGTGTCCTGGTGCAGAAGTGCACCTGCCAAGGGCCTTTGAAAAGCTATGATGGGTTGAAAAGCTCTTGTGAATCCCGGCACGCCGTGACTTGAGAGCAATTACGACTGAGCTGTCTGATGGGGGAGGGCAGGCTTGTAAAAATTTATAGTACTGTAGAGTGTAAAGGGCAACAGAGAAAAGGGAGTGCTTGCGTCAGTGTTGAGTTGTTAACTGGTAATCTAGTGCAATTATTTATATAGTAAAGGTTAAAGTGATGTTTGTCAAACCAAAGATGTGACACTTTGTCCACCTAACTTTCCTCATCTACTGCCTATAAATTGGTTTCTTCTGAGGGGCAGCAAGTGCTCTAGGGGTTTGAATCCCACTCCTGCTGTAGTTGAACAAGGTACTTTGAATCACTGAATAACTCCAGTAAAAATGTCCTGCCGTATAAACGTGTAAATTGTTTGAAGTTGCCTCTGAATCTGAGATGGTAAAGAAATGGTTGACTTAATTACTAAAAAGGAACGCCCTGCTACCTCATGCACTTCACAGAAAGGGTTCCTTGCTGTGCAGCTGAGGGTCTGTGTAAGGGAAGTTTGCCATTGTTCTGCCCATGCTCCAGCTCCAGCCCCCCCCCCCTTTGTGGAAAAGCTATGGTCCATCTTAAGGGAAGAGTTTGTCAGAACAACAGATTACTTAACAATGGAAAAAGCTCCCACTGTGCTTTGTTGCATGTTGGCTGAGTGGGACTAGAACACACAGCAAAGGGCATAGATGGTTTGCAATGTAGAAAATAGAACACACAGAGAGACAGCAGGTAGCAGGGCACTTAGGGTCATGGACAACAGACAAAAAGCCAAATTTCAAGAATTCCAGAATTGTCAGTCAGACCATGAAGGAGTGAGCTGTTATGTGGTCAAGGTCAGTGAATGCCAACTGAATGGGCTTCAGTCCAATCCCATGAACAGCCTTTGTGTTAAGTAGTGAACCTGGATTCCTGGAGACAAATAATGCATACATGTGTAAAATGGATGCTGAAGCCTTGTGTTAGCAGTGGTAGAATAAAAACAGTACGGGGTGCTGAAAAAAGAGAGTGAAAGGTAAATCTGAAGGGGTGTTCAGGATCCAAAGATTGTGGCAGCATTTAGCATACTTTGCCAGGAATAGTGGCTGAATGGTGTTGAAAATGCTAAGTGATTATATCAGCAACTGGACAGAATAATAATCCTGGGCTCAGTGGGCTTGAAGGTGGATTTTTTTTTATCAGGCAGGAGAAAGAGACCCTTTGGATGAAACTGATGTATTTCTCTAATGAGAAACCCTTGATGTATGAATGCTGACGTTGCCAACGGGTTTCTTGAGCCCAAAGTTTGTTTTCCTGCCAGACGGTGTCCTGTGACTTGATTGATTGATGGCCGTTAACCAAACGCATGGTCTCTTCTGGGCCAAATTTCTTGATGTAAGGTCTCTGAAAGTTGCTGCCAAAATGACCTCCAATGTATCATGGCAAAAAATCCAATATAGCATAGGCTACAAATGGACTCCCTGTGACCTGGAGCCCTTCCCCCAACCCCCGTCTCTCTTGCCTTCTGTCCCCTCCCCATGCTCTACTGCTCTACCCCCCCCCACTACACTTTAGCTGTCTGGGAGTCCTCAGCACTTTGCTTTCCTTCAGTTACGGTTAAAGAAGGCTCTGCAATTATATTGACCCGTGAAGCCGTCACCGTGGTCTTTTCATCGGTGGAAGAGTTTTTGACACAAATCTGTGGATGCAGACACACCTCGGTTTCCAAGCCTCCTTGTCATCACTCACCTGGCCTGGCTTGTGTGTTCTGATCAATCCACTTTGGTATCCAGCAGACCGATTGAACGTATGACCCAGTGCTTGTGCAAGTCAGCGCTTGGGAGCGTGAAATACAAAACTTATCCATCCATCTCTGTGTCTCCTGACCATCAGACCCATGATCATCATGGCCATGACTCATGGGGAGGGATGCAAGCATCCTAAACTCCAGATCCCTCTTCGGGCTCGATCTGACCGGGGTAACAGCTGTTTGAGTTTGACCCATGTCCATTCAAAGGAGCAGGTCCAGGGGAGGTTCCTCCAGGCTGAGGTTGAAACCCGCTGACATTACTGAGGGTGTATGGAGTGGTGCCAGGCTTTCCCACAGTGTAATGAAAGCTCATAAATAAAGTAGATCTGGGCTGTAACCGGTCAGGGAGCGACAGGATATATCGGTATTTTCCCAGAGTTTTGATCCTCCTGGTGCAGCAAGCCCATGGGAAAAGCAGACAAAATGGAATTCATCAGCATTGTACATTTGCAGCCCAGCCATATTTAGCAATCAATTGGAAACTGCTGAAGCCTCCATTTAGGGTTTGAGGTCTTGCTGCGCAGTATCAGCAGCCTCGCTAGAGTGCCGTATTCCCGAACCGCCTGGGTTTGTCTGACGTGGTCCATACTGAGCGACGAGACCGAGCCCCACTGTGTGCAAAGCTAGGATCCTCAGCGTTGCACTAGTGCGCTGTGGGCAGGCACCATGAGCACCTGTCTGAGCGATGTGTGCCAGGGGCATCGCCAGGGTGCCTAGGGGGTGGTATCTGTCCATCGCCGCACTCCACTAGACATGGCAGTAGTATGTCTGCTACTTAAGCCCCCCATAACAGCAGGACTGATTGGTGTATCTGAGGTAGCAGCCAGTGCTGAGGTCTTTGAATCCACTTCACTGCAGCAACCCATCCATCTTCTGCCTCACAAACTTCATTCAGTCTCTGAAAGCCTTCATCTCACATTTTATGGGTGCAAACCAGGCCCTAGCTGTCTACTGTATGTGGAGTGAGGCCGTTTTCCAGTCTTCTCTCACATTACCAGCACTGTCCTTAAAGTGCGTGCATGCATGTGTGTGTACGTGCGTTCGATTGACTTTGACAGTAATTGGTTTTTTCACAGTGCCAATACAGTTGCCAAGGAATGCCCCATGTGAGCAGTGGGGCTGTGTGTGTGTCATTGTGGCTGAGCTGGTGCTTCTGGAAATGAAAATCTCCTGTCTGTAAAGCAGGCAGTACATGGACAGGAAGTGTGTGATATGTTGACAGGAAACCAGTGTACCCCACACAGACCACAGCGCTGAGCTGGGAACACCCATGTCCTGGGGGGGCCGGTGCTGTCCTCAGTTAACCTGCCGCTCCTTGTGGATTCAGTGTGAGACCTCCGGGCCTCTTTGTCTTTGACCTTTGAAGCACTGAGTGAGGCCACTGTATTCAGCTTAAATGACTGCACAGCTTAAGTGTTTAAAAAAACTACATCGAAGGCAGTTTTTTTTTACACAAAATAAAAAATTCACAAGAAGATATTAGCACTAGCATCACCTCTTCATAGATCTGGTACCAAACCCAATAAGTACACCAAGGAAAAGTAAAATTATTCGTAAAACTTGACACAACTTTTATGGTTCCTGTCTACATCTATTAAGTAGAATTTCTGTCTGTCTAGCTATCTGTCTGTCTGTTTGTTCTTTGCATGCATCTTTACTTTTCATGCCTCGGACTTGAGATTTGGCACACGGGTTTTTGTGTAGTCAAGTTCAAAAAAGCTACTTATTATTTTGAAAATGTAAAATTCACTTTCTGACTAGCAGGAGTACTGACATCACAAGCAGAGTTTCAGTAAATATGCTGATGGATTACGCGTCTCCCCCCCCCCCCCACACACACACGAAATGCTAAAGGATTTTCTCGCTCCACACACAGCCACACACAAACTGGAAGAAAAGTAAAGCAACAGAATGATCAGAACTCATACTTTTTTTGTCACAAATAAACATGCTTGACAGTAGGTGCAGTGTTGCTGGGATTGAAAGCCTCAACTTTTCTCCTCCAAACACACTTCTGGTCATTGTGGCCAAATAACTCAATATTTGTTTCATTTGACCAGAAAGCTCCTCCAAAAGGTTTTTTCTTTGTCCATGTGATCAGCAACAAACTTAAGTTGAGGCTGAAGGTGCTGACTTTGGAGCCGGGGCTTCCTTCTTGCCCAGCATCCTCTCAGCCCATGGCAATGTGAAACTCGCTTGACTGTTGACAGAGACACCTGTTTTCCAGCAGCTTCTAATTCATGGCACACCTGTTTTTTGGTGGTTCTTAGAGAACATGTGACCATCCACCCGGGCCAGTTTCCGGGTAGCAGAAGGTGACGGTTTGGGTTTTCTTCCTAACCACTCTTCCACATCCTTGGGAACAGTTATTTGTGCAGATAATCTTGGAACCTGGAGTTGCTTAGAAATGGCTCCAAGGGGTATCCTGACTTGTGTGGATCTGTGATCTGCAGCGCTCCCTAGACTTCCCCTTTGTAATGCTTGTGGCTCAAACCAGTGGCAGCAGTCAACCTCGCCCCATTTACAAGGGCACAGAGAAGTGACCGGCCGTAGTCAACCAGAAGCACTAACAAGCAGGTAGGAGGCCAGGCCTCAGAGCTGAGTAACATCACAGAACTTTCTACACCACTAGTTTAATCATCTAAGCACCTGAATGTACAGTATATTTTTTACCCAGCAGATTATTTCGTGGTTTCAGAAGACCCACAGTAAAATTATGACAGAGACCAAATTTGTGAATGTTTTTTTTGTGACAAAGAAGTGTGTGTTCTAGTCGTTCTGTCACAGAAGATCAGTTGCAGAAATCATTGAGATCCCAAGACTGCCTTGACCAACGTGTCGGTTGGAAGTGCATGTAAAGCTTTGACCTCAACTGTGTGTCAAAGCCATTTAATGTAATACAGTTGCAAAGTTAAATTTGCAACTGTAAACTTTCAGCAGCATGATTTGTGTCACAGTTACTTCAGTAAAGAGTGAGAGTTTGGTAAACGAGATACACAAAATGATGCAACCTTTTCCTGTTGCAATGCCAGCAACCACAAAATACTAAATTTATTGTTTGTCTTATCATGAGTACGCATCATAATTGTGGGGGAATCTGCAGAAAATTAAATCTCATTCCCGATTTTGTTTCCCAGCTGTATATAATAATCCATTTGCAAGAACACATGTTTATTTGCAAGTATGTGACTTGTGCAGTGGTCATGGTCCTGAGAGATACAGGACAAACAAGCCTACACGCATCAAGTTGCTGAAGCAGAGACATGGTGCTGACAGCTCCTGTGCAGCATAACCCAACCCTGTTGCAGAGCCTGGGGTGGTCCAGTGCTGCTAGGCAACAGAGCTCATATCTGGGGAGAAGAACTGTGACCTCACAACCCAAAGTTGGCCTGTGTGGGGGATTCAGGGTGGCTGGAGTGACGCCAAGTGACAGCACCGCCTGCCACTGGCCTGACTTGTCGGGTACATGTCAAAGCACCAGCTTGTGTAATGATCCCCCAGCGCTGTGGTGTAACTGGGAATACACATAGCCTGATCTTTCAAGGCATCACTGCGCTTGCTGAGGTCAAGCTGCCTGCGGCTCTGCAGGCATGGGATGAGAACGGTTGCAGTGGCAACAGCAGGCAAATCTTACTTTGTCCCTGCTGGCAGGCAGTTCAGAGTGCTAAAACACTGAATTTTGGAACAACCTTCTCACATCCCAGTTCAGGTTCAGAAGTACCAGGGGTCGAGCCTGATGGGAAGTTGCCATAATGAGGCCAGAGGTGGATGGTGTGATGTTTTGTACCTGGGGTGGAAGACACCTACTAGACTTGAAAGGTGAGGGTCTATGGAAATTGACACCTCTTGAGGTCCTGTCTTCCCACAGTGTTGTTCAGATGCTGTGGTCATTTGTGCCGGGGCCCAGTTCCAGCCCAGCAGCTCTGAAAGGATTGCTCTCCTGTGTACTCATGAGTCTGGAGCACAACAGGCCACCTATTTAAGTCCACTTCAATGAGCCTGCCTGTGCACTGTTACGTAAGTGCGCCTTCCTCCAGGCCCCTTTTGTTGATGTCTCCTCCAGTTCCTCCCAGTATGAGACAGCAGCATTTGCTAGGGCTCTGAGAGACTTGGCAGTAAGACAGTCCACAGTTCACAATATCCCCAGTCTTTAGCGGCAATAAGTAAAACTTTATGGATCTCCCTGGGAACCCGTAGACTTGGAACGAATGCCTCATCTATGTGGCTGCAGAACATACTCAGATGTAGGATCACTTCTTTGTTTTTATAACCTGGAGCATGGACATCATTATTGGCTCGTGATGTGTGTTCAGAATGCGGGCAATGGCCATTTTGCTTCTGCAGACTGGTAGAAGAGCAGGGTCTGGTATGCAGGCTGTTGTGGCAGAAATTTATCTTGTTTCACTCCCTCCTTAACCCTGGATTGGGCATGAATCTGACTTCCTTACCAACGCCTGAGCATTGTGACCCTGTTATTGCCTCCCAGGGGGAAAATAGGCCATATCATAAAAGGAAACAGAACACCAATGAGCTGGGAAGACTGAAAGTCACCCCCCACCTTTTCCCAGCCCAGCTCAACCTTTTTCTGCAGATGGAAAAACGTCCAGCAGTGAGCACTTCTGTGCATGCTGTGTCCTGTGTGATGGTTTCTGAATGAAATGGTTGGCTATGACAGCCTTGAAAATGCTTCATTCGGTCAAGACCCACACAATTTTATGCTACAGTCTACAGTCACTGGAGTTATGTCAGTAGCCGTGGATATGACAGTTCAGATCTGCCGTAGATGAAATTGACAGAAATAGAAACTCCAGCATGTTTATTATAATTAAATGCCATTTAATGTTGCATCAAAAATGACAAGAAGAAGAAAAATGGTTACTGGTCAAATGTGCAGGTTAGCTTCCCACTTTTCGCCTGCTGCTTGTGCACGATAGGGCTGAGGTGTAAAAGAAGATGGCCTGTGGTAATGATGGAGAATTGGCTTCAGTGTATCGACCTCATGGTCTTCACGGTCCAGGTCCCATCGTCCAGGCCTCACAGTCCATCTCTCTGGGTCCAGGTCAGCATGGTGCTAGGTGCTGACGTTCCCATTCTCTATTTGGACCTTCAGTTTCAGTGTCTTATTACCTTGTTCCATTGTTGTTGCTCCTTCCTTCCTTGGGGGGCTTTTCCATCAGCACTCCCTTCATGTTCATCTGTTGCTGGAAAACTGGCAGTGAGATTTGTAGGGGTGACTGTGAGCTCCAAATGAGTTTTGACTCAAAAATGTTAAGCAATGGCATGAAAAGGCAAGCATTAAATTGGTCTTTTCCAGAGATTCTGTCATTGCACATGAACACAACTTCAAGAGTAATTTTATAGAGTCCCTTGGTGCTTAAAGGCACCCGTAAATACCATGCTAATGACTGTAAATGGTTCATAATATGTGCAGTTGTAGAAGAGAATCTATCTAAGCTATCATGGGGTCTGCACAGTTCAGGGTGTCAAAAGGTATGCTTGTGGGGTTAGCTGGCCTCCATGTGGTTTGTTTTTAAAATTCAGAAATGACAAGAAATGTCACTCCTGTGTCCATTCAACTGGTCCTGAGATGATTTATCAAAACGATTATGTCCTCTGCATGCCTTTGTTCAACTGGAAAATGATGTACTGTGTGTGTGTCCTTGTGTGCCTGTGTGTGATGGGGTCTGGCTTTGCTTCTGGTAAAGGGACTGCCACGTTTTACCTCCGTTCTTCCAGTCAAACCGGGTGAAAAACATTCTGCTGGCTGCTAAATATATCCACCATGTCCTATTTCCAAGGCTGCTATAGATCTGGTCATAACTGTGCTGGATAGTTTCAAAAGTGCAGAGCATGATGGGAAACTCATGGCCAAAGTGCTGCTGGACCCTGCTGGCATAAAACTCGTCTATAAGAGTTAACAGTAATGAGGTCCACGAAAGGGAACTGTGTTTCCCATACAGCTGTTCTTCAACAATTGAGGTCTACAGGATGTAGGAGCACTTCAGCTGTTCCAGTGGGCTGTGTTTATTTAAGCAACTCAGAAATATGTTTATTTACAGGAGATGAATATATTTATTTATAGATCCACATGCATGCATACACACAGAAAATGAAGTTGTACCTCTGCAGAAAGTAGGTCCACACAGAAGTGTCTGGAAGCCAAAGAGTGTAGCTCTACTCAAGACCGGTTTAAATTTACATCTCCTTGTTTAGCAGATACTTTGTCCAAGTCAGCGTTCATCTCCGAGTAAACAAATGTGCATTTCATCACAGGGCTTAGACATGAGCACAATTATTAAAGCAAATCTTGTCTAACATAGATGCGGCCATGGCTGTTGTCGGTGTCGCTGTAGTATGAGCAGGAAAATAGATGGACAGAAAGTGCCCAGTGATGAAGGACTGAAGGTGTCAGAAGCTTGGGTGGGAAGTGCGTGTGAAAGAGAGCTGAGTTTGGAGACCAGTTGAGCTCGTACAGCCACATCAGTGCCAAACAAGAGGTTTTAGTAAAGGGCATTGTACGTAAGTGTAAAGTCCAACAACAGTCCTGCCCCCCTTTCTCGCTGGCTCCTTCTTGGCCCCCATCCTCTTCGGTAAATTTCTCAGTCACAGTGAGTTTGTACCTCAGGGCCATGTGGGATGACATTAGGCTTCCTCAACCTCTACAACACAGCCCAAGCGAAACGGCTGCTTGTTTGCATTCACCATGCTGGACCCCAAGAGGCCACGTTCAGCTGTGGCCGTCTCCTCTGATGCCAAGCACAGCTCACAGGGTGCTGAAAAAGTGCGGTGTTTCTGCTGTGTGTGCGCTGTTCAGAGCTGTAGCTTAACAAACCACATCTAGGAACTGAAGGAGCACCACCCAAAGATCATCCTGCTCCCAAAAAGCAGATGTACTTCAGGCCAGGGGTAATGTTTTCATGCCTATTTTTGTGATTAATCCGGGAACAAGAGGCAGCAGAGGGAACAGAGATTTACATAAATGTATGCCAATAAAAAGCAAAAGCAAAGGAATTAAGGCCTGTTTTGGGCAATCTTTTAAAGGAGCCTCTTTGTGCTGCTGTTCCCTAACCCACTGAAAAAGCAATATCCCACATTATTAGTTTCTGGAGCTGACAGGCCATCGAAGCCATTTCTCTTCAGGGGAAAAGCAACAATAAAGTGAAAGAAATAAAGCTGTAAAACAGCAGTGGGTGCCCCCAAAGTCATAGATGTGGAAGCTTTCTGCTGTACATGAGCTGAGGAGCGTGCACAATTTTTTAGCTTCTGAAGGAGACATGAAATATTGGGAAGGCCCCAGAGAGGCAGAGCAGTGCAAATGTGTGTCTCCATTGGTGTCTTTTGAAAAGGAGCCTTGTTGGAAAGTGCAGTGCATTAATGAATCTTGGGTCAAAGTTCACACCTGTAGTTAAGGCCTCCTGACCCTTCAAGAGTGAATCGGTGTTCCAGGCACCCGGGGAGGCAGCCACCACAGTGCTGAGAACCAGAAACACTGGAAGAGGCTCTGCTGGTGTGCAGTCCTGCTCAACGCTGCATCGTGCAACACAGCACCCAGCCATCATCTGGCTATGGGAAAGTTTTAGAAGACACTGGCAATCCTCCTCATTCAACCACAGTGTTTCTGTGGCGACAAGGTGCTTTCACTAACAGCTCGTATGGTTGCACCGTGTCGAGGAGAAAGGAACCTGGCACAACCACCTCCATAGTTTAATTGGTTATTTAATATTTCATTGCATAGCTGGCATGTGTGCATCATGCAGCTCCATTTTCATTTTTTAATCAGCTTGTACAACTGGATAAATTTACTAGGGAGATTAAAGTTATTCTCTAGCGTTCAATAGCATGGTCTCTCCCTAGCAAATTTCTAATAAGAAACTGGATGGAATGGGGCTGGGAGCTACTGTCTTGCACCTAAAGGACCTGGGATCAAATCCCTGCTTCTGTACCCTTGAGCAAGGTAAACTTTGTTTTGACACTAACAATTACCCAGACATGTAAATGGGTAAATTATTGTATCGTTCTGTACATTTTTGGTAAATGTGCCAGTTAAGCTTTTTATTATTATTATTATTATTATTATTATTATTAACAACAACAGTAGGTAAGTAAATGGCTTTCAGAACCGTTCAGTATTCAACTTCAGATTCAGGAGGCTTACACTTGTACTCCCTTAGCTGTGCAAATACCTACGGCATACCTCTCTTTTTTCCCCCTCCTTCCAGACCTCCTGTGCAACTGCAGCGGTGAGGGGGTCCTTGACCCCGAGGACTGTGACGTGGACACGGGCCACTGCTTGTGCCTGCCAGGATACACAGGCCCCCAGTGTGAGACCTGCGAGGACGGCCACTTCAACAACGGCTCCAGCGGCTGCCTGCCCTGCGCTTGCGACTCCTTCGGCGCCATCAGCCCCCTCTGCGACAGGTGAGCCCCGGCCTCCTGCCGCATATGCTGAGTCAGCCTCAAAGCCTCAGCACCTCAGGCTGAGTCAGCAATAGAAACGATCGTATGTTAAGGGACTATTGATACCCACTAGGACTTTTGATGACATCACCATGGGCTGGGCTGCTGTTCTCTCCGTGTGACGCTTGGGCTGAGAGCCACAGATCTTCCTGTGCAATCCAACACAGCCGGGTGTTATTCTGTGTAAAAGGCAGTCGTACAGAGCTCATCTGATGGTGTAGAAAATAACGCTGATTTCTTCACTATGGATTAATATTAATTAATTAGCAGTAGGGCGGGCACTGGGCAGTGGTCACAGTTTAGAGGAAGGCTATTATTATTAATGCATTTATCCAAATCGAACTAAGAGCAAACAAAAGTGCTTTTCACAACAGATTAAGAGCTGTAGATCCAGGCAAGTGATTATTAAGGCCCAGTTTGTCTACTCCTTTTACCAGTTCACATTACCTGAGCAGCTGTATATAGAATTTATAATGCAAAGGTGATTTGACAGATGGCATAATGTCAGCTTGTGGAGCAGATAAAAGATCAGGAGAGAGGTGGCTCCAAAAGTGATCCTTCTTGAATGCTGAATGGGATTCGGGGATTCCAGGGGACAAAGAAATGTCATTTGTCACACAAGTGCTTGACTGATGCTTGTGCTCATTTTGTGTGGTGTTCAGGTACCACACCTGTCTCCAGCCCTGATGTTTTAATGTTCTTTTATCCATGAAACTGCCTTGGAGATATATATATATATATATCCCCCCCCAAATGCCAAGATTGAGCGAGACATCGACTCACTGATCCACCTCACCAGAATCTACAGCGAGGACATCGGGATGACGTTCAGACTAGATAAATGCGGACACGTGGTGGCCAAGAGAGGGAAAATGATCAGAACTGAGTGAGTGGAGTTACCAGAGGGCAGAATAGCAGACATACAGGACAGCTACAAGTACCTTGGTATCCTACAGGCCAATGGGAACCAGGATGAGATTACAGGGAGATTAGCCACAGCCAAATATCTCCAGACAGGTACTCAGAAGCCAGCTCAATGGTAGAAACAAGATCGAAGCCGTAAACATGTACGCCATATATATATAAAAAACAGTGTACACTGTGAGCTCATACATCCTAAGCCTAAACTGTCAGAGCCAAAATAAATTGTTTGTTTGCAAATATTTTAAAGAAACTGCGTCAACTAGGCCTGCATTGGAGGGTGGCGAGAAGGCGTTAGTCAGAAAGAATCAACTCAAAGCACATCTGGAGTTTGAAGCCATGTGAATGGCCCAGCTAAGATGTGAGGAAATGTTTGAACATCAAATGAGACCAAGCTTTTTGGCCAAAATTTAATGTCACTGTGTGTGGCGCAAAGCTAACTAACAGTAGCCATGCCCCAAGATACACCACCCCTATAGTGAAGAACGGTGGTGGCAGTGTCATGCTGTGGGAATGCTTTTCATCAGCAGGGACCGGACATCTTGTCAAATTTGAAGGGAGAAGGAATGGTGCAAAACACTGCAGTTAAATCCTGTGAGAGGACCTGCTTCAGTCAAGGCCAAAGCAACACTGGAGAAGCTCAGAAACAACAAAGGAGAATGCCCTACAGTGGCCCATCAACAATCTGTGCAACTGTTTGAAAACAAGGGTGCAACCAAAGTGAACAACTTGCTGCACATTTGACTTTGGTTGCAAACGTTTTTCTCAACTACCAACAATTAAGGTTATTTGCAAACTGATCAGCCAAGAGTCATGACTGTCCGTTGACTTGGCTTACTTTTTTCTCTTTTAAGCACTCTTTTGACTCCACAACCTTCTTGCTTAATGATGTTATAGCCACTGGTATAAGAATGCAGGCATCCTGAATGCCAAGCATGGAGATCCAATGAACCTGAACTGACAGAATTGCATGTGTTTAAAGAGCAAAACAGATGCGAGTCATTACAGTTGTGATGATGGTAGCAGCGGTGTCATGTAACTCGTTGTTTTGTTGGACCGGAGGAGCAGTGTGGTTACTCATTCCCTGCTTTACAGCTCAGTTGGGCAAGAGTCTGCAGGGCATGAAGCTGTCACAGTAAAGAGTATTCCCCAATGGCTGCTGCACTGCAGAAGGTCTGCGAAGCATAAGTTTCCTGTTGGGTTTCCTTACCACGGTTCCTATGTCTCTCATCGAGCAGCGTAACAGTGAAGGGTATGGACACCCAGAGGGAAACGATATAACACCCGTGTCCCATTCAAAAGTGGAGCTCCACGAGTCCTAGAGAGGCTGCATGACACTTGGAGCTTTGTTTTTATAAATAGTTGCTATATTTTTACCACAGGGAGCTGATGGTGCATTTTTGTGGTGCTCTTGCCTTCTCACAGGTTTCAGCAGACATCTCTGCCCTTTTGCCAGCTGAGATAATGTGGGGTCCCAGAGTGCAGGATGCTGAGTCAGAGGATGTAGGGGGCATTGTAGGTACAGCAATGGGCACATAAGGTGAGGTGCTGATTGCACACGTGCAAAAACAGCTTCCAACTGAGCTGGAGTCACTAAGATAGCTGCACAGGCTCACATGCGCTAAGGACAGAGGACCTGTTGGTGTGCATGCTGCATAACCATGCAGCTGCTTCCCGCAGAAGCAAAAAGTCCACGAGAACAGCTTGTTGGTTTCCCCAGCTTTCTCCCCCATTGTTGTCTCCCATCTGAAGTGTATCTGAGTGACCCTAATCCTAACCCTTACCGAGGGAGCTCATTTCCCAGACTGTTTCCAGTCTTTCCTCTGCTGTGTGCTTGAGAGTGTGAGTCTGAGCTTCGTAATGTTTCACTGAAGAATGTGTTTCTTTTCACTGTAAAGGTTTTTGAAACCTCCACCTTTGGATTTGAAGGATTCAGATTTTAATCCCATCTCCGCCTTTAGTACCCTTCAGCGTGGTACGTACTCTGAAGTAGTCCAGAAGAATTACCCTGCTGTATAAATGGGTAAATTGTTGTAAGGAGCTTATTCTGTCAGTCACCTTGGAGCAGAGAATCGGGTAAAAAAATAAATGTACGGTATATTTTTCACCCTGCTGTGGATATTGTGGTTTTATTCTGGAGTGATAGGTCTGATTTCCCGGGTGCCACCTACTTCCAGGGGATACAGCAGCATCGCTGGCTTTAAAGATCACCTGTATGGTTTTTTCCTCCGAATTTGAAGAACGTCTCCGAAGCCACTGTAGAGCTTGATGCTTCATGCGCCACTTGCTTAGACGGAACTCGCTCCCTGGGCGTGAGTGAGGACAGTGCCGCTAATTGTAGCTGGCCTGCAAAAGCTCTGCCTCCTCTTGGTTTGGTGGCTGGATCTTGATGCAAAAGACCCAGACCTTCTCCCATCCCCTGCATGCTGTGCCCCCTTGGTGTCATCTGTGAGAAAAAGATGATCATGCATGATCGGTTACCAATTTCAGAGAGGTAACCTGCATCTGAAGAACATCTAATGCCAATCGATGGCTCCTGGCCACACGTTTTCTTCAGTATGACCGAAAGGTTCTAACACAATGGTTGTAACCACAATGCTACTTGCTACATCCAGATATTTGTAGCTGTACAGAATCTGTTAAACTGGTTAAGGAATGAAGCGGTAAGGTGCGCACATTGCAAAAGAAACGCTTATATTTGTAAACTAAAGTTTTATTTTTTCAACACACCTCTACTATATCTGTGTGTGTGCGCGCGTGTGCGTGTGTGAGTCTAACAAATGAATTTTTTGCCACAATTAAGTCAAATTCTCAGCGGGAACCAAAGACTGACATTCTAGAAGCCCCGTTTCAGGGACCAGAGTTTGTTAGACCCCATGGCCAAAAATATGACGACACCTGACCATCACCCCGATATGTGCTTATTGAACCTCCCATTCCAAAGCCATGGGCATTCATTTGGAGTTGTTCCCTTCTTTGCTGCTATAATAGCCCCCACCCTTCTGAGAAGGCTGCCCACCAGATTTTAAGAAATTGTGCCCATTCAGCCACAAGAGCATCGGTGAGGTCGAGCGAAAAGGCCTGGCTCACGGTCGGCGTTTCGTTTCATCCCAAAGATGTTCAGTGGGGTTGAGGTCAGGGCTCTGTGCAGCCACTCAAGTTCTTCCACACCAACCTGGTCAAACCATGTGTTTATGGAGCTCGCTTTGAGCACAGGGGGGATAGTCATGCTGGAGCAGAAAAGGAGCTTCTTCTTCCCCAAACTGTGGCCACAAAGCTAGAAACACACAGTTGTCCAGAATGTGTTTGTATGCTGCATGGGTGCAGCTGAAACACCTGAACTCAGTAGAAGGGGAGTCCACATACTTTTGGCCATACAGTATATACCTGTTCAGAGAGTCACTTCCATTGAGCTCTAAAGAGGTGCAAGGGGCTACCTAACATGCCTGGTCATGATGCTCCTGCTGTGTCACAATGCTTTTCCTGAGTGTGAATTTTATTCAGAATAACTGTTATTCAGAAAGCCACTTCAATGATGCGTGGCAGTAATTCACACTGAGCTGATGGCCCTTCTATCCATGCCACCCAGTAGAGAACTGACCTTGGCACATGGTGAGGGGACAGTGACGTCAGGAAGCTTGGCAGGACGTTCACTGTCCTTCCCCAATGTCTCCTGCCAAGCACCATGATTAAGACCAGAGGCTTGCATTTCTTTGGCTGGTTGCTGTGTCAACAGCATGGGGTTGCAAAAAAAAAAACACATTGAAGCTGAACTTGATAAATATGAGAATGGCTGAATTAAAACGGGCCGAGGAGGAAGCTTTGCAGGTGCCAGACGGTTGCTAGGAAACCGCAGAAGAGCATTCCGGTGAAATGTAGATCTTAGAACAAGTAGCAGATGAAGAAATGGAAGCCCACAACACCTGAATGAGCTGTAAGGATTCAGTATACTGCTGTGTGGGAGTCCACTCTCTCATAGAATTAGAATAAATCTCAGATGGGAGGTTACATCATACTTTGTTTTTTGTCCTTAAATACGATCAGCAGTTCATTCATCCAATATCTTTAACTACCTGGCTAATGAAGGGTCCTAGTGATGAGATCAGAGTCAATCCCAGAAGCAGAGCGAGTGAGACATAAGCTTTTCTTGCCTTACCTGGCTTCACCCTGGACTGCACATTTGGACTGTGGGAGGAAACCAAAGCACTAGGAGGGAACTTGTGTGGACATGGGAAGCGTATGCAGACTCAACACAGGCTAAGCCTGATGTGAACCCACGTGGAATTCAGCCCAGACACCGTTTGTTATTTTTGCACCCATTGTTCAGGTTGAATAGGAGGGTGGCTGAAGGGGTGGGGCGCCAGTGGGCCAGAGGCTGGCCTGAGGGCTGCTAGACCCATCGCTCACCAGGTCCTCCTGTCACTTCTGGCCTTCTACCACTTGTCCCAGCTTGCAATGGGGGTGACACATTTAAGGCCCCTAACCACTCAGCGAGTGAAAGATGAGCAGAACATGACTGATGTGACACGGTGGGCACACATGCACCCCCCCGCTGTGTCTGTTCATGACAACCCAGATCTCATCACTGCGTGATGCTGGTGTGGTGAGCAGACGTGGGCTGGCGGCTGGGTCGCCACAGGTGCTGCTCAGCGCAAGGCCTCTGAAAATGTGGATGGAGGATGAGAGAATTGAGACGGCTGCTATCACCCTTCTGATACATATTAGACACTGCATCGTAAATAATGGCACCGATCTGAGCGGCTCCTTTCATTGCGCTTCAGTACTTCCTGCTCTTTGTGCTCGAGTGTTGCTGGAAAAGCGCCGCTCGCTCACTTTGCCTATTGAAGCAGAATCAAAGGCAGGAAAGGAGATGCGTGTGTGATGCGTTGGGTGCCACTGGATATTCATCTGCTGTTTTTCTAGGATTTTGTTATTTATTTGGCACCCTTCACAAGGGCAACTTGCAGTGAGATCGTACAGTAAACAGTCCATCTGTCCATATACATGAACCACTTTGCCTTGGTCAGGGTCAGGGCAGTGTTTCCAGGGTCCGGGGGTCGGGTATCTGCTAGCAGACACACCCCACACACTCCACAGCCTGCAGCTGGGGGACACAGGGTGCTGGCACTTAGGGCTTCGTGTTTGTACTCAAAGGACACAAGTTTTAAACCCTCTACCTCCTGCTGTTGTAGCCTGAATTGCTGCAGTAAAAATGGCCCCACTGTATAAATGAGTAAATCTTAGTGTTTTAAGTTGTTTTGGGGAAAGCGTCAGCTAGACGGATAAATAAAAAGAAATGAATGCCCTATGTGTGGGTGGGCCTCCTCTCCTTCCTGGATTTTGTATTCACACCAAAGCTCATGGCCTCCACTCCAGAACACACTCTTCTGAGGACGGAGGGGCCCGAGGCCTGCATGGTTAACACAGCAGTGGAGCTGCAGGCCTCCATTATTCGGCACCTTGTCATGCTCAGTGGAGGTCTTTGAGAGAACAGCCCTTCATATGCTTGGAGAAGATGAGTTCAGAAATGGAGCTCTGGCTGGTGAGGAGAGTGGAAATGCTTATAAATGTTTATGCAAACCATATTTAAGCATTTGAAATGGTGAATTGCAACCGGCTCCGTTATTGTGCTTGGATCTCGGCACCGTGAGTGACGTCTGAGTAATTCCGTTTTTTTTTTTTCCGCACGTCATTTCACCCAAAGCACTTTGATCGCTGCAGGGAGCGCGATGTGCTGAGAATCCCCTTGGGCCACCTAGTTCAGAGGGCGGCCAGGAGTGCTGGGGTATTTGCAGGAGTACTAAAGTCGGCACTCCTCCCTGGGGAGAAATGTCTTTCAGGTGATCAGTTGAAGGAGGGAGCAGGGGGCTCCATGGTTATACTACTATTGGTTGTTTTTTCACTCGTACGTTCATTTACAGTATTTAGCTAACAGTTTCCTACTAAGCAGTTTAAAACACCGGCTCACCACAATACTGCGTGCTCAGCCCACTGCTGCGCACCCTTCTGACCCAAGTATGATGACCGCACCATAGTTGTGAACCTCGTCACCAACAATGCTGCCTTCAGAGGGGAAGTGGAGCAGCACGTAGCCTGGTGTAAGGACAACATTCTGCCTCTTGGCGTCAGCAAGACCAAGGAGATGATTGTTGGCTTCAGAAGGTTTTTCAGAAGCCTCTCCTGACCCCACAACATATCCCACCTGGTGGAAAAGGCGTAGCGGTGTTTCCACTTCCAAGGAGCTGGACTTTCATCCGTGTCATTAAGTGCATTGTTTTCTTTTGTACGGAATGCCAGTGAAGTGAACCTTGAACCTTGAAAATGATTTACTTACTGCACTTTTACTGGATGGTAGTTTTCTCCGGAGCAGATTCAAGATCGTCGATCGAGGCTATGACAGCTGCTGGACATGGGATTCAGCATTGGAGCCTTCAAGTGCGACACGGCACTGTAGCCACCGTCCCATAGCCTAGGGTTACGAGTGCCAGTGTCATTTTCACATATCTACAATGCATGTAGTACAAGTGGCCACGCCATTCCAGCATATTCGCTGAATGTGCTGCACAGTAGATGTATGGACAGATCTATCTATCTATCTATCTATCTATCTATCTATCTATCTATCTATCTATCTATCTATCTATCACACATGTATGTTCAAACACCACAGCTGTATGTTTATGGCATGCACATAATTAGTGGAGCCACCGTTCACACACCAGGTCTGGGCTGGCCCACGTTTCAGCGCTGATTTACACTGTATGTGCTGCCACATTCACACTGCAAGCTGTCCAGTCCCTGAACACTCGGCTGCGGAGGGACAGTAGTGCCACTAGGTTCCAGTTCAAATGCAGGTGCTCTGCTTGGAAGGTGGCAGCTGTCACCACTGTGCCACCAGCTGTCCCTCCGTGTATGGCTCTGTAGTGAGGTAGGATGCTGGCACTGAGCCCGGCATTTGCTGGCTCAGTTCATAGGAGAGGCACTGCTTTCCAACCTCTGAATAAAATATTCGGTTGTAAAATAAAGCACAACTGACTGGCACTGTGAGAAGAAGACTGGATTAAGCAACTCAGTCTTAATAATAAGAGCAGTGGACTCTTTCACTGCAGCTCAGATGTAAAATTGATGAATGAATAAATAGCAGGGCAAAACTTTTCAAATCCTTTTCTTGTTTAGTCAGTTCTTTACTGTGTTTGCACCATTTGTTAAAAAGGCGCAGTTTCACTGGGTCAGATGCATTTTTTACACTTTGTTGTAATGGTGCCACACATCAGCATGCACAGTCCCGTGCGCCTGTTAGCATCCTGTCCTCGGTGGTCGATTTGTCTGCCATCCTGCATTCTGTTTAAAGCCATCAGACCGCTATCATTAAATATTTACTCTCTGCCAAAGAAAGGGAAGACGGGTACAACTATAAGGCCTATCTGTTGTTACACCCATTAAGGTGGACCTGGTTCACCAGAATAGAGCATTCAGGCCAAATGCCTGTTTTTTCCTTTAATTTACAACTCTAAAATAAAATATTGCCGCACATCCTGTGGAAAATAGCCATGTGGTTCTTTAGGAGATACTTTAAGAGGGATATCTGTCCCAACAGATCTGGAAGTACATGAACGCCAGTAGATTTTAGGAAGGAGAATTTGGGGGCTACGGGGTAAGGCTTCGATGCTGAGGGTCGGTCATTAGGAGGATTCATGATACGAGGTGTCCTCAGACTGAGGAAGAATCCAGTATCTTCCGCTGGATTTCCACGCTTCTCCATCGGTCTTGTCCGTAGTGTCCACAGTAACCTGCCCAGGTACGGCTCCTACTTCAGTTACTTGAGTCAACTTCAAACTTGTTTGAGAGCCTTTGCTACTCTTGGAGTAAAAGGGCAGTGGCCTGATGCTGCTCAAAGTGGCCAAAGCGAAAACGAAAAAGTAGCCATCCAACAGGAACGATAGTTCAGTCCAACATTTCATGGAATTATTTCTCCCGTAAGAGATTTGTAACAAAGAGGAGATAAATTTGCATTCGGAGCTGAAATTCAATGCAGCATCTGCCATGGAAATCAGATCTCCCTGCAAACGAAGAGCCGTGGGACCTGCTGAGGTCGACAGATTATTCAGACGCTAATTTTCGAGTAGGATGCAGCCGTGATGAAATGCCAGCGTGTGTCCGTGAGCATCGGCACCCTCTATTTGCCCATAAACAGCTTTCCTCCTGCTGGATGGAGGAACTCGCGGACTGGCAACTTCTTCCTTGTTTGCCGATTTGAATACTGACATTAGTGCACAACCGACAGCCACTTCCCTCCCATTGTCTCCACGTCTGATGTCAAAGCACCATCTCCGGCTCGGCCTGCTGTGAACTGCGAGTCTCTTTTTCGTTTTGTGTTGAGGGCTTGCTGGTATTTACCTAATGCCTTTGTCCAAGCTGAACTAGAGAGCTTTCCCCTGAGCTTTACGCTGAACGACAGCACTTTCTCAGCACTGTAACACAAACTATGGGCAACTGAGAGTCACCAGTCTACCTGCAACACTCGTCTCTGGACTGTGGGGGGGAAACCACAGCACCCGGACACCCACTGGGAAAGCTCTGCCCAGCAGCTGTGGAACACCAAGGCCAGATGGTGCAGAGGGTGGTATGGTGGTCCAGGTCGTTGTCGGTCTAAATCCCCGTTTCTGCCCTGGCACCTTTGATCCAGTAGCATTTGAATGGCCTTTCGCATTACTTGCTAAAACACGGTAACATTGGTCACGCAACCCTAAATCACCAACAAAGGCCCCACATGAGTTAATAACAGCAATAAATGAAAATTATAGCGTGCCTCAACCTGCTTTTTCAACAGTGTGTGGGATTTGTTGTGCAGATGAATGCCTCTTAGTGACTTCCTTGTCCTAACTGTGTTCCGTCTGACGGGTTAAATTATGCAGATGGATTTCCTGGGTTCTCCCCAGTGACCTCTGTTGGCTGGGTTATATTTCTGCCGCGTTCAGTTCGGCACTGCTGCTGAGTTGAGTGACTCTGCGGGTACAAAGTGGGGCCACGGGAACAGCAAGTTTGCTGGACAGTATGGCTCCTCTCACACACAGGTTCACCCTAGGCCCACGGGGCACCGGGCGTTCCGTGCCGACAGTCCGTTGCAGGAGGCGTGCGCTCCCCATCGCGATTTCCTCTGTGTTCCTCTGCGTCTTCTCTGCCCTCCTAATGTCTGTTGTTTGGCTCATGGTGCTGCGCAGCTGAAGGGTTGCGCCGCATCGTTGCTGAAGGCTCAGGTGGAACAGCAGGCCCGGCTCCTCTCCCTCCATCGCGTTCCTTCTCTCTCGCAGCTGCTCCATCTTCGGAGGCCTTCATCTCTGTCATTTTGTCAAACGGCTCAGCCGTGCAGAGATGCTGAAGCAGCGGGACTGTAGCAGCAAAGTGCTCAGAGCTGCTAACTTGTGGCTGAAGGAGCCAGGTTTGAGTCTCACTTCCTGCTGTCTGTACGGCGCAATCCCTGCGTCTTTAGGCTTCTTTTCAGGCAAATCACAATTAAAACAATTGCTACCATTAGTCATCACAAGATTTAATAGTAAAAAAAGAAGGAAAAGCTCTATAAAACAACATCTGTGTTCCTTTTATTTACTTATATCTTAGCTTGAATTTTGGGGTTTTATTTGCCACAGTGCTGTTCATGGAGTCCTGCTGGCTGCTCCCATTCAATATGATCCATCAAAGCACCGTGCCGTTGTCACAAAAATGGTTTTATTGGCCAAGAATTAACTCTTTTTTGTGAAAGGGGCATACGGCACGCAGTTCTCAGTCTTGCCACAGTAAAAATGTGATAAATATTTCAGGATTGGCACCGTTACTGTATCCTTGTGCAGATTTTGATGCTCCTGCCCTCACCATAGTTGCGTTTTGGCTTCTCCTGTCAGGAACTGCAGGTGATTCCGTGCTGCCCTCAGCTGGGCTTTAGGCCTCGAGCTTCACATCCTGCCTGGGGTCCAGCCTCCGTGCCTCAGCATCCTTGCGTTGCCATGGCGGTAACTAAGGGTTAACCTCCCCCTGTAATACTGACCTAGTTTTCCTAACCCCCTTGTGCAGCCCTTCTTTTGGACGGTCTGAGGTCCCAGACTGTCGCTGCCTGCAGCACAATGAAACATTCATGAACCATCGCTCAGCAATATTGGCTCTGTCTGCAAGAAATGCCATAAAGTTGTTTTGCTTATTTTATAAAAAATGTGTAAACATTTACACACGTAATTTGTTCCAATTTACTCAAATTAACACACGTTTATTTATTACATATTTGACAGCGTTCAGTGGCAGTGAGTGTTAGGGTGAGCGGGCCGTTCTGGAGGGGACACACACACAAAGTCCGGGTTCACACATCACTCGTTTTATTTCATCTTATTTTTTTCTTAACCAAATTTCAGTCACATTAACGTAATTCATTTTATGCTTTATGCAAAGTGGCTGACAGTGTGACGCTACTTACACCACTTTAGCCATTCACACAGTTGGATGATTTACTAGGCTGGGGGGCAGGTGTCCTTTGGACCCAATGCTTTGATCTGCTGTTGCTACTGTTGTTATGGGGGGAGAGGGGCATCATTCACCCTGTACGCTGCTCCCCCCGTGAGTGCTACTGCCTGCCTTTTCCTTGAGTGAAACCAGCTGCCCTGAGGGACCAGGACCCAAATGCAGGCCACCGTCCTTTCCGCCGTTCTAGTCCTATTGCGTGCCAACCTGAGGGAAGTGGGTGTCTGGTTTCCAGCTTGGGAGAGGCCCCCCAACAGAGTCGCATGCGTACGGTGACTGATCCTACAGCAGGGCCTTTGCAACCCAGAGAGTCGCCGGGTGTTTCCGGAGCGGGCGCTCCTTTGCTGCTCTGTTTTCCATGAGCGGCTATGGATTTGAAAGGATGCAAAGCTGAACCCTCCATTGAGACATTTTTGCAGTTCAGAGGGTGAACTCCACAGCAGAGGATGCAGACTTGCCCAGTGCCATCCTGCACACTGCTGCAAGCCTTTCATCAGCCCAGTCAGAAGGGGTTATTTGTTGGGAGGTTGTCCTTCCGGCTGCGAAATGGAAACGCGTGACAAGAATGAGGCAACCGCAGCCACCTACAGACGATCGGACCGACGCGGGGGGCAGGAACACCATGCAAACAAACAATGTCGCATGCAGAGCTGTGATGCAGCAGAAAACGCTCTTTGCTGTTCCGTGGGAATTACTGTAGTAGATTATCAAGGAAAAGCATGGCAGCAATGTCAGTAGTTTGGCCTCAGATTTTGTCTCATTATTTGTTACTTGCAATAGGTGAGAAGAGCCAAGTTGTGAGCGTTGTGCCGATTTCCTCCCACACACAGCCACGCTGAGCTGTGGATCTGGGTGATGGTTCATGGCCCAGCAGTGACTCCTCTTCATCTGTTTGAGGTGGAAGAGGATTATTTCTGCCAGCCTTGAAGATTAGCATTAACACACCAGCGTTGCCTGCCCCTCCTCGCAGTAGAGGAGAAGTAGGGCAAAGCTGGCAGGGTTGGGGGAGTCTGGCCTAAACACCAGACCATCAAGTGCTTTTAAATGTTCTTGTGACGCCATCCTCACGGGGAAGCGGGAAGTGCGCCTCCTGCATCAGGTGGAGCATCGCCGTCATTGTCGTGTCCACCGCGTCTGGCTTCCTGTGGCCACTGGTATTGTCATGCGGGGGCATTTACAGTCCCTTTCCCTTCTGCAGCCTTTCCTCTGATGGGAAAGCGGGGGTCTGATGGATTGAGTGGGCGCCAGCTCAGTCGCACATGAATATTTCATAAATGTCCTGACGAAATGGAATTTGCTTATTTTATTATTCAAATGATATTCTCACTGCGTAAAAGCAACTCTCGGAGGTCGCTTTTGTCCCCGACCAAAGCGGAGGGTTAAGGGAAGAAGGTGGACAGCATCTGGACAGAAAATTTGTTCACATGCGGCGCTTTGCTGCTAACAGCTACTGTAGCCACTGATGGAGAACTCAGCTACCGCGCGCATTCTAGTCAGGAGCTCACAGTGTATAAACACCCTCTACTAGCAGGCAATAAAGTATTTTTTTTTTTTTTAAATAAAAATGAGCTCCTTAGAGCCACCTTTGTTTTTTCACCGTGATCTTTTTTATTGTAATTGCGGTTGTAACTGTAATGCTGACTTTGCTGGGTGTAAGACAGGAAGGGGATGGATTTCCGATATGATTGTAACTAAGGACTAAAGACGGGGGGATCAGAATTGTCGCTTCGTGAAACGTCTGGGCGTCATCTTTCCTCACCCAGCAGGCTGATCCAAGGGGGGTGGGGGCAGTGCTTCTTATTACCCCCCCTTCTGATATGCAAAACAGATCAAAGTGAAGCGGGTGGTTTGGGGGGGTTGCATGAGGGAAGATGGTTCAAAGAATGAAGCAAATGAGCCGGAGACGGCAGAACGCATCAACTGCTCTGAGCTACCTGGTAATGGTGGTGGTGGCTCTTGCTCGCCCTCTGTGTTTACCTGGATATGACAGCCCTCCTCAGCTGTGGAGACCTCACCCCCCCAGACCACCTCACTTACATACCCTTCTATTCTAACCGCTTTCCGAAGAGTTTATCAGTGTCCTGAAAGCTGCCATCTATCTCCTGGAGCCGAAACTCAGCTCTGATGTGTGTGAAGCGTGAAAGGTGAAGGGTTGGTCCACAAGGGGGCTTAGTGGTTAAGACCTAGCAAGGAGCCCAGGATCATGGCCTGGTGGGGATCCTGCTGGCCCACTGACTGAAAGAATGCCAGCATTAGGATTATTAGCTGATGGTTAAATGATTTCTTGCTCAGGCTTACTGGTATGCCCATCGCTCACTATTGCCTTCCTCCACTAATGAGACACCCTTGTCCAACGCACCTCACCATGCTCACCCTCAGATTCACCTCAGGTGCCCAACATGTCCACAGGACAAGGACACTGCAACAAGGATTCGAAATCACGTCCTCCGCACACTAGTCAGGAGCTCTAAACAGTGCTTTGTGCTGTATTTTCGGAGTGGACATTCCGGCTGTTTCTTTTGTTCTTACTGCTTCTTCTTCTTCAAATTTAGCTGTACTGTGTCATCATTGCACTGTTGTTCTAGCAGTGCAGAATCTGTGCTTTGTTCAGGCTGACTTTGATTCTGTGATCGCTCCTCAGCAATATCTGCCAAAGCTCGACTTGCTTTATTTTTATCAAAGGTTCCTTTTCCTGCCACAGTAATAATCCGAGTTAAATAGATTGCTTTCCTAATTCCAGATTTTGCAGTAGACTTCAGATTTGGAAAAGCTTTGTGGGGGGAGTTACCGCTTCAGAAGACCCCCCGCAGTAAATCCGTGACGCCTGCTCAAGTTCTCCAATGTGCCCACGCACACACACGCAGTGGTCATGTTCTGTTCTCTCTCCACTTTTTGGTCATTAAAGGGAATGATTTCAAGCTCAGCCTTTTAGAAGCTTCTGGAATAAAGCGCTTTTCGTTTATTCTACAGTACCACCCCCAAGGCAGCTGAGCTGTGTTATTTGTAATTCAAATTGGTGCAGATATTGAATTACACGCTGGCTAGATTGTGGGCACTTTGCTTCCCAGAAGGAACCTGAGATTCAACCCAGCATCATTGAGCAACGCCCCTTAGAGAAGCCCAGCGTTCCTTTTAGTGGTCTGCCAGCGCTCCATCAGCTGTACCAAGTTATCCAACATCCTGCGATGCCTCTGCACACTTGGACACGGAGAAAGTTGCACATCCTTCCTCATTGCTGGGTTTTTGTGTGCATTTCTGTTTCATGGAGTTCAATATGATGTGGAAACGGGAAGGTTGACTGAACCGAGAGTCATAATTCAACCTCAGGTAACAGATATTTCAACTGAGATTCCTGATACAGATTTACAGTTTTTATGACTTGTGTTTCTCCCACACGCACGCACAAACACGTGTGTAACCTGATTCATACCCACACACTGCATTTTACTCTTCTGCTGTCTGTTACTGTGCCAATTTGTATCAGCTGAAATCCCTGGATGTTTCTCCCCGCGATAGCCACTTTTCTGTCCTTTAGACGGAGTATAATTGACAAAAGAAGTTGACATTAGAACTTTGTCGCTTGTGATACTTACAGGAACCACTATTTTAACTGCCTGCTTACGTGATCACCTGCTGCTCTGTGAAGTTCAGCTTCTGATCATCTGCAGCGACTGCTGTACCGGGTGCTGTCCTTACAAAGACATCAGGGTTGTGGATGTGCCCTCTTACACAGGACTACTGGCTATGTAATTTACTCAGGCGGTTGATCCCTTGACCACTCGAAAAGTAAGTGCTTCCGTTCCCATCATGCTTTGCAGCTGTAGAAAAGGTTTCTTTAATCGTCTCCTTTCACAGCTCCACAGAGCTCAGCAGTGATACTGTGGGGGTTGGTGAATCAGAAGAATTGCGCTATCCTTTTTCCTCATCTGAGCAATTGGAGCAAGAAGGTTATATAGGAAGGTGCTTGGACTGTGGCCTACCTGTGGCTTCGAATGCCCTCAGAAGCACCAGTTGGTGGGTGAGTTGGATGCAGTGTCTCCGTCTGCAACTCTGAGCAGAACGGACAGGTGGAGATGGAGACTCTCGAACAGCCATAACCCTTATTCAAGTGTTTTGTGCAGTCCCCTCCGTTTGGCTCAGAATTTGAACTATCAACCACTGTGCAAAACCTCAGCCTCTTCAGACTAAGGCTTTGGAAGAAGTTACCGCACAAACTGTTCTCTTCTCTTTGCTCTATTCAAGGAGCAGCTGAGAACGGTCGAGTCCTTAGTCATTGCATTCGTGTTCCACACCACACCAGCGAGTAGAAGCAAGAGCTGCACCAGCAGCGCAACCGCCTGCCATGTTTGCATGGGTGTCAACTTCCTGTGAGCTGTTTCTGGAAATGACATAGTGGTTCTGGCCCATATCCCACAGTTTTGTTATACATTCCCTCTGCTTAGGAACTGGCAAGCTGGGCCTCAGGCTGTGCCCATGTGGGAGTTTTCTCCTTATAAGCATTTTCGTTTAATCCTCATTGGAGCTTTTTGCTCCTCTTTCCCCTGCTCATGTGTAACTGAGAGTTGTTTTTAATCCCAAGCAAGCAATACAGTCCTTCTGTTCTGCGCAGTGTGTTTAGCTTCTTGAACAAATGTGTTGAGCAAACCCTGTCAGGATCATTTTGTTTAGCTACAATTTTTAGTGGGCTTGGATATGCATTAGTTCAGCCTTGTTGTTCACCGCACCTTTTTTGCTGGTCCTTAGTGGCAGTGAGGTGAGTTGAACCCATCTGTATTTGTACTTAATTCAAACGCTGGAAATTATTTGGAAATTTGGGAGCCTAAAAAGCTGAATTAGGCACCTCTCTTACTTTGCTGGGAGCATCACGCTCATCTGCAGAACCCCTGCAGACGTCTCTGAGCAACCGCTTCTCAGTTGGACCAGAGTAATAATGTGTTTGATCTTGCAGACCTGAAGGAAAACTCTTTCTTGCTCTTCTTTCAACAACTTAAATTGCTGGGGTTTTTTGAAGTAAGGAATGACAGCAGTGAGGAGAACCTTGAGAACAATTTCATTTTGTAGGTTTTGCAAGGCAGGGGCTAGCAATAAAAGTGATGCCATGGGGTGCCAAGCCTCTCGCCATGGGAGCTTCAGAGGCCTTGGTGCAAAAACCTGCGTATCCTTGGTCAACCAGAGGTGACAGGGCCACCCAAGATGTTAGCTGGCTAGCTTGTCAAAAGGAAATTCCCACCATGATCACAGAAAGCAGGTAAATAATGCACCCAGATGCTCCCGCAGGCTGCCACATACTGCGGAGAAGATGACACGGATTCACGTTATTTCTGTAATTTTCCCATTTCTTTGCTACCCTGAACCGTCCGGTCTATAGTTACTCGGTGCGAGTTTATATAACATAAGCACTGTTACAACATGGTCTAGGGTCAGGATGGGTGAGATGTGAGGAAAGGAGGAGAATGGAGTGGAGGGATGGGATAGGAGAAAGGTACAGTGATATGCATTATGCAAGTAAGAATTTGTATTTATGAAGTGTATTTAGACCAGTGAAGCCTCAGGAGTGACCGAGGCCAAAATAACAAGCAAAACAGACTACATGAAAGCGAAGTCCAGACTATCTTACCTACAGAAAATAAAAATACAAAACCCTAACCCTAACTACGTAACAAAAACATACACAAACAGTGAAACAAAATGGCAGCCACTTCCTACACCTGGTCAAGAGTACCCTAACCAACATACAAACACATTCAAGGGCTAGACAAGTCATAAGGTCAGTAAACAGACAAAAGGGTCAACACAATACAAGCAAAATCCAAAGTATACAATAGGCAAAGCAAGTTACAAGACTTGGTGTCTGCTTCTAATGGCGTCTTTTATGGAATGGCTTGAAGGGCAGAATTCCAATTGGATGGGATGAATGAAGAAGTGGCACTGGATTTCCAACTGGACTGGAACAGACAATCTTGGGAAGTGGAAGCACACAGGAAAAGCAGGGATGGAGGTGAGGAATGGAGTGGTGAACCTGAAAGCAAAGCAGACAAACAAACCCACAAACAGTACACACACACACAATCACACACACGTAATAGCCACATTTGTCCTGCAGCTGTGGCAGATGCTGAGCTTGACCTCACATTACATTTCTCACAGTGCTGGCCCTCCTGCGCTGCTGGGCCACTGTCTGTACCTCCCTCCATTATGGGAATGTCTTCTGCACACAAACCACCCCTTGACCTCCCTTTGTCTGCACAGCCATTGTTTGCATGGTTACCAACCTGTCTGCCATAAAGGGAACGGACCAGCGGAGAGGAGGTGTCAAAATTCTTGTGCTAACCTAGGTGTTGTGGGAGCAAGAAACACGATGGTGGTGTAGGAGGTCCCACTGTGAGCTCTGGATTTGAAGGAGTGAGGTCTGAAGGCCACCTACTGTGAAATACCTTTGTCCAAAGCGCTTCACCCTAAACTAAACTGCTGCAGTAAAAAATTCCCAGCTGTACAAAAGAGTAAATCAGCGCAAGCAGCGGTGCAAGTTGTGCGTCACTTTGGAGAAAAACATCACCAAGGCGAATAAACATAAATGGGCGTGCAGCACACAGCACATCCCAAGCTGGCAAGCACCGGCTATTTTGCACGTTACCAAGTTCTGTTGAGCCCCTGTCAGCTCTCACCAGCCACGGCGAGTCCTCCGGCTTGAATGGGGTGCATACACTGCTGATGGAAGCGAGCGGACTCTTGTACCTACAAATGACTGCTTGTTTTTTGTCTAAGTTCACGTAATTTGTAGGTCCGCTGCAGTTGTGGCACATGAGCTGGAAGCAGCTAGATTTCATAGTGAAAGCAGGAGAAGCCGAGTGTGGAAAACAGAACAGTCCCTCTGGCCCCTCTTTCTGATCTGCGCACAGAACAGAGCCCCAAGCTGTCGATGGAACGCAGCCAGATCGATGCTCCCTGCTGTCGTGTTATTGCTTTTCTGATGCCACACGCACATCCACGGCTCCTTATTTAACAGCCGGCATCTCCCCCGCATCACATCTCCCTTAAGCCTCTTTTGGGATCTTTTAGCAGAGCAGCCCTGCATGTTGCTTTTTTCTTTTCTATATTTTTCAGCCCTTGGTTGTCGATCGATCAACTCAAATTCTGACCTGAGCTCAACTTTTTTGTTGCCAACTCAAGGTTTTGCCACAATTTTTTTCTCATACGTCTGCAAAAAACACAAAAATCCAATTTGATGGTCACCTTGGCATTCGAGAATTTTTCAGTGCAGCCCTGTAATCCATGTATTTATTCAGCGGAGCCTTGATCCACACCAAAAGCAGCAATAAAATTAGCAGGGGGCTTGGCCCCTGGCAGTCAGCGTCCAAGGAGGACTTCAGCCCTGGCCATAACCAGTTTTCCTTCCTGGTCCGATCGTCTGAAGAGTGCAGTTTGGGACTGAGCATCCAAGCACGCAAACCAGAAACTGTGCACTTTCACCACTGGATTTACTGTGTGACATGAGGGCTGCTGAGCTGTGGGCCCAGAGAACAAATTCCAGCAGGTTTTGGACATCTCTTCCTGCTCCTAGAAGTGCTCTGTTGAATTAGTGTCTGTGTACTGTAGGCAGCCTTGGCAACCGCAAATGTGAAAATCATGTCAACGTTTTCTTTTGATGATTTCTATGAATTCTGTCCAGCAAGTGAGCATCTTATGGGTGACTAAAACTTGAACATCTTGTGATGTACAGTGTATGCAGGGTTGCGTCTGCTGACGGCCATACGCACACAGCACCACGACGCGATGGAGCACCTTTAGCTGATACTGTCGCTCACATTGCAGCGGGAAAAGGGTGTGAAATTGTCATGTAAATCAAAGACAACCTGGCATTGGCTTCTTCGAGGACCTTCACACTGGGAAAGAGCAAACAAGTCTTGGGTTTGGCCTTCCAGATTTCTAACTGATTAGCCTTGGGGCAGTTGGCAAGGCACAGTGTGTAAACAGAAGTAAAGAATGTTAAAATGTTGTGAAAATTAGCCAAGTTCTGTTGCTTCAGAAGGTGCGTTTTCTTGTCGGGATTAATAATGATCAAGATGACCTTCTGTGCAGAATGAGAAAGCTGAGAAATGAAAATGACCCACTGAGGTGCCCAAGCTTCTTGGTGATGTTTTGCTTTACAGACAAAATTATTGCTGAGGTCAGCAAATTCTGGGTCAACTGCTATTCTGTTGGAGTGTAGCAGACTGAGCTCTTGCTGTGGCTGGCGAGAGCTGACAGGGGCTCAACAGAACTTGGTAACGTGCAAAATAGCCGGTGCTTGCCAGCTTAGGATGTGCTGTGTGCTGCACGCCCATTTATGTTTATTCGCCTTGGTGATGTTTTTCTCCAAAGTGACGCACAACTTGCACCGCTGCTTGCGCTGATTTACAGCGTATTGGACGACACACTTGGTGTCCAGGTTGTCCACCCCAACTCTATAAAACTCTATATAAACACATGCTGGCATGTTCATCACCAGTTGACTGCCAGTTGACTTCAGAAAGGAAATTATAGATTTTGAGCTGGACTTCATTTGATAGTCCATTCATGGGTTGTGTTGAATTCAAGATTTCTGGGGTGACGTAGGTGGGATCTTTGATATTTGATCATCGTAAAACTACAGTCGTGGCCAAAAGTTTTGACGGTGACATAAATGTTGTGTTTTGTAAAATTTGCGGCTTCAGTTTTTGTGGTGGCAATTCACATTGTTTTTAGATTATTGTGCAGAATGAACAGATGCATACTGCACCTGAAAGAACCATTTACCAGATCATCAAGAACTTCAAGGCAAGAGGTTCAATTGCAGTGAAGAAGCTTCAGGTCTCACTCAGCTGTGGCTTCCAGCTGTGCCACAGGTCTCCTGGTTATCATTCAGGCTCCAGTCTCAGCCCCAGCTCTGTGCTGTACCTCTCTTATTTCTGTGTCACTCAGATTTTTGGGCATATTTGATCCTCCACTCAGCAGCAGTCTGTTGCTGGACTTACTGCTTCTAGCACTCCCTGCTGCCAGTTGCTGACCGCACGAGTTTTGTATGATGACTGGCAGCAAATTTACTTATGAAATATGTAGATCATCAGTAGTTGATGCCTCACAATGTTCTGAACTTCTGTCCCTTGAAAGGGTTCGAATTTTGCGTGCTGGTGCTGTGCAGGCTTGGGTCATGAGCGAATGAAACCTGGAACAAAGCATCCCTCGAAGGCCAGTGCCCTGTTGGCATATGCTGTGAGGGTCCTACGTGGGCCTGGGAGTGTGGAGCATGGGGACACCTAATGTATTCTTTCCCATTGACTCCTTTCCTGAGTGAACGACAGCGCACATAAGCAGTGGCGATGTGAAGCCAATTCCATGCCATCCAGTGAGCAGATGTTCCCTGTTCTCTCTGCAGAAGGAATTGTTAATGGCGGCTTTCAGATGGGATGTTGCACATGTTTGTGAAATTATAATGGGAGCAGGTTTTTTGTCCCGCTTTTAACTGTCAGATATGTGTGCCAGCGGTAGACAAGGAGTTTTGTTGATGTTTGAGAGAATAAAGGCCCCCTCCCATCCCCATCCAAGTGTGTGCGGTTACTGTGGTTGCCAGGTTGAGGCAGAGTGTGATCTCTGAACAGAGATGAGCATACAAAAATAATCATAATAATCATATTTATTTGTCCAGGATTAACCATCATGTTTGTTTGTGTTAAAAGAGCAATGGTTTTTCCTTCATTAACCCTTAGAAAGTTCTTTGTGTCCTCTATTCTGAACCAGCAGCCTTCCCCCTTGACACTGGCATGTTGTATTTCAGCACTGGAACATGTATGTGCAAGACGGGTGTGTTTGGCCCCAAGTGCGATGACTGCCAACCGGGCTTCTTCCGCTTCAGCAGCACCGGATGCCAGCCCTGCCTGTGCCACAGCCACTCCAACTACTGCCACCCACAGTCTGGTGAGTGAACACAGCCCACAGTATGGCGCTGTACAGTAGCCACTCCACCGCCTGGCCCTGCTAATCCCATATGGATGCATGGACAAACATATTGCCACAACTGCTCTACCAGTTGTCCTCCATTTGCCTCGTACTCGACAAACAACGGGCTTAAACTTATGGCGGTCAATCATAAACAAACAAACAAACAAACAAATAGTTAAAGAGAACAATAAATTGAAAGTTAAATGGACAAACATTTTCAAGAATTAATATTAATTTGTAATGATTTTCAGAGTTCTGCTAAGTGCATGAGCATTTTTTCGGCAAGGAAACACGGACACCAAGCATCTGCCTGCAGCTCTGCCCCCCAGCTGAGCACTTACAGCCTCTACTGTACATGGAATGCATTAAAACTGCACGCTTACCTGTGCCGAATACATGCGTGTCCTAGTGACTAAAAACCCCGCAGGGCCACAGTTAAGTCCAGTTGCTGGCCCATCCTACAGGCTCTAAAACATTCCATTGTTTGCAGAAAATGCTCTCACACTCGATGGGTTCCACAGACCCACACTTCCGTGATGCCGGGCAATGTGATTTGGCCTCATGGACCCGAGAAGCGCTGACCTGAAGTTTCTACTAAATTGTGTTACTCGAGCAGTCAGTGTGTCTGGCACAAGCTCATGTTGACCAGGTGGCCCTTTTGTCTAACAAAGAGAGTCTACAGCTCTCTATTTAATGCAGGAAACTTTGGATCCCAGTTGGAGGTTCTCACCCCAGAGGACAACAGACACAGTGGAAGCTCACAGTGTGTCTCATCCTCGATGTATGGGTAGTGCACATCTGCTCACCATGAGCTATACTGAGGAGCAAAGAATCTGTGAAACATTCACACACACACACACATCCCCAAGGTCTCAACTGTGCACTGGAGTAAAAGCAGGCTCAGTCTCTTACCCCCGCAACCCATTACCTCGGTTGTGGTGGGACTGACAAGCGGCTCTTTTCCTTCCTTATTTCTTACTTCATGGCTAAGTAGTGAACACAATAAGGTAGCCTGCACTTCCAGAGCACACCTGTGGCAAGAAACTGTTCTTTATCTGCAGCTTTTCCCACTGGAAGTCCAGTCCACGTCCATGAGCGTAACCCCAGGAGATAACACACTGGTATACAGCAGCTAGATGAAGGAGGGAGGTACATGCGGGATCCGGCCATCTCGCACCCTTGCCCTTTGCGCTGTGCTCCAGTGCCTCTCGCTGCATGTAATGCAGACCCCTGTGGCGGCTCAGCCGACTGCTGACTGCTCGCATGGGTATAAATGCAGTTTTAATATTTAACCAAACAGGTGTGCCACTTTTCATCTGCCTATTTGCACATGAATGACGCATTAATCCAGTTGCTTTAATGGCTGCTGACATTTTCACTACTACCTCATTTGCAGTGAAAACAGTCTTTATTTTATGTTCTTTCCCCCGTGACGGCTGCCAGATGAGACTGAATTCCGTGAAGCAGTCTCCGTGCTGCTGGAGATTAACAATGACAAAGGCTTCTGCTTCGCGTGTTCGAACGCCTCTTTCTCTGTTCAACTCTTTGACTGAATAATTGGGGGGGCAGCGATGAGCGAAGAGGTCCTTAGAGGTCCTAACCCCCTCAAAGAGAGCGGAGTCTTTGCTGAAGCTGGGGTTTGATGCAGAGAGCAGCGAGTGACGCATCTGTGTTACGTAAGCGTGCAGGTTTGATCCCTATAGTCAGCCACATCCCAGCTGGGGCTGAGTCTCTCCCACGCGAACTTTGGCCGTACTGGTTTGCCAGGCGGAGTTGGCATCCTGCAGTGTATGGGAAGGGGAAAGAGGCCAAGGCTGAGAAATTTTTCCATTAACCCCATCCTCATGTCTGCTGGACCAAGGGTGTCACCTCTGCACATTGGGCGCAGCATCACACAGGGACAGATCAGCCTCTGAACCGCTGAATCCATAACCAGTACGACACATTTATCAGCCGAATCCCTGTTTTCTTCCTCATGGGCACACAGGAATGATTAAAAAAATAATGCTGTGACTGTGATCTGGTACAACATGTGGGGATGCTGCCCACATTAAGGACCTCGGTCTTCTGGTAAAGCAGAGCTTCTCTGTCCTTTCTTGTGCAGAGCGTCTGTGTAGTGGGGCCAGGCCGGTTGCTCGTGCGAAGCCCTATGTGCTGCTAGGACTGGACCGCCTCCACAGCAGCACCCTCAGCAGTGTACAGAATGTATACAAATACATAAAAATCAAGTACATGACACACTGAAATGGCTGCCAAAGTGCATGAGCAGGCTAGCCTGGTGGTCCTCCCTCATGCAGTTTACCAGCTATTCCGCTCTATCGTACACTTGATGATAGCAGTCATTTTCACAGTAGTAAAAGTAACCTTGTTATATGCAAACAATTCTTAAAAATAAAATACTTTGCATAATATCACAACAAATTGAACAATTTATTTTTGAAAAAATTCATTACAGAAATAGTGTCCTAACTCAGCAGTACCATCCAGGTGTGTCACAAAGTGTATTATTTTCCAGGTCGATTTCTCCTTGCCGTTCAGCTGCTCACAAGCATTTGTACAACAGGACAATTTTTACTATACCAGTTTGGGGTAAGAAGCTTGAGCACAAAGTGACCGCTGTAGCCACCGTGCCACCTCCTACCGACCACAAAACGGGGAAGTGTATCTCCGTGTTTACTCCGCTGAAGAAGTGGCTCATATTTGGTGAAGCACGAAAAAAGTGTGAAAACAACATAATGAAACTGTTCCAAAAAAGTACTCTTTTCTCAGGAGGGATGCCAGATGCACCGGGGAATGCACAGGTGACATTTTTTTGAATCCCACGTTTTAGACTTGGCTTTGCCTCTGTTCGTCAGCAGCAACGTCGGTCCAGGCCTTTGGCATCCCGACGTTTGCATTCACGAGTGCGCTTGAATGCTTCTGCACTCTCGTTGTGCCCTCTCGGGTCCTCAGGGTTGTACAGGTATTTTGGCACACAGCAGGTGGTGTGCTCGTGCACTGGCCATTGATCTGGAAGGTCCTGAGTTCAAATCCCCACTTCTGCTGCAGCGCCTTTGAGCAACAGCTGTATCTTGAATTGATCTAGTGAAAATGACCCTGCTGCATAAATAAGTAAACACAACCGACACCGCCAGTCTCCGTGTCACAGAAAGAGTGATGTTGTGCTTGTGTGTTTTTGCTCTTTGACTCCACTGATGTCACGGTGAACAGGACCAGGACCACAGTCCCTGTCGTGTCCACCTTTAGCCAACTCAGCCTGTTCCTTCCACCTTAAGTGTTTCTCCCCACCCTTTTCTTTCAGGCATCTGTTTGAACTGCCAAGGCAACACTAAAGGACCCAGCTGTGAGGAATGCAAGTACAATTTCTACCGGAGGCCTGGCACTCCCCTGACGGACGTTTGCATCCCCTGTCCCTGCTCCACAGTCACCTCCACAGGCAGCTGCCACATTGGTGAGTCCTGTCTTTTGCACTTGGGGAGTGGGTGACGCGCGGTTCAAGGCGGGAGGGGAAAAAGGGCGGCTCTGCTGTTGGGATGTTGCGTGTTATGCAACACGGGCTGTGGGGTGGGCGGGCGCCAAGACGGCTGCGTGGGGACAGATTCAAAGCTGTGGTGTCGACCCCCCCACGTCTGCCGCAAGGTCACTGTTTTTGTTGTTTTGTGGTTCACTCCTCTCCCACACCCCATGCCCTATCCCTGTGTGGATGAACATGTTTGTGTATTTCATTGACATCATGAGGGCGGGCAGCCCCCAGTGTTCATTGTGCCTCCCGATTATTTATGTAGAATCACTGATGTTTGTTGCTCCCCCAACACCTGACAGGTAGACATGAGGATGCTTGTGTTCGTGTGTTTGTGCAAACCATTTTACTTGAACCAACAATCACTATGAACATCAACTAACTATTATTGTGCTGCATTGAATGCTCTTCTTATCATTTTTCCCATTTACAGCCATGGTTACTTCCCTGCACTAATTTAGATGTACAACTTTATCAAAGGTACTGGCACAGAGCAATTCACAGGGCTTAGTGTTAAAAAATGAGTCAGTCGTGCTGCCAGTTGCCTAACATGGTTTTACCCTGTTTTTCACTCCAACAGTAACGCCTGACATCTCTGCATCTCTGTCGTTGCTAATGGTTCGCCTCTTGGGGTGGCATTGCTGTGTTTTTGGTCAGTTAGCATCCCTGGTGCCTTTTAGCTGTTGTTGGACTCAGATGCTGTCAGAGAAGACGGTCAAGTGGAAAATTTAAATTGTGTTTTATTTACTTAGTTGATGCTCTTCTCCACAGGGGCAGAACCACTTCAGCTCCCAACAAGGGGGAAGGTTACCTTTATATGAGACGTGTTGTTGTTGTTACTCTTTATTTGTTTTGGTGCCACTTTTCTCCAAAGCAACTTAAATGTGAGCCTTGCTTCCTGAGCTGTACTGATTAACCCTTTTATCCAGCTGGATTTTTTAAAATGGAGAGACTGCCGTCCGTCCGGTCCCATGATGATACTGAGGGGCTTGCCTGACATCGGCATGACGTCTTTACCCGTATGCAGGCCAGGACAGAGGTATGGAGCTGGAGCTCGGTTATTTCTCAAGTTATTTCTGAGGGGCCGGGTTTGGCACAGGGAGGGCGTCATTGGCTCATACACACCACAATATGTAGTTGTGCTGTTTCTGCAGCATTTATTTATTGTTTTCTACTGAAATGTCATTACCCTTCCATGCTCTGAAGGAGCATCCACATGTGTGTAGATATCCATTAAAATTTTGCCCACTGTTAAAGTACTATCTTTATGGAAGACTGCCTAAGGCAGGCAGGGGTGGGGCTCGGTGGACAACTGCTTTCTGAGATGTGGGTCTTGCTGGGGTAGGAGGGCTTTGGAAAGAGAAGAATGCTGTGGCAGTGGATGGGCTTAATGGAGGCCTCACTTGGCAATGCACAGGTGGAGCTTGAGGTGCTCTTTGGTGGTGAAGTGCTTGTGTTTCAGGAATACATGAAAATAACTCTGCTATTAATAAAATAAGTTTAAAATAATCAAATATCACCTAATTATGAATACATTTAATTGGGCAAAGTCTGCAGAATTTGTCTAAACATGAACAATGGATTACAAGCATTCATGTCTCATATATTTTGCTCCCAGCTGCTGTAGTAGTTCAGAAACAAACAGAAGAAATTCATTTCCTCTCTTGGCTGCCATAGCTTTAGCACTGCTGCCCATTCAGAAACGGCAATTCAATTCAATTTTTCAATTCAATTTTATTTTTATATAGCGCTCTTGTCACTGCAGTGACACAGAGCGCTGAACAGGCATGACAAGGGTAGCATACATGTACAGTTGGTATCTGGCCACGCAGGAGAGGAAAACAAAATACTCCTTTCTACAAGAGGATAGCAGAAAAATAAACCTCTGGGGGTCTATGTGCCAGTGGAAGCCCACCCCTCCTGGGGGTTCTATGCATAGGTAATAGCCAGTTAATGATAAGTTAATAAGGGTTGTGAGCAATGATTCACGAATTTCACAATTATTTTCAGGACAACTGTAAAACCATCTTCTGTTGAAGAAATCTGCCGGCTGACCGGTCCACATCCTCCTTTGTTGTGAATTGGTTCAAATTTTGTAGCTTAATTGGAAGAGATCCTCTTTGGTGTTTGAAGACCCAGCAGTCAAGAAGAAATATATTAAAGCGTCTTCTGTAATCTGTTTGTAAGCTCTAAACTCTCATCACGGATTTGTCAACATGAGAACCTCTGCTTTATGGCCCTGAGCCTCTACCGGTTGCATATCGTATCGCGACCCCTTCATACTATTATTAACCATGGCTATTAACCATGTATAGAATGCCATGTCTGTTCAGCGCCCTGTGTCACTGCAGTAAGAAGAGTGCTATATAAAAATAAAATTGAATTGAATTGAATTGAATTGAATTGAATCATACCTCGGCATTTCTGGTCCTTCCTGTCTGCCCTGCGTTGTGGCACCGGCTCGGTTCAAATGTCAGGTCCAGAGAGAGAGGCGAGGAGCAAGTGGTGGCATCGCACTGAGACGGAGCAAAAGCAGGTGGGGAAAACAAATGGGCACCACCACAGCCATGTCTCCTTGAGAGGCCATTATGCCAAACATTCAAGATGATTTTTTAATGCACTGTTTCTTTAACCTGGAAATAAATCTGCTTGATGTGGGCTATGGGTGGGGAAGTTGGAAGACTGGGGAGTACTGAGGCTGTTCGGAATGAAAGAAGAGTGATGCGTGCAGCAGGGTTGCTTTGAGCCAAAACACTGAGAGAAGCAGAGAGGGGAGAGCAGGGAGGGAACAAGAGAGCTAAGTTGCCCTGGCAACGCCGATAGGGAAGAACCCCATGGCGCAGAATCACTTAGCGACGGCCGCAAGGTTCCACTGGTCCGCTGTTGGGGAAGTTCAACCAGAAAACACATGAATCAGATTTTTGTGAACACAGAGCCTAGGGGTGCCAGCGGATGAGCTTGGCTAGTGGCCTGGACAGAATCAAGAGAAAGCACACTGACTGAGCAGGGTGTGACAGACCAAGGATGCAGAACCACACTGGATCAAAAGGGCATCACACACCAAAGGTACACAACTGCACTGGACCAGCAGGGTATCACACATTAACTGTACAGAACCACTTTGGACCAGTGATGCATCACACACCGGCAGTATATAACCATGCAGTGTTTTTTTGTATGCACCCAGTTTAGTCGCACCCTTCCCTCCAAGATGGGCTTAATGATGGGTTTAACTGTACTGCACTGCATTGCATTGCTTAAGCACATTAAAACAATTAAATGAATAGCACAAACACACACTTCCTTCTTCTGCGTAATGGCGCATGTGATGGCTGGTGGAAGGGGGGATGGGTTGTTCTGATCGCCAGCTCCAGCATGCAGACTCTGTGATCCTGTGCTGGCTTACCTCTCTGGCATCTGGGCTCCATCACCAGCGGGGAGGAGGGGGACACCGTGCTGAGCTTCTGGTGACCGCGCTTCCCCACAGTCCCCAGCAGAAGGCCTGCAGCTCCATCAGCTCCTTTACTTCCTGTATTCAAAATCACGATGCAGCACCACTGGACAGAAGCAAAGACTTGTTTAACTGAGATAACTGATGTAGAGCTCCTCTTGGATTTGGCCAAGAAGCCTTTGAAATGTGACCCAGGCTAAGAATGTCTGTGAGGTAAATTCCTGTTGGCTGCCAAGTGAAACTGCCATTTATTAAGTGTGGCACCAGATAACTTGACTCTAACAGATTAAATAGTCGTCGGTAAGGACTGCTGTTACAGATGCAGAAAGGGCAGAAAAATAGCAGAAAAGGTTGCAGTTATGATCATTGCAGTTTTTTTAACTTCACCTTTCTGTTACCGAAAACAATTAGGTTCAGCTTGTGGAACTCAGTGTTACAACAGCAAGCCCTTTCCTGGAGCTCCTTAACCACAGTATCTCCAAGAGAAGCTGGTTCAATTCAAAGCAGAACTCTCGCTGGAGGTCAAGCGGTCCAGTTCCTGTTTGAATAGACATTAGAATGGACAAGACTTGTGATCCAGGTGACCCTGAATGCCGTATAGTCACTGGCACCAGACACACTGGTCCCAGCATCTGAGAAAGGGCCAATAAAATATAGCAGTGCCTTTACTTTACTGCATAGTCCCCAGCTCTCATGCCAGTGGAACTCCTCTGAGATGATGTTGGCAGAATGAATGTGCCTCCCAGAAATGTGTGGGAAGCTCTCAGGTCATCATGGACTAAGGCACCTGTG
Source organism: Heterotis niloticus (assembly GCA_018136845.1). NCBI lineage: Eukaryota > Metazoa > Chordata > Actinopteri > Osteoglossiformes > Osteoglossidae > Heterotis > Heterotis niloticus. Next base: position 30,547,082 of record CM030899.1, read on the forward strand.
CAATGAGCCCAACAACTTGTTGCTGAATTCACGCTGTCCTGGAGTTAGAAGGTCCGTCCGGCCCGGTGCGCGTAATAAAGCGGCTGCTGAGCATCTGTTGTTGCCAAGAGACATCGACTCGACAGCACCGAACAACCACCACCTGCTCCCCTCAGAAGAAACTGTGTGTCAGAATGATGAGTGGACTTAGTTTGCATCTTTGTTCTGTGAAATGTCCACTTCACACAGCTAATGCATTCAAACAAAAATTTAAACACTGAAGTTTTAAAGGTCCACGATGAGAGTAAGGCCTGATGTGGACCTATTGGCTGACTCTTGGCCTCTGTAACAGACAGTGGACCTTGGGTCCTGTTCTAGGCTCCTCAGGAGTTCCGCAAGTCAGGCCAACCCCTTTGTCATATTTTCAGCTTGGGTCCGTGTGCTGGTCAGGCTCCACAGGTAGGGTCCACAGACACGTCAAACTCATCCAGTGTTTCTCGACCAAAGTCCACAGCGAGGCCAGCAGGTTGTGGGCTGTGAGTTGGGTCTCCTCCACGCTCATGTTCCCCAGCTGGAGTTTCTTGTTCAGCAGATGGAAAAGTGTTGACTTCCAGTAAAGCCCCACAGCGCTAGAAAGTGCCTGATGGTCTCTTGTGTCAGCGAAGAGGCAATTTGCTCAAAATACCAAGAGCACTGAAGTTGCCAGACTTTATATGCATGTGTGAGCAGCAGGTGGGGTCAGGGTTAGAAGTGCTTCCTTGTGCTCCCAGCACCCAGGTTTGAAGCCCCCCTCCATGATCCCTGATCAAAGAACCTGAACGGGTATAGTTAAAACTACCCAGCTGAGTAAATGGTAAATGACTGTAAGCACATTAATAGTGTAAGTTGCTTCAGAGAGAATCGTGAACTAAAAGCAAATGTGTGTCTGTTTGACCTGAGGTGTGGACTGACGGCAACTTAATCGGATCCCAGCACCAGCAGCTTGGCCTGCTTCATCCAAGTGTCACTTCTTTCAGCTTGGCCAGCAGTCACAATGGAAAGCACAAACACGAGCTGGTGTATAAGATATGGCTTTGGGAGTGGCTGGGGGATGTCAGCTGCATCCCCGATGTCGCCGATCAGACTAAATACTGGCAGTCCTCTGCTTTCAGAAGGTCCACCTGCTGCAGTTTGCACCAACAGTGTTCCGTATTTCACATCCTTTTCTCACGCATGTTTCTGACTTCTCAGACGAACACTTTTTGGGCAGAATAAAGGCCCACCTCAGAGACGTCCTTCTTAGAGGATCTGTGCGTGTGAGCTTCTTGTCCCTGCACCACCGCCCTCTGAATTTTCCATGTAGGCCTAATCAGTGAGACCAAGCTGAGAAGTTTTCACAGTTTTGTTAGAGAGATGGGAACTGCAGCCGAGCAAAGGACAAAGTGGAGCCATGAGCTCATTGTCATCTGTCCCACTTGTCCCAGCAGGGATCTGAACATCATAGGAAAAGCACAGAATGCAGATTTCCATTTTGTGTCCACTGAGGCGCAGCAGTGCACGGTTTGCCGACATGCGGTCGACTCCACCGCTCCTCTCTCAGCAAATCTGCCTGGGCTCGGTGTTAAGTAGCCATCGACTATTTCTCATGGCTGGACTACATCTCGCCTTCAGGCAGTCTGGGTAACCAGGCTCCAGCTGCTTAACAGTGAGATCAAACTGAGTTTCTCTTTCCAAGTCAGACTGAAATATAGAAAACATCCACAATCTATGTCTGTATGTCTGGTTCTCGAGGCTCCACACAGTAGCATTGCCGTTTGATCCGGTCTGTTTTTATCGCGCAATGTCCTGAAGAACACATTCACAGGGTTACAGATGTACAGTTTACACAGCACGTGTTGACAAAAGACTTCATACACGATGCTGCAACTAAAATATGAGGGACCAAAGCAAATAGAAGTGCTGCTTTGTGCTGTATATGAAGTATGAACAGTGGATAGTGAGACAGTGTTGATCAGAGTCTGTCTATATGCCTGTGTACCTTGTATGCCCTCATCGGTTTGTGTGGTTGTTGGTTTGGCTGTTGTTGTTTGTTGTTCGTTTCTTGTCTGTTACTTCTTGTTTTTGGCTGCTATTTCTGTTTGCTAACTTCTATATATTCTGTTTACTAAATTTTAGCTTTAACTTTTATGAATATTTTTATATCTTATTCCTTATTTATTTATTCTCCTTATTTATTTATTTTTCTTAATTTCATTATTTATTATTTAATTTTCTTATACCTTATTTATATATTTATTTGCTGAGGATGTCTGGAAGCAACACTTTTCATGGTGACAACACTGCTATCCTGCTGTTAGTGCACCCATGACAAATAAACCTTGAAAGTACCTGAGTCATTGATATTTAACTTTATGGAGATGAAAGGATGACGAAGCAGGCAATCGACAGAGGAGGAGAGGAAAACAAAATGCCGGATTGGCACGAAGATGCAGCAAATAAACCTCTGAGGGGGTCAAGATCATCCACGCACAAATTTGAGTGACCTACCGCTGCTGGCTGCTCACCTCTGCATGCGCATCCGTCTCCTCACAGTGGCTCCTCCACAGCCATTATAGCGGACTGAAAAAAGACAGCGAGTGGAGGGTTGCCGCCACCAACGTGAAAACAGATGCCGTTTTTTACCACATTAACAAACATCAGTTTGCTAAACTAGAGCTGCGAGTCTGGATCTTGGATTCAAATGCTAATCCTGAAACTCGCTGCCAGATCATTCCAGAATGTGGGTGCTTGATAGCTAAAGCCACAACCTTCTACAGTAATCTTGCTGATTTTAGGAACTTTGAAATATCAGAGAGATGGTAGCTGATGCTCTGGATTGTAAGGGCCAATAATCTCGTGTAACCCAGCGCTATTAAGCGCACTTTATGTTAAAACCTTGATGTAACATCCATCAAACTTCTGCATGAGCTTCCCAAAGAAAGAGTACATGTAGCCTGTACGGTGCATCCCAGTGGCTTCTCACAGCTCCAGGGGAAACGTTCGGCTTCTCCACCGCATGTTGGGATCGAGCCGCTAACCCTAGCATGATGGCGTGCGCCTTTTCAACTTTTTTGCTCATTGGCCTACTTGTCTGTTCTACATGTCACTCACTGGTTTTAAGCTCCCTTGATAAAACTCGGATGCTCACCCCAAAACAATGTGTCTCTGAAGCTCTTTAGTAGACAAGGACAGATTCATGGGACCCGTAAGCCATGCTTGAACGATACGTTGGCAAGTGTTAAGAAAGTGGTTGTGCGTATTTGCTCATTTCCGCACAGCTTTTCATTCTCATAGACAAGAAACGTTACTCTTCCCACAATTCATAACCGTTCTAAATGTGCTCATGACCCCAGAGGGCCTGTGTTTGTCTCTGAAACCGGGAACACGAACCATTCGGAGTGAAACCGCAAAAGTGTTCTGAATGGTCCTTTGCGAATCCTGACAGAGACTCCCGTCCCAGAGCTTTCTCGAGAAAACGGGCAAACTCTTGTCCCAAGATTTTAGCAGCTTCTGCCCTGCTGGTTGTTAAAACCCGCATATTAAAGTCCAGAGTGGCAGAGGCAGTGGTGGGAAGCCCCGCTGGTCTTGATCTGCCCCCAGCAAACCCCTCAGTGACTCGCAAATATTCTAATCGACATCCCTTCTTGGCCTGAGCGCAGGCTGGCTTCTCCACAGAGCTGCTCTGCACAGCACAGATAAGGGCTTTTCTCTCCACGCTGATGTGTGCAGAAGAATTGCTGAGGTGTGGTCCGTCGCTGTGCTTTAGCTGCAAACGTTTTGTGAGCGTGCATCCAGCGCAAGCCTTGTGAATGCTGAAGCTTTGCCGAATATCTAGCCAAGACATGAATTAGATGTTTGTCGTTCTTACCAACAGGAGACAGCTGTGGCCCTGGAAATGTGCAGATTTGTGCAGGTCTGTGTGGTTTGGTTACTCAGGAGCTGAAACTGCTGAGCAATCCAGTCAAACCCGATGCCTACCGCCATGCATTTTGGACTGCCCTCTTGGAAGGAGCCCCCCCCCCGTTGTCCCGAGAGGCACAGAACACCTGGCTCATGGGCAGTCCAACCCTGTGGCCTCGTCTCAGTTCACCGGGTTTGGGAAACTGTAGGTAGCTGCAGGGCTACCGAGTCCTGGAAACCCCAGCATCTCCGAATGCAGGTTCAGTTTCTTTGTCATTCCAGGCATGATGCTGCATAATGGAATTTGGCCCCAGGGTCAGACATCCCGCAAAGGACCTCCTCTGTTCACTGTAGGAAGCAACCGAGTGTCTTCTGCCTGTGCTTCCTCTTCCGCAGCATCCAGCAGCCACACTGACTTTTATGTGGCGTTGAAGCCCTTTGTGTGACTCCAGAATTGGGTCCTTCACCAAGCTGGAAAATGAATGGAAGTCAGGTTTAGCCAAATGGACTAATTTTAAAAGAAAAATAAGTCTTTTCTTCCTTAATTATATTTTGTGAATTAAAGAGGCAGCAATTGACTCCTGCAAAAACAGTTTTTACTACAGTACTTTGCTAATGTCAGAGGGACACCTGTGGGAATGCAACTGGCAAGATCTCAACATTCATTCCTCAGAGATGAAGAAAACGCTTCTGTGTCAGGTGCAAATTTAGGGTTATTCTAGTCTGATGCCTGGATGTTGGCCACAGGCTGCAGTGATGAACATCTAAACCCAAGGTCGCACGGTGGGATCTAAGTTCTGTTACGCTGTTAATTGTTGGTTTGTTGTTTTAGACACAGATTTATTAAAGACAGGTGCACTTGCACTGTGCGTGTGTGTGTGTGCGCGCTTCTAGGTTCCAGTGCTACTTCCTTTAATACTTGTAGGATTAAGGCTCTCCAGTACCCCTGTGGAGACTTCATCGCCACCCCTCGCTGATGCACGCAAGCTTACCATGATAATGAACCAAAAGCCCATTTAATTTAACGGCAGGAACCCCAGTGGGAGAAAGAGAAGTAGTCTCCCTACTCCATGGCAGAGCAGAGTTAGTACCTTGGCCACATCCATATTCAAATTGAAAGTCCTGTGAGGACCTCAGGCTGCCAGCCCTGGCCTGCACCTGCAGCTCTGTCGATGCCCATCCATTGTCCTCAACCTTCTTCACCGGCATCCTATCATGCATCTGTTCCCAAGTCCATTTCCATAATCTCTGGCAGGTTCCAAACTTTTTCTAGATATTTCTGGATTTCTAGATCGCCATAACTGTGCTTTACTGCCCAGCAGGTTTAGTGTGGGCTCAGGGGTTCCCTCTGCTTGTGGTGCATTGCTCTGGGTCCACTGTTAGTTTCCCAGTGTGCCTAATGCACTGCTTTATTATAAAAATGATGTATAAAAAATAAAGAGGGTAGCACGACCCACCCCATTACTGTTTACATGGCTTGTGCAACATTTGCTGGGAAAACTCCTTCTACTCCCTGCAGTGCCCTGAGGTACCTGTGAACATGGCCGTTTGCCAAATAAATGAATAATGAATCATGAGAGAAACAAATCCTCCTGAAATCTTGTTCATCACTTGGCTCAGCAGCCACTTGCAGACAAATGGATGGTACATGGACCTCTGGACTGTGTGTTCTGTAGTGACCCTCTCCCCTATTTTACCAGATGTACCTTGGCACCTTATGAGCATCCATATTCTCTCCTTCTGCTGTGCTGCCATGCTGGGAAATTGTGTGTCCGTCCGTCCGTCCACGCACGTGGGAGAGATGCCTCTCCTGAGTGTTAAGGCCACCTGCCACAGGTAGAGTAAACGCTTTTCAAGCTGCTGGTGGGTACTTTTTTGTCCAAGGACTGCACATGAGTCTGTTTGTGGAAGTGTTTTAGCCATTAGGCTGCTGTGTGAGGAATGCAATGGCAAATGTGCCATTGTGACTACACTGTAAGATGCACAAATTCATTACTCAGCAGAAGTGCTCAGGATCGCTGTGGTTTGCTGAAGGGGGGCAGATGCTCTGCACGGTGGGGAGTCTGAGCAAGTTACCTGTAATGGCTTCTGTGGCTGGGAGACTTTGGGGAGGTTGACCTCCATGCCCTCTACAACTGGAGGAAAAAACCCCCATGGGATCACTGGTCTGGTGTCAGAAGGAGGAGGGAGGGGCTTTCCTGGGAGTCCACTGAGGCCAGGAAATGGCACATCGGCTGCAGCATCTCGCACTGCTGGAAATCAGGTTGACTGTTTGTCACCGCAATAAATCCCTTCTGAACGCTCACGTAAAAGTGGTTCCAAATGTGCTGAGCTGTTGAAATGCAGAGATACAGCGAGCTGCAGCGGTGTGTTGTACGAGTTCTGCTTTGCTTTCATCGACACACTGCACCAGCGCCGAGCAAAATCCTGCCCAGGGCAGCGGCCCCAACTCTTCATTAAAGCGCTGCATGAGGCAGAGCTGGCAGTTTGTCTTTTTCAGCCCAATCTTGTCCCATCGCACAACGAGAGCAAAATGTATTTTAACCAAGTGATGCTGCAATTTTTCTCTGCTGTTTGAAGATTTTATCTGTATGAAAGGGAAACAATTTGCTTTACATGCGCTGGAAGGAAATAGCTTAGTCAAAGAGGTCAAAGAAACGAATCCAGTTTCAAGTGATTTTTTATTTGTGTTTGCTTTCTTAGAAGATTATAAAAAACATGTTATGCCAGATTCCAGCAGTGGCTGCCAGGTACACGTGCACCTCCTTCACACAGGTTAACTCCCCCCATCTTCCTGTATATTTCAGGTGTCGTGCACTGGAGTGGACAGCTTTCACCCCTCTTCATCTGAACCTCATCTCCTTACTTGAACCTCCAGGCCTCCTTGCTGGCCTCCTTTTGCAGCAGAGGTGGCATTGCACAAAATGTATGCTTCCTGATCCTGCTCTGTCCCAGTAGGGGAATTTCAGTTACCTCTGGGTGTCGCCCTCTTTGCCACAGTTTCCAGTTTCTTTTCTTTTCCCATTTGTGTACATCATGTCGATAGAGATGTTTGCAGCCTTGCATCCCTCGGTGCCTGGCACTCGGTCTCTGTGTGTGCACACTGACTGCCTGAGGAGGGTGCTGTTGCTGTCAGGATGCAGTAAAACTCTGCGATGGAGGAGATCCACGATCTGTTCCTCCGCCTGCCTTGTTATCCACAGATTTGCTTATTCATGTCTGTTAACTGTTGTCCAAGCAGTTATGCAGCTGTGTACCGCTGCATTTCACCTTCTCTCGGTTCCTGTCACTCCATATGCAGAGCTGGGTATTTTCACAAGAGCGCTTGCCTTCACGTACCTTTCCTGACGGCACAGCAGTAGAGAACCTCCTGGGACTTGAACCAACAATATTTGGCTCTCCAACAAGTTTAATTCGCTGCTGTGCTGGCAGCTTCCCTTATGGCTATGTTGAAACTCCTTCCGTGTGCTTAAATGGGTAACGTGGCAGCTGACAGATGGAGGGGCAGCACTGAGAGTCTGAGCAGCTGCAGGACCCCATATTGATGTTCCTTAATGGTGGGCAGAGCAACATTTGAGGGGCACATGTTAAAAACTGCTGGCATCAATGTCCCAACTGCAATGCCCGTGGTCTTCCTTAACAACTCGCTCTCATAGTCCCTGGTTTCCCTAAGCCAAGCAGAACCTCTCACAAGCTGCTCCCGCACAGTTTCATAAGATTCAGCATTTTGCTGTTCTGCCAAAGCTCCAGGGTACCCTGGGAAGTTCGCTGTGTGGAAGGAGACTGCAGTGGGACCCACTGTGACCGGCGTCTTGTTGAAATGCGACCTCGGCTCATTATCAAATTAAACACACAGAAGTACCAGAACTGATCGGATTACAAATGAGAGAAGGGCAACCCGACTCTTCTCAGCTGCCCGGCCCGTATTTGTGCCCAACAACAGGAAAACAGCTAGTATTTACTGTCCACGTCGTCCTGGTTCCATTCTGACTGCTGGTTTTTGCTTCTGTCTGATGAGGAGGCCCACGCTGGCTCTGGTTTCAGTCAAAGATCTGGCATTTAACCCCCTGACTGGGCAACTTGAAGGTAGGAGGCAGAGCCTACTGGCACGTTTGGTGTCCATCCAGCTGAAAATTTGCTCAGAAATATAGACATACTCAATTATTGTAGGCATAGGTGTTCACACTGCTCATAGCTACTCAAACTGGGGCCTTAAGGTGTCAGTGTAGTAACGTTTCAGACTCAAGATCAGCGTTAAATTTAAAAGTAAAATTGTGCTCATTTTGTCAGCACTCGTTGCTGCCCTCTAGAGGACAGAGAATGACTTCACAGTGCAGACATGGCTGTCAATCTGTGCACTACAGTAAGAGCTACAGTTTTATGAACGGCACTTTTTGGGACTGCTGCATGCAGTGGAGGAGAGTACTGTTTACCCATTTCACCCTCACCCCAGTGGGCACTAACAGATCCCAGGGCTGTGAGATCAAGAGGGAGAGACCCTCAGCCACTGAACATACCCAATGGCACAAGGTCCTGTTTGTGTTGTCTGGGCCTCTTTGCCTGCTTGACTATTAGGGCACGGGCAGTGTCTGAACGCTGATCCCTGCTATGTGACATAGTTTGCTGTTTATTGTTATTTATTTAGATGATGGATTTCACCAAATGCCAATATTACCACCAAATTACTACCAATATTACGATGTTTGTACACTAAGCTGCTTGCAAACACAAGTAATCATGGTATCTCCCAACTACAGGGATGTTTGTGAGGACATTAAACATCTGGGTATGAATTTAGACCTCAATCCCAGGAGCGGAATGGGCATTTCTCCAGAAAGTGGTCGAATTGCCAAAGGCAACCGATATCTGATGCAGACAGATGAGACAGTGATGTGCCTTTAGCCACAAAAAACCACATAGTTAATTTTTAAAATTAGTTTTTGCATTTCCTGTTTTTCTTTTTCCTTTGATCTGTATATTTTTCTCTGTTTTCTGTTCAAACCAAACAAATACGGGTAAATATTTTAAAATTGTCTGTGCATAAAACTGCCCTTGGTCATTAAACTTTAGGCATCAGATGGATGTCAGTCAAGGTTGTGACTGTAGCCAGGTCATGGGCAGCCCGTCATCATGGTAACAGGCAATGCTTCGGTGACTCACAGGCCTGTATGAAATGCGTTGCTTGGCTGCTTGTACCTGACCTTTTGTTCGAGAGAAAAAAGTCTGAAATGTCGGTTGCTTTTTTCCGTGCAACAGTTTCGGTCTGAGTCGTTGAACCATAGATGCTTCTTTAGTCTCTGGGCTTGATTCCATGTGCAGCAAAGGATGAGAATTGCTACATCTTTTAGCTTCTTTGTTCACTGAAATGGCGTCTTGGAGCATAACGTGTACTGCGGGTGCAGCAGGAAGAAATTTTGAGGTCATTTCTGCCCATGGACAGAGTTGCCAAGCACACAAGTTTGTCTGTGTCTCGTACTCATAGCGCCTAGGTTCCACAATGGAGCCCTTTTAGATTTGGTCCTCAGAACGCACTAGTGGGGATTATTCACTCTGGCCCCACAAATGAGGAATAAAATGGTGCCGCAGGGGCTCTCTGCTACACGACCCACATGTGGGTGAAAAAGTACTGCCCCGCTATAGCAAAACAGCGTTTATCAGAACTGCGTTTCTGGTGAGAGATGCGGAAAATGCAGTTAAGGTGAAGCAATGGGGTACGACCGAATGATTTAAAGCATGGAACCCCATCCAGGTCTTCATCTGTTTGCCCACTTATAATGACACCTGGCTGAGTAAATAGAGAAAATGTAAACATTCGAGCAGTACTGCAGAAATCCATACTGTGACACTCGTACAAAAGAAAGTGTCCTGTGGATTTGAGCAGTGTGGGATGAAACACTTCATTTGCTGCTATTTCATATTTACACGTATAAACTCTGTAATGACTGCTGCATCGAATAACTGCTTGTGCGTACCTGGCTTGTTTTACTCATTTGATACTAACAGTTACTGTATTTGGGCTATTTTCAAGGATGCTGAACGTGCAACACGGTGCTAAATAAGTAGCACCAAGAAACAAGAACAACAGGCATGCAGAACCGTACGGTAAAATGATGTACTGCTACTGTATTTTCTTCAGTCTTAACAGACTACTCGGTCGCTTGCTGAAGTAACTCAGGTTACATCCCTACTCAAGGGAACGAGAGCGGGGTCTGAACCCGCAGCCTGTGCTTGATAAGTCTCTGCCCTTCCAGAATACAAACACACACAAAGCCACTGTGTCTCTGTGTCACTCTCTAAGGGTGACATTGTGAGCGTCCCCTGGACATTTACAGTCCCCTGTTTTCCTCCACAGAGGCCTCTATTTGCTTGTGTTTGCATATACCTAAAGGCTGGCAGCAGGTGCCTGACTGACCATCTCATCTGCGAACTCTCCCATCTGTGTGTCTGGCTGTGTCCAGGGATCCTGGCCATCGGTTAGTGTGCTTTTAATTTCTTCAGAGGAAGAAGCTCCTACCTGGTCATGTTCGTCTCCAGGGTTGGCGGAAGATTACTGAGAGGAGTTGCAAGACATCTGCAAACTGTAACCCTGGATGTCATGGTTGTAAGTTGTCATATTTGAATCAGTGCGGACACATCTGTGTACGATCTTACAGTCACGATCCAGGCAGTGGACACATACTGAACACAGCAGACTCTTCATAATTTGGTTTGTGTATTGAATGTTCATTTTTCCCCTGAACTGCGGTAAGTAAAAGCTCAATAACACAGATCTTCCTGCATTTATTGAAGGGTTATGTGAAAATGGAAGTTAGATTTCCGTTTAGCCGCAGAACGGGGGCAGAGGGGCACACGAACAGCCGTCTTAAATACTTGATAAAAGTACTGCTTTTTTCAGGTAGAATAACAAATTCAAGTGTGATGTCTGACCCCCATGGGATCTGGCACCTTGATTTCCACCTCCGCTGCATCTGGCTTCCGTTCGCTGCTCACTTCAGCATCCAACATTCTCGGGTCTCTGCAAGAAAACTCCAAGAGACCCGCCACCCCCACAGGGCGAAACATGCAGACAAACGCTTGCATTATTTGCATGATTTTGCTACTCAGCCAACACTTTTTTGTTCTCAGATGGACTTGTAGGGCATGGGCCCATTTGTAAAGCTGGCTGTGTTAGTGGAGCAGTTCAGAGAGCAGAGAGCAGGAGTCAAACCAACAACCTTCGAGCTGCATGTCCTTAGCCACTGTGGTGTCTGGCGTCTTTATTTAAAAGCACTTCCACTTGAACGCCTGCTGTCTGCAACTTATTTTATTCATTAAGCTTCCTCTGATCATAACTCTCACCTCCATTAATATTCAGTGGAGTTCAGGAGATGGATGACAGATCTGCTGCGATCTTGGGAGTAACAGGGACAGGAAAGTAGCAGGGGAAAGCACGTCGGGGGTCTCTTCCCTGCTGGTGGCACAATTCGATTCACATCGACCGGTTATTACCTGCATCCAGCCTTAAATGTGATGGTTTGCCTTCGCTGAGAGGCAGTGGGTAACGTCTCAGAGCCTTTATTATAGAAGGCGTTCGCATTCGGTCCATCCGTCAGCCCTCATCTCCGTCACCAAAGAGTTTCTCAATTTAATGGCTTATTTTTAATTTATTTTTTGTCAGCTCATGAGACCCTCTGGAGGGAAAAAGACCAACACATGGCATAACAGAATATTTTATTGTTTTTTTCTAACACTGTTTTGCACCTGTAAATTAATGTCTGTGTCTGATTTCAAAGTAGGTTCTCGTGAGAATTCAATGTAGCGGCATTTAGAAACCAAAATAAAGTATCTGCCTTCTGAATATCTAAAAAAAATTTTTAAAAATATGCAAAGAAACCCCAAAAATACTTAAAATCAAAAATCAGCCTCCACCTTTTGAATAAAGTTGACCATTGGCCGACCTGCACCAGCAACAGGATCGGAGGTCTGGGCAAAATGCAACTGAACAAGCAAGTGAATCGGCCCAATCCGGGTGACAAAGTGCACGGCAGGTTTAGGGAGGACAGAATACTTGTAGCGCAGGGAAGGAACCGGAACATCATCGCTGTCGTCTGTCCGGTCAACGTCATAGTGTACAGTTTGGCTGTTAGAAATTGTTTATTGTAGGTAAATGGAAATGCTTCCAGGCCAGAGTCTCCGGCATTCTTTTCACAGGGACAGTGGATTGACGGGTACGGAGCGCCGGTTTTTGGAAAAGTGCAAAGAAGCGGTAAAGGTGTGGGCAACAAATTGGACTCAGCTGAAAAGTGACCTTAAAGCTGCTCCTCTATGAGCCACTCCAGCCAACTGGAGCCCCAGGTTGAGCCCCCAGTGTAACATAAATTTTTTGCAGTTCATTTGTTTTTCCCCTTCACTTGTACATAGAGGGGTGGATGATGACCACAGAGATGCCAAAGCACAGCTGACCACGCTTTTCTGTCATCTTCTTTTACTCCCGATTACTTTCGGATGTCCAAAATGCTCCACACTGCCACTTTAAGGTGCTTTTTGATAGACATGTACAGTACTTATATATACAGTTTACAGCTGAGTCGTGGTGCTGTCCTGTCCGTGGCACAGTTGCGCTCTGTAAACTGTGTTGCTGGACCAGGTGAGCCAAATGGACTCAGGGTCACCCCACACACTTGACTCACTGCTGTCAAGTTTTCATGACCGCATGAAATGAGCAGCATCTAAAACTGAATTTTTCCTTCATTTCTAAAACTCGGTTTGGAAACTGTGAAATTAGTAATTCCGAAACCGCTTAAACACGACACCCCTGTTGGCGAGTCTGCTACATTTTTTCAGGCACTTTTGCTTAAATGTACATTGTGTCCCTCTTTGGTTACTTTTGCATTTTTTATTTTGCACTTTTCACCTGATACTTTTTACGTTTTCTCAAGTAAATATTTGCCAAGTGTTTTTACTTTTACCCAAATCATTATTTTGAAACTAACAATACTTTTACTTGCCAGTGACCCTGCTGTTGTTAGATCAAAGAGTGGTGGTTCAGAAGGGGCAGGACGGCAAGGAGCCACTTGTGTGCTACACTTGGGTGCCCAACAAGTGCCGAAAACCCAGGTTAGCACTTGAACTCCACTTGTGTACCGAGTCTCAGTTGCTCCGGTCCTGCGGCGTCGCTGCTGTCACAGAGGAACGTCGTTACTTTGCTGTGTTAACAGAGTCGCACGGTTGCCATCTCACTGTTTCGGTACTGCTGTGTTCGCAGCTGCCAGGAAGCCTCAGCTGATGCTCTGATCCACTGTGCTGCAGAGTTGGGTGACTGCATTCTCTAGTGGTGCAAAAGTATAACAGCAGCGTGGCACCGCCACATGTCATTTGAACCAGGATTTGATGTGGCTGTGATGCTCTCCCTCCCCAGATTCCAGCGGGAGCCCAGTGTGTGACCAGTGCCGGCCAGAGTACGAGGGTCCCAATTGCGACCGCTGCAGGGATGGCTTCTACAACTCAGACAGCATCTGCCTGCTCTGCGACTGCAATGGAAATGCTGATCCACTGACTTCGCCGCGTATCTGCGACCCAGAGACGGGCCGTTGTCACAGCTGTGTCAACCATACGACGGGTTTCCGGTGCGAGCGCTGTGCCCAGGGCTACTTGGGCAATGCCCTCGCTCACAACTGCACCCCAATAGGTACCTTTCATTACCGATATACTTACTGGGCACTTTCATCCAACCAAACAGCTGAATACAATCAGGTCCATAAGTATTTCTGCGTTTTGCCATTATGCACAGCCACAATGAATTTGAAACAAAGAAATCAAGATGTGATTGAAGTGTAGACTTTCAGCTTTAATTTAAGGGGTTCAACAAAAGTATCGCATTAACCATTTAAGAATTACAGCCATTCATACACATTGACCCCCATTTTCAGAGGCTCAAAAGTAATCGGACTATTGACTGACAAGCAGTTTTATGGCCAGAAGTGGCCTCTTCCCTCATTATTTTATGACAAATTAAGCAGATAAAAGGTCTGGAGTTGACTCCAGGTGTTGAATTTGAATTTGGTAGCTGTCCATGGGAATTATATGGTCCATGGGAATATGCACCCCAAAGAAGTATTGATGCAAGTAAAGGAGCCCACCATTAGGCTTAAAAAACAAAACAAATCTATCTGAGAAATAGCAAAAACTTTAGAAGTGGTCAAATCACCAATTTGGTACATTCTTAAAAAGAAGGAATGCACCGGCAAACTCAGCAACACCAAAAGGCCTGGAAGACCACGGAAGACAACTAAAGTGGATGACTGGAGAATTCTTTCCTTGGTGGAAAAAACCCCTTCACAACTTCTAGCCAGGTCAACAACACTCTCGAGGAGGTTGGTGTATCATTGTCAAAGTCTACAATCAAGAGATACCATTATGAATGTAAATACAGAGGGTTTAACTCAAGGTGCAAACCACCGGCAACACTCAAGAACAGAAAGGCTGGATTAGACTTTGCTAGAAAACATCCAAAAAAGATTGCCCAGTTCTAGAACCAGATTCTTTGGACAGATGAAACCAAGATTAACTTGTACTAGAATGATGGAAAGAGATGAGTATGGAGAAGGAAAGAAAGGGCCCCCAAAGCATATCACGTCACCTGTCAAACACTGAAGGTAGAAAGAAGCGACTGAAGACCGCTGCAGCAAAGGCCTGACAAAGCATCCAAAGGGAGGAAACTCAGCATTTGGTGATGCCCATTGGTTCCAGACTTCAGGCAGTCATTGACTGCAAAGGATATGCATCCAAGTATTAAAAATAATCCTTATATTTATTACTATTTTAGTTTGTCCAATTACTTTTGAGCCTCTGAAAATTTAATTCCTAAATTAACAAAAGTTAATACGATACTTTTGTTAAACCCCTTAAATTAAAGCTGAAAGTCTACACTTCAATCACATCTCAATTGCTTTGTTTCAAATCCACTGTGGTGGTGTACAGAAGCAAAATACTAAAAATTGTGTCATTGTCCAAATACTTATGGACCTGACTGTATTTACTAGAGTAATTTAAGGCAAGCTTGAGGGGAATTAAAGTAAGGTGCAGTACCAGTTGAAGTTTGGTAACGTACACCTGTGTTAGTCCCACTGTCTAGCATAGAGGAGACAGTGTCATGGTTGAGGTCTGCTTTCCTGGTTTCAGATGTGCTGGTCTTTACCATGGTGGACTCCACCAGCATGGCTACTACAGCACACATCAGAGGCAGGCCTCTTCATCGGTGTTAGGACCCCTTCATTCATCAGCAAGACAACCAGAAACACACCTACAAGTTACACAAGAAGTATCTAGCAATGCAGAAGCCTAAAGTGTACCTGACACCTGGACAGGTGAAAATAATAACTTTGACATAAAATGTTATCAGTTATGAAAACCAATTTGTTTCCAGCCACAGTGACCTGTAGTTAAGTTTTAAGGGGATTTTCTTAAGGTCCTCTAAGGTGTCTGAAAAAAGGACATTTTCAGCTCTTACTCCACAGAGGTGCAGTGAATCCCTACAGAAGAACCCACACAAAACAGTAACCTGGCGTCTCATCATATGATCTTCACAGAGCTTGAGTCCTGAGTGGAGTTTTGGGAACAGCAAACGAAATCCTTGGGACGGATTCGCTCAGCACTTTGTCACTGATACAGCAGATGTTATGATGGGAGTTTCCCTCTGGCCTGTGTAATGCAAGGGTTGTAATAGCTGGAGGAAGGAGGGCTGCCAAAAGCATTTCACCGCATCAGTACCAGGATCTACTGTGACCAGCTTGTACTGACAGTAGAACGTCTTCAGCTGTAATCTTGTTTTTTCCAGACCTTACATCTGGTGTGGACTTGAGCCAAATGATCCATGGCATCTATGAGTGGTGGGAAGGTGCTGCCCCTGCTAGACTGCTATCTCTTGAGGTTTCCAGCTTCCTGTTTGTCTGTTGGCTGATTTGAAGTCCATGTGATTAACAAAGACAGATGTCCATCGTTTCCTCCACACAGGCATGGACTGATTTAAATGAGAAGCAATAAAAGCATTCGTCCTTACACCAAACTTTACAGCATCAGCCATAGCCACCCCTCCTCCCTCTTTGCTGAGTCACACATCAGCCCTTCAGTGTTCTTTGTCGCCATGACCCCCTGAAACAGGCCACCTTTGACTGTTTTTCACTGTCATCTACTTGAGGAAAAACCAGAACAAACCTCACCAGAGAAAAGCTGCAGTATTTTAACAATGCAACTATGCAATGTGCTCAGGATGTGCTTAGTCTAAGTCTGAATATGAGCCTGAGCCTGAGCCTGGGCCTGGGCCTGGGCCTGAGCCTGAGCTTGAGCCTGTGCCTAGGCCTGGAAGAGCTCCCTGATGTATGGGCTATGACTTTTTTCCCCAAGAAATGGCAATGACTGTTGCTTGGTAGCAGTGAAGTCAAGGATCATGAAGACCCTAAAAAGGTGTCTCAGTGCACTTCAACCCCCTTAGCAGAACAGCAGTGGACCTTCTCCGGTTAACCTACAACAAGTGGACAATGTTGGAGCGGATGCTGCCATCATCTACCTGCTAAACAAAGCCTTGTCCATGTTGAATGATGTGACAAACAGATTACCGGTTGCTATCTGAAGCTTTATTTGCTATATTTGTCTAATTGTACAAGTTTTATGGACCAGAAGATTGCCATTTATGCCCTCAATTTTCACATCCCTGTATCTCTGTACTGAGTTTTCGTTCTGTGGAACCCGGTGGTCTGAGGAGGCAAGAGCACAGTAAACTACCGATCACTCAATACTAAGCTCTCCTGAGCTGAGTTGTGCATTCACTGTGGGCCATCAGGGGGAGACATTTTGAACTGGTGCTTCTCACCACTACAGGTAACCTCTTTAGCTACAGCAGTAAACTGAAAAGTCTGTCATTCTGTTGTTTTTCAGCTGTAAACCAAGTTCCTGGTCCAGATCACTTGACGACAACAGCCACAGCCATAAACAGAGCTGCCTTCAACCCCGCTGCCTCCCCTGCTGGACGAACCATGACCGCCAGGACCAACTCCACCAGCATGCCTACCTCTGTCACCATGCAGTCAGTGGTCACCAGCCTGAGCGGCCCTGCGGGCAACTCTACCCTGACTGAGGTTTCCTGGACACAGTTCAGTGTCATTGTTCTGGCTGTCATTATCGTGGTGGTGGTGCTTCTCATGGGCTTTGTGGGTGGGGTTTACACTTACCGAGAGTACCAGAACCGCAAGTTGAATGCACCCTTTTGGACCATCGAGCTCAAGGAAGACAACATCAGCTTCAGCAGTTACCATGATAGCCTACCTAATGCGGATATTTCGGGCCTCCTGGAGGACGATACCAGTGAGGTGACACCCAATGGTCAGCTGGCCCTCAGTGGTCCAGTGAATTTGTACAAGGCTTAGCACACCTGCCGGTCACAACCAGACAATAACCTGACCACACACCTTCAGACAGGGTGCAGTTGGAGCAACTGTGGAATTTAGAGAATTTAATATGTGTGGAGCAGGCCAAGCTACGAGACTCAGCTGTCTCCGGCTCTATGCCCTTGCCTTCAGAGAACTTCCCCATGGAAATCTGTAGAGGTCATTGGAAGTGGAGTGTCGAGGCACATAAAGCACGAGAGAAACACAAAAGAAGAACCTTGATGTTAATATTACATGACAGTACTTCTGACTAGGAAGCGATCAGCTGGAATTCCTGGAAACCTGGGGCTGAGATGGGCTGGACTGTGTTTGGGCTGGGCTGGACTGGGTTGTGATGGGTTAAATTGGCCTGGGTTATGGTAGGAAAACGTGGGAAGGCAAAACGGAGCTTTGGTCATGTGGAACACAGCTTACCACAGGAGCTGGCTGCTTTCTGGTGTCCACATCTCTTAGAACCTCTACCAAAGCAAACCAAAGCAAAAGAGATGAGATCACAGCTTGGGAAAAAGTCAAGTTCTTCCCATGCAATTTTCACACTAGTGGTGCAGCACACCTGAATCCTGCAGAGAGGGAAAAGGCAATAAAAAAGATAAAAAGCACTGCACAACAATCACAGGGAAACAGATACAAGTAAACTGAGGCTTAAATACTTCTCTGGAAGTGTTGCAGAGTTTTTTTTTTGGGAAATTTTTCAGTCTCCTCCTTGGTTATAAAATGCAATTTATGGTTCCAGTGTTAAAGAACTGTTGCAGTCCTCTTTGCAAAGAAGGAGGGAAACTCGATTTGATCTCACAACCAAAATAGGATTGACTGTGACGATCAGTTTTATGTTTGGTTTTTGTTTTCTTATTTATTATTTTCTTTGCACATTTTTTTCACCTTAGGAGAAAAGCTGCTTGCGTGTGAAAATCTAGGCCCGTCTTCACATTCTGTGTACTTGGAGCTCTTTGGTAAGGAGAACGGGTGGGCTTGTGCTGGTCAAGTGCCACCACGGTTCACTCCTTGGCACACTATATCCACAGCTCATCTTCTCAAGCACTTGCGAGACCAAAGGAGACCAAGTTGCTCTTTTTGTCTCCATGAGACCCCCTAGAGCTGGAACGGCCCACGGTGAGGCTGCAGCAAAAGGCCCCGAGTGACTGGTGGAAGAGCCTTCTGTGTGGATGTAAAGCCTCACGCTTGTGGAACCCATGACCTTGTCCCTTGTGCTGAATGACTTTGCCACTGTTCAACCATTACAAGTGAACCGAGGCACTTGGAACGAAGGGAATCTTCCCTGCACAATTGGTGGGAGGGCTTGCACAGCTATGTAACAACAACAACAACAAAAACAACAACAACAACAACAACAACAATAATAATAATAATAATAATAATAATAATAATAATAATAATAATAATGCACTGAATTGAAAAGAAACACACATTGAGTCAGTGCTCAGGTGCTGCTTTTTCCCCAGCCTGTCCATAGTTGTAAATAAGAGAATGATGGATGTACAGTTGGGTGTGAATGAGAGTTGAAGAGTAAGACGTACAGTGTGTTGACTGGGAGACTAAAGGCGCTGGGCAGGCGCATGGGGCAACTCACTCTCTTGAGACCCCCTAAGCTGGGAGATGCTCGTCCTGCCGGTTCCTCGTGCAGACACAGGTGCGCAGATGCTCACTAACCAATGTTTTTAGCAAATAACAAGTTGTGCATATGATGCACTGATGCTGAATATATTGTATTTAATAAAAACAAAATGGTGTTTGACAGCTCTTCCCATTGCTGCATCCATCGTCTGTGTCCTTCATGTTTTGTCCCCATGTTGACACATCTGCAAGGGAGCAGTGATTTAGCGACACTTATATCTCAGGGGCCTTTACTGCGTGAAAAGTCAGGGTGCATTTCTCCTCCACCTCAGCATGGAGGCCCAGCAGCAGAAGAAGGGAGGAAAGATGACCTGAGGTTGTATGACCTTCACATCAGAGCTGGTGGGGTCCTTTCTGTCCTCGAAGGCCTTCCCACCCAGTTTACAGTATGGATGTTGCCCCAGCCGCTGCTCACAAGTCAGCTGAAATGTCCTAGAGGGGAAAGCGTGAGATTCAGCAGCTTTGTTCTGAATCGCCCATTCAAAACAAAAGAGCAGCATGAGCATGCGGGGGTCCTCAGGAGTTCTAGGAGTCTGGCACATGATTGCTGGCTTTCCCCTTCGGTGCAGGTGTTTCCTGTTTGACCTGGCGGGGGAGCAGGGAGCCAGGTTTGCGGTGCACACAGCTGCATGGCTGCGCTCCTCTTCTGGGTCGTGCATAGGGTGGAGCCTGTGGCCAGGGCATTTCCCGCGTGAATCATCTGCCACAGGGTACTAGCGTTCCACAGGGTCTGTAGGAACCAGATGGTTCACCTCCTGGAACCCACGCTTCTTTGAAAACTGACTAGACCTTGAGAAATGGAAGGAAAATCAAAAGGAACCCACATTCCTCTTCCTCTATGTCTCTCCGTCTGCATGTCGCTGTCCACAGTCAGCACTTTGCTCCGAGGTATACAGTCTGCAGGTGCCATAAGGTTTGTTTTACCTTTGACTCATCTGTATAGCAGCTTGTTTTTGTCACAGCAACAGCTATTGGCCTATGTCTGAAACTCCAACCAGCAACCTGGTTTCAAGTCCAAAACTGTAACCGCAGTGGGAAACCACCACTTTGCCTTGTATGTCTGTGATCCTACTAAAGCCACACATCGTCACTGTCAGCATGATGGTGTTCAAGGCCAAACCCTTCAACACAGAAGGAACCAGAATATTTCCTTCTTTTTTAACGGGGCAGGTGGCGGTCCCTCAAAGGTAAAAGAGCAGGGCCCTTCAATGTTCAGGCTGAAAGCATTTTGTCCCTTTCATACTTGGGTCAGTTGTTCAGCTTGACCTTCACCCAGCTAGAGAAGTGGAAAAGTTGGAGTGCTGAATTCATCCAGTCCTAACTAACCAGCTGGTTTCACACCTGAAAGAGAGCAAACAAAGAAGCCAAGTTGGCCCCATGTCTGAGATGGAGAAGGTGATGAAGGGACAAGTCCATGTCAAAGGTCCTAAACACCTGTGCCGTGTGGTGAGGCCCAAGAACTGCATCCATTTCTCACAGTTGTCCCCCCCAGACACAAACACACACACACACACACACACACACTTGTCTGTTGAACAGAACCTCAGTGAGAGCCACAACTGCTGTCTTATATTCATCACAGTAGGAAAGGACACAGCAGGCTCTGCAGCCTGAAGCTTTTTGGTTCACCTTGTTCAGGTACAGCTGGGCGAGGTGCTTCACCTGAGCTGTTTAAATCGGAGGTCGGTGGCTAATAAATGTGCCGAGAGTAACTTGGTGTGTATTTTGCCATCTGTAAGGAGAGGGGCTGCACTGGAGCACAGTGATGGAGAAATAATGGCTGAGGAAATGAAAGGGAAGAAATTAAATGAAAAGTGTGTCTTTGTACTCAGCATCCTTTTTCATTATTAAGACCATGAAGATCTTGCAATGCTTTCACTTGAGAGTTTATCAAAATCAAAACTCCTTTAGGAAACTAAATGATTTCCACTGTAAATTGTGTGTTGTTATGACCCAGTTTCTGCCCTTCTTCTAGGTGCATTTGTTCAGACATGCCCTGGAATACAAGCATTCAAAGTAGTGACACCAAACATTTAGCAAACACAAAACAAGCACAGAAGGAAACTTACCATCAATTCTTTGCCCTCAGCGAGGAAGCATCGTACAAGTCTGTGTAGAAATTCATTTCTCGGTAACCTTTTTTCTGGCATAAACCCAGTGTGTCACTTTGTAGCATCATTGCACAAAAAATTGCAAATTTCCAGAGAGAATTCCTGGAAACTCATCCTGTAAAGGGGGGCATTAGTTTGTTATCTACAAGTAATGCAAGTAATAAGCCTTTGGCAACCGAGCCCCGGTTCCCCCTCAGTCAGCATTTCTGCTCCATTGGACGAATTGCCGAAGCAGCTGAAAAATGCAAGCAAGAGCGCATGCAGATGTACGTCTGAGATGACACTCGTGCTGAAAATTGTTCGGGGGTCTTAAAAGAGCTCAAACCCTGTAAGATCGTGAGTCACACATCCTGTCTTCTGCTGCAAAGGACCACTGTGCTGCACAGAAAATGCAGCCTGAGGTGAAGCCTGCAGAACAAAGAGGATGCAGCAAATACATTTCTTCCACTTTACAGTGAAAACTTACAAAACCAGGGTGGTATTAAAAATGACTAGAAGTTCACAAAAATCAAATTGAGATGTTCACATAATTTCAATATTTGTGTGGTGCACCTGACCTGCACTAAGCTGAATTCTTGGGCCTTTTCTCCGTTCCCATCGGCTGTCTGCCTAGAGCAGGGCTGTGGCTCCAGAGCCCAAGCGTGGGACAGCATGCAGCCTGGATCGGGTGTCGGTCACACAGTTATAATTTAGAAAACATCTAAAAAATATTTATCGTGCTGTTATGGACTGGCATCCCACCCTGGGTGTAGTTACTGACAGAGAACCCAAATCAACGCCTCCATTTGCTGCAGGGCTACCGTTGGTTATACAAAACTTTTACAGAGTAGCGCGGACCAAACCCCAAGTGCTTTGCACAAGCAAAAAATTATGGAATTATGAAAGCACACACACTTGTGACCTAATGGTCCTGCTGTTGGACCTTCAAGAAACACTCAAGCTGCATAAATGGATACCGATTTGGGCAAATGAATACAACATAATGTAACGAAGCTGCCATGTTCTTCTCATTCCTCTTTGTCAAAACGGTTTTATGTTTCGAGAAGCCCGACTGCAGTCTTAAACCAGCACTGCCTGTTGCCGTTTCCTAAATGTATTCCCAATAAACATGTTCATGGAAAACAGTCTGGGAAACGAAATCACTCAATCCAAATATGCAGCCAGGAGCAAGTGCAAGGAGGCCAATGTGCGTCCTGCAGCTGGGAAGCAAGGGTGCAGGAGGCAGGACGAGTGCCTCAGTGCTTTCAACAGGGTAGAGGTGTGAGTCGCCTGTGCCCCGAGTCTTTTATTTGTGCCAGTAGTTTGCTTCATTTTTAGAAATGCTCATCGAGCACATTTTGAAACTGGATTCAAGCGTCAAGTTTGGAAATGCAGCGAATCTCAGTAAATGCGGTGACAGAAATGCATCCCTGGGAAGACATCGAGTGGCCCGGTGGGAATCGGCCCCGGGACCCCGGGGAAAGGCAGAAGCTCCAATGCCTCCTATAACAAAATGACTGCAAGAGTCAAAAATGCCTCAGTGCACTTGTTTTTTATTTTCTGAGTTCTGTTTAGGCCCCAAATATTTTTCTTACAAGCTGTGTTGAGAAAAGCGCAGTGAGATTCGTGAGAATGTTTCCATCCATTCAACAGCTTGGTGTGCAACGTGGTGCATCATCTTTCTACATCTTTTATCTTATCTTTATCTGGAGTCATACATTTTTAGGTGATTTTTTGTAACGCACAGAAAATATGTCAGTTTCAGCTCAAGCCTCTTTGCATATAAGAGTGACAACAACCAATAAGAGTTTGCTTTTTTGGTGCTTCTGCTGATCCCAGCTTCATAACTACCCCCTTCAACACCCTTTATTTCTCAGTGAAGTACTCACCAGGAAGCGACAGACGGGCTTTTGCTTTGGCCTCGCTGCAGCTCAGCAAACAGCTGAAGAGCACGCACCGACCAGGCGGACTTTTCCCAATCTTTCCGGAAAGATGCGACCCACTTTACTCGCAGGCCTACAGAGATGCAACCTGTTAGTCGAACCCTACTCGCAGCACACGATCGTCCCTAAAGCTC
The DNA here is from genome assembly GCA_018136845.1 of Heterotis niloticus. Taxonomy (NCBI): domain Eukaryota; kingdom Metazoa; phylum Chordata; class Actinopteri; order Osteoglossiformes; family Osteoglossidae; genus Heterotis; species Heterotis niloticus. The sequence continues at coordinate 30,570,199 of CM030899.1, forward strand.
CCTGCTTTCAATTTCGGGGCCTCTGAGTTGCATTATGACACAAAACTCCGGCACAGATGTGAAACTGCGTGTTTTTGTGTATGCGTGGGTACATTCAGGTCCCAGTGGCACAGTGGACCCCTGTAGTGCCTGAGGCATCACTCCAGGTTGTGAGGATCCAAGAGCTGAAAACAGGACAAAATTCAGGCAAACTTGACTCTCCAGCCCCATTTGCTCTGTATCCTGGCAGCAGCATCTCCATGCATTCATGAGTGCTAAATTACGTCGAAATGACGTGCATTTGGTTTAAAAGCAAATGCACTCAACCATTTACTGGCTTCTTTGTCTGATATGTGGCTTCTCTTTCTGCAAGCTAAGAAGACTACGTGCTTCAGTTATGCAGTTGCGCTCAAGCTATAAACATTTTGTCTTTGAAATTTGCAGCCGGTTATTAATGTCTTTCAGCCGAATTACCCGGTGCAGTACATCCTCACGCCGTAAGACTCGGGTTCAGTCAACCTCCACAAACACGCAAGGCTGCTAACATTTTTACTAATAATTTGAGCAATGTTTTCACATTACCTACAGTATCTCTCCAAAACTATGTTCAGCTCAGGGCAAACAGAAGAGCAGCAACAGCAGGCAAAAAGCTTCAGACATGGCACGATGAGCTCGGCTTGTGTGTCTGACGCCACCACGTTGCTGGTTCACATCCCTCATGGGAGCGACATTAACAGACACAGCAGATGGTGTTGGACTGACTTATGTAACCATCGGGAGATCAGAAGGAGGCAGGTTCAAATGGACTGGAGTTGAGATCGTTGTCGAATGTTGGAAGGGATTCACCGGGTTTGTGAGGCTGTGGCAGCTCAGGCCACAGAAGTGCTGCCAGGACAGAGAACCGGCAGACTTTGGCTTTTTTTAGGGCAGTACCGATGCGCTGCAGGCACGAAGGAATTCTGCCTGAAATGTCAACACGCAGAGAAAGCTGGAGTGCAGAGTCGGCAATTGTGCAACATACACCTCTCGTGTTTGCAGATTTCCTTTTCATTATTAAAAACAGTTCTCAAAATTGCTCATAAGGGAACAGCAATGACAACAAGAGCTAAACAAACTCCCGAAAGTGACCTTCAGCACATTTTTAAAGTCCATTTTAACGCAGTTTTTTACTGAAGGAGAATTCACATCAGTACAATGAATGATTTGAATGAAATGCATTAAACTCATGTTAATAAAATTACTAAAGTTACGTTGAACTTGAACTAAACAGATATTGAGATGAAAATACTCTGGGTGTTTACAAGGGCTACGGCACAACTGTACGATAAGTGTGTGAGCTACAAGTTGTCCCTGTAAAAAAATGTTACATGAAACACATCTATTTAATCATTTGGCACCAGAAATGCATTTTCAGTGTTTGACTTGCACACTGAGACTGCACACTTTTATAAAAGGAAGCTGAAAAAGAAATTTCAGACTGTAAATTCTTTGCATGCTGTACAATTCCTGTGGCACCCAGTGGCTCCAGGAAGAGCTCCAGATCACTGTGACCATGACCAAGGTAAAATGTTTAAAAATGCTGGACGTACAGATGGACATCTTTAACTTAATCTCTTTGTTTTGCACTTTTGTGGGAGGACAAAATCCAGGCAACTGGAAGAGCAGGAAATTCCAGTGAGTTGATTCTGGGACGCTGAGATAAGGAGGAGGAGGAGGGTAGAGCAGCAGTAGACAGCAGTGGAGTGAGCAGTGGTCAGAAGAACCAGGCCTCACCACAGTTGTTCATAAGTCCAAGCATATCCCCAAAACATGGATGGAACATAAACTGAATCTGCAAAACCAAGCCAAAGTGGGAAGCTCCCTTTCTGGTGTGTGAACCACACTTTTGTGTGACACACAGTCACTGCTGCTACAGCTCAAAGTGTCACCAAGACTTTTCTCCAGAAGACAACCTTTCTCAAAAACTCTCCCTGATTTTCCTGTATGACGACATGGCTGCTGCCTGCAAGCAATAACAGATGGGGTGGTGTTGCTGTATTTTAACATTGTGTTGCCGTGTATTTATTGTTTTCTGTCACGATAGTGACTAATTTTCCGCGGTGTCTGAGAAGAGCACTTCAACATCCTAAACACACTTACATATAACACGTTACACATTTCTCATTACTGTAATCTTTTATCATTTCCTTGAAAAGGGAAATAACTTACTGATAAGAGTGCTGAGGTACAGCCAGGCGACAGTGAGAATGTTGTGTGGAAATTTGTAAAGAAGTGCTTTATAATGCACTTTGATTATAGATCTTTTTCTTCAATGGCACAGACGTGTTCAGACACGTTCCTCATTACTGGAAAGTGAAAACAGTTGAGTTATTTTGAAGAACAAACAGGAAAGAAAAGGTTATGCATTTGTAAGTTTGAAAGTTGCTATGTTGTCTGAAAATCTCAGGAAGGTTTATGGGTGCAGGAAAAACTTCATCACCTACCGAAGACATTCTGAAGTCATTGTGTAACTCAGTCGCACATAAAACAGAAATTAAACAGCTAATACACTTGACTGTGTGCTTAATGGCTTGTAATCCACCTACCAGTAAAAGCTTAATAAAACATTGTAAGCAGTCATTTTAGTGTTGATGCAGGTTCTTTTGAACATTCCAAGCTAATGCTTCTATTTTAATAAACAAAGCATTACTGCAGCCTCCCTGGTGTCTTCATTTACCCATCAGCACCCACAGCTGCACACGTCACATTAGTGTCAGAAGTAGGATGGCTGACAAAGGGTTAAAGGTTGTGCTCAGCTGCAGAGGAGAACCTGTTCCTGAAGGAGCCTGTTCGTGGCCGGCTTCAGGGTGTCCCCACTGGAGGAATGCGGGTCTTTGGGCTGAGTCACGCCAACTGTGTTATTGTAAACCCTGGTGTCCTCCTTCACCCCGTTGCTTGCTAAGCCATGAGCCATGCTTCCTGCAATGTAATAACTGACAAGTTGCAGTAAGTCATACAGTGCAGGGTCTTTGGTTCTCCACTTACTGGAAACAGTGGCGTGAGGCAGGAAATAATGGGCACCATAAGCCAGTTTAATATCTTTTGCTGACATGACAGCGACAGAGTGGAGAACGGAATGGACAGCAAGCCCCACGGTAACATTTTTCCTTAAGTGCTACCCTCTTGTCTCACAGCAAAATTTAACAAAGGGGGCCATGAGGATGCATTGCATGCACATTTTTGGCAGCATCTAGTGCTCTGTCCCCTTACATTTTCTTCACTCTCTGCTGCCTGTTCAAATGGTAAAAGCTATCCAGTCACCGTTGCTCCTTCGTTGCATCGGTTTCCATTATTGATGCCATCGTCAGCAACCTCTTCTGGTCAATGAGGAGGAACACAGCAAGATTTAAAGCCACTGGTATTGGACTCAGGCTCCTGCTGAACTTGCTGCTTGCGTTTGGTTTTCCTCTTGATTTTGTTAATGCTTGTTTTGTGACTGTTTGATTTTGCACGTGCATGTTTGTTACCTGTGCTGTTGTTCATATGCACTTGGGGGAAAGTGGACAGGTAAGAATGATGTGTGATGAGGCTTGGTGAAGGAGTGAGTGTCACCTGTATACTTTGAATTAGTCAGATAGTGTTGGTACTTAGGGTGTCAGCAGACATGGAAGATCTATTTCTTTTGGCTTGTGCTTATTTAAATTAGTTTGCATAGCTTGCACTGGATTGGCTAGTTTGTTTGCTTGTTTGATTTTGATTTGCATTTTCTTAGATGCCCTCATAATCCTTTCCCTGTATGTGTGTGTGTGTGTGTGTGTGTGTGTGTGTGTGTGTGTTTTCACTATCACGTGCTTCACTTGTCTTCTTCTTCTTCATCTTTCAGTTGCTCCCATTAGGGGTCGCCACAGCGGATCAAAAGCTTCCACTTCCTCCTGTCCTCTGCATCTCTCTCCATCACCCCCACCACTTGCATGTCCTCCTTCACCACATCAATAAATCTCCTCTTAGGCCTTCCTCTCTTCCTCTTGCCTGGCAGCTCCATCCCTAGCATCCTTCTCCTGATATATCCAGAATCTCTCCTCTGCACATGTCCAAACCAACGCAATCTCGCCTCTCTGATTTTGTCTCCAAACCGTCCAACCTGTGCTGCCCCTCTAATATACTCATTCCTAATCCTGTCCATCCTCGTCACACCCAATGCAAATCTTAACATCTTTAACTCTGCCACCTCTAGCTCTGCCTCCTGTCTTTTGGTCAGTGCCACCGTCTCCAACCCATATAGCATAGCTGGTCTCACTACCATCTTATAGACCTTCCCTTTCACTCTTGCTGGTACCCTTCTGTCGCAGATCACTCCTGACACTCTTCTCCACCCTGCCTGCACTCTCTTCTTCACCTCTCTTCCACACTCCGCATTACTCTGGACTGTTGATCCTAAGTATTTAAATTCATCCACCTTCGCCAACTCTATTCCCTGCATCCTCACCACTCCATCACGTGCTTCACTTGTATATGCAGTAAATCACTTTTGCACCAGATCTTCTGTTCTCTTTATTTCTGGCCTCATCCTAACCCACCATGATCCATACAGACAGTGTTACATCCCTGAACCCCATCGAAGCACCTTCGAGTCACAACTTGTTTGGCTTCTTGTCCAGGATATTTTCTGTAGATTCCTGTGTAATGTTGGGTGTTTCATATGTTTGCATCTTAATGTTGTGCATTAAGAATTTTGCTTATGATGGAAAATATGGCTTTGATTTGCAGGCATTTGTTACCAGCCATTCCTTAGAGCAGCTTAGGTGTGGCACAGGTGACATCCCCTTAACCGCTGACCACTTCCATAGCCTGGTCATGAGGATTGCTTTCAGGGGTTAAAAGCATTTATTTTGAAGAAGTTGCTTGAACAGAACATTTTTACCCACTGTGGACGATGCAGGTTCTCCTGGTGTTATTCCGTTGCCTTCCTAACCTTGGGGTCAGTGAGATGCGGAATGGGGCTGAGGCCAAAGTCAAAGCCACATTGAGCCAAACTTTCCTGTCTTTACTGCTTCCGAGGAAGGAACTCTTCTGGAAGTCTATCTAGCCTGCCTTTAAGTAGAGGGGCAGGAAAAAGCCCAACGGGCAGTACTTGAACTGCAACCTGAGCTGTGCAGACTGGAGACTGAGGCAGAGACACAGGTCAGGCTAGAGCAGCTGAAATGGTAAGCAGGGCAGAATGCTTCTGTTCCTGCTGTTCAGCAAACCTCCTCTGGTGTATCTGGCCTGGAGATGTGTGATCTCTTACTGCAGTTGGTGATGTTTCTTGTGCACTCTTCTCAGAAGTTTGCTTGTTGCGATACAGGAGTACAGACAGGTTGAGGAATTTGTTTTTTTCTCTGTAAAGTGGTGCTTTGAGCAAGGTTGGTGACATCAAATTATCGCATGAGCTGATTCTTTTGGAGCTCAGACACTTTGGAGTCATAACACTGGTTTGCCTGTAATAAAAAAGCATTAATTTCTATTTAATTGCCGGATCATTTCTGCAAAAGTCTCTCATTTGGCTGTAATGAATTACAATATGCAAACTGCAGCTGAGTACCACTTGGCAGTGACTGGGCCCTTCAGACCTGGGTTTGAATCCATCAGAGTATGTGGGGAGCCTGCATGTTCTCGCTGTGTCTGCATGGGACCCGCTGGAGTGTCAAGATGCCCTTTTTGGCTTATTTTTCTAAAATCGTCCATGGTAAGCACATGGGTGTGAGAGGAGGCGTATCCATGTGGAGCCCAGTGACTGAGCAAGAGCCCAGGATCCCCGTGACGTGACACTGAGTAAATGCAGCCACTCCTGTCCAGTTCCGAGACGCTGCCCCCCCGGGGCCACTGGAGTTTTTCCTGAGTGCAGCTTACGGGTGACCTTGTTGACAGCCATTGTCACCGTGGCTGAGACAATCTCTATAAAATACAGTCCGGTGTAAGCGTATAAACTTGGAGCTTGACTACAGTCCCGTGCAGGGGTTGCTTTGTGACTGTGGAATAAACTGCAGACCACCGTGACCGCGCTCAGCATGAACGAACTGGTATAAAGCTGCAAAGATTTCCATTTTCAAAAGTGTGTAACCTGAAAGTATGTTTGTTTTTCTTAATTTATTTGAAGATACGAGTGTTCTACATGAGCAAAATAACATGGAGAATAGAGTCAAAAAATGAAGGCATGTTACCACGTCACTTGTAGATTTATGAATCAGACTTTGTGAATCATTTCACACTGCGTATGAAACCAGGTGGGGTCAAAATGTCTCTTCTTGCTAGAAGGGGAAAATGACATTTGAAATACTAAAGGACACTGGGCACTTTTTCACCATTACTTATGAGAACATGAAAGTTCTTGGTTGAGTAGGATGAAATCTCACTACAGTCAATATTATGGGTCTTTATTGTTTTTGAAATTTAGAATTGGTTCAATATTAAGCTGACATCTCTAGTAAAAAGCAGCTGCTGGAAAAATGCACTCATTTGTAGGCTGAGTCATAAGTGGAATACATGGCTACTTGGCCTGCTTTGAGGCAGGGGGCACAGCGCAGGTGCAGCTCATTTTGAACTTCTCACGAGGGCATCACTTCTTCTCCCCACCTACCGGCTCACCTGTACCCAGCCAGCTGCCCCCTTCAGCCTTACAACTCACAGCTGGGAATGCATTTGGCAGAAAAATGAAGGCCAGGCTAACATTCAGCAGCTCTGTTGGAGCTTCCTGTAGCCAAGAATGCAGCTCAGGACAAGGCTGCCAGCAACATGTGGGCACCTACAGCACAACTCCTGGCTTCATCAGACCTGACTGATGTGACCGTGTTTACCGGGGTATAAACTGTCAGGGCTTCCTCTCCTTTTCTCACTGTGACACTTGAAGAATTTTTCAGCAAGACCATTTCATAAATATTTTTAGAGTTGGTAACTATATATCAGGTTTCTTACTATTAAATATGTATACAATCTATTTTTTGTGTCATAACTGCTCATTGGGGTATTTCTTAATGTCTTAAAATAGCTTCCTCGGGTGTACATAAACTAGTTTGAAACATGCAGCTTCCATGTGGGAAATAAACAAAAAAGGGGAAAAATCTATTTTTTTTCCATTTCTGTTTCATGTGTTGCTGCAAACAGCAATGATGATGAAGCAGCAGCAGCAGCAGCAGTCAGACTCTCCCTCACACATGTTCGCTGCGAAAGTTTCCAAACAGACCAAACTTCAAACCAACAAGGGGAAAGACCTACACACACTCTCAAGCGATATTGTGCTTGAAAAGGAAAGTAAGAAGTACAGTTATAGGCTGAAAGACTGCAGGTAGCACACTGTGAAGAAGACGTTGAAAGGAAGACCTTGAGGAGCTGACAGACCTGCTGAACCTTACATCTCCACTGTACCTGAAATAGCTGTTAGGTCTTGTATCTTTTGTGCTTGAAAGACCTTGAAGACGTACTGGACGCAAGAGACCGGCTTGACAAGCAATACCAGTTTGGCCAGAGAGATCTGCTATAGCTGGACTTGGTCAAGGATGGGGGACTCTGTTCAGCGGACCTGCTTCTTTGTGGCTGGGATGCTGTTGGTAGCATTGGTGGCATTGGTGGCAAACTTCTCACTCAAGGTAAGGACTGCATTGTTTAAGTGCCATCTCTACCTTTTTGCCCTTTTCATTATTAATGTAGGTGGATTATTTTGCTGTGGTCAGTTGGCTCTTAGTGAAGTCGCGATGAAGTGAAGGGGGCGGTCTGACGCTCGGAGTGTGGTTTAGCAGTAATTTGCCCTGAAGCTGGTGGGTGTCAGGTGTGAAGACAGAGCTTCCGTCACTGATCAAGTTGCTGCTAAAAAATGAACAGACCATTAAGCATACAGTAATTGCCCAGCTGCAGAGTCTGGAGACACAAACAGTGAAGCTTTAAAAGTCCCTGTTTAACTCAGTGCACAAAATGTGGTTAAATTATGTACAGCGTAAGCACCCAGTGGTCACTCGGGTAATATAAGACCCAACTGCTAATATTTCCAATACTGTTATTAGTATTACTGTTATAACATTTTTTTAGGCAGCTGATGGAAAGAATTTATCAAAATAAAAGTATGAAGCCCGTGGAACTGATGCTGTATTACTGCTCTATTTTTACTGGCATCCATTTTGATCAGCCAGAATACTAACATTCCCTGTGTCAATTAAACCGGTATTATAAATGTTATTGAAATGAGTCAAGTGAGTTATCTTTATTTATTCATTCATTCATTCATTCATTCATTCATTATCACACAAAAATGTTTGTATTTTTACACATTATTAGCCATTAGTGTTTTATTTAATAGCCCATCATGTTTGGGAAAGGCTGTAGAAATGCTGCTCAATGAATATTTATAAAGTAAAATCCAACTAACCCTAACAGTGCCTATGAGCATCATTCACATTAAATCACAACTTGAAAAAAAAATGTTCTGCATTCATTCAGTTATACTGAAATTGAATTTATTGCCTATTTTTTACTTTGATGTCTGAAATGGAGAAAAATGTACTGAGTTTGCACTAAATGTTTATTTTATGTGATGTATTCATTTAATATAAATGACTTTAATAGCTTTTATTGTTATTGCTTATTACAGCATAATTCCAATAATTGCTTATAAATCTGAAAATACTGTAATTTAGTATACTAATATTATAGCAGAGTTCATGGACATTTGCCATTTTGGTAGCTCTGGTGGAACCTGGGTGTGGAAACCCATGCACCTTGCCGGCAGGTAGGCATGCTGCTTCCCCCAAAAGAATATTTCTCCCCAACTTAAATAAAATGAATAAAACTTTTTCTGTTGGCCCTAGAATGAACAGCCCCATTTACCCCACTTGTATGTGGGGATGACTCCATCTGCGAGGGGTTTATATGTTCTCTAAGTTGACCTGGGTTTCTCTGGATGTTCTGCTTTCCGGCAACAATCCAAAGGTGTGTTTCAGGCAAACTGATTGCTCTCAGTTACCCCTAGTGCGTGTGTGTGTGTGTGTGTGTGTGTGTGCGTCATTGTCCTGCAGTGGGCTGGAGTTCAGGAAAAGGTGGACTCTGTATAGGCTCTGGACCACCAAACTCTGTACTAGACAAGCAGTTGGAAGAATTTTTTAATGTAAAATCTGAGGTTTCTGCATGTAAATTTCTGTATTGTGTGTTAAGAAGTTTGCTTTAATTTATGTTTTTTCTCTTCTGTTGTATTTGCTAGTAAGACTCATGGCAAAGTTCTCTGTAGATATTGCTGAATGATATAAGAAGTTCAGGCTTTTGGTCATGTGAAACACTAACTGCATTTTTAAAGACATTTTATCATATTACCAGGGACCAAAAGAGAGTAAGATGTTCCATAAAGAAGTAACAATTCTTTAGATGGACAATTCAGCAGTGTTATTTGCAATATCATAATAATGTAATATATTATAACTATGTTTTAATGTCTTTTGCAGCCCTTTTTTTTTTTTTAATCCATCACGTTTTCAGTGAAAATGTGCTTTCTGAGATCTAGCAAGTTGAAACATCTTTTGCTTAAAAGCAGTTATACGGCAGTTTCGGTGCCCAGTAGTGCAGTTGAGTGGGATTTGTGCCAAATCATTACTTTCCAGTGAAGTTTAAACTTGATTAGCAAACAAAAAAGGAAGCCCGACTTTTACTGGAAAATGGTGACTCTTCAAGTTCAATAATTTTAGTCATCCTATCTGCCTACTTTTGTTGAATAGGTTTAATTTGTTTCTCTGGTGGAAAAAAAAATACAGAATATAGCAAGAAATCAGGTGATAACCATACTTCAGGGGGCATAAACCAAATAACACAGAAGGATCCAATAAGTAGTGGACGAACCCGAGGTCACCAATACCCAGCAGTCAAATGAATGTGAACTGTGATTTCATTAGCATGAAACTGAAGCAGCACTTACCTGAAAGTATGAATCAGTGAGTCTGTGATGTCAATACAGGTGTAGCACATGTGTGGCTGTGGCATCTGTAAACAGTTGACCACGTAGGGGGAACAAAGAACCATCTTTTTTCATAAAACTCAAATTATTGAGGCCTGTAGTACTGAAGTGGTTTGAAATGCAGTGCTTTTTATGAGAGAAAATGGCTAGGGGTAGAGAGGAGGTGTTTTTCAAGCTCAGTCACCATCTCTGCTGATTCAGGGGCACGAGTGCGTGTGTGTGTGGCCTGTGCCTGGTGCACACATCGGTATGAAAATCAGAAGCACCAAGGTGTTAGTCAGCCTCCCCTGATGTCTTTCGCAAGGCACCGCTAAGCGCAGTAGCACATTCAGAGAAGGTGGAAATGGACGAGAGTCAATGACTCAAATAAAAAGGATGCTTCACTGAAATCAACGAAAGTTTCTTGATGTAAGATCACAAAATGAATTTATTCGCACAACCAAATGGCCCTTTATTGCAATGCTGCTCACAGGGTTATGCCTTCATGCTGCTTGAAATTGCACGTTGCTAAATGGTGCTAAAGGAAGACCCCTCTTGGGCCAGAGACTGATGATGACCTAGAGGGTAAAATCAAAATGCTAAGTGTAAAAATACATACAATTCTTAAGACAGAAAGACTATGCAGAAGGCCAAAGATAATGAGGGTTTTGCAACACATGTTAGATGTTATGTCGATGAACGCTTGTCATTACACATTGGAACAAAAATATGTTTACTAATTCCATCCCATTACCTGTTTTATATTCTTTCCCCTTAACACTGTGGAGCATAAATTACACGTTTTGAGATCACAAAAGTACTGAAGAACTGGAAAGGATTAACAGGGAAGAAAAAACGCATTTCCTTTCTTTTTATTTCTCCTTTATGTGTTGCAAGCCATATCTCACCATGTTCATAGAAAGCATGTAACCCTGCCCTGACCTCTCTTTTTCTCTATTCTGTTTCAGCAAGAAGATTCTGCACCAAGGCCCTACTTTGCAAACATCAGTGGTAAGTTGGGGTGTTCTTGACGAAAGTTTGCTCTCTGTTTTCCTGGTCTCCCTTTCTGACAGAAAGAGTATGATTTTGTTTTGTCTTTATAGCTTTATCTCCTGAGCAGTCTTTAGGCCCCTGGCATGCTGTAAAACCAGCAACAGGACGGGGGAAAGCCAGATGTGTATACGCGTGTGTGTGCACACGCACACGCGTGCACGCACACGCACACAAGCGCGCACACGCACACGCACACGCACACACCTAGGGTATTTGCTTTTCTTAATGATGATTGAGAGCTTTCATGTTTCATGTTTAGTAAAAACCTGTATTTGCCACTTCCCCTGCCCACAGTACCATCTGAGTTTCATTTTGCTGCTTTCCAATGACAGGAATTGGAAAACACCCCACAACAATGCTTGCAAACGACATTCAGAATAAATCAAGTCAGAAATTCTTCAGAAATTCACAGTTGTGATGTTTGTATTCTGTAATACTTCCATTTACCAAGATGGTTCAGAACTTCCACCAGAAGTCCACAGCAGTCCCACTTGCATTTCTTTTGAAATGACATGAAAATTACAACTCATTCAAAGTTGCAACAAAAGCGTTGCCCCCACAACTTCGTGTGCGATCGGTTGCTGACCAATTCATCACGTAACCACAGTCAGGCTTCTTCAGCTTCTGGCCGCTTGCTTGCTGCCCGCAGAGCCACATGTTTATACGCGTGCGCGTATAAACGTTACAGCAGAAAGTCATTCATTCCTTATTAATCCATTTATTCACAATTCATTACTCATTATGGACATGCATGAGTACTATCAGGTACGGTAAGAAAGGTGTCTACGTGTTGCTAAGCTCCTTGGGGTCATTTTTGTCCCCGCCAATAAGGATTCGCAGTTGGAGTTCACGTACGGCCCAGTGGCCTACTTTCAGGTTCAACACAGAGCCGCGTTTCACCGTCATCTGCGCAGCATCCTGTGTACAGTGCTGTTACTGTATCTGCCTGCTGCTTTTCTCCCTGCTTAGGTCTTTGCATTCTTGACACAGAAACCTTGAACTGAGCACACAAAGCCCAGCAGCCTTGTTATTTGCCATGAGTGTGACTAAATATGTTGTCATATGCAATTCCCTTCACATTTTTCTGTGTGTCAGCATTTCCCGCTACTGAAAAGTCTGTCTGATGTTTCTTGGGTGTGAAAAAGTGGCATTGCGGGTTTGACTTTCAGTTTGACTTTCTAATTCCAGGAAAGACCAGGCTCTATAAATAGATTCCAGAATGTCTGCAAAATGAGCATTTGTGAAATGTAAACAAAATGGAGCCCACTAATGTCATTATGTCATACCACGTTCTGCTGTTATGCTTCGTTTTTAAAACCAGCGATTCACGTTTCAAGGCTTAAAATGAGGACATATTCACTGCGCTTATGATTTCAACTTATCAAAATTCACAATAAGAATATATAGCATTTTGTAACACATTTCCCCAAGAATGCCCTGTGGTGCAGTGTGGAAGAAACCCAGCAGAGCACCCTGTGTGACGTGTGTGCTTTTCATCTGCAGACACCACTCTAAGCAATGTTTTTCGAATGGCTCCATCCAATGCCTGCCTGTTTCTCTCAGGTAAGAGGAACCTTTTGTTTTCAGCTGACCTTTGATTCGTTCAGCTGTAACCGTTCATTTGCTAATATGTGCAGTTTTAAAAACAGGGATGTCTTACAACAATAAATGTAAATGCATACACAGTGCCTATAAAACGTGTTTTTCATATTTTATTACTTTACAGAATCGAATCAAGGTTTATTTATTGAAGCTTTTTTATGCTGACCACCTGAAAAAGCCTCTTAAATGTCAAATGACCACAAACCTCTGCAAACCGATCCGAATGTACTGCAATTGTTATTTTACTTAATTTACTTAGTAATTGTTACAGTTTATTACCCTAAGACACAGCTAACTGGTTTTAGACCTCATATAATGAGTTAAATGAAGACCATCTGTGGGCAGTCAGGGTGTTTCAGGTGACTGTAAAGTAAATACAGTTGTATCAGGAAGGTCCAGCTGCTGGCGACAGAGGATTCAGATTCAAAGGATTTCTGTACTATGCAGTGCATTGCCTTCATTGTTCTAATTTCTAAAATTTCTCTGATATTGAGTGAGTTGGCATTTTCTCTTCAGTTTCTGCTATTAGGAGCTGCAAATGCACTTAGAGGGGATTGGGAGGCTGGGGGAGGGTGGGAGGAAGTTGAAAGCAAGGAAGGAGGGATCACCCGATCAGATTTTACTGCTTTTTCACCAATTATTAAGTTATTTATTGTAGTTAAACCATAGAGTTGTGCAGAAACTACCAAGACACACGTGTCTATTTTGGTCCACGTTTTTCATGGTTAGGGCGAAGTTATCTGATTCTGACAAACATGATTCTGTGACGAATTAGATCAAACCGGTGGGCAGTAAAATGCAGTCATGATTTTAAGGTTAAACCCTTTTAAGTACTTTCAGTAATTTTCTGTCCTCTCTGTGCTGCCATTGCTTCACTGTAGTGCTTGAAGCACAGAAGTAATGTGTAGTAAACACTCCATGCTGCACGACACATAGAATAGAAGGTGGTGACTGAATCATTGATTTTCAGTCTTTTTAATGTACACCTAACTCGAATGTGGCTTAATAGCTTAACAAAAAAATGACAAAACAAATTCGAGCCTTGTGCACTTTGCATCCTGTCTCGCACTTGTTTCCAGGATAGAGGAAGACTGAGAACCTGAACTGTATGAGCTGTTCATGAAGATGAAATTAAAAAAAAAGTTTTACAGCAGATTTCTGGGTCATTTTGATTTAATCTGGTGTTTTCAATGGAACCCAGCTCAGAAATAAATCAAGGTATTATGAATTATTATTAAACTTTTGTTATTGTGGTTAGATTCATAAATAGTTCCAACTCACGAGTGGTCCCAGCTATGTGTGCAAGGTGAGGCATAAGAAGGAATGAAATAGTTTTTCACATATTTCTATCCTGTGAAAATTCAGTACACAATACACAGCTGATGTTTGTAGGAAGTATCCAGGTGACAGAACTGGGTCTTGAACTCTGAAATCTAATATTAGGGAATGCAGTGTGAATGATTTATTTGCTTAGCATAAAGGGTACATAGAGCTCGAGGTATTTTCTCCCCTCTATATTTGTGGCTGTGTTACAAAGATGAGCCTCGGCTTCCTGGTGACTCTGCTGAGTGCTTCTGCCTTTTTCCTCTCTGACATAGCTGTGAACACATGGCAGAATGGGACTGGGACCATGCAATGGCGCAACCCACATCCTGTGGAGCAAAACGCGACCCTCACCTCCAATGACACACACCCCACTGTTCATGTCAAGGGCTTCTACCTGCTGTTTGTGCAAGTCACTTTCAAGATAAAGTGCTCCGAAAATGAAGACTCGTGTTCTGACCTCATGCTGAGAGTCAACCACCATTACCATGAAGGCTCCAGCTACTTCTCCGCTGTCTTCAAGACACACTGTGAAGCTCCAACTTGTGACAAGAAGAGCAACCGGAAGGATGTCGACATGGCTCTCAGCCAACCCATCCTCTTGTGGATGAAGCCACAGGACAGCTTGAGCATCTCTGCCAGTAACATGGAGTGGGTGGACTACGAGCAGAACCCAACCTCCACCTTCCTTACGCTCTTTAAATATTCCGATTAGCAGAAGCAGACAAAGGAGATGAAGGAGATGAAGGAGACTAAGGAGATGAAGGAGACCCCTGCCTTGTCAAACTTTTTACTATGTTTCCCACCACTCAAACAGGGCAGTGTGCCTGTGCTGCTACTTGCTCACTGACAAAACCACTGATTCTCTGCTGTTAGTTCTTCCATTTCTAATGGAAGCTCAAAAACTTGGAAACACAGTCATTGAATTTGCATGGTTACTGAGATCATAGATTGGTGGAAATAAAAATAAAATTTTGCTCATGTCCTTAGGCCAACCATAGAACAAATCATAGAACACATTTTTATGCTTAGGAACAAACTATAAACCAGGCTGACAAAACTACATTTTCACAATTTTGTCTTAAATTAATTTTGATTTCCACCCTAAAATCATCATTAACAATATTGGTGTTGCCATATTTTCAGGAGGGCGTTGTGCCACCTATGACTGATGATCCTGATGGTCCATGGTTGAATATCATTCTATACTGCCAAAGACGTGAGGGGTTGCCCCTTTGAGGAGCACAAAATTCCCATTTGTCTCTGTGGCATCCACGCTGTATGTCAATGCAGTCGGAGGTCTCTGCTCTAGCCCCTCTTGACCATTCTCGGTGCCCACAGCTGATTGTTAAGTGTGTCCGTGGACATTAAGCTATTGCATATGAGAAACAGTCGATACCTCTTCTCTCATTTTACAGTTCATGGTTGGATAGAATGGACTGCACTTGTTGGCCTGTGTTTCCTGATGACTGTACAGCCGTCCTCCAAGCTGGTATTTGTTGGCGGGTTTCATCGCCATTTATTCAGTGTTTGTCCAGTGTGAAAGTGTACCAAATAGGTAGATGACCAGAATTAGTCTGGGGAGTGGAAGAGGTAGGTGTCTGCCAAGACCATCATGAATGTTTATTTGCTTACACAAGCGTCTCATCTTACATCTCTCACTTTGCTCCTCTCTCATTCCTTACAAATGAAGCTGATTACATTGGCTGGCCTTGACAGTGTTTTGTTAAATCCTCATACATACAAATGGAGCTCCATAACTCTTAAGGGAAATATCCTGCAGCTACAGTATTTTTGTTTTAGATGATCCAGAGCAGTTTTTAGATTTGCCTCTAAGTACAGTTATCACAGTTTTGCATGGGGGTGGGGGTGGGGGTGTTTGTGTGTATGAAAGTCTACAAAAAACATCACTGATCCTACTGAAGTCTTTTTCCCCATCCTTTATGTTTCCTAACTATTTGTACTGAGCTTTTTTCAGATAACTAAAATAATATTGTTAAAATATTGTAATTAAAGATTTATATGAATGTATGTGTTGGTGTTCGGTTGTTGTTTAGTGATGATTAAGCTGTGATTCTGAATCGGACTATGACATCTATAAAATTGTTGGCAGCACATAAAATATGTAGTAAAACAGCAAAAGTTGTATTTTCTAATTTTTCATCCATCCATCCATTCATCCATCCATCCACTTGGCATTCATAACTGCTTGCCTAATACAGGATCACAGTGCCTTTCCTGGGAGCATAGGGTGTATGGTAGGGTGCGCCAATGCTATCATTATACACAGAATCTAAAAGTTGTATAAAATAGTGTCAATTTCACAATATAAAGTGCTTATGACTGCCTTCACACTATGTTATGAAACAGCATCTACACTGCATGCATACTTCAGATTTTAACTCATCATGAGAATAGAATGAAAGATACGGAAAACACTCACAAATTATTAAGCACACAATATATATTTTTTTCCTACATTTTCAGTTCTTGCAAACACTGATTACGGCCAAGGCTCTATGATGATGAACCATGGACTCATATTTGACTTAATTCAAACTGTTTCAGAGAAGCATCATCTAAGCTTGATAAAATGCATAAAAAAATAATGATTTCATTAAGAAATTGTATTGTGGTAACATGTGTGGACTGCCTTGAGAAAGACCCAGGTGGTGGGTTAGACAGAAGAGTTGGACGTGGGCAATGGAGGAGCCTGCAGTGTAGCGTATGACATAGTTTAGCTCTTACTACTTTTTTCGTGGAGCAAATTATTTGCACTGTGAGTTTAGATGAAAAATAACACAAGAGAAGTATCTCCGACTTTCATCGTGCTCAATGTGCTTTAACACTTTGTCACTTCCAAATTACAAGCCACCCAGGCACGCTTTAAACTCCTCACTACCATTTTTTCAAGAATCCAGTACCATGAAGAATAAATGAAATAGCCAAGATTTCACAAACTGCATTAATAAAAATCAGGACAGCAAATTTTTAATTTTATCTTAATTTTTCAGTTTGACATAATGGATTTTGTAGGCCATGGATAACACTGGAAATTTCAGTAGCTTCAAATGGAAAAAAATGAAGCCCTAAATTAGTCATGAATCAATTCTGTGGCTGTACTTTTTGCTGGACTCCAACCAATTATTTAATCAATAATCAATCATCAATCAATGCCCCACTCACAATATCTGCAGTGAAAAATCGACAGTGAGCGAATCCGAAAGCGCGGCATCAGTGTTGCTGAGCTCAGTTAGCGCGGACATTTCTCCTGGATTAGACACAGAGGAAAGAAGAGCAGTGAACTGCAGCATTGGGTTGCACAAAGGCCACAAAAAATGAAAAAGTCACAGAAGGTAAAACCTTCTCTTTATATACAGCACACAACTTGAATTGTTTTGTGTTTG
The DNA here is from genome assembly GCA_018136845.1 of Heterotis niloticus. Taxonomy (NCBI): domain Eukaryota; kingdom Metazoa; phylum Chordata; class Actinopteri; order Osteoglossiformes; family Osteoglossidae; genus Heterotis; species Heterotis niloticus. Next base: position 30,587,488 of record CM030899.1, read on the forward strand.
GCTTCATCAGCTACAGAGACATTCATTGGCTTTGGAATTCCACCCACTGGTTGTCATACATGGCCAGTTTCTGAACCGGGCAAACAAAATTTATACAGTGCAGGTTTGTACCAAAAATTTCAACACCAGAAACCATATGATGTTTTCTTGCCTGATCTAAAGGAAATGAGACTATAAGCCTTAAACATATAGAATATCCTACTAGTTTTTGTAGAACTTCAGGGTTTGCAAATATCAGTTTACCTTATCAACTGCTTTGTCCTTAAGGGAACTGCCAACCATTTCAAACCATTTCAAAGAAGCTAAATGCAGTTTAATAGGCCACATTCTGCCTGTTTGCTTGCTATCTAAGGAATATGTGCAAATACTACAACTCATCTCACTTACTGGTTTATTGATAGACGCTTTATTCACATACAAACAGAAGTCTCGTCTTGAGGCTCCAGCCACAAACACACAAAGTAACCCTGTTATACCTAAACAAAGCTGACACTCACAAATTACATACAGCGATGAGTCACACCATTAAAACAACTGACAGGTGAAGTGAATAATATTGATTTTCTCATTATAATGGCACCTGTCAAGGGGTGGGGGGAGACATTGTGCAGCAAGTGAGCAGTCAGCTCTTGAAGTTGAGGTGTTGCAAGCGGGAAAAATGAGCAAGCATAAGGATCTGAGCGACTTTGACCAAGGCAAGATGACCGGGTCAGAGCATATCCAAAACACTGGCAAATCTTGCGGTGGGGTGTTCCTGGTACACAGTGGTTAGTACCTACCAAAAGCGGTGCAAGGAAGGACAACCGATGAACCAGCGACAGAGTCATGGGTATCTGAGGCCTGTTAATACCCGTCTGGTCCAATCCCACACAAAGAACTACTGAAGCACAAATTGCTAAAAACTTTAATGTTGGCCATAATTGAAAGGTGTCAGAACACATGGTGCATCGTAGTTTGCTACGTATGGGGCTGTGTCGCTGCAGATAGGTCCGAGTGCCCATGCTGACCCCTGTCCACCATGCCTACAATGGGCACGTGAGCTTCAGAGCTGGACCATGGAGCAATAGAAGAAGGTGGCCTGGCGTGACGAATCAGGTTTTCTTTTAGATCGTGTGGACGGCTGGGTGCGTGTGCCTCGTTTACCTGGGGAAGAGATGGCAGCAGGATGTACTATGGGAAGAAGGCAGTGTGATGCTTTGGGCAATGTTCTGCTGGGAAATCTTGGGTCCTGGCATCCATGTGGATGTTACTTTGACACTCGTACCACCTACCTAAACATTGTTGCAGACCACGTACACCCCTTCCTGACAACAGTATTCCCTGAGGGCAGTGGCCCTTTGTTTAGGAATGGTTTGAGGAACCTGACAAAGAGTTTAAGGTGTTGCCTTGGCCTCCAAATTCCCCAGATTTCAGACCAATTGAGCATCTGACCAACGGAGGCCCCACCTTGCAACTTAAGAGGATTTAAAAGATCTGCTGCTAACGTCTTGTTGCCAGATACCCCAGGATGCCTTCAGAGGGCTTGTGGAGTCCATGCCTCATCGGGTCAGAGCTGTTTTGGCAGTACGAGGGGGACCCACACAATATTAGTCAGATTGTTTTAATGTTGTGACTGATCGGTGTATACAAAAATCAAAAAATGATAAAAAAAATACTATGAATTTTACTTCCTTCTTGCTTTTTTTATCACCCTGTTGTACAGTATACTGTTCAAGTGGAACAAATATAATTTCTTTTTATTTCATCCTTTTCGCTCCGCAAAGCATAAATTGGAATCCAGATTGGTCTGTGTGGATTTTGCTTGGTCTCCCTTTGTGGGTGTCCTCCAAGACCTCCAGTTTACTCGTACAGTCCAAAGATGTGTGTTTTGGGTTACATGGTCACTCTAAATTGTCTGTAGTGTGACAATGTGTGCTGTCCCATCTTGTTTCTACAGACCCTTGTATGACACTGTGAAAGTAGGTGGACGATGGTAAGACAGACACCTAAAATTGACCCCAAAATCTTTTCCTTGTACATCAAATTTGCATAAGCAAGTGGCTTACGGAGCTCATGACAATGACTTCATGGATGCTATGTGAGTCTTCCTCTGCCTCTAGATCCACTCAACTTCATCATATAAAAAGTAGATATTAGCAAACACTGACACCATGTGAGCTCCATGCTTTGTTTTTGTGTTGCACAGATCTTACAGGGTTCAGCCCAACAGAGTCCTGCTAGATGTTTAGCTGGACCCTCTAATATACTCATTCCTAATCCTGTCCATCCTCGTCACACCCAATGCAAACCTTAACATCTTTAACTCTGTCACCTCTAGCTCTGCCTCCTGTCTTTTGGTCAGTGCCACCGTCTCCAACCCATAAAGCATAGCTGGTCTCACTACCATCTTATAGACCTTCCCTTTCACTCTTGCTGGTACCTTTCTGTCACAAATCACTCCTGACACTCTTCTCCACCCACTCCACCCTGCCTACACTCTCTTCTTCACCTCTCTTCCACACTCCGCATTACTCTGGACTGTTGATCCTAAGTATTTAAATTCACCCACCTTCGTCAGCTCTATTCCCTGCATCCTCACCATTCCTCTGTCCTCCCTCTCATTTATGCACATGTATTCTGTCTTAGTCCTACTGACCTTCATTCCTCTTCTCTCTAGAGCATATCTCCACCTCTCCAGGGTCTCCTCAACCTGCTCCCTACTCTCACTACAGATCACAATGTCATCCGCAAACATCATAGTCCACGGTGACTCCTGTCTGATCTCATCTGTCAACCTGTCCATTACCATTGCAAACAAGAAAGGACTCAAAGCTGATCCTTGATGTAATCCTACCCCCACCTTGAAAGCATCCATCACTCCTACCGCAGACCTCACCACTGTCACACTGTCCTTGTACATATCCTGTACCACTCTTACATACTTTTCTGGCACACCCGACTTCCTCATACAATACCACAGCTCCTCTCTAGGTCAAAGTCAAAAGTCAAAGTCAAAAGAGTTTATTTGTCAAGTACATCGTTGTGTACCGTGTATTGAAATGTGCTCTGATCTGATCCAGGAAGACTGTGCAAAAAATCTATAATGGAAAATAAAACAAACATCCAAACACCAAGAAGAATAGAAACAAACAGCAAATAGGTAAGTAAGTAAGTAAGTAAGTAAATAAATAAATAAATAAACAAAACGGTAAAGAAACCCTAAGGTGCCCTGGAAGGACAGTGACAGTGAGGGGGGTGGAGTGGTCAGAGATTATTGAAGACCCTGGTCTGTGAGGGTTGTGATAGCATGTCCGGGTTCAAAAGTCTTATGGCCTGTGGGTAGAAGCTCCTCCTGAGCCTCTCCGTTCTGGCCATAATGCTTCTGAAGCGTTTGCCTGATTTCAGCAAGATGAATAGATGGTTGCTGGGATGAGACAAATCACCGATGATCCTAGTTGCTCTGGTCCTGCATTTCCTGGTGTAGATGTCTTGTAGGGATGGCAAATCAGATCCGGTGCAGCGTTCCGCTGCCCGGATCACTCTCTGCAGTGCCTTGATGTCTCAAGCACAGCTATTCCCAAACCAGGAGATGATGTTCTGAGTCAGAACAGTTTGTACAGTACCAGAGTAGAACGTTTTAAGGATCTCCAGAGAGACCTGTAGCTTCCTCAGCTGCCTGAGGTGGTAGAGCCGCTGCTTTGCTCTACTGGCCTGAGCTCGGATGTGTACAATCCATGTCAAGTCCTCAGTGACATGAACGCCCAGGTATTTGTAACTGCTCACCCTCTCCACTGCAGTCCTGTTGATTTTAAGGGGGGGTGTAGGACCGCTGCTGTCGCCTACCAAAGTCCACCACCATCTCTTTAGTTTTGCCGACATTCAGTTGGAGGCAGTTCTCCTGGCACCATGATGCCAAGTTCTCCACCTCCTCTAAGTATGCTGTCTCATCGTTGTTGGAGATGAGGCCCAGCACCACCGTGTCATCAGCAAATTTGATGATGGAGTTGGAGGCGTGCGTGGCCACACAGTCGTGAGTGTAGAGGGCATAGAGCAGGGGGCTAAGTACACAACCTTGTGGAGCTCCTGTGTTGAGTATGATGATGCCGGAGGTGCAACTACCGACTCTCACCACCTGTGGTCTGCCTGTGAGGAAACTGAGAACCCAGGCACACAGGTGGTGGTTCAATCCCAAGTCACTCAGTTTAGTGAACAGTCTGTGAGGGACAATGGTGTTGAAAGCTGAACTATAATCAATAAACAGCAGTCTCACATAGTTCCCCTGTTTCCTGTCCACATGACTGAGGGTGGTGTGCAGGATGTGGGATATGGCATCATCCGTGGATCTGTTGGGGCGGTAGGCAAACTGAAGTGGGTCTACAAAGCTGGACATGGATGCTGTGATGATGGCTTTGATGAGTCTCTCAAAGACCTTCATGACTACTGAGGTTAGTGCAACAGGCCGGTAGTCATTTGGGCACGAGGGCTTATTGTTCTTTGGTACCGGGACAATGGTGGATGTTTTAAAGCACCGAGGGACTGTGGACTGAACCAGAGACTCGTTGAAGATGGTTGTGAGAACTCCGGCCAGCTGGTCGGCGCAGCAGCGCAACAGGCGCCCGGAGATGCCATCCGGCCCCGGCGCTTTCCTGATGTTGACACGCTTCAGCTCCCTCCGCACATCGGACTCAGCGACGGTGATGAAGTCACCACATTCCTTCGCCAGGCTGCGGGTCTCGCTGCTGTCGCGGGTGACTTTAGCGCAATCGGACTCGAAGCGGGCATAGAATGCCTTGAGTTCGTTAGCGAACCCAGAATAGGCACTCATAGCCACGATAGATTTCCTTCCGAAATCTGTGATGGTGTGCAGTCCTTGCCACAATTTGCGCGTGTCACCCTGGTGGAAAAGCAACTCGACCCGCTCCTGGTACCGGAGCTTCGCGTCCTTCACTGCACGCCGTACGCCGTATTTAGCCGCTTTGTAAGCGCTCATGTCGCCAGTGGCGAGACCTGCGTTGTACGCAGCAGTGCGTGCATTCACTGCTTTGCGGACCGTACCATCGACCCACGGTTTTTGGTTGGCAAAGCTCTTAATCGTAACCGTGGGGACAATGTTGTCTTACAGCACGCTCACAAAGCTGACCACTACCTCCGCGAACTCGCTGACGTCATCCGAACTTGTCCTGAACATGTCCCAGTCGACGTCATCGAGCGCGTCCTGTAGCGCGGCTTCCGATTGGGCAGACCAGCGCTTTACCTCCCTCGTGGCTGGAGCCTCAAGATGAGACTTCTGTTTGTAAGCCGGCACGAGGAAAACAGCGTTTTGGTCCGACTTCCCAAACGCCGGCTGTGGAACAGCTTTGTAGCCCTGCTTGTACGGTGTGTAGCAGTGATCCAGCGTGTTGTCCCCTCTAGTCATGCACATCACATGTTGGTATAAGTCCGGCATGACTCGTTTGAGGTTCACTTTATTAAAGTCCCCCACCACTATGGTTGCTGCGTCCGGGTGCTTGTGTTGAGTTGCGCTGAGAGCCTCGTGTAGTTCGGACAGGGCTGTGCTGACATCCGCATGAGGCGGAATATAAACTGCTGTGGCGATGACCGAGCTGAACTCCCGAGGCAGGTAAAAGGGACGGCACTTGAGGGTCAAATGCTCCAGATGAGGTGAGCAGGACCGAGAGAGAACAGAAATGCTCTTCGCCTCGCACCACTTAGTGTTCACCATGAAACAGACTCCCCCACCTTTGGATTTGTTGGCCTCCGCTGTTCCGTCCATGCGAAACACAGAGAATGAGTCCGACGGAGTCACTGCCTGGTCCGGCACAAGGGGGGTCAGCCATGTCTCGATGAAACACAGGATGTTACAGTCCCTCATGTCCCGTTGGAAAGTCACTCTTGCTCTCAAATCGTCCAGCTTATTTTCCAATGATGGAACGTTCGTGAGCAGAATGCTGGGCAGTGGAGGGCGATGAGCTCGTTTCCTCAGTCTGTTCCGAACTCCGGCACGGGTCCCCCGATGTTTCTTTGTGCGTCGCAGCGGGGGGTCTTGGTCACGTCCTTTATCGTTATCCGCCGTCCGGAGTATCTCAGCCGGCCACGACAAATCGGGTTTTAAGAGTTCAGAAACCACGTATGGAATCTGATTCCCAATTTCCCGAAGTGTCGCGCTGTCATACAGTACCAGGCCCGTTGATGTGTGAGGGAATAATAGGTAGAAAATTAAAGAAATTAAAGAAAAAAACGCACAGTCTTCCTGGAGCGATCAGGTGGGCGTTTGGACGTGGCCGCGCCATCTTGGTACCCTGTCATATGCTTTCTCTAAGTCCACGAAGACACAATGCAACTCCTTCTTAGCTTCTCGGTACTTCTCCATCAACACCCTCAGAGCAAACATCACATCTGTAGTACTCCTTCTCGGCATGAAGCCATACTGCTGCTCACTAATCGTCACCTCCCTTCTTAACCTAGCTTCCACTACTCTTTCCCATAACTTCATGCTGTGGCTGATCAGGTTTATTCCTCTGTAGTTACTACAGCTCTGCACATCACCCTTATTCTTAAAAATTGGTACCAGTACACTCCTCGGGCATCGTCTCACTTTCCAAGGTTCCATTAAACAATCTGGTTAAAAACTCCACTGCCATCTCTCCTAAACACTTCCATGCTTCCACAGGTATGTCATCTGGGCCAACAGCCTTTCCATTCTTCATCCTCTTCATAGCTGTCCTAACTTCCTCCTTGCTAATCCAGTGCCCTCCCCTATTCATAATCCCTACATCATCCAATCTTCTCTCTCTCTCATTCTCTTCATTCATCAACCCCTCAAAGTACTCTTTCCATCTGCTCAACACACTCTCCTTGCTTGTGAGTACGTTTCCATCGCTATCCTTTATCACCCTAACCTGCTGCACATCTTTCCCAGCTCGGTCCCTCTGCCTAGCTAATCGGTACAGGTCCTTTTCTCCCTCCTTAGTGTTCAACCTCTCATACAATTCACCATACGCCTTTTCTTTAGCCTTTGCCACCTCTCTCTTCGCCCTACGCCTCATCTCCTTGTACTCCTGTCTACATTCTTCATCTCGCTGTCTATCCCACTTCTTCTTCGCCAGCCTCTTCCTCTGTATACTCTCCTGTACTTCCTCATTCCACCACCAGGTTTCCTTGTCCTCCTTCCTCTGTCCAGATGTCACACCAAGCACCTTTCTAGCTGTCTCCCTTACCGCTTCTGCTATAGATGTCCAGCTCACTGGTAACTTTTCACTGCCACCCAATGCCTGTCTTAATTCCTCTCTGAACTCCACCTTATAGTTTTCCTTTTTCAACTTCCACCATTTGATCCTTGGTTCTGCCCTCACTCTCCTTCTCTTTTTGATCTCCAGTGTCATCCCACAAACCACCATCCTATGCTGCTTAACTACGCTTTCCCCTGCCACCACTTTACAGTCTACAGTCTCCTTCAGTCTGGCCCTCCTGCATAAGATATAGTCCACCTGTGTGCATCTTCCTCCACTCTTGTATGTCACCCTGTGTTCCTCCCTCTTCTTAAAATACGTGTTTACCACAGCCATGTCCATCCTTTTTGCAAAATCCACAACCATCTGACCTTCTGCGTTCCTCTCCTTGACACCATACCTACCCATCACCTCCTCATCTCCTCTGTTTCCTTCACCAACATTGAAATCCACTCCAATCACCACTCTCTCTCCCTCAGGTACACTCTTCACCACTTCATCCATATCACTCCAGAATTCTTCTTTCTCATCCATCTCACACCCAACTTGCAGGGCATATGCACTAACAACATTCATCATCACACCATCAATTTCCAGTTTCATAACCATCACTCTGTCAGACACTCTCTTCACCTCCAAGACACTCTTGACATACTGTTCCTTCAGGATAATCCCTACCCCATTTCTCCTCCCATCCACACCATGGTAAAACAGTTTAAACCCCCCTCCGATGCACCTAGCCTTACTCCCCTTCCATTTGGTCTCTTGCACACACAATATATCAACCTTCCTTCTCTCCATCATATCAGCAAGCTCTCTCCCTTTACCAGTCATACTACCAACATTCAAAGTTCCTATCCTCACGTCCACTCTCTTAACCTTCCTCCTCTCATCTTTCCTCCTCTCTTCCTCCTTCTTCGGCCAGCAGTAGCCCAATTTCTGCCAGCACCCTGTCGGCTAGCAGTGCTGGTGGCAGTCGTTGTTAAACCGGGCCTCGACCAATCTGGTGTGGAAATTTCTGTTTTTGTCCGCATATTTGGTTTGGCAAAATTTTTACGCCGGATGCCCTTCCTGACGCAACCCTCTCCATTTCCGGGCTTGGGACCGGCACAAAGAAATGCACTAGTTTGTGCATCCCCTTGCGGCTGGATTACTGAACAAAAACAAATATAAAAGCTAAATCTATTTGTCTAACAGAGATTATTCCTTTTCAGTTAGTTCAGTTAGCTGGAACACGTAGGTGAAACAGTAGAGTTTAGAGTACATTGTTATTTTTAACCAGTATGATAACATTTTCTGATGAAACTGAAAAATCACCACAATGAACACAGCTTTCTTTTAGGTGGACTTGCTTATGCAGGCATAGTCACTGTCCCCTGCCACCTCTGCATTGCCACCAGAACCCTTTCTTAAATGTCAGGTCAACAATAAGGTTTCCACTTTTCCATATCATATTTTCTGCTGCCTTCGAAGGCCTTACAGAAAATATCTTGCTCATGAACATGTGGAAGGACTTTCCCCAGAAAACTAAAACATTTCAATTACCAGATGGAATGACTTGCTGTATACGACTGCAAGGGACTGGCGTTCTGTCCAGAGGCAGTCTAGTGCTCTGTGGGCCCAGGAGAGACTCCAGACTGCTGCAGCTCTGCCCAGGTTAAAGAGGTTAAGAATAATGAGTGGATGGATACTGTATATAATTTTCAGTATAGTTACATGGACCTTTTTGCTTCAACATGGAGGTACCACACTGTACTGTAACCATGTATTGTTACCAACTGTAACTCAAGTATGTAAGCAGAGATAAACTCACAGCTGCCCAGGTAACCACAAGTACTCAAGAACCTGAGACTGGACTGCTGAAATAAGACAATGCCTCCCTCCTGTGGTTCTTTCCAGAACAGTCATGTCCATGTGCTATGCTGCTGTGTTCTTATCGATGGAGTATTTTTCCACATCCAGAAAAAGTGCAGCTCTTCTGAAACTCCAGCATCTCGACTGCACATATTTAGGATGGTTGCTGTGGATCTGTGAGCCGTTCACATTGTACCTTGTGTACAGCAGTGTTCACATCTGTCACAAGTTTTGTTATGGTCCTTACAGCAGGATGAGAGGAAGTGTTGCTTATGGAGTTTTAAACAGTACAGCACAATGCTGGAATGCATCATGACTCTGCATTAGTTTGAGGGTTTCTGCATGTATTGTACAGATTTATTACATGTACAGCTACATTTTTTGATTTAACAGTTGTTTTCTCCTAAGGCAGGGGTGTCAAACGTACGGCCCGTTAGTGGGTTCAATCCGGCCCGCTTGATGAATTTTAAAAGTAAAAAAATTTATTAAAAACACGAACTCGAAATTCGTAATAAAATGCAATTCCTAAATCATCCGTAAGGGTGTTAGTCAGAGGAGAGGGGTGTTCCGTTTTAATTAGAGTAAAAGAAGCGGCAACCCTGCACATTTTCCTTGCTTAAGAGAGATATGTGCAAAGGTCATTAATGCTGACATGAAACAGTATAAAGACAAGATTGCAGAATTGCTGTGTGAGTTTGAGAAACGGTTTCAGATATTTGGCGAACTCGAGACAGAATTTGCAGTTTTTCACTCACCCTTCGCAGTCAACGCTTCTGATGTGCCTGTCGACGTCCAACTAGAGAACTGATTTGCAATGTGATGCAGATTTGAAGGATAAGTTCACCTTAGTAGGCTTGGACACATTTTATCAATATCTCTTGCCAGGTTACCACAACTTAACAGCCCTGGCTGCAAGAATTTTGTGCATGTTTGGGACAACCTACCTTTGTGAACAAGTTTTCTCAGTAATGAACATCAATAAAACAAAATTGCGCTCAAGGCTCACCCATAAATACTTAGATGACATTCTGAGGCTGGGTACTAGTTAGGACATGACACCTGATATTGATGCACTTGTGCAGACCAAAAGATGCCAAGTTTCAGGAGCAAAAACAAAATAGTCTAGACATGACCAACTCCTTTAAAATGTTGCTTCAGATACTGATTACTTAAAGAATACAGTTATGCGAAAATGAATTTTTGTTGTAGAAATAGTAAAAAAATATTCAATTTAATGTAAGTCAACAGCTTTGCTACAAAAGAGTTTGGTTTGGTGGAATCCTATTGTTAATGCAATTCAATAAATTTTAAAGTGCAGTACTATATTTTCAGTTCCAAATATCTTTGATTTAAAGTTTTGTTTGTATTTGTGCAAACAATTGTCTTAAAAATCTGAGGTTATATATTTTGCTGTGTTGATATGTTTTGTAAAAGGATATTTGATTAAATATGAAGATTTTCTAATGTACTTGCACGAAAACAAAGCGAAAAAACATGGATTGATTATTATTTATTGGTAATTATGTTGTGATTGTACTACTCCGGCCCACTTAACATCTAACTAGGCTGTATGTGGCCCCTGAACCAAAATGAGTTTGACACCCCTGTCCTAAGGGATGTACACCTCAGCAAAAAGAAACGTGTAATTTAGTTTGACCCACTGACTCATTACATTTCTGTGCATGTCTGCATTAATATTAAAATATGGAAATATCATTCAAAAAGCAATCCCCAAAAAAGTTGCAATGCTTTATAATTTATTTCAGTGTCAAAGATGAACCATCATTTCAAGGTCACGATGTCTTCTTTAATACCATTCTTCCCATAAACGTCAGTCTTGCAAACAATTTCTGTTTCTGCTACTCTAAAATGTACAGGCTGTTTTCTTTACTTTAAATAAATATGAATAATGTCTTATGAATGACACATTCTTTTTGCAAACAATGAGCTTTCCATGTTGACCTTCAAACCAAATTGGCTTGTTTTTTCTGAAATTCGATCACAAAAAATGTTACACAGAAGTATCCTAAGAGGAAAATTCCAAGATTCCTTTTTTCACTAAACAAAACATACTGTACATGACAGATAGAAGTTTGTTTGTTTGTGTGGCTGCCTTGCAGTGGACTGTTGTTGTTTGTTTTATTTTTCATTGTAAATTTTCATGCACAGTCTATCCTGGATCAGAGCACATTTCACTACATGGTATACAACCATGTACGTAACAAATAAACTCTTTTGACTTTGACTGGTGATACTGGAATATGGTTTGCACTGCTGAGTGAGTGAGCAAACAAAGATAAATCACACTCCATAGTGGCAAATACCTGTACTACCAGATTCCCTAACTATAGCCTGCAAATACTGAATAATCTCAAGCAGTAAAGGTTCTGTGATATATTGGTAGGATTTGTAGAACGCAATTGAAGCCCCCTGGTTGAACTTGGGGAATATCTTCTATACGGTGCATTTAGTAGCATGTACAGTGGAACAGTGAGTTGGGCTGGCCTCTGGGTTTGGACCTGGGTTCCTTTCAGTTCACACAAGTTTCCTGCAGGTGCTCCAGGTTCCTTTCATAGTCCAAAAACATCAGCCAGGTGAACCAGTGACTCAGTCATGTTGCTTTGTGAATAAAACGCTTTCGCTTTTTTTGCAGACTTTGACATTTGTTCAAATATTTTGTTAGCTCCAGTTAGAACTAGACCCGGGGTAACAATGGCCCTAAAATTGACCTAAATAAATAAATCTGTTTCACTATTGCTGTTCACTCTTTTTCGCTTTAAATTGAAATTAAAATCAGGTCCACAACTCACGCTCAACCTAGAAACAATGCTGGACAATCTTTGTCACGTGTCAATAAATGGGCTGTTTTAATTTGATCAGTCACATGTCAGTCATGTTTAGTTTTCCATGTTGATTGGTTTAAGCACTGTCAATGAGCCGACGTATACGTCATCACGCAGGGAAGGCGGGTTAATGTATTGAAAAAAGAGGTGGTGGTTTCTCAGGCGCTGGTCCAATGTTTTTTTTTTTTTTTTTTTGGTTTTTGTTGCAGAACCGACCGGACCGGATCGTGGAACTTACTTGAGTAACATGGACGTAATAAGCGAATTGGAGCCCTCTTTGAGGTCACACGTAGAGAAATATGGTACTTCAGACGTAGGAAATCCCACACGTCACATCGGAGAGCGCGGTTGCCCCAGGCTGGGACCGGAGAACAGACTGAAATCCTTTCGTGCACAGTCGCACAGAACAGTTAGGCCGAGTTCAGGTTTGTGTCCCTAACAGTTCAATTAATATTACTGCATATTTATAATGTATTTCTGTTAGAATAAACGAGTAACTCATTCTGCACGCGTGTACACATGAACTCGCTCTGGCTATCGGCTGTTGACGTGGAGGAAAAACCACTGACGACGCCGAATGAGTGGTGACCGCGTAAAGCGTTGAGGCTGCGACGCGGTTCGATTCGGTTCCGTTCGATTCTCTCCCCTACGTCACCTGAGGATGGAGCATCATGGCGGGAAGTGGCTGTGGACAAACGGAGCGTTTGGCGCGGTCACCTTCCCATTTGAGTCTTCAACCCTGTTCGTTTGGCGAAAATAGCCGGCAGCTGCCGTTCCCCTACCGAGTCCTTCGGTGCCAGACCACTGCTGACCAGTAAGATAAATGAGTTATTGCTGTTGTTATTAGTATTATTACTGTTAATATAATACTCTCCTATGCTGTGGTACTGATCCACTGGGTTGCGTTAAACAGTGTAGGTGGGCTACTGTTTATTGTCCCATAAGGAAATACAGCCTAATACAGTATGATAATGGCTGTCTTTAAGATAGAGTTCCAGAGAAATGTGGGGGGTGGGGGGGGGAATAAATAAAAGTTCTGTGTTGGTGTGTTGCTCGTACTATGATGCAGAGAGTAACTAAGAGCAGTAAAACCTGTGAGCACAATCCCTTTGTTCAGAGCCATTTCTTTTGTAGTGCACCTGTTAGCTATCAACTGGTTCTTACTTTCAAAAGCATTGTGATTTATAAAATATCACTTTTTTACCCCATGCCATTTTTCCATGTGTTTTGTTGGTGCTGTCCAAAAATTGATGATTAATATACATTAATATACATTCCTTCAGTAAGTGGCAATGATTTTAAGCTTTAGTGTGGCATATTCTCCTTCTGCCCAGGGACCAGCTCTTCTTATGTTGTGATCATTAAGCTTGATATTACATGGTGTTGGTTTTTGAGGTTGGAGCAGCTGTGGTTGATACAGCAACATTGATTTTCCACATATTGACCTTTGTAATTTTTTTTTTTTTGTCCAAACAGGAATTCATTGTTCCATCAGTGGTTGAATGATGTCCAGGCCCTGTAGCAGCAAAACTAGAGACTCTGACCACCACAGTGCTCCCACCATGGTTAAATGTTGATAGAAGTTTGTGACCCTGAAAAGTCACATCTTATTTTTGTAAAGTGTAAGAAGGCCAATGTCCTTGAAAATGTTTTACTTTTGATTCATAACCGAAATGAACATTTTTTTAGTTCAGAGTACTTCATATCAAGGAATCTTGGACTCTGAGGCAAGTGAGGTATGCAGTTACCTGGGATCTGAAGAGATGTTCACAAGAGGGGGCCACTCATGCACAGATTCAGCACTGTTCCTGTCTTTCTCTGTTTGAGGAATATGATTCCAGCTATGGTTCAGTTATGGTGCTCTTAAAAGGCTATATAGCCCTGTTCTGATGGTTAAGCTTAATAAACCTTTCTCTGGAGGTCTTGAAAAAATGTTATGCCATAATCTCTGTTACCAGCTTGGCATTGCTGGTAGGGGTTTTTAAGTTGTTTTCAGCAGGATTGCTTAAAGTCAAGGCTGACTGTGTTCCAAAAGATACTCTATTCCTCCTAATTAGGTTTATTAAACTTAGGGGGTAGTCCTACAACCCTTGGCATGGAAAAAGCAATATTTCATTATTAACGGCACCAAGGAAATGTTATTAAAGAAAGGAATATATATATATATATATATATATATATATATATATATATATTAAAACTGGATAAACCAGTCCCAGTGAGTGTGCTACAGCCATTTTGACTGCCTGTTATGTTTTTAGTATTTTGTTTGATTACTAATGTCATGTGTAGGCAGTCAAAAACCAGTATATATCCTTTTTAGTTGTCAGTGTTTCCTAACCAGGTGACCAGACAGGCCCTGTTTCACAAAGCAATTTGAACATGCTGTTGTGTTACTATAGCAGCAATCCATATCAGTCACGAGATTGCAAGCATGCAGAAACTGATGGTTTCTCAGCACTTCCTTTTCTAAGTAACATTAGCTTACATTTTGGATGCTGATGTGTCAATCTGGAGAGAGACAGATAAGTGGAATAATAGGGAAGACTGAGTAGAAAACTCAGCAAACTAAAAATGTGTGCTTGACACCACAGCAGCATGTCCACATCAGTAATCCAGAAAGCTTAGTCAGCTAATATTATTAAAAATCACATAGCTGAGTCTCCTCTTTTGTAGTTGACCTACATTAGAACAATGACACATTCATATATAAACAAAGGAATTTGGATTTCTAAATTATGTGGCCTGCACATTATTGAAAATGAATCTTGTCAGAAAAGCTTCTTAAAATCCACATTCTACAGAGCTTTTTGACATTACACTGGTACAGTTGCATCAGCGAGCAAAGAAAGAGGTGTGTAACCCTTGAGCATTTGTGAGTTTCAAGTTGTGTAGTGATACTGGTTGGGATAGCAACATACATGGAAACTTGGAGTGGGTGGAGGAAGAGATATCAAACGTACAATGTACTGTAATTGTCATGGCTGCAAGCCAGCAGTGAGCGGTACAGGTGCAAACCACATATTTGAAGTTTCAGAGGTGCTCGGAAGGCTTTGTGGAGTCTTTCTAAGTTCCTTATGAACATTATCAGATTCCTTATTTCAGTTTTGAAACGTGCGACATAAAGCGGAGCTGCTCCAAGGTCTCAGCAGATGATTAACCAATAATTAAACCATTGTCGCAATGGACTTTGAATGCGGTTATTTCCCCACGTCATTCCGGTTGCCTCTCAGGCACCTCTGCGCAACACTAATGTGTTTTGTCAGAATCATAAGCCAACTGTGGCAGATGACTTGAATGCCTTCAAAAGCAATGACAATTCCTTAGACAGCCTACCACATGCATGTCCTTAGTGAGCCTGGCTTAATTTTCTTTTGAAGAAACACATTGAAGCACCTGCACATCAGTAGTGGGGGGCCAGCGGGGGTAACAGCCAAGTTGTGCAGGCTATTAGTCTGGAAATTATAATGTTGCATTTATTTTCCCATGATGACATCACTATGCTGAATGTGTAATGCACTTGACCCTCCCACATTGTAGGGGTTAGGGACTCAGCCCCCCCACAATGTAGTAAAACTGCATAAAGTTTTCTGCCCCCCCAGAGAGAATTTTTCAGCTTTGACTTGGTTTATTAAAATTTGTGTATATTTATGGCATTAAACAATAACCTACATTAATATTATACACACTGTACATTTTATGCATTTATGGCTTACTAAACTTTTTTTTTTTAATATGTTTACTTCTCGTCTGCTATATGCGTCCGTAGTGCTACGCGCGCTCTCAGGCACAAGGCCTGAAAAATTCCCATTTAATTGTTTGTTGCCGACCCACGAAAAATCGAAGCTGCGATGTGGAAGGGTCAACTGTACTCTTCTGCCTCATGTATTAATCTGTAAATACTGCAAACTGTATTCTCTTCTGACAAAAAAATGCCTTGATTTCATTTTGTAACAGAGCAGCAGTAGCTAAGGTAATGTGTTTATCACTTAAGGTAAAACTACACTAAGATGAAAAAGAAAGAAAAACAATTCTAAAAGACAGTAAATATTGTACAATAATACATGATGAAACCAGAGCAAATGGTCATCAAATGTATGGAAAACTATTGTTGCATGCGTTCATGAAGCTACAAGCAAGTTACGTGGCAGATAGCTTGATAGCTAGAAGCTGCAGTCGAGTAAAGAAAGGTTTTGAATACATTGTAGCCTAGAATGCAGAACCAGTGAAGGCTACAGAGAAGCGGAGGTAGGAGACCGCAAACACCAGACTTGCAGCAGAAAACTTGAAGAACTAGCCATGGTTGCACGGTGTCAAACCGCACTCTAGGTTCATGTAACTCCCCTTACCGTCAGCCTTTTCCATCTGATCTGAACAGCTGTTATCCACCAAAGCTATCAATGCCATACTGCTCTGCTTCAAATAGACATTTAATTTGTAAACATGAAATGTACTGTGTAAACAGTCAAATAGATATCTCAGTGAGTTGGTTGCAACTTTGTAATCCCTTGCTTTGTATGGTGATTAGTTGCTTCTGTTACTCTGTTAATCTGACAGTTTGACTCAGCTGAAAACACAGTTTTTGCTGCACAGTGGCTGCAAAAGCATGAATAGATGGCTGTGAGAAGACGCATATCATTACATCTCATATGGCAAAGATTTTCTTTGCCATACGAGCTCAGAGTTGTCTTTTCTGTACATTTCCAGATTTATGTGATGTGCCGGGATTAAAAAAACGCTCATATGATGACCTACTAATAAGAAATTATATATGACATTGAGAGACAAAAATAAGCTTTACAAACAGGTAGAAGCCAAGAGGAAGGCAGTGTTATAAACAGCACTTACAGTTAACTATAAAGTAAGCCAGACAAGCTAGCAACTGGGGGGGTTAAGTCTCCGTTGAGTACCACCTGCCACTCCTGCCTGGCTCTTCCCATTTTTTTACCCGGTAGAATTATGCGTGCCTTTACTGTAGGCGTCATTTTGCAATGCGCCTCATGTTCCAAGAAAGGGCCACATCTGAGACCCTGCTGAACCAATATGACCAGTTGGTTGGACAGTAAAACCATTCTGGCAAATATCCAGGTGGACACCCCCCTAAAACACAGAGCCTTATAAAATTTACAGTGTTATGTCTATTGAGGTGTTGGTGAGACAAAGGAAACATAGAAGGTTGTAGCCCAATTCAAATGAGTGTCCTCTTTAGTCAGACATTGTTTAATAATCCCTTTTCGTGTACTGATGATGCATTTATCTTATCATTTGACTTACTAATTTTGTAAGTATTTTTTAGTAATTGCCTATGCATTCCATAACATGTACTGTATTTATGTCAAGTTTGCAATCACATTGTATGGTTGTACCTTTGCATGTGCCTTGTACCATGGGTTTGTAGTTATGTTTTGTGTAGATTTTATTTATTGGTATATAACAGCTAATATTAGCATTAACTTTCAATTTAATTTTTGGTAAATATTTGTTAAACCATGTCTTGAGTTTGATTTTAATGTACATAAAAGTTATTATTAAGCCCACGAGCTGTAATTAGAGCAGGCTGGTGTGGTGTTATGACAATTGCTTGTTCTGATTGACATTTGTTTTTGGTTTTGTCCAAGATGAGTGGTTTTAAATGAATTGTCTGTGTGCTATTTATATATAACTTACATGTGTCATATTTATGGCAGTTTGGCTTGACTTTATTAATTAATATTGATGCAGTTTAAATAGAAGTATGCTAAATTCCGTCATATTTGACGCTTTGGGAAGTGCCAGGTATGGGCTTGTACATCAGGGTGTATTGATTACTCTTACTTTCAACTGATTGGTCAGTTCACAGGAATGAACCTTTATATGGGACTAGTCAAAATCCTTGGATGTCAGCTCATGACATCTTTAGATGCTGACTGGTGGTAATAGATGATTTTGTGAAAGGCCTGGGACAGAAAGGTAGTGGCCTACAGTTCATGTCTGCATTGAATAACAAATCTAAGATTGGAGCATCAGAGACCACAAAATAATCCAAAAATTGGATTCTGAATTGATACTTGAGACACCCAGAAAACACATGTGGAAACAATAACAAGTCATTACACAGGATATGAGCCTTTTCTCTGTCAAGACCATTGAAATTAAATGTCGTCATCCCATATTCTCTCAAACCTTCATGATGAAATGCTAAATTTATTTTGAACTGCAGGATGCACACAAATGTTTATTTCTGAATATATGGGAATATACAGTATGGGATTTTGTAATCTATAAATGATATCTGAATCCATACCACAATGACATGAATCCCCAGGAGGATTTTTTTTTTTTTTTTTTTGCTGAAAGTGCCACCAAGTTCCTAGGTATCGTGTAGAGGGGGGGAAAGGATGGAATGTTGCTCGCCGTGAAACTGCTATCTAACTATTTCATTGCCAGTGACGGAGTTACAGGAAACTGTTCAGCTTTCACTTAACATCTGCTGTTCCAAATGCCACTGGTATGACACTGTATAACTGTCAGGAAGTTCTGCTAGAAGGAAAAGAAGATCATGCAGAATCGTCATTTACTGTTGCTTTCCTCTTTTTAAGAATGGTGAGGAAATGCCCTACATAAGGTGATATAAAATCTTAATACAGGTAAGATATAGTAGTTGCTTTGGTTTTGGTCAACTTTGTGAGCTACAACCAGATTTCATGTGTAGTAGAAATATAATGTGAAAAAGCAAGGCTTCAATATTAATGACAAATAAAGCAAGCACTGGTACTCTAATGAACAGAAATAAGGGGAAGTTAACTGCAGAGTACTTCATGATAACTTTTTTAAAATGTGCTGTACCAAACCACTAAGCTCAGCAAACACAAAATTTTAATTTATGGGATATTTCAGAAAAAATGTGTTCAGAATGTAGTTTAACAGATAAATTTCCTGCAAAATAGTCTTTCATTTAAGAAAAAAAATAGCCTATGTTGGGATTAAAGACATTACTGCAATTTTACAGGATGTACCAGTAAAAAAATGTACTGAACTGTTTTTTGCAATTAAATTGTTTCTTTAAATTTTCCTTTCTTTGTCTTTTAAGTTTTACTTTGCAAGTCAATATTGCAAAGGTCAGCAGCTTGAAAACAGAATTAGAGGTTTACAAGTTGAGTGAGTAAAGCATACACTGACAGTTTCATTTTGGTTAAATAGTTAATTTTAAAATAAATATGGCAAGTTGGTTTTTAAAATGTCAGTATTGGTAATTCTAAACTGTTTTTTATTTTTTTATTTTTATTAAACTGAGTAAATAAAAATGACAAAGAATTTATCCTTACATTATATGTTCTGACTTCTTGCACTGTCCCCATTGTCAATCACCACATAACATATCAAAATAAGATGTGATAAATAAAAACAAATTCATGTGGGGAAAAATCACGCTTTCACTGACAAATAATTATAGAAACATTTTGTCATTGTCGCTTCAATAGCCAGTGTATCCCCAATAAAACCTGCAAGAAACAATTTCACAAGTATTACAATAACTTTCAAATAGCGATAATCTTATTCAGACTCATTCATTGACACAATAACACTAAATAACTTTGGAAAACTCATTGTATATACTGTACATGCACTAGCTTGACTAACACATAGCAAGTACACTCCCAACAAATCAGAACGAAATATTAACATTTAATGAGTCATGTCTGTTCCTTCCTTCCTTCTTGTCTAAAATGTGGTTTTTGCTCAAAGAACAGACGGTTTGTTTAGATATCCGCTAGGGATGTAATGGTTTTCCGAAAAAAGGGGAAAAAAAACTTTCGTTTGGCTTCCATGGTTCTGTACGCACATCCAAACCACGGATAGGATTAGTAATTTTAGTGATGATCTCTGGTGTAAGAAGTTTGTCTCTTAAACCATGGCACAAACCAAAACGAGAGATTTTTGAATCATTACAGCCCTAATATGCACTAGAGAACATGTGGTCAGTGTAGGCGTGTGTAAGAAATTAAACTTATTTGGATCAAGTTTGAACAGTCTGAGCTATGCAGGAATGGCAAGGTCACAGCGTCACAAACTACATGAACAATATAATAAACATATGAATATGTCAGTCCACGTACTTGAACCACAGGAGCAGAACCACCTATATTTTTGTCTCCAACTGCAGATACCAGCATTGGCTTATGTGCAACCCTTACTTGTCTCTAGTTTGTCTACAATTAGGTTAAAGGATTGATAAACATCATAGCTGAAAAAGAGAAAATTGGACAGTTCAATCTCAACTAACACTGATCATGGCATGCTAATGTTATTTTGTAGATAAATAATAAAAATGAGGATTTTAAACTGTAAGACCCAATATCTCTTTACAGCTTTTCCTCTTCTTGCAACAAATACCACCAGAGAGTAACAATAATATTGATTTGAAATACTTTATTTTAATTGTCTGTCAAATAATTAAGTCTTGGCTGAAACCACAACCTTTAGTGCTACAAGATTGTGTGTTCTTTACAGTGAGCAGAAATATTGAAAAGAATTCAACAGAAGTGCATTATGCTGCATTTCACCGTGATGGAATTAGAAAGTTAATTCTAAATCCATACTTTAACATTTGTATAAATCAAACTTGAACACTCAACTTGCTGCTTCGTCTTCCAGAGGAAATGGTACCTGAACTTTCTGAAAGTCAGCAAACATCAGTTATTTAGAGAAGTGTCTGACAAAGATGAGTTTGTCTGTAAGAAAAGGAATGAGTGACAGAAATAGACCGTAGTCCTCATTTAATGTCATCTTTATTGCTTTAATGTGATTTAATTCCTACTGAAAGAAAATTTGTGATGACATAAAACCAAGGCATCATTCTAAATTGTGAAACACTGGATAATCATTTGCAAAAGTTGAGGTTTAGAATGTATTAAAGGTTGCAAGTGAGGGAACAGATGCATTAAAGTTCACACTTACAGACAAGGGCTGTTCCATTTGAAAAGCTACTCCAAATTTAGAGTAGAAATTAGTATTAAATACATCCACGTTTGAATAATAAATCTAAAAGACCCATAAAAACCCTCAGCAAAGGATATATTGATTGTACTGTATATATTGTGTGTATAGTATCAAGTATTTATTTTCAAGGGGTCAGTGAATATTGGTAAATTAATCATTTAAATAAGAACACAAAAGCAGCAACAACTGCATTGAAATTATGGAAGCTACTTGACTGTTTTAACACGGGCAATGCAACTGCATTACATGACTAATGCATTTGGCAATAACCTAGAACATCATTCATTTGTGGTGGACTCAAGTGTTGTGGAATAGGCCTCAGTTTTTAGATAATATCTGAAATATGTGCTTCAGTTTACAAGTATCTGAACACATCATTAGATTTGGTCTAATGTTAAATGTGGGCTTAAGGTCCACTGCGAGAACCCACCTTTATGCTCCCGAATTAAAACAAAACTTCACCCTCTATTTCAACGTGTGCTTTTACCATTTGTACAAAGAGTTAGAAATAGCGGAAATAAGTGTCCATCTAGAATGGGTAAATAATTGTGGATGAGGGGCTGCCTTTGTGAATAACAACAACTGGTATTACTTGGCTCCGATTGCCAGACATTTGGTCAATGACTGCTGTGAGCTTTCAGCATGCAAAGCTGCAAAACATAGAGAAATAGTGTTCAAATGTGAGTGACAGTAAAACACTGACACAGCTGACAAAGCAACAAAATCAGTGAAGACGCATGATTTGAAAAGTCCTTTAAATAGAGGCAAGCCGGATTTGATGTCTCTTGTGTAGTTACTAATTGTGAATGGCAGCTCATACTGTACACGTAAAGACATCATCACCTTGCTTACTTGGTATAGATTCCCAAGGATTTTTCAAACGCTGTGAAGCCACCAAAAATGTAATTATTAAAAAGAACGTTTGAATCCTTGCAAGGAGTGCGAGAATAGATTGTGTCTGAGGTTATGTACCAGTAAAATAAGAATTTGCTGCAGTTTCTTAAAAAATCTGTTTCTTCAGCTTGCCAAAGATGCAGCAAGATGCTGGTTCTTTAACATTTACTAACAATAGACCGGAAAGCCAAACCAGGTGATTACACCTGCCCGCTTTATCCCATTCCAGTCATCAGTGAACGCTTTGCGCATGTGATAGCTGATTGTGTCGGTCCCTTGCCTAAGGCTAAGCCAGGAAATGGGTTTTTGCTTATTGTCTCGTGTGCTGCTACTTGGTTCCCCAAGGCCATTCTGCTCCAACGAATCACAGCTCCTCTTGTAGTTAAAACGCTGGTAAAATTTTTCTTAACATTAGTTCTGCCCAAGGTCGTACAATCCAACCAAGGCTCTGATTTTCTTTCTAAGCCTTTTGCCCAAGTTTTAAAACCTTGTGGTACAACACACCAGGTGTCCAGCGCTAATCAAAAAAAAGTCAAAAGAGTTTATTTGTCACGTACGTGGTTACCGGGTATGCCATGTAGTGAAATGTGCTCTGATTCAACAGGAGACTGCGTGTGGTTCCATTCCAGAAACCCTAATAACCCTGGAAGTCAGGCAGCACTTGAACGGTTCCACCAAACACTGAAATCTATGTTGTGGAAGTGCTGTTTAGACACAGTTACAGGCTGGGATGAAGGTGTTCCTCTTGTTTTATTTGCAGTACGTGAGGCTGTACAAGAGTCTCTAGGTTTGAGCCTTGCTGAACTTGTTTTTGGGCCTACTGTGAAGGGACCTTTAAAAGTCATCAAAGAGAACATTTTGGAAACGGACTTAAGCTGTACAAAATGTCTTGCAAGATAAGATAGAATTTTTTCGTTCTTACAAGAAAATTCACTTCTACTGTAGTTTACACACAAAACAAGATACAAGTAAATAGCCATTAAACAGCAAACCCACTGTCTGTAATGGACCATCGTTTCCTTCTCATTCTGGCCTCCAAGTCAGGGAAGTTGATCCATGACAGAACCTGCTTTCGTTGCAGCTTCTTCTCCTTCTTGATTATTTTCCAAAAGAGAAAAAGAAAAAAATCAGACTAAACCATGTATTACGAAATATGTTTTCCAAATATACACGCGCTGCGTAATTTTCCTTAAATGTGATGCCAACTGTTAGTGAGAAGTGAAATATGTCGTGCTGCTGTAATGCACTTGAATCATCTACGTAAAACAGAAAAGCTTTTCAAGTGCACAGTGATGCAGGGAGTAGTGCTGTGGCCTCACATCTGGGCTGCGTGAGGGTTTGCATGCAGCTTCAAGTCCAGTTCCTTGTGTGTGGCGTTGGCATGTTCTTCCCACGTGTGCGTACATTTCCTCCGGGTGGGCTGGCTTCCTCTCACATGGCCGGTCAGACAGACTAGAAATCCTCTGGCAGGAATCATCAAAGCGTAAGTGAAAAGCAAGGGACATTAGGAGAGCAAAAACTTTTCCTGTTTTGCTACAAATGTCTTTGTTTCACTGTACTATTGGCTAGAATTTATGTATTATGGAAACATTTAAATAAAGAACATCAAGAAAAATGAAATAACTCATTTATTTTGCATTATTTAGCCAAGTCTAGAACTCACAGTACTTTACACTGATAATGTTGTCTTTACGTTTGTGTTATATTTGCAGAGAACTGTTTCCTGAATAATCAAATTACAATTGTACATTGTTTAAATACTTTGAAAGCAATACAATGCTTAGTAGAAATACAGTAGTGATACAGTACTAGAAATGACATCAACTTATTCTTTTTTTTTTTTTTTTTCGGACAAAGCATGGAAGATTCGTATACCAAGGATTCATGTATCGAGGAACACTTGTATTTATCTCCTTGTCTTGTCAGTCAATACTTTGATATATTTTGTTTGCTTCATGGGTATTTGTATGTTGAAAGTTTTTGGAATGTCCTCACATGCTATGACTGTATTTACTTTTTGTACATGTGCCTGTTTGCAATAAAGGATTAAATAACCGTTATTGTGCAGTTTCATTATTTTAGTTAACAATGCTCTCACGCAGAACTTTAAACACTGAATGAGCATTTGTATCTTAAGCTGCATGTCACAAAATTCGTCTGCAAAACATGAAAGTAAAAGTAACCGTACACAGTTTTGTCACCGTAAACGTGTGACCTTAAGGCCTTTGAAGATTTTTCACCTTTGTTTTCACGATTATTTTGTGTGTGTAAAAAATGTCTTCATGCCAGTTTCCAAGTTGCGCTCTATCCCTTAAGCAGGCTCACTCTGCTTCGAGGACAGGGGTGCATCTGCTCCACAGCGTTTACCTGCTCCTTCTGTAAAACATGCTGGCGTTATTAAACGCACATGGATTTCCTGCCGTTCACTTGCACGACTCACCGGACCACAGGACAACTTGCAGCACGGCAAGCGATCCCAGGTGAGCGGTGGCAACTCCACGCTTCCAGCGGTCCAGGTGTGTGTGTGGGCGGCGACGTCGGGAGATGCACCGGGTGCCCAGCCCGCGCGTCATCGCGCACCGTCTGCCACCTGGCTGCTGTGCGTTCTCCTACCCGTCATAGGCATGTGTGCAGTTTGGACCTGACGAAGCCAAGGAGCGTTCTTCCACTTTCTCCTGCTGTTCGACCGGCCCAACAAAGGTACAGCTGTCCTCGGCGTTGCGTCACCGCATAGCTGCACCTGCACTGTTAGGCAGGTGCGTGGGACTTTCCGGGCTGCGCGGCTCTATAAAGCATTGGGTGCATCAATGAAGGTGCCGTTTTCATTGTCCGAGGCTCCAAAACTGACGTGCAGCCCTTCCGCCACGAAGGAGAAGAGGCTCGGGGTGAAATGTCGGAGCTCCGGGACCGGGGCAGACCCCTCCTGGACGGGGAGAGCGTCCTCACTCTTCTGAACCTGGTTGAGCGCCGGCAGTGGCGCCACCGGCTGCTCAACGCTCTTTTACTCGTGGCGGTGGCAGCCCTGGCTGCCGCTGTCGTCCTCAACCTGCAGAGTCACCATGACTGTAAGGTAAATGCACAGCAGCGTAAACTGCGTCACACCATGTGTCGCACACCGATGCACAAATAAGCACTGCCGTACCGGGACGCAAATTGTGCGGCTGTTTCAAGCGCTATGGATTTAATGTAACTTGGAGCTGAATCATGGCGGGGTTATAAAGGGTTTCAGTCTTGTTTCTTCCTGAAACTAATTGACTTTTTCCATTTCACTCGAAGCTCGCGATCACGACGACGGCGGATGGTACGCTGCTTTGATCTCTATTTGAATCTCTTATTTTCTGTGTTTATTTTACTGGCGGGAAGGGACACGGGCCTGCATTCTGCAACTGGAGTAAAAATAATAATAATAATAATAATAATAAATGCGTTTGGTTGGTTATTGCAGACCTCGTTGCTTACGGGCAGTCGCGTCTCTTTAACTGCAGCCGCGTTTGACGAGTTGCTCTTTCGCTCAGGGACACCGGCGGGAGACAAACGCAGAGGCGCTCCGAACGCACACCTGACAGGTAGGTAGGTGCCCGATGTGACCGCCGTTCCGCCGCCCGCGTTCCGCCCTCTCACGCGTCCTGCCTTTCTTGTCGTTCAGGCTCACAGGGCCGCTCCAATTCGTCCGACTACGTGGCGTGGGAGCGAGAGCGCGGGGACGCGCACCTCCACCTGTTCGCCTACGACGAGGCGCGGCGCGCCCTCGTAGTGCCGCGCGACGGCCGCTACTCTGTGTACCTGCAAGCCACGTACCGCGCCCCCGGGGGCTTCCCGTGCGACGGCGCAGTGGTGCTCGAGCAGCTGCTGTTCGTGTGGTCCGACAGCTACCGGGAGGACGTGCTGCTCCTGCGGGGCCGGGACTCCGTGGCCTGCGGCGCGGACCCGTGGACCAGGTCGCTGCACACGGCTGGCACGTTCTCGCTGTTGGGTGGGGACCGGCTCAGGGTGAAGGTGGCCCCCGTGGAGCTCGTCGAGCAGCACGAGAAGGGCCTCTTCTTTGGAGCGTTCTTGGTTGCCGAGGAGGATTAAACGCTCGTCGTCGTCGTTCTGTGACGGCCGTTTCAGGGACGCTGGAGTGGCATCACACGCGAGGATGGGGGGAAGGCGCGCACGCAGCCCGCGAACACAAAAGTCGCCCATAACCTATTTAATCCTATTTCGTACCATCAGACTGAAGCTCCACAAAAACAGCAGCGAGGGGAACGATACAACGTTTGAGACGTTGTGACTGCGCACAAAAACAAAGCACTTCAAGTACAAAAGCATACACACCGTTTAGTCGTGAAATGTGTAAAGCGAGCAAGACGCAACCCCTCTAAATTCACATCCCTGTAATAGAATTGTGAACACTCACTCTGTGTGGGATGACAGGCCTGAACCGGTGAAGAAGTTCAAGGAGAAAGATTGTTTATATGCATTTACATTCTCTAGTATGGTTGCAAAGATAAGAAGAAACAACACAGTGCTGTGGATCAATTGTAGTGTCAAGACAGCGACAAGCTGGTCATAGTACTGTAGAAAAGTGGAAAGAACGAAAGTAAAAACAAAATATTTGTCGCCAGACCTTATCACCCTTACGTCAGTAAAATGTCTTTTGCTGTGTGTCCTCTTTCCAGCTCCCCCGTTATGTTTTTAATTGCTGAATGTGGTTCTGGTTCCTGGGCTGCACCCATAGGCACCGATTCACAAAACACTGGGTTATAAAACATCTTGCCAACAATAAAGTTTATAGGGCGCATTTACTTTGTCCTTGCAGAGTTCATCGCTGCCAAGTAACTCATGCACAGTAGTCGGTTGTGAATAGCAAGATGCAAGAAGCAGCAAAATGGTTTTTGTAGAACCATTAACAGGTCAGGCTCTACCTTAAATGATGACTGATCATCTGGTGTAGAACTGGCATCATGGCAAAGTGCCAAATAATATTTGGATGAAGTAATGGAAAATTTAATGTTCTTGTATAACGTTGCAGCAGTCTAAGCAGTTCTTTTTGTTTTCCCCTGCCAAAAATATGTAGATGTGTCAGGGTAATTCGTGTCATTTAAAGGTAACAATGTTTTGCTTGCAAAAGGTTGTGCACAAATGTGTGTAAATTTGTAAAACTGTACATGTATACTACCCTTGTCATGTCTGTTCGGCGCTCTGTGTCACTGCAGTGAGAAGAGCCCTATATAAAATAAAATTGATTTGAATTGAATTGCTAAGAATTTTCTTGCTCACCAAAGGCTAAGTACAATATTTATGTCACTCACTGCATTCATGTATAAAGTAAATAAACGGATCTTGAGACACTTTAATTCAGAGAAGTCCGGCTCAGTTTTGCACAATGCTGCACTGGCAGGGGGAACGCGGGACCTTTCCTGGTGGACTGGGACCGGCCAGGTTCCACTCTCAGACAGTTTGTAGCTACTGTGTTCGGCTCAGCTGATACACGTACATGCACGCACCCGTCACCTCCTGAATCACCGCACATCCAAATCTACAGTTGCTCCATTTCTGGGCCGAACAGCCCCTTCCAAACTGATTGAGCTGAATTGCGATTGGTCAGCTAATGGTCATATGGAAGAATACCATTTTCAGGGACTGTTTTCAAAGTTAAAGATGAAGAGAGAAGGAAAAGGTGGTGCTCTAAAAGCCTGAACATAATTTTGCCAAAGTTGTTTTTGTGAAAAATGTCAATTTGCCATTTTATTTTTAACACTCTCACACTAGGAATTTCCCTAAAGGGGTGTTTAACAGAACAAAGTACTCCTAGTAAAAGGGGAAAGAGTGTACATTTCACAATGAATGCAGTCAAACTAAATTTCTTATACCAAGTGTGGGGCAGAGGCAAGGACAGGTTTTCAGAGCCTATAAAGGGGGCATAGCCAACTTAAAGCATATCTGAAAGTAGTCAAAGTCAGACCCTTCACAAAAGCATATTTTTATTTAAAAAAAAAAAAAAAAACAACACTGCCTAGACATCTCACACAAGCCTCAAACCAGCTGCCAATAAGTATGCTGAATGTGCTCAGTTGGGAGCAGCTTGTCACGATCAGTTCAGCAAGGCAGGGGTGGGTACTAAGGAACTCTTTATCAGGTTGAATGCCAGCCCATGCCAAGATTACACAGTGTTACACATATTTTGTTTGTATGTTATCTATATGTTGTGCTTATCTGCCATATGTTCAGATCTTTACATTTATTTATTTAATTTCTTTCTTTCTTTCCCCCTGTTCTGCTTGTGATTCTTGCTAACTTAGTCCAGTGGACATTGTTGCTTTCTGGTGGTTCAGGTGTCAGGACTGCCTGCGTTCCCCTGAGGAATTGCACTACGTGGCCAAAGGTATGTGGACATTTGAGCATCACCCCCACATGTACTTGTTGACCATCCATTCCAAACCCATAGGCATTAATATGGAGTTGTTGCCTTGTCCGGTATGTGTTAAATCTGCTGTATGGGCTGAAAGAACTCAGCTCAGCCATTAGAACGGGGGTCAACACACTTTTGGCCATACAGCGTATGTAAGGATGAGCGTAAAGCTCGGTGACCAGTTACTTAAATCAGCCCAATTACGAGGCTATTTACAATCAGTTCATTGAATAGAACTTGGCCTGATTCGGACCAGTTCTGCCGAGTTGAGCTACTTAACAACGGAATGCTGACATTTACGTTTCCTAGCTGCTTTAATTTCACGTGCCACATATTTCATTCTTAAAAATACATTAAACTCCTAACGAGCAACTATACAAGGTATCGTTATAAGTAGTTTTACAGAACTCTTAAAGCAGAATGCATTCATTAGAATAAAACTCGGCAAGAAATTAAACAAATAAGTGTACTGTACAACTATGGTAGTTGCTAATATAATTAGAACAAATGTAAAATATATGCTTAGAAATATACTTCGCAGAAGGCCAGCAAGCGTATTAACGAATAAATGAAACGTACTACGAGATACGTTACGCACTGAGTGGTTTCACGGGGGGTGGGGGCGTATTCGTTCGCTTGTACGTCGCCTACGTTCTTGACTGACGTGCATTCTGGCGAATGAAAGCGGCCAGTTCCTAAGCAAGCGAACAAGTAGCGGCCAATGGCATTGAAGCACAGCCATAGGGGCGGGACTCCGGCCATTACGGACGTTAGCGTTGTTGTTAGGAGGAAGAAGGCGATTCTGGAAGCCATTCCGCTGCGCAGTCCCACAGAAACGTACTACTTTTGCGTACGCTACGCACGTTTGTGGCTTGGAAAACGGCAGATTTCGAGCTTAATGGCATCGCAGGCCAAAAAAAGAAAGATGAATTTCTCGGAGAGGGAGGTCGAAATCATAGTGGAGGAAATGGAGAAACAAAAGCACATTCTGGTGAACCACTTCAATGCCGGCGTCACGCACGTGGCCAAGAACGGCGCGTGGACGGAGATCCTGAAGCGCGTGAACGCCGTGACCACGTGCCAGCGCGAGATGGCCGAGGTCAAGAAGAAGTGGTCGGACCTCAAGACCGAGGTGCGCCGCAAGGTGGCGCAAGCGCGGGCCGCCATGGAGGGGGCGGCCGACTGCGCCTCGGTGCCCGTCATCCTGAGCTCCATGCAGCAGAGGATCTGCAACCTGCTGGGCGAGGCCACCATCATCAGCCTGCCCGCGGGCGACGGGGGCGCCGAGATCACCGTGCCGGTGCCGATGAGCTCAGCGGCCACGGTGACGCTGACGCAAAGTAAGTGAAGCGTTCGCGCGTCTGCGCTCAGGTGCGGCCCAGGTGAGCAGCGGAAGGGTTAGTGCGCTAGGTTTTGGCCGGTAAGCGATGGATGAGCAAATATGCGCTCCGCGCACGTTTATTGTGATAGCAGAAGGAAAGCGACAAGACGGTGAAAATGAACTCTTTTTGCGGGAAAAAAGTTTGTTTGTGTATTTATTTATTTTATTATTAATTTTTTTATTTTTTTATTTTAATCGCCACAATTACTCTTTCCAACTGGCAAGTTCCCACGTTATAGAGGCAGTGTTCGGTTTGCAACGTGCTCCACGCAGCTTGGACTCTCCATCTACGACGGTCAGTCAGAAATAAATGAATGCGGAAGAAAAAAGAAAGGATGAAAATTGTCAATTTTTTCCAAGCGATTTCAGAGTTGTAGCTCTGGACAACGTGTGTACATGACCGTGTTGCAGTGTGCAGTAGCTGTACGGTACGCGTGGGCCATCGTGGCATAAGGGTCGCCTCAGCCGACAGCCGTACGAAACGGACACAGCGCTGCGACACAACTGAGCGCTCGTGTTGAAGATGGGAAGTGTCATGAAGGCAGGTCGCATGCGTGTACCTGCAAAGTACACGTTAGATGGTAGTCCCAATGACTGCGTGAGATGAATGCTGTACAAGATAGTGTGCTACACGCCTGCCCCGCTCGCACGCCACCAGCAACCTCCTTCTCACGCCTGTGGCACTGTAGCCCTTTTCTCTCCTTTCTTCCCACCTTCCGTGACTAAAAGTTTGTGTATTACTTGTTCTCACTGTTATGTCACACAAAGACATGGTCACGGCGGGTTCATTTGGCACAAGTGTTCTCCTTGTCGTGCATCTTACGGATCTGAACTGGCACCGAAAGTTCCCACGACAGCCACCGTACCCCCCGTAGCACCTCCTCTGCCTGCTGCACCAGTTGCACTGCTGACTGACAGAACAGTCGCAGGAGATTGCGTTGCTTCCTCTTTCTACACATTGTTGTTGTGTGGCACAGAATAGCACGCTATTTAAGAAAATGTTATGAACATGCTGCACTTTTCAAAAAGAAACGCCAGTAAAGAATGCAGACAATGTACTATACTGCAGCCAGAAAGAAAGAAAAATAGGACAGAAACATCAATAGATGTTTGAAAAGAAGTTGC
This sequence comes from Heterotis niloticus, assembly GCA_018136845.1. NCBI lineage: Eukaryota > Metazoa > Chordata > Actinopteri > Osteoglossiformes > Osteoglossidae > Heterotis > Heterotis niloticus. The sequence continues at coordinate 30,618,166 of CM030899.1, forward strand.
TGCGTGGTGGACTTTGTTACGAGTAGTCTGATTTACGACTGATGCGACTTCGTATCTGTTCTTCATTTTCCAGGTTCATTGCTCCAGACCGGTGCAGCACTTTTCTCATTATTTATTTATTTTTTTTAAAAACTTTTTTCTTTATTTTTACCTGCAGACATTCAGACTGCTTCTGTAGCAGCTTGTGAAGTTCAGAAAACTCTGGAAGGTAAGGAGGAGCCTTGTGGTTGTTATCTCATGAGGACTGCTTAAACTGAAGGGGAGTTGGTGTTGTAATGGTTAGTGTTGCCAGAAGACACAAGGTTCGAAGCCCACTCCTGTGACCCTGAATTAGGACAATTAATATGAAACCGCTGTAAAAATTGGTGGCAGGTAGCAAGCTTCCTTTGTGCACCTGGGCTCTTTGGCTCTGGGTCTGAACTCAGTTCAGTGTGTGTGGAGTTGGCATGTTCTACCTATGTCTGCAAGGGTTTCCTCTGACAGTCCAAGATGTGTTTCAAGTTAAATGACCACTCTAAAGTGTCCATAGTTTGTGTTTGAATGTGTATAGCTACCCTGTAATGGAGTGGCATCCCATCCAAGATGTGGTTTCCTAGGCCAGCGATCAGGCGTTCTGGGATTGGCTTTGGAGCTCCGGGTCCCTGACCAGGACAAGCAGTTAAGGATAAATGATGGATGACTGTAAAAAAATGGACTTTAGAAAAACTTGAGGTAGCTTGCTAAACAAACTTGACATGTTTAAGTCCCCTTGAGACAAAGACATAAAATAATTTTAAAAATAGTGTTTTTAATGTTTGTGTCCGTTGATTCTGCAGTTTGGTCAGTTATGCATTTTAAGTGATGGCAGGCCTGTGGTGCTGATGATTCTAGGGTCCTACACCTGGATATGGCCCAAAAAAGGCCTTATGTATTTTATTTAAAAGTACACATGTACAGTTAGGTCCATAAATATTTGGACAGAGACAACTTTTCATTTCAGGGGCTCAATTGACTCAAAGGCTATTTCATGGGCAGGTGTGGGCAAGTCCATCATTATGTCATTATGAATTAAGCAGGTAAAAGGCCTGGAGTTAATTTGAGGTGTGGTGCTTGCATGTGGAAGATTTTGCTGTGAACAGACAACATGCGGTCAAAGGAGCTCTCCATGCAGGTGAAAGAAGCCATCCTTAAGCTGCGAAAACAGAAAAAAACCCATCCGAGAAATCGCTACAATATTACGAGTGGCAAAATCTACAGTTTGGTACATCCTGAGAAAGAAAGCAAGGACTGGTGAACTCACCAACCCAAAAAGACCTGGACGTCCATGGAAGACAACAGTGGTGGATGATCACAGAATCATTTCCATGGTGAAGAGAAACCCCTTTCACAACAGCCAACCAAGTGAACAACACTCTCCAGGGGGTAGGCGTATCGATATCCAAGTCTACCATAAAGAGAAGACTGCAAAAATGAAACTAAATACAGAGGGTGCACTGCAAGGTGCAAGCCACTCATAAGCCTCAAGAATAGAAAGGCTAGATTGGATTTTGCTAAAGAACATCTAAAAAAGCCAGCACAGTTCTGGAAAAACATTCTTTGGACAGATGAAACCAAGATCAACCTCTATCAGAATGATGGCAAGAAAAAAGTATGGAGAAGGTGTGGAACAGCTCATTATCCAAAGCATACCACATCATCTGTAAAACACGGTGGAGGCAGTGTGATGGCTTGGGCGTGCATGGCTGCTGGTGGCACTGGGACACTAGTGTTTATTGATCTGACACAGGACAGAAGCAGCCGAATGAATTCTGAGGTGTTCAGAGACATACTGTCTGCTCAAATCCAGCTAAATGCAGTCAAATTGATTGGGCGGCATTTCATGATACAGATGGACAATGACCCAAAACATACAGCCAAAGCAAACCCGGAGTTTATTAAAGCAAAGAAGTGGAAAATTCTTGAATGGCCAAGTCAGTCACCTGATCTTAACCCAATTGAGCACGCATTTCACTTGTTGAAGACTAAACTTCGGACAGAAAGGCCCACAAACAAACAGCAACTGAAAGCCGCTGCAGTAAAGGCCTGGCAGAGCATTAAAAAGGAGAAAACCTAGCCTCTGGTGATGTCCATGAGTTCAAGACTTCAGGCTGTCATTGCAGCAAAGGGTTTTCAACCAAGTATTAGAAATTAACATTTTATTTCCAGTTATTTAATTTTTCCAATTACTTTTGAGCCCCTGAAATGAAGGGATTGTGTTTAAAAAAAGCTTTAGTTGCCTCACATTTTTATGCAATCTTTTTGTTCAACCCACTGAATTAAAGCTGAAAGTCTGCACTTCAACTGCATTTGAGTTGTTTCATTTAAAATTCATTGTGGTAATGTACAGAACCAAAATTAGAAAAAAGTTGTCTTTGTGCAAATATTTATGGACCTAACTGTACATATTCATAAACAGGCCATGAAACTTTTAGTTACACCCCTGGTTGTGGTTGTCCATTTGAAACATTAATGCATTTCATATGATGACCCCACATCCCTGTGGTTCTGGTCCTTGTGTGTATTTTGTAGCAGAGACTACGTACCACACATTGGAGGACGGTGTGGTGGAGTACTGCACCACAGAGACCCCTGTGACAGTGACAGCAGAGGCACCGGTGGACATGCTGTCCTCACAGGCTGAGTGCTCCATGAAGCCACAGGAGCTGAAGAGTCGTATTGCCCTCAACTCGGCAAAGCTGCTGCAGGAGCAGCGCGTCACCAACCTGCACGTGCGTGAGATCGCCCAGCACCTAGAGAACCAGAATGACCTTTTGCAGATGATTCGCCGCTCGCAGGAGGCTCAGGCTTGTGCCCAAGAGAGGCAGGCCCAGGCACTGGAGGGCATGCAGGCCGCGCTCATCGCTCTGCTGCAGATGTTCCGGCCGGCTCTCAAAGACTTCCGCAAGTTTGTGCAAAGCAACACCAATAACTCAGCTGTAGGACTTGTGTCAGAGGGCAGTGAATCCAAACCCAATCCACTCCAGCAAACAGAGGATGTGCAATAAGCTGTGTGTGTGTGTGTGTGTGTGTGTGTGTGTGTGTGTGTGTGTGTGTGTGTGTGTGTGAGAGAGAGCAAGAGATGCCATCAGGCTGGACATTGGAGAAAGCAGTTGAAACTAGAAACATCTTTTGATGTTTAAATGCTTTAAAAATTGGTAAGAAATGACTGCACTTTCATCATGTACATTTAAATGTTATATTTTATTATGTACTGTATCATAACTTCAGATATTATTAGATTTTATGCTTTCAGAGTAAAAATGGGTAACTTTAACAGAGTTACATTTAAGTAAAATCAGCTACAATCTAACTTACTGTTTCTGGCAATAGTTTTACATTTTAAATTGTCTTAAGATTGTCAGCTGAATGAAAGTTACCAACAAAAAATATTAAAATGCAAGTTTTATTGCCACTTTGACCTGTCTCCTTAGCAACAGAGTATTCAGGAAGTCAAATATGTGGTTAAATAATGAAGAAAGAGTAACAAAGCCACATTTCGCTCATCTCACCCTTGGGTCCGGCCCAGTAGCTGCGCATTATGCAGTTTTTGTATTGCTGAGGCATCATATCTATGTTGATAAAATATTACAGCATTCATGCTTAATTTGTTTTTATTTGATGGTGAGAAAATAAATGATTCTATGTGGAATGCAGCAGTGTGACACATCAAGCCTGAAGTTACCTTGTATGAAATAGATGCATGTTTTTTTCCAAATTGTCATCAGATGCTTGAATGTTTACATTTAGTTGCTAACAATGTCGTCATTGTCGAATATTTCATTTTGAATACAAAGGGAGATTTCACGCAAGTAAAAACTAAAGTAGGTGCTCAGAGGTAACAACTTTATTTTTTTTTTTTATACATTTATAAAGCTTCCATGGAGAAATCGTCTCCAGGCATTTTAATAAAATAATATTAAAATTCATTATCCTTAGATCATTTTCTTTGTGCTGGTAATGGGAAAAATCTTCACGTTAAGCCACAGAAGTCAGTGCCATGGTGCCAAAAACTTTCCCGGACGCCACGATGAGCACAGAATGAAGCAAAGCTGGCTCTCCAGCCAGTTAAGTTAGTGCTGCGGTGTGACAGATCTAACCACTACGCCGCCTGCTGGTTCCTCACTGTAGCAGTATCTTTGCTGTAAAGCGGATTCCTGCAGTCTGGTTGACATGTAAGATGCACTTCTTTCGTCTTCTGTTAAAGGGTTAGTCATTCTCTGGGCCAACTTGACTAATGGAGCTTTTTCTTTTTGCTGCCAGTTTCAGCTTGTGTTTCGGTCACTTAAAAGGCAGTCAGTCGTTTTCAGGCAGGACCTTAGAGGTTTATGCAGCGAAGGTCTACAGGATGACATCCTGCCAGTTGCATCTTCATTCCTGCATCTCCGCTGTGTCGTAATTGTGGCCGTAGCTTTTTCTGAGGATACATGTGGTGGTTTTTCTCGCTAGAACAATACGGTTAGCACAGTGACTTTCGGCAAACTTTACGCATCTTTCAAAGGGCCGTAAAATCTACGCTGTTGGGTGAGTTGGCGCTGCAGAAAAGTCGCGTCACATGCAACGTGGCCCACCAGGTGACGCTCGAAAATACACGTCGTTTCGAAACGAGACGCACTGAGACTTCGGTGGGGTTTTGCGAGAGGCCCAAAACAGAGTTTAAGCAGGACAGTAAAGGGTAAGTTAGCACTGCTAAGTTTTTCTTTTCTTTTTTAAGGTCTGTGGATTTTCAACAAGCCACAAGTCTGCAGCATGCTGGAGGAGCAAAGTCTGTTGGAAATACGAACTGAAATCTGCCTTTGCTTTGGACAAATGACTTATATTCACGCAACGTTTTGCCAGCCCGAAACTCGGGGCTCTCCTTGTGTTGGAGGAACTGAACCAGAACGCGGTGACCCTTTCGGGCGGTAGGGGGCGCCCACGGCCCCTTTTGACGGAGGGGGCTGAGGCACGTTTGGCACAAAGCGCCGTCGTCGGCGAGTTCTGCCTCGGAGGGGACGCCGGGGGTCCGTGTCTCCGTTTTTGTCATCCGGAGAATCGGACTGCTGTCCCGCAGACGATGCGGTCGACAGCGCCGCGTCTGGAAGGTGAGGAACCCGCGTGGAATCGCTTTACCCTTCGATCGGTATCGTTCTGCCCCGCGCCGCAAACGGCGGGGAGACCCGACACGGCTCGGGCTTAAGGGACCGCAGCAGGGCGGTCTCACGTAAGCACGGACAGTGCGGCCAGAAGTCTGTAACGCCGGAACCAGGGATGCCTTGGCCTTGTTTGTGATCAGTAAAAACGCGTAAGATCCGGCAGAGGCTGGGAGCAGGAGGCGCCGATGTTCTTGTGGAGGAGCTGCGTCCCGTGAGCTCTTCCGTGTCTTCAGAACTGTTCGTTCTGACGGGAAATGTGTTCCGGGCTCCTTCGACTGCACGACTGCGTGCGAAATGACCCTTGCATACGTGGGGGACTCGTATTTACTCTTGTTTGTCCTGCAGGTTCTCCCCCGACCAGCAAAGCACACGACTAACGGAGATGAGGAGCCGAGGAAGAGGAATGAAGAAAGATGTCCAAGCGCCAGACTGAATTGCCCACACAGTGCGAGCTCCAGACCAGCTGTCACGCTCATTGTGCTCTGTCGCTCTTTGCCTGTGGTCATTCCCACCGTTGACCCGTCTGATCCGCATTTTGTTGGGGATATCCTGCGGGGTGGACTTTGCCAATGGCGTTCTTAATGAAGAAGAAGAAGTTCAAGTTTCAGACCCACTTCACCCTGGAGGAACTGACAGCCGTGCCCTTTGTCAACGGGGTCCTCTTTTGCAAGGTCCGGCTGCTGGATGGGGGAGACTTCGCTACCGAGTCCTCCAGGTAATAAAAAAACAGCACAGTTGAAAATCCTGTTTTGCTTATGAATCGGAGATTATTTCATTTCTTCAGGAATCGGATGTAGTTGCTCCATTGGGTTTTGATGTCTTCGATGTCTAACAGTAATGGTGCAGGACAACCTGACTACTATATGGTGGTATGGACTGCAAATTTCAGAAATCAGTAATTTCCCTCTGTGATTTGCTGAAGGTCACGATTATTCAATATTGCATAAATATTATATTTATTATAAAGTTATTCATGAGCAGTTATACCAAGAAATTGCTGTAACGGCAGTAGCCAAAGGGTAACAGCAAACACCGATTGCTGTCAAAATTGCACACGATGCTGTTCTGTCACAGCGAGCCACATGCGTGCTCTCTCCCTCTACCTCCATCTCAGTGGCTGGGAATCACTTCTGCTGGTTTGTACACCAGCAAGGTGTTTTCGTGAAAAACAATTTGGATTAAAATATAGAACATATTTACTTTTTTTTAAAAAACCTTTAGATTTCTAGTAAAATTGCCTCCTGCTGCAAAACTTGAAAATCCCAAGTCTTAAACACACAAGTAAGGAGGGAATGAGCTGCAAAATGATGCATAGCAGGTACCCTCTACAATTCTAATTGTATTTATTTTTATTGCCTTACAAATTCTAGCTTACATGAAGCTGTACATAATAACATGGTAGCGTTTGTACACCATTGAACATTTATCAGAATGTGTGTTTTGTGTTTATATACAGCCAATATGTGTGCAGCCTATCCTGAGAATAAACAGTGATGATGGCTTGAGTTGATAAGTTTGTACCATCTTGGTGCCATCGTATCTCAACACTTTCATCATTTCTCAGTGATCAAGCAGCAGAGGTTCCCTGCAGCTAAGGGGCTTCACGCGATGTGGATTTGCATTTTGTGTGTGGAGTACAGACGGGGCAGGACAACTGCATTCAGCACTTGAATGAAATAGGGAGCAAGATGCTCCTTGAATAGCAGTTACTGTAGTTAATTCCCAGGGTGAGACAACTGAAAATAAAAGCATTGCAAAAGCAGAGTGGTCACTGTACAGATGTGCTGAGAATTACCAGTGTTCATCATTAGTGTCGGGCCACTGGTTATGACCGGGCCAGTTGTGAGCCCATGTTCCAAATACATCCTGCACCCTGATCCATAGTGCCATCATTTAACAAAGGTTCGCTGCATATTTGATGGGCTTCAGCTCCTGCTTTTGTGCCTCTCTTTAATGTTGTTTTCCATTTGTATTCCCCTGACTTACGGCTTTTCCTTTTCGGTATGCAAATTAAGCAGCACAGTCATTGAGCGGCGCAGATGGGTTAACAATAGCATGGTTCACACCAGAGTGGTTTGGTCATATGGGGCCCAGCAGTCTAGGTTAAGCCCTCAAATTTAAAGCAAAAGAAAGACGGTAAGATTTGTCAGGTTTACAAAGACTGTGTCTCAAACATTAATGTTTTCTTTGCATCACTTTTTGAATAATAGAGGCATTGCAGAGATCATGTATCTGCTCCCCTGTGTGAAAAAGCCGTGTGAGAGATGTTTATCTCTGCTGCTCTTGGATGTTCCTCATGGTCTGTAAGATAAGAACGTTCTTTCTCCAGTTCATCTTAGCGGTTTAAGGCTCTGAGGTTCCACCAACTCTTTTTGCATTTCTTTTGGAGGAGGGGGGGGGGGTCAGCACTGGTCAGCAGTGCGCAGTGGCCATTTTGCTGATGGTTGGCAGGTGAAAATGAAAATGCTCCCTGGTGGTGGGATCCTGTCTGGGAGGTGGCAGTCCAGGAGAGTGCTTGTGGAATATTCTGGTCTTTGTGCTGGTTTCAGGCAGAGCTTCCACTTCTCCCAGTGCCGAGTTTGGTTGTGTTGATGGTGTCTTAATGTCCTTGTAGCAGATAGGAACTTGTCCACAACCATCCTGCACCTGGGGTGGTCTTTTGAAGAGTGGACTTGAGAGAGTTGTTTACTGAAGATTTGTTTAAGTGAGGATGTGGTGTTCAGCTTGTGGCATAGTTTACACCCTGGCTGTGGGTACCCGATGTGCCCCTGACTTATCTGTTGACTAAGAGCCATCTCATTGTTTAGTGTCTGTAAAGCAGCACTTAAGGGTAAACTAAGAAACCTAAGCACAGACTCACCAACCACCTCCCCTCACCTGCTCTCTCGGGGAACCCGACACACTTGTGTGTGTTTGTCATATTTTTGCCATGTTGATCGAATGTAATAAATGTGCGGAGTAAACAAATGTGAATGTTTGGTGGTGGTGTGGTGCTGTCAATGGCAGGTTCACGACAACGTGTGCATGCTGTGTTGATGCTGTCATCTTGCCAGAGTGATGATGTCAGTGCTGTACTGAAGCTGTGTGCCACAGTAGTCGGAAGCAGAGGCAGTTATGATGATGATACATGACCGCAACCAGTGGCCGTGCCATGTTGATATCTGACAGGGGTCTTGATGCCATGAAGATGGCGTGTTAGTGCCAAGGAGAGGCATTTTCAGTGAGTTGCTAAAAACACCCTCTTCTGTTCAGACTTGCAGTTCCTCTTCTGCTGCTCAGAGGATTTTCTGTTCTTCTTCTGTTTAAAATACCTGGTGAGCTCTTGCACATTCTCTTACTACATTCTTTGCTCAGATTTCCTTTAGTTCTCTGCTTATTTCAAAGAGCCGAACTGGACTTCTGGCTCAAGTAAAAAGCAGAAAGTGAACGGTTTCCTGTCTCTAATCTGGGCAATGATACGATTTCTCTGAGTCCTTTTCAGTTCTAACCACTTGTATTTAATTTTCTCTTCCCCTGTTTCCCCAAAAGGACAAACTGCTCAGGCCTAAAAGATGTATTATAGCTCTTTTCAGGGAATTTTCTGCGGGGGAGGTCCGAGGTTCACTCCAGTCAGAGTTCTACGCCCGCAAGCCTGAGCTGTTTTTGTCCTTTTGTCCAGTCTTTGTCAAATGTGGATGAATTGTACTCTGGAGAGCACTGGCTGGACTGTGAGTTGGATCTCCTCCTTGGGGCTTTCACCCAACCCTGCTTTTTCCCACTGATCCCTTGGATGTGGCCTCTGGGGTTGTTCTCTGAACTGGTGTGTATGTCTGCATGTCAGCAGTAGGGCCAGCAGTTTATGGCAGGGTTAAATTTGTTCAGTTTGGTCCTTCTTACCCTTGCGTTGGCCTTTGTAACCCGGTTGCATGTCCCGTGATTCACACCGTTCCTCTTTTGGGTCCTAGTCTTCTGCAGCTTCTTCCTGAGCTGTGAAGAAAAACAGCTGAAACTTGATCAGGCATTTGTAGATGGAGCTGAGACCAGGCAGCAGTGAGTGCAGGTTTCATCAACCCCCCAGTCTATAAGCTAGGGCTCATGCTGCAGATGGGGGAGGTCAACAGGAGGATTGGTCTCGAGCGCAAAGCGATTCAGTGCAGTTTCACTTAGGAGCACTGCTGTCCTAGAGAGGTGTTGGCAGTCTTTTATGCAGCTTGGATTGACAAAGTGAAAATGGAAAATTACTTCCATGCTCCCTGTGAATACAAAAAAAAAAAATCTTTCATTGCAATGTCTTTGTCACTCTTCAACAGACACTTGCCACCATTTTGCATCTTCAGCCGCAAGCGCTTAGCAGAAGCTCTTGCACTGGTGCCCTTCTTCCACGCCAAGCCCATTTGATGGACTTTGGACCTGCACATTTGTAAAACAAAAATGATCTCTAAGAGGAAATGATGTACTTATCAATGTGCCCTTACACTGTTCATTTGGCAGCCACTGTACACTTGTAAGCCTCAGACTTTTGAATTTTGCTGATTTCAAAACGCTAGTTTCTACTTCATTTGTTAATCATCTCAAGTCCTATCCTTTGCTTGCTAAGCACTTTTTTGGGCTTTGAATGTGCTATGAATGTGGGATAAAGCTTATTGTTGTTTATTCCCACAGTGCAGCGCTCTAATAATCTGCACAATGACGTAGATGCTAATGTGATCATTGACAGTAATGTCCAGCCTTTCTTGTACGTGGCCCTCAGGCTTTGCCTATTAAGCTGAGGACATTGCCAGCCCCCCTCACTGGGAGGCCAGTCGGGACTCTCGTAGCAAAATTTTACCTGAATTTCCCTTGGGCAGCATTATGAAATCAAGAGATTGGTGGTAGGATATCAGCTGAGTCTAGCTGTGGATTTACTTGTTGATTTAGATCCAGATCATAGTGGGTGAAGTTTGCGTGGAGTCTGCGTGCTTGTGTGGGTTTATTCCATGTTCTCTGGCATGCATTTCAGGTGGATTGGTGACCTTTAGCACTCTGTGATGGACTGTTGTCCCATCCAGGGGTGGTTCATGGGTTACTGGCCTCTGCTTTTGGGATAGGATCAGGATTAGTAGTTTACAGTTGGATGGATGCTGACTTTAAGGTGTGTGTGTGTGTGTGTGTGTGTGTGTGTGTGTGTGTGTGTGTGTGTGTGTGTGTGTGTGTGAGAGAGAGAGAGAGAGATTCCCCTGGAAAATGACATTCCTCTACGTTCTCTCTCTCTCTGGTTGGCTGGAAGCAAAACCACTCTGGGGTGCTGGATTCATTCCTCATTCCAGAGATTTCTCCAGCAGGGATTTAATGATTTGCTCACCCCTCACTCTTTCACATACACATACAGTGTTATTGCTGCTTCCTACCAGTTCAGTTTGTGTTCACTAAATCCAGGATATTCACTTGTCAGATGCTCTTGCTCAGTCCTGTACGTGGTTGGTACAGTGTACATGTGACTAATATTGTGAAACCTGACTGCAGCATCACAACATCAGCAGTCATATGAAACCATAGGGTGTGTAAACCTGAGATAACAAATAGAAATGCACCTTTGACATTGAGTCTAGTGAGTGAAGACACTGCGCTGTTGCTCTACACCTTAGCCTCTGTAGCCCTGCAGCTGCTGGCTGTGTGTAAAGGTGTGTTCAGCTCACTGTCCCTGTCCCACTGGTTCTATAGTGGAAGTGTCTCCCCACGGATGGGACAGGTACTGGCCCAGTTTTGAGTCCTTGCCACCAGACGTGGTGTGAGGCAGGATGTGGGGGTGTTTCTCTTATGCCCTCTGGTTTTCAAATGGAGGCCTTGGGGTACTGTGGGACATGGATGCTGCTTTTTCTCCTTACTGAAGCCTGCCAACTGTCAGCATGTTGAATGTTTGTGTCTAGTCTCTCTGTCAGAAGCAGGATCCTTTTTCTGTTGTTGTCAGTCTGTCTTTTTGTCTGTGTCTATCTCTGTATTCTTAAAAAAAAAACAAAAAAAAAAAAACCTTTTTTGCCCCTCGTGTTTCAGCAGCCCACTGTCATCCTCTGAGCCCTTGACCCCTGCTGGCAGTGAGTGGCAGTGATAACAGTGACCCATGAAATGGCCAGGTTGGCATCGCTGTCTCCTTTTTGCATGGCAGCAGTGGGGTGGGAGAGGGCTTTTTGTGCTCTTTTTCTTCTGCATTCTCATTCCAGGCACACACTCACCCTGCTCCCCCTGTGCAACAAACAAACAGCTTTTGTGTTCAGGCCACGTTTCCATGGAGCTAGATACAGAGGACTGAAGCGGAGAGAGAGTTCAGGGGCACAGGAGAGGTTTAACAGCTGATCCGAGCCTCTCGGACATCCTCCTCCGGAAGGTTTAATCTGGCAGTCCCTGTTGGGCTCAGCCAGAAGTACTGCTGCTGGGTGCTGAGAAGAATACAGCAAAACTCCCTCCATAGAAATAGAAGGGGAAACTGCTACAGTTGTGTTTTCTGGTTCTTATTGTCATGCAAATTACAGACAGGTAACATGGAGGCAATAGATGGCACAGTGGTTAGTAGTCGCCTTTCAGTTTAAGGACTGGGGTGCGAATCCCCATCCTGCTATAGTACCCTTGATCGAGGTGCTTGCTCTGCACTGGTGCTGTAAAATGTACTCATCTGTATAAATGTGTAAATCACTGTAACTTTGTAGAAATGCCACACTGTAAGTTGCACTGAAGAGGAATGAAATCATCTGGCACCAAGGAAGGTAACGTTGCTTGTAAAGGGGAGGTTAGTGTCTGGAATATTTGCAGGGTATCAGCACATTGCTGACACTTCCTCAATGTCAACGGGGGGTTTGTGGCCCTTTTACACTTGGAAACACTTGCTCACTGCATGTTTCACAGGTTCAGGGGAGCACAGTCTGCTTTTTCTGCTTCAGGTGTGTCGTTGGCATGAAAAGCAAAATTTGTTCTGGAGAAGAAAATGAGAGGTGTCATTTGAGCATTCCAAAAATGTATGTTACCATGGGATCCCCTGGGGGGGCATGTAGCTGGAGGGAGTGTCTCGAGGATGGTTATAACAATGGGACAGAGAGACGAGTGATCTGCTAGTGTAAAAAACATCCATGGATCTTCCATAGTGTAGCTTCAATTTTTCAAAGCATTGCCTTGGCAGAACCTACAATTTCTCTAATGACCTAATTCATTTTGCTGATAGAATAAAGGGATTTAAAATAACACAGCTGGTGCTGCAGCATAACAAATTCATTCTGAGTTCTGAACCCATCTGCAGACATTGCCACAGAACTGGTGATCACATGGGTTAGAGGCATAGAAGGTCGCAGGTTCCATTGCAGGTTTTTACTCTGCTGCAGTAAACTGTGACTGAAGAGTCCACATCTTCCTCTTATACTAAATGACAGTGTGACACAAGTCTGTTTTTAAACCCATTTCTGATTTTTGAAGCAATGCAGGTTCATTTCCAAGTCCCACGTTCCCATTTAAGATGATGGTAAAGGGGAGTCTTTTTGGGAAACATGCAGTTGAAGCATATGCAGTAAGATCTCAGCTGGAGACCCTTTTAGGGGTGTGTGTGTTTACTGCAGCTTCTATATGCCTGTTTATAATTGTGCTTGTAGATGAACTATAAAGCGTGACTGGTGTACACAGTGTTTGCTGTTACTGTATGTCATGAAATGGGTGAAGTTATACTGTGTAACATCCACTGAACTTTTGAATACCTCCTTATTCTCTTTATCACACATTTTTGGCAGTAAATGATTTTTTTCTCTTTGCCTTCTGTTTTCTTACTATTAGCAATCACTTTTTGGTTTCCAGTAGCCATTGAAATGCATGACTTCCCCACAGAAAATGTGTCCTTCCCACACTTCCCTGTCATAACGGTGGAACGTCAGCGGGGCTTTGTTTTCTTAACCTTGTGAAGAAAATTTGGAGGAAAACGCCCCCCCCATGTGTAGGAAAAAATGTTCTCTTATGGACATCCCCTTCAAGGCTAAACACTTCTAGAAAAAAATCTCATTTTCATCGGTGTCACAAATTTTTGCCTGCATTTTTTCCAGTTTTGCTTGTAATGAGTTAGTGAGGGGCATTTTAAATTGAATTTCAATATGAAGCTGTGAAGTTCATAGAATGGTATAAGGTAAAATGAAGTGTGTGTGTGTGTTGGTCTGGCTCACGCAATAGGCTGTCTGAACATTTGCCCAGAAACAGTGTCTCCATTGGAAGGACACTGTGGCTCAGTCCAGCTTGTGACACCCCCACTCCCACCCTCCTGGTCTGCTGTGATCTGCTCCCACTATCCAGTGGGGAGGACAAAGTTGCTGTTGTGTGCAGAAAATGTGGTGGCCTGTTGGGCTGACCTGATTAGACCCAGACCCATGGTCCACTACACAACACTGGTCTCAGGCTGACCCTAGTCCTGATCCCCTTCTGACCCCCCTGTCTCACTTTCTCCATTACTATGGATTGTCATGGTTTGGATGTACTGCACAGAAGCAAAAGTTCCGTTTTGGTTCTGAGAAACAGATTGCATAGATTCAGAAGCACAGACCCAGTAGCCTAAATATGGATTCTTAGTGGTGCTGTTTTACCAGTGGACATGGTTAGAACAGAGCTTTTCCTGTTAACCAGAGGTGTTTGAATTGTTGAATTTTGGAAATGGGCTGTTGTTGGCATTCTGCTCTTTCTCCCCTTGGAAATGTCAAGAGAGGTCCTGCTGATGTTGGCACCCATCATGTTGGGTCAGGGTAAGGTTGGCTTCATTTGGCTCCCGGTAGCCACCACTTGGCATTCTGTCTTCAGAACTGGTGCCCACCCACAGTTGGCTATGGTGAACCGGAGGTGGAAGTTGTACAGAGGTGTCACCTTCCCATATTTTCCTAAAGGCTTTGGGGGAAAAAAAACAATGAATTGCAGGAAGGGAGACATTTCCTGATCTTCACCCCTCTGACAGGGAAGAATGTACACCATCCAGAAAAAGCTTCATGTTTTGGTGTTTTCCTGTTTTGGGTGAAGTCAGCTGTGTAACAGAATGTGATGTCACTGTCAGTGATGTCATTATCGGTGAGGTCACAGTGGCCTGCTGTGTCCTGTCCCAGTCTGTCCAGATCCCACACTGCCTGGCACCATCCTTTTGTACAGGGAGGAAACCAATTTGCAATGTTTCTGGGTCTCTGTGGAGTACAGCCATCCACTTGGTCACACAGCTGTTATGAGGCTTTCCTCAATTAATGGGCTAAGAAATACTGAAAAGGATGAATACCAAAATCCAGTATTAATAATGTCTTAGTAAATTTACGAGAGCATCCCTCGCATTACTGTTTTTTGGTTAATGTAAATATTTGAAGAGTTTATAATGGCCATTTTCCTTTTAAACTGGTAAAACCAATTTCTGTATGCTTAAGCAAAATAAATAAATGTTTCTTTTGAAATTGAACATTAAAATGCTGATTATTATCACATTTTGATGTTAAGCAGTCTGGGTTGAACAGTTACGCAAGCAAAACATTGTTTCGGGTATTTTGGGCATAAACGCTGATGAACATTTTTATTTATAGAGCAGTTAAATTTCCAGGGCCTCTACAGTCTAAAGTGGTTTAGTGTCATTCCCCCAATCTGAGTTGGATTACATCTGTAGTCTGAGCTGTATTGTTCACTGGTTTAAGAAAGCTAAGGTATTTACTAAGCTCAAATATCTGGAGCTGTTTAGGTAGTGGGTTGCACTGTGGATGAAGATGTGAATGTGTAGACCTCCCTGACAGTAACATATTGTGTGGCAGCGTTTTTACATGGTTTGCTTACACTCATTTATTTTTACTCTATTTACTTGTCTGGAGACAATGACTGCATCGCAACAATACTTCTGTCAGCTTGGCGATCTCTGTATGATGTAATACTTATGGCCAGCTGAAATTAAGATTAGATATAAAGCAGGAATACAAACAGAAAAAAAAACAATGTGGATGAAGCTAAAGGGGAGGACCTGACAGAAGTGACAAAGCTTGGCTGCTGCCATCATTTTTTACTGCAGGGGGGGTTGTTGTGGCTCAACCCCCCCCACACACACACACCACACAGCACACAGACACACTGCATTCCAACAATACTCATGTATGGAAACTTTCCCAAACACCGTGAAACTTGAGACACTGATGGGAAAAGGGGCCAGAGAAAATGTCTGTTTACATCAAGTTACCAAGACATGTTGTACACAAATTCACATCATGCCAGTAAAATGATGACAACATCTATAAGTGCTGTTTTGCCTTTCCTTGCTCCCAGGTAACTTGGTACAAGGAAAAATTTTTACTAAATTATGCAGTAAAACTACATATATTTGTAGAAAAACAAAAAGCTTCATAACCTAAATGGGGTGCATCCAGAGGAGAAGAACCGTAGTAACCGTGGCTTCCAGGACAATGTAGGGGGAGTGGTGGGGTAATTTGAAAGGAAATGTGGTAATCTGAGAGCTGGAATGGATACTGGACATGAAAAATTGTTTAGCTCCTGTAATGTATGTGTGTGTGTGTCTGTGTCTGTGTGTATGCTGAGCTGCATGTCTAGGACTAAGCTGTGAAGTCTGACTAGATGGAGTTTGTGAAGTAATTGCAGCCCAGAGTTGAACGCAAGGCCTTGTTGCTCTATTGTGACGCACCATGTGCCACAGTAGTTGCAATATCCTAAGCTGAAGCCACGTCAGCAAGTTTCTGAGTACAGCCTTGCCTCTGCCAGCACAGACTGTGCAGCCACCTCACCCCATCCCTCATCTCCATACACAACAGAAAACTTTTTTAAAGGCCATCAAAAGGCATTGAGTTCTTGTGAATGAGTTGAGTGCTTACAGAAGACCTTAGCAAAACATGGAGACAGCGCAGACCTATTTGTGCTACAGCTGTTGAGACACTGAATTTGCAAACATTGGAGACAGAATTGTAGGGTGGCTTTGGTCTTGGCCCACATCTGCCAAGATGACTCAGCTGGGATTACTGTTCTGAGCTGAGATGAAAAATATATGCAGTACCGTCTGTCTGTCCCTGTGTGCCAGTATTCTGTGCATTTTGGTAATTTTCGTGGTAATCTGGGGCTAAGGGCCAGAGGGTAGGTTGGTTGGAATAGGATAACATCACAGCAGGTGTGTGTGTATATGTGTGTGCGTGCATGCATGCGTGTGAGTGAGACAGAGACTGAAAGAAACTGGCTAGTACACTAAAGGTGCCAGGTCCTACTCACTGTCTGCAAATTTATTAATCATTTCATACACAATGGAACGAGCTTCCTCTCTCCCTCAAAGCTGCTGAATCCCTTCCAATATTCAAAAAGAGTCTTAAAAGCCATTTAGTTTAGAGCCATTTCATTTCTCATTCCCTAATGGCTGCATAAATGAGTCTAGCACCATCTGCTATGATTATCTGTGTATTTGCTACTTGAATGTCATTCCTATAGGCAGTTGCTTGAGGGAGACAAACCAGCAACATGATGGTATCAGACACACAAGTTGAGCACTAATCATCCTGCTTCTGTTTCTAAAGCACTTCATTTGTTGATGCACTCAAAGGAACAGCAAGGGAAGTCAATACTAAGTGAATAGTCACAATAATAATAACTTGTACAATAACATGGGAACGGTGGCCAGTTGAGCAGCTGCTGAGTTCCTGTCTTCTGTTAAGTACATGCTGGGGGGATGTATCAGTGAGAGATGTCCCTGTGCATGGCAGGCCTGGGAAAACCAAGTCTACCCTGAGCAACTTTGTTGTGGCTTTTGTTGGATGCAGAAAAGCCAGAACAAGACTTATTTTTATTTATTTATTTTTTTTCCCCCCCTTCAACCCTCTTGTTCTGACCCCCTCCTCCGAACCCTCTCTCCATGATGGCACGAATGCAGAATGGTTCCCAGTAAAATGTCCTGATTATTTATCCCAGCCCATCAAGTTTACCTCTTTTTGTGCATGACAGAATCTCTGCGACACATTCAGTGATTCAGTATTTCTGAAGGGTTAGAGAGAATGATGTGCTGTGAGAGGGGGGGGAGCAGGAGAAACAGAGCAGGGTAACAGGTGGATGTACAGGTAATGGTCACGGCCTTACTTACTACTGAACTTATTACTAAAAGAGGGTCACCTTGTAGTGCAAGCATAAATTTATCTATAATTGAGTGATCCGGGCGGCGGAATGCTGCACCAGATCTGATCTGCCATTCCTACAAGACATCTACACCAGGAGATGCAGGACCAGAGTGACTAGGATCATCGGTGACCTGTCTCATCCCAGCAACCATCTGTTCGACCTCTTGAAATCAGGCAAATGTTTCAGAAGTATTATGGCCAGAACGGAGAGGCTCAGGAGGAGCTTCTATCCACAGGCCATAAGACTTCTGAACCCAGACATGCCATCACAATCCTCACAAACCAGGGTCTACAATATCCATTGACTGCTCCCCTCTCTGTCAGTGTCCCTACAATGCAGCTTAAGGTTTTATTTATTTGTTTTATTTACTTATTTATCTATTTGTTGTTTGTTACTTGTCTTCTTGGTGTTTAGTTGTTTGTTTTTACTCAATCCTTGAACCGCACACAGTCTCCTGTTGAATCAGGGCACATTTCACTACATGGTATACTCGGTAACCATGTACGTGACAAATAAACTCTTTTGACTTTTTTTGACTTAATTGAGGTGCTTGGAATTGAGTTATCCACCCATATAAATGAGTAAGTAATTGGTAAATGGCTGAGTGTGTTAACTCCACATTGTTAGTTGCTTTGGACAAAGGGGTCAGCTAAAGGATGATGATAATGTCAGTATTAATTAACATAAGCATAATATAGAAGTAGTTTGGCCTATGATGCACGGAAGATAAAACTCAAGTATCTTAACAGGCCTTTCTTCAACAGCCCTCAAGCTGGGTGCAAGGGTATATTGATTCACATCAGTTGAGGTTACACACTCAGATGTTTGTGATGTAGTTCACATGGAAACGTGTGACCATTTGTTTACGACACTGTGCTTCTCCGTCTGAAAAAACATAAATCTAAGATGTCCAAAACAGTATAACCAAGAAAGTTCCAGCGCAATGGCAGTCTGAGGAATTGCTGATGGAGGTCAGTTAAAAATTAGTTGAACTTCTTACTCTTCTTGTTGCCCCCTCAGTCCTGTCAGGTTTCTCAGCTTCAGAATGAACATCCATTTTTATTTCTCTCATGTACCAGTTTTAGTTGCGAGTGCTTGGGAGTTCCTGTTTCCATGGTGACAGAACAATGCCTGATGGGGCCTGGAATGTAGTTGAGGAATAAGGTCTTCAAGAGACTCAGTGTTAGGACTGTCAGCTGCCACTGTAAGGAGTGTAGCTACAGCAACCTCTCACTTTGTACTCAAGCCAGATACCTGTTGCTTGAAGGGATGTGACCATTCTAAGCTTGCAGAATCCTGTCTGCTGCAGTGAGGTATGTAATACAGTCCAGTGTTTAGCAGAAGGACCATCAGCTGATTTAGTGATCAGTGACACTATTTTGCATGGGTCATTTGGATGCGATTTCTTAAATGGTTAGCAGTACATTGCTGTGGATTTCATACGTTTCTGAAGGTAGTGGTTTTTCAAGCTGGTGAAAGATTCATCTCGTGAGCAAGGAGTCAACCGCTTTAGTTCCATCAGTACAACCTTTTCCAGAGTCCACTCAATAGCCTCACCTCAAACCTGTAGCTTCAACTTCACTCATTGCAGGCACTGGCTTAAAGTGAACTTGTTCAATGTTCTTCAGTAGCTTTGTGTTCAGAGGTCCTCCAAGTCCATCTGCCCGAATGCTGGGCTCTTTCTGCCTGCCATTTTTCCAGTAAGGGGTTGTGTTGGGGGTGGTTGTCACCTCCCACCTTTTCTGCTAACACTTCCTATGAAGATGTTTGGAACTCTTCCAATGCTGTGTCCAGGTAACCTTTTGCAAGGATGTGATGCCAAAGAGGTCGGAGTTACATGTTGTGCAGCAATAAAAGAGCACTCTGTCTGCGTCATCTTTACTCTCAAATCCCGTTCTCTCCTATGTAGTTTTGCACTTTCCTTTACATGATCACATCACGTACCTGTGGGCAGAGGGGTCAGTGGGGAAGAATTATTTCAGGCATTGACACTGGCTCACTTACTGTAATATGCAGAAGTTTTTTTTAATCGGAGGTCTGTGTGAAATCTTTATTAGCATGGCCCAGGATTGAAATTGGCTTTAATGTGCTTCTCCAAATCACAGGCATTCAGGACCTTGCATTGACACTAGGGTGGCTGCAGTTGGGTAAGGCACCTGTTTACTGTAACTCTTCACTCGATTGACCCATGGGGTCTCCACCTCCTCACTGTAGTTATGTTTATTTTCTCCATGGTAACCCAGCTATGCCCTCAGAGAGCAAGGATGCAAAATGCACTCAGAATACTGCAACATTTGTGCAATGTTTTTATTATTTTAGTTGCTTAGCAGAAAGCACCTTTTATATGATTTTACCTGTTGCTACAACTGAACTTTTATCCCATGCTTTTTAGGATTGGTATCTTTCCCAAGAGTCTAGCAGCATTTCTCTTCCCAGGCCACAAGTCCTATGTCTTTACCACTGCATGTATCCTGGGAACCTGGTTTCATGTAGTTTGTTGGGGAGCGTCGGGTTAGCTTCTGACACTGCCTTATGTGCCACATATTGTCCAGGCTTAGTTTCCCAACAATTTCCAGTTGCATATGTGTAGCAGTAGGGTGTGCACCCTGGACAAGCTGACATGTATGTTACTTCGTGACCAGCAAACCTCCCCTGATGCTCCACTGATGCCATCTCAGAGCCACAATGGATTTGGATTGGAGTTTATCCTCTATATACACCATATGCATCGTTCATGCCTTTATTATTTGCTAGCTCTTTAGGATAAAAATATTTTTAGTGGGTGACATGTTTGTGTGCTCAGCACATGCTAAATCCTGCCCAGGTGAACTTGAACATGAACTACTACTTGAATAAACTTGAACATGAGCACAGCAGCTGTTCTTTGGACTCTACAGTACTTTGGACTCTGCATCAGTATGTCTGCCGCTTTCATTGTTTGAAACCGATTTCCTCTTTGCACACAGAATTTTACTGAAGCCCTCAGATTAAAAGATGTTCTGAGCAATGAGACAGAATGTGGAAAACAAAGTATAAGAGCTTCTCAACAAAATAGACACTGGAAACACCGAAGGGCAAATATGGGAAAAGGGCAGAGTTGCACATTCTGCCCTGGGTCACACAGCTTGTGCCAAAAAACCTTCATCTAAAATATTTTACTCAAAAACTTGACATGTTTATCTGGTATTACTTTTGTATAGCTCCAAAATCTTTCACCTGTGTTTTGTCTTACGCTAATTAAAAGGTTGGGAAAATTGAAAGAAAAATAACCCAGTGGGGGTCCACGTACCAGTTGCTGCATACCCTGCCTCGCCATTCTATGGTGATACAGTAGGGTGTATGAACAGTACAAGCTATGACATCAGTTATGAAAACTTGATTTTACCCCTGTGGCATGAGGTTACCACTGACAAAATGGCATCTCTCTGGCCTTCGCTGACCTTCCCTATCTTTCCCTGCAGGAAGGAGGTTCAGGAGAACTGTGTTCGCTGGGAGAACAGGTTCTCCTTCACCTGTAAGATGAGTGCCAGCCCCACCACTGGGGTCCTAGATCCCTGCGTATGTAGAGTGTCTGTCCGCAAGGTGAGTCTGCCCCAAAGCCCACCCAAAACCAACGAGGATTAATAAAAGCAGGAACATCTCATTTTGGGGAAAACATCTTTCCTTGAGTTTTACCACATATTCGTAACGTACTTTAAGTAGTACAGCAATGTCACAATAAATCACTTGTGGGATTTGCCAAATACATTGCTGTAGTTCTTTAAAGGCCAGATCAATATTTAATGTCTCTAGTCAACATTTTTGTAAGATGTTAATGAAAAGAATGTAAATGATCACCAATTAAAGTAGAACAGATTTGTCAGAAGGGGTTTTTTTTTTTTTTTTTTTTTTTTTTTAATTCTAGGGGACTGAATGTCATGTTCGTAGAGGTGGACTCATGATGTCCTGTTGCAAACCTCCTGAGTCGTGATCATTGCAGTTATCACAGTTGGGAGTGGGCAGGGTCATAAGAGAGTTGTCTCCATGCTCCTTCCTGGCTGCGGTTCCCGTGGGATCAGTGCATTTAATCCACGCATTTGTTATCTAATCCCCCCATTTGCTGCTTTGTCCATCACCGTGGACGCTAGTGGTGTGACTGGTCCCTTTTATATGGTACATTTGTTTGTTTTTCCATTCACTGATAAGGGAATGTTTGCTCTTCCTCTCTGTATAAATCGCACTGCCTGACTGTTTGCCCTTTCTCAGCAGGGCTCACACTGACCAAATGCCCCCAAATTTATCTGTCCACTTCCTGTTTTCTTTGTAGGAACTCAAAGGAGGAAAGACATTTTCAAAGGTAAGCACTGGCCTGTACATAGCCACATTCCCTACCTCTGATGGTCTTTGCTCCTGTCCTCACCCACCATATTCACTTGTGTCACACAAGCATTTTGCTGGTGATGAATGCACTGCTCTTAGACTGTGGATCACAGTATCACATTTGCGCTATGCCAGGTAGAGCTCCCCACCCACCTGACAACAATGGCACTGTCGGGAAGTGAGGAGCTCTTTGCTTCACCTCAGTGAGTGTGAACTTCCTCTGGGGTTAAAAATATCCCTCCTCCTTCTAGAGTCACCCTGTTTATGCACACCAATGTGGAAGGAGAAGGAAGTAGGTACTTGGGCAGTGGGGGGTTTATTTGGATAAGGACAAGAGGTGTGTAAGCATTAAGTTCATTTTCAGATGAGCTGTGGGGGTTAAAAGTTTAACTTAAACACTGTACATTCTCTCTCGCAGCTTCCTATCTTATTCCAGCTTCAGTTGCTTAACTTTGCCACCGAGTCCAGTTCTATCTGTGAAGCAAAAGGCTTTCAAAGTGCCAGAATTATTCTTGAATGTTCATCAAATGACTGCTGGTTTGAGTGTGAAGAGGAGCACTTTTTGTACAGTTTACCAGGATCCATTGCTCTGAATTAATACCGCTCAACAAAATGTGAAAATCCATCTGCGTTAATTTAATATTAAATGCTTATTTTCAAATGCTTCTTATGAATTCTAATAAATGATTTAAAAACACAAAATATACTTTTAAACTTTTAGTAAACATCACTGTAAACAATAATAAGAAAAGATTGTCTCAATAATATGAATATCAATACATCAAATGCGATCTTATAGGAGAAAACAATAAAACTCAGAATCAAAGAAAAAACAAACATAACCACGCACATAGTGTCAGGTAGATTTATAAGCAAATTGCCCTCTGGGTGTGACTGTATGCATGGGAAAGGATGGGCTCTACACTGCCGTCACCCTGACTTGGATAACCAGTGTGTGTGTCATCATTCGGACAACTTGCTTAGATTCCATAGTAAATGTGCAGTTTGACAGATGGATGGAGCTGTACACAGGTCCCCACAAGCTGGCTGCTGGGGCCTCTTGCCCTAACTTTCAAACTGGAGACCAAGTCCTTTGGACTTGTGTGTGGTCCAAGTTTGTGTTACCTGTCACCTTTCAAGAAGTATTAGCCATTATTTATCTGATGCTTTTCTCCAAGGTGACAAAAACAGATTTACAGAAGAAACTGCTTATTTATTAAGCTACTTGCAGTGATTTATCCATTTATGTAGCTGGTTTATTTTTCTTGTATCAGTTTAGAGTAAAGACCTTCAAGGGTTTATCAGGGGATTCAGACATGGTTCCTTTGCGAGGTGGTGGCTCCTGCCACTATGTTCCTTGCTGCCCAACATGTTTATTCTTCAAGCCTGTTTAGTCCAGTAAAGTCTCTCCTCTCTGTCTGGAAGGTGTGTATAGTCATTTGAGACTCTGGCTCAAGCTCAGCTGCATGGTGAGTCTTCTAGGGGCTGTTGGCTGTTGACAGAATCATGGGTAATGTGGGATTCTGGCATGACGCAGTGCTTCTGGTATGCTGATGGCACCTGGAGACCAGGTTGCTGGTGGAACCTCTTGCAAGTGTTGCGGGTTGTGTGCTCAAGCTGACAGAATCCCTCTGTCACATTCTGACTTGATCTCTGGGGGAAGCCCTGGCTCTCTCGTTCAGCTGCGTTATTGCATAGGGTTGCGATTATGAAACAGACGTGAATGCTAGTCAGCTCAGTGAGGGAGTTAGGGGCAGCAGGTGTTTAGGCCAGCACCCTGCACGCTTAGGAATGTTTTTGGTGATGTCACCCACCCAGTGTCTGACCCATTTGGCACCTATTTATTAACACAGTACAAAAAAATGCTACAACAGCTTCTTGCTGCAGTGCGGCTGGAAGAACCTTTTGTAACTTGGAGACAGAGACTGAGGAAATGCCGTCTCCTTGTCCTTGGGGTGTTTGTGAATTTCACCCCTTGCGTTGCTGGGTTTCGTATCCTCTCATTGCTGCCTGAAACTGGATGCCCAGCTAAGGGGACAACACTGCCACTGTTTAGGTGGAATCTGCATGTGACAGAGGCTGAGTTTTTAGGATAAATATTTACCACAGTAGGTGGTATCATTCCGTCTTACATTACATGCTCAGGCTTTACAGTTTTGAGTCCTTGTGAGGCAGCTGACCATGCTTGCTAGGAACGTGAGTCTGGTCCCTTTCAAATGGGCTTTTTCAAAAGACGTCTGACTCTAGACTGTGAAGGCAACAGGAAGCTCTGTCTGTCCGGGTGCCCCTCCGGTTGGGGTTCCTGCAGTTCTGCAGAGTCAGCGTGGCCCAATGGACCATGAAGAGAGGGGGTCTGGCGCCAGTTTTGCACACAATGACCAAATCACCATGTTAGCAGAGACTGCTGTCCAGCACAGATGTACTAGTGACCCTCCCTCAGGGGGGACAGAGCAAGACAGGACACTGCATTCAGCTGGTGACCCTTTAGGTCTGCAGTACCTGCAGGACAACCTGAGCGTCTTAGGATCCAAACTCTCTACGTCCAGTGACAAGCAATGTTTTTACACTAAATTCCAGTATGATATCACTTATTTATAACAGCTGGGTAATTTTTGCTGTAGCAAGTATTTCATTCAAATATGTCTAAATGTTCATAAAACATTGTTCCAGTCAAGAAAATAAATTGAATCAGCTGGTTTATTGGCCTCCAGACCTACAGTTGGAGCAACATAGACTGGATTTTGGCTAGACCTTCTGGTCTGCAATCTAAAGATCCAATTTTCAATCCCATCTCAAGTGCTGCAGAGCATTAGATCAAGGTATGTACCCTAAACCAACAGTAAAAATTACCCAGCTGCATAAATGGGTAAATTACCATAAATAGCTCAGAGCACAAAGCTCACTTTGTAAGTTACCTACTGTACATAGCACATTTCACTACATGGTGTACTTGGTATAACCGTGTATGTGACAAATAAAATTCTTTGATTTGATAAATTCTTTGATGAAAACTCTCAGATAAATGAATAAGTGACAATTCTGTAACTTTAGAATATTTTTTTCTGTGTTGGATGCTGCATGATATTTAGTGGTGAACAAAGAAGATGCTGAATGATACAGAAAGTGGCTTTAATAGCACGTGACAGCTGCATATATTGAAAATATCTCTCTGGATGGAACATAGGCCTGTGGGTAACAAGATATCGAAGATGGAAAATGTTTTTGTTGAAGTTTTAATTTCCAAATATAGATTGTACCAAACTGACGTTGATAGACAGAGGAACCAAAGTCCGATTTTACAGCTGTGTTTCAGTGCAGGAGAAGATACCTACACCTTTTTCAGAGCAGAGTTGGAGTAAAAGGATGGTGGTTTCACCTGAACTCAGTCGAACAATTTCATTATACACTGAAATATGGAGAACTTAGCCTTGACATGTTGTTCATTGCTTTTCACTGGAAAACAGAAGGTGTGGAGGGCTAATGTGGAAATAAACGTGAACCACAAGTCCTTGTGAGGCCTGTCAGCACTTGATGTTTAAGCCCGTGGTTTCTGAGGCTTTCCATGCAGTATGTTAAACTGCTTTCTTCTAGAAATCTCCTTGCAGATTGCCTCTTAAGGAAATTTGCATGTATGTTTTGAACTGTGAGACCAGAGCAGAAGGTCATGATCCACTTGTAGACTTTATGAGGGCAGCGACAACACTGAACCTCAGATCGGAACCTGTAAATTGTGTCATCCGGTTGCTTCCCACTGTGTTGTCACAGCAACTCCCTCTCTCACTCCCTCCCTCATTTGATCTTTCCAGCTTGGCTTTGCTGACCTGAACATGGCGGAGTTTGCTGGTTCGGGTTCCACCGTCCGCTGCTGTCTGCTGGAGGGCTATGACACCAAGAACACCCGCCAGGACAACTCCATTCTCAAGGTGAGACTGCCACCTGTCTGCTGCCCTGAGCACTGAAGGGCCATAGTGTGAAGCACCGTATTTCGAACCATTCTGATGTTTTACCTATTTCATTTCTCAACAGGTAACAATTGGAATGACCCTCATGTCTGGAGATCCCTGCTTTAAAACGTAAGCCCTTTTTCTCATGTTTTTTCACTGTCTACTTTTTTGACTTTCTGAGCCTGTAGTACAGGTTCCATGGTCAGTCTGATTTTCACTACAGTATTTGTAAAGCACTAACCATGGTGCATTTGTATGTGTTAGTGCATCTGGAGTATTTCTCCACAGCCACACAGAGGGATTTACAATGGTCCCATTTATATAGCTGCCTAACTTTTACTTTATCACTTCAAGGTAAGTGCTTGGTCAAGGTCACTATAGCACAGATTTGAGCCAGGATCCCTAAAGTACAAGGCAGCCACCACCTGCTGTCCTGACACAGTGATGTCCTGTTGTCATGACGCATGATTCCTGGTGCCTCTTTGTACTCTCACAGTCCACCTAGCACAGCCAAGTCCATCTCCGTTCCGGGACAAGACCATTCCCTGCAAATGGACTGCAAGGGTGACGGCACCAGGGCTACGCCTACATCTGCTGGGGGTATCACCACCACGGGATGGGTCCTCAAATCTAGGCCCTCTGTGCTGAGTTCAGGTAAGAGGCATGGGGAAGTACAGGGTAACACATACCTCCCTGACCCCCACTCACAATGAAAATATGACCCCTGCCATGTGGAATGACAAGTTGTATTCACCCTGTGTGCCAGGGCTGCCAGAAGAGCCAGACCAGAACTTCTCCAGCCCAGACGAGGTCTTCCACACAGGACACTCTCGCAACTCTAGCTACACCAGCCAGCAGAGCAAAATATCGGGTGGGTGTGTCTCCTTTTTTTATGTCTCTCTCCACCAGTCTGCCTCTCCATATCTCTCCTACCTCATTGACCCTATATTTTTCATCCACAAACATAGAAGCTATTATTGATGGGTTGTAAATGGAACTTCCTGTTAAATTCATTCCCAGAATTTCTTTGCATTAAAACCTGGGATAAACCCTCTAATTTAGTCCATTCATCCGTTCATCATTAATAAAGGATTGGTTTTTGCATGCTCACGGTGGTCCAGAGATTTTCCCAGAAGCATTGGGTATGAGGCAGGGTATAGTTTGTACAGGATACTAATCCATTCTAGGGCAATGACACACACACACACACACACACACACACACACACACACACACACACACACACACACGATCCAGGTAATGCTGTTTAGCAACTGCAATTCTGTATAAATAGAATCCACAGAAACTAGCTGGGAAACCACAGTAACATCTCATATGAATCAGTCCAGTCTGTATTTATTTGTTGAAGTTGTGACAGTAACTTTAGTTAAAGGGAAATATTTAAACCTTTTAAAGATTGTGCTGTTTGGGAAAAGAGTTTGCCCTGTTGATTGTCCTCTAAAGCAGTTCAGAGCCTTTCATTTCATTGAGCTTCCTGTATCACTCATACTTCTCCCACACACTGTCCATCATGCTCCTCACCTAGATTAATGTCTCACAGACCATCTCACACATTGCTGAGTGGCCCCCATATTGACCTGCACATCTGTATTGTCTAACTTGGGGAGCTGAAAGATGCTGATGACTCTGAACCTTCCAAAGCTTGGAGTGCAGAGAATGCTGAACATACAGAGAACCCAGAGAATTTTCATGCAGTGGCTGTGTTGCACCATGCTGCCGTAGCTATAACCCTGATTTCTTGGCCCAGGTTACAGCACGGAGCACTCCTGCTCCTCCAGCATGTCTGACCTGACACACCGCCGCAACACCTCTACCAGCAGCAGCACTTCGGGGGGCCTTAGCCTGACCATAGAGGTACCCCTAGAGGCTGAAAGAGAGTCTGGGCGCGTTGAGAGGCCCCCCCGTCCCCCACGCCCTGTGCTCTTGCCTGGCCGTGCACCTAGGCAAGGACCCCGACATCTATTCTGATGGTCATTCCGGTTCAACACAGAATTCTAGACCTCCGTAAATGTGTGTTTACATCCATGTCACACGATGCCCTTTGAAATAGCTCAGTAAAAGTTGTAAGAGAGCTTCAGAACAGACAGCACTCCAGGTTGGCATGCAGACTCTGACTCTTTTTGTACTGTTTGCAGCTTATCTTGTGTCCTTATCTGTGACAGACAAGCCATCGGGGTTTTGTTTTGACCCCTGACCTCTTCTTCCTCATAACAGGAGGAAGAAGGATTTGGTGGAGACTCATCCCACCTGGGTCGATGACACTCGCATTGATGCTGACGACATTGTGGAGAAGATCATCCAGAGCCAGAACTTTACTGATGTCAGCAACAATGAAGGTGAGTAGCTTGTTTGTCTGTTGTAATGGCAGTTGTCCAGTTGCACAGTGTGGCCTCTGACTATGATGTGTGTTGCTTTCTGTCCACAGACAGCAACCTGAGACTTTTTGTCAGCAGAGATGGAACCACAGCCCTGAGTGGGATTCATCTAGGGAACAGGTTAGCTTTCGGAGGAACGTGTGTGTGCCTGCATGTGAGTGAGTGAGTGAGTGATAAATGCAACGCAGGTTAATCATTGCCCCCTACTGGCTAACAGAGCATACAATTTATAACTGTGTTCACTGGCTGCGGTGTATGTGTGTGTCTTCAAGTTTCTCACCCCATTAATGCAGTAAGTGTGTTGTGGAATGCCCGCTCTGAGCTTATCATTCGCATGTATTCATTTTATTAACTAATTTACCAATTAGGACAACATGGTGGCACAGTAGGCAGCGTTGGTCCCTGCAATGGACCGGTGTCCAAGCTGTGCACTCCCTCATGCACTATGTTTCCAGGATAGGCCCCTGACCAACTAGACTCTGCATTGGACAAATTGTTATTTATTATGCATGAATGGATGTTTGCTAGTTATTCATTGTTCCATCATAGGATGCTCCTGTTTTGTTGTGATTGTAAGCTCAAGCTACAAGAAAACCAGTCTCTCTGTCCCTTACAGGGCGATTGCTGGTGTCTTTGAACCAGTGGTCATTGAGAGCCATTAGACCCTGCTGGTCTGGGGTGAAGCTGGAAAGCAGAAGAGCCATGTCTCCTTATTTCCTCATTCCAGCCTGTTGAGCAAAATGCTGCTGACCTGGACTGACCCTAAAACTTCCTGTGGAGTTACATTTTCCTGCTGTGTGTGTGTGTGTGTGTGTGTTTTTGTAAAGTCCATTGCAGAGGGCTCAAACATGCCCGTAAGGCAGTTGTTTTGCCTTGCAAATATTCATTTCAGTACTTATTTGTAAGCCTTTTGAGCTTATTGCTCTTCCCATGTTTAAGGGTCTGACCACTTGCAATCTTAGAGGTAATGTGCCTCATGGGAGAAGAACCTATATCAAAACTACTACAGAGTACAACCCAAAGGACCTTCATGTGTTCTACATGACAGCAAAAGACCTTTGGGATGAGT
This sequence comes from Heterotis niloticus, assembly GCA_018136845.1. Lineage (NCBI taxonomy): Eukaryota > Metazoa > Chordata > Actinopteri > Osteoglossiformes > Osteoglossidae > Heterotis > Heterotis niloticus. The sequence goes on from CM030899.1 coordinate 30,647,177, forward strand.
TTTTTAAACATAACGAAGGGATCCATCTTCAGCTGAACTGACCTTCTGAATTGATGTGGACTGGGTGGTTTCAGGCTGTGATGTAACAGAACGTCTCCTGTGTTGTCCACCAGGAAAACATGTGACTCCACTAGCAAAGACTTAGTCAATTTTTGTGTAAGAAGTTTCAAAAGCCTTCATATTGTCCCACAGTGTGTGTCCTGTTGTGTGTCTTTACTGTGTGTTCAATATTTCTGAATTTCCACCCCTCTGGGCGAAAAGAATAAGCTTTTCTGGCCTTTTTCCTCACCAGACAGATACTTTGGTGGGGTGAAAGTGACTGTTTCTCATCAGTCTTAGTGGGGGGATGTGGGGATTCTATTCACGGAGACCCTGTCCTCTGACCACAAATCATTCAGGAATGAGCTACCTGAGGCCTCCATGCTAACAGTGGATAGTGAGTGCAGCAGTGACCATTTGACCCTTTGTGTCCTGTTTGCTGTGTCCCTTTGTGCCCTGGCTGGTCTAGTGGCAGTGGGAGGAACAGGCACCAGGGTAATACAGACACCTACTCTATGTTTTTTTCTGCTTTAGTCTTTCTGATGACAAAATTACCTTTAACCCCTGTGTGTGACATAGGGTTTTTTGTTGCTTCTGGAATTCTCTACTTGAGATGCATTGTTAGAATTTCCTCGCACATTCTTTACAGCTTATGTGTGTTGCAGGTTTCAGAATTTTTGTTGCAAATTAAGATTTACTCCTAAATAAGCGGAGTCATGTCTTCTCCCTTACTTACCTGCATTTAACGCTATATTAGTTACATGTTCAATTTTTTTGTATTTTGGGGCTGAGCTCTGAATTTGTTGTACATTTAGGGCTGTGTCAGTGCTATATCATTCTCTTTGGATCTCATTGTGCTATAAGTGCAAAAAGGTGGGTGAAGCTCTTTTCACTCATTTTTCTGTGGGCTATGCCTCATGGACAGAAAACTGCTTATGGGTCTCCTGAGTCCTCAGTCTGGTTGCTTATTTGTAGGGTTTTGGGAACTGAGCCTTGTTGTGTCGAAACAGAACCGCTCTGTTGAGGAGGACAAGGGGCCCTACACGGCGAATTCACCCTCCATGGGTGAATGAGCGCATACACATTCTGCCAGTTTCCCCTAGTTTATCTTTCAAATCCCATAGCTGAAATGAATAGTTCTGCATACACTGGTACACCAGTTTACTGTCTATCAAATGTCAGGGCTCTGATAAGCGCATGGGGACTACAAATTGAAACAACAGAATTATTTTATTTTTTTGTTTTTGAAAGCGTAAATGTAATTGCTGCTCAGAACAAGAGCAGCATTTTTAGGTACAACTTTACTGGTGTGTTGGACTTATGCACCAGGTATTCTAACATACGTGCACGCTTCCTGCTAACACACCAGGGACCCAGCGAATGTGCACTTTTTCACTTATTACTGTAGGTGACCTGGTTCTCTAACACACACTTTGACCTCTGTGTGTGACATAGGGGTTTGTCTTGCTTCTGGGAATCTCATCTTCATCTCTTTGATTATAATGAATTAATGCATTAGATACATTACAAATGGGTCATCATGTGTTGCCACTAATTCCTTTAACCAGTGAACCGCTAACATTTGTATAGAATAGCAGCAGTTTTTTCCTTTTTTTTTCTTTTCTTAAAATCAGCAGGCTGATTTATTAGTTTTTAGTGTGTGTGCGTGCATGTGCGCATGCATATACACGTGTGTGTGTGTCTGTATGTATGTATATATACATACACACAGTATATAATATGATGTATACACAGGAAGGACAAATCCTTCAATTAAAATGAAAATAGAAGTATGCATAAAAAGTGAACAATGAAATATAATTTGTAAGACATTGTTTGTACACCTGGTTTAGTCATACTGTTTACGGGCAAAAACTGGGTTTGTTGTACTTTAGCATTTTCCTCATGTTTTTGTGAAGTGCTGTTGCGATGGATTGAACGCTAGGGTTTTTAGATAACAGTGAGCTGCATGTATGAGTGTCTTCGGCTGAGCGTCGTGATCACACTGGTGGATGTGCTACATGCGTGGTTCTTTATGGAACAGTTTACAAAAAGGTTACCATGGTAAACTCACAGAGGTGCAGGCTTGTGTGTAACATGATGAATACTTATGGAACATCGCTCGCATGGTAAACACAATGAAAAGCGATTGAAAGAAGACATGAGGTATTTTCAGAACCATTCGAACACTTAACAAGCCTGTTTTGGGGTCCTCCTTTATATTCCAAAGAGTTCAATGGCTCTCTAGACAGTCCTTTAAATATTACCGTAGTCAACATAAGCCACAGAGGTGTTTGGGCATTGGCTTTTAAAAGGTGTATCGAATGACCTGCTGGATCCTACTCAAGAACAAACTGAAGAACCTACTGACTGTGTCCCTTGTTCACTGTAATTGTGACAAAAACCTGCCGAGTGATATGACATTTGTCACAACAGCATTTCAGCCCAATAAGTAGTGATGCATTAGCTTTTTTAATGTCTTCTTTCTCTTCACTTGAAAAGGATTCAAAGCTATGCAGAAAAAAATGTGAAATACTTAGTCCTGCATTAACAAAGCTAACAAAGTAGGAGCTTATGTCAGACTTCTATAATTTTCATAAATTAATATGTAATTGATACAAGACTGTAGGATGTCAATGTGAGAAATATTAGATGGCTCTATTTTTGTGGTTCTTCAAAAGTATTTTTATGAATGAAAAATACAAGGGTTTACAGTAATACTTTAATTTTTCTTTTCTATTCTTGCTCCTGCACTTTTATTTCTTCTCCGCTCTGAAATGAGAACTCACTCCTTGCTGTTCATTGAAACTGTCACACACTTCCCATTGCCACCTATTTCACAACAGCATTAATTTAATTCAGTATTATGAAAAATAACAGTGATACATTTGTACTTTTGTAGTTGGAATATTTTTTTTAGAGCAGATTGAGAGGGGATAGTATATCATTTTTTTTTGCAACCTTACAAGAAGCCAGCTTGTAAGCTTCATATTGATTATGGAATTAGCAGACCTTCATTATGTTGAAGAAACATTTTTGTTGGTTTCAGTGGTGAAATAAATTACAATGGGGCAAGTGTACAGCATTTGGCGAACTGCAGAGTGAGATTAATACCGTGGGTGAATTCAAGTCCTTCTCATGGTTTTTTCACAGTCTGCTTCACATCCAGTTTGCTTTAACTGGAAAGCAGTGATGTTATACATTTAATGTATGTTACTACACAACTCTAAATGTTTTCTGTTATAGCCTGTAGTGTTATTTTAGCCTGAAAATGTTATATTTGGGCAAATAAATGTGATGGGCACCATACTGATGACTTTTTGTGATATTTTTCATTGTCTGTAGATGTGCTATAATGCCCTGAATCATGTAAATTGGGTAATTTGTCTATTTGGTGAAGGTTTGCTAACTTATCTTTGTTCTCAGAAAGGCATCATGTGTTGCAGTTGTAGCTTTTGCCTTGCTTTTGAAGGACAATCACGAATCACACTTACTGCTTGAGTACCCTAGACATCATTTACCCAGAATTGATACAGTAATAATTTCCCAAATCACTGTAAGCAATTTAGCTTTATTCCAGCTGTATTGGAAAAACAGAGTGAGTCATATAAATAAATGACAGTGTTGCATATTTGTATGCATCGGTCCTGTTGCCATGACAGTGGGACCCCCCCAGCTGCCCATTGCTCCTGCTTACAGGGTCTCCTCTTTCAGGGAGTGATGTCTCTGTGATGATGGCCACTCCTGGCTCTCTGTGAACATGTAGCACAGCGTACACCACACTCTGTCCTCCAGGGTGATCTGCACCCCGCTGCGGGTACGGAAGGGCCGCAGGGCACAGGAACCTGGGAAGTCCAGCAGGGTGATGAACTCAGTGAGCAAATGAGAGACACATTCCTCATGGAGGCTCCAAGCAGAACTCAGCAGCAGCTTTGTGACTGATAACCACTGCGAAGAGAGCACTGCACAGATACTAAAAAATAATAATCTGTTTCATCTGTCAATCATATTATTTTTCTGACAACTGACAGCAGGATTTACTGATGTCAGGTTTAAAGACAAAGTGGAACTGTAAATGAAGGCAGAAAATCCAATGTGCTAATAAAAACTACAAGAGGAATAATGGAAAGAGGCGTTCAAATGTAACCGTTACGTTACCCAGAATGAAGTATGCTGTGGCGCTGAGGCAGAGGATGATGAGGAAGATGGTGCCAGGGCCAACATCCTCTAGGTTGCAGGCATTGGGACACGCACACGGGCTGTCCACCCACATCTCCAGGGGCACATCAGCTTCAAGGTGGTGGGAGACTGAGAAGGAGCGATTTTGGCTGCAGTGGAAATGAACTCTAGTCTGAAAGTGGCTGCTGGAGTGACCTGGCGGAATCGATTGATTTGTTATTTAGTGATCAGACTCAAGATAGTTTGGTTTGCTTTACACACTGTTATGTTGCTACTGCTTTGTCTCCTCTCAAATTACGCTCATTGTCTCCGCTTATCATACTGTAACTGTTTCATAATCACAACCTAATATTTCTTTTGTAAAGAGGAATTAACATTTACATTATTATTCATCCTAGATATACGGCTTGAGGTTTTACATACCTAGGTAAGAGATGGTTAGTGTCTTCAAGTTGCTGCTGTATTCAAATACGCTGCCTTCATGCCTTCCATAGTTAATATAGTGACTCGCATATCTGAATCTGTGGTCCCTATAAATGAAAAGTTAATTTAAAAAAGAATAACAGGCCTGACTGATAATATGCAGAACAGTTATGTTACATGTACAGTATTTTAGCAGAACAGCATATTAGGAAAATAGTCTACAGTACATTATTAGAACAGGATAGTTAAATGAGCTATTAAACCATTAAATGCAGGGCATATAACATACTGTTCAGACCCTATACACCTTTGTTACTTTTGCAACTGCCATAACCTCTACTTCAGAATAACCACCTGAAACCTGCCTAAACTAAGTTTCTGGGTATATTTCTAGGAAGACAGTCCAGCTCCTGTACTGTGTTCCCTATGAGGTGCATTAGGTCTCAACATTGTAATATTTAGTTTGACACACTTAAAAACATGTGTCCTTTGAGTGTGAACAGAAATAAATGTCTTGATTTCATGACAACAGTAGCAACAATAAAGCAGTTTTATAAGTTATGGAAACAGAATGACAACACACCTGACTATTACACAAGCTGCTACATCTATGCAATCGGTGCTGGTGAAGTCCTCAGGCTCAGAGAAAGGAAGACATGGATTGAAGGAGAGCAGGACTTCGGCGTTCACCACGTCACCTGACAGAATGGGCTGTGACTGCTCCATGTAGCCCTGTGAGAATCCCAGCGCTGCCAAGCTGATGACCCCCGAACCATCCGCTAGGATGCACTTACAGTGGCTCACTTTAACACAGCTTGCTTTCTTCTGCACCTGCAATGAGGGCAAGGAGGTGGAGGATGACAAGTCCACAAAGGGTGCAATAACACCCATGGCATGGGACAGGAGGCAAACTACCCACAGTTTCATCTGGACTCCAGTTTGTCCTACGGTTTTAAAGGATGTGGTGTTTTATTCAGCAGAGTTAACAGGCTCCTGCGATGGAGTGCAGAGAGCAGAGTGTCACATTCCTGGAAGCTTAATCTCCTTTCACTACCACCACCCACCAACATGAGTATCTGTTGCTGGCTTAAATCTGATCATTGTTTCATAGACCAAAAAAAACACTTCAGGTAAAACAATTTTTTTGTGATAAGACTGTTATTTCTAGTTTGATTTCACTTACGTTAGCAATATTTTACACTTGTTTTGCTCAATAAATACTTGCAAAAACTTGACATAGTTTCAGTCCTTTGGTTTTAAATAGAAGCATTAAATTGGCAGCAGCCTGGCTATCACATATAAAGGGTGTCAACTTTCATAAACCTCCATGGTCCTGCATATCATGGCCATGGGATCCCTGTGTTCAGTGATGCCCATCTGTGACCGCAGCCTCCTCCCTGTCATGAGCACAAGCCTTCCAGTGGACTCAAAACCAAGCTAAAAGTACACCATGAATTTCCATACAGAATACCACTGCAGTGTTGCATGTTTAACTTCTGAAAAATGATTCATAAGGGTGGTGCTTGGGAAGACAGTGGAGTCATGTACAACACGATCACTGTTCTTTATAAGCCTCTGCTGTGATATTCAGTTTACAGAATGCAGTGTGGGCAGCACATTGCACCCTTCGGTGTGGAAGGACAAACTTTGAATCCAATCTTTGATCAAGGTCCATCACAATGGGACTGCACCTTGGCGTGGTGTGATGGCTTGTGTGCCTCCTTGACCCAATGAGCTATACAGGGTGGTCCAATTTCTGGACCCATAGATTCAGTCATACCTGGAAGACCAGAGGGTAGAGGCCAGACGAATGCAGTCTCCTGTTTAGGCTCGGGCAGCCTGACAGTATCCCAGCCCATACATCTCCTATTTCAGTCATGGTTTATGTGGCAGTTGGCAGGAGCACCTTTAATATATCTGTAACGCTGTTGATGATGATGATTTCATGAAGGTATTTTATTGTTACTGTGGTAACACAATCTCAGCTGTATAGATGGGCCGGCAGCTGTACAATGCGTAACACCGCAAGACACTTTTGAGGAAAACTTCAGCTAATTGTAACGTAGTGATTTCCAAAATGTTCTTTTCTTTTTTGAGTGTTCACCGCCACTCAAATGCACCTGAAACATTGTGCTGCACCTTACTGTGTTTTTAATGCTGTTCACATTTCGGATGTTTTTGTTGTTTAGCGGCAGCTACGAGTCCTTTGAGCGTCGGTGAGAAAAAGGTGCGTTTTCGGTGTAACTTTGCTTTGCCTCGCTAGATTCGTACACGTCATCCTTTCAGAAAAGAAAACCAGATAGATTTGTTCACATCTTTTTGCTATATGCATACATACATACTGTACAGTCATGCATGCTGTGGAGTCGGGCGCCCCTGTCGGTCGGTGTCGGTATCGCGCATGTGAATATTTGAATGACGCCCAACCGTGGATGGGAGTTTGTGCTGCGTTGGTGGGGTTCCTCCAGTTCCGCTGGGTTGCCAGAAGGGGGCTGGGGTGGTCAACCAGCTTCAGCATGAATGCTTAAAAAAAAAAAAAAAAAAACCAGCTCTTGTATTGTCCCGCTTGCTTTTTATCCTCCTCTCATGCCTTGTATTAACCCGAGGGCTGTGTTATGGAAGTCACTGTGATGTCCTCATTCCTTCCATCCGAGCCCAAACCAGTCCTGGAATGACTGCGTGTGACTAAAAATGTAGTTTTTACGATTTATTTGACTTACTTGGTAAAGTCAGCATCGCTGCTTAAATTCGAATCGCAGAACCAACGTGCGCAGGGAGTCCACCGTGGGGCCCACATTCACGCTGCCGGCGGTCATTTAACAGCGCCCAGTTTATAGCAGCAATGTTCGTATATAAAATGAATGTTGAATCCATATTGTGAAACAGAGCTACATTCTGAAGCGTTTATACATAAGTGCTATATTTCACGATCGTTTTTGATATCCGTTTTGTATGCACTGAAATAGTGAGTCTTCGTCACGCTAAGATTATTTTCTAACTCGCTTATTTATTTTGTGTCAGTCGTTACTTGTGAGAGGTTAAATACTGTGAGCGAAATAGCCCTATTATATTTTTCATTGATACAAAATGCGACATAAATGTCGTCACCCCGAAGCCGTTTTTTTCTATGGGGTCACAGTTATTCTCCGCAGAGTTCGTTCTCTGTTCGCTGCGGGGGGTCGCGTGTGTCCCGTCATTCACTGGACGGCAGACAAACTGCGCTTTCAGCCGGGCTCTGAGCGGTTCCGGTCCTCCTGCCGCGTATGTGTGACAGAGAAATGGATCAGGTCGAGGTACGTGTGCAGAATTCCTGTCTCCCCATCAAGACCGGCGTGGATGCTGCCGCATGGGCGTGAGAGGATCTTATTTACCCTCAGTTTGTATGTTGGCTTGATAGTTATTATTTTTTGGTGGAGGACACGTGACGAGGATGAAGATGCTTATCATTAGTGTTGCTGTTACTGTTGTTGGGTAGCATAGTTTTATTTTGCCACATTTTTACCTGCTGCTGCAAAAGGTCAGGCAGGTGGTGCAGTGGTTAGAGCTCGTACTTTACAGTCTAGTTTGAATGTCACCCCTAATGTAATACCCTGAGTTCATACAGCAATATTACTGTACTGTTTAAACTGGTAAATCACTGCAAAGTTAGTTATGTAACACCGTGAACCACTTTGGAGAAAAAAAACATTAGTAATTATAATCATATAGAAACTTTGTAATCCGTTGTTTTTGCAGGAGTGACTTTGTAGTCTCTTGTAATTCACTTTGGCAAAATGTCCTAAGCTAGTTTCACAGAAGTGTAGTTATCGGTCTATGACGCTGTTAACTAGGTGTTAGAAAGGCGCCATTGACAAACAGAGCTGTGGAAATGGAAAGTTTAGCCTGAGGGAAGCAGCCTATTGTGTGCAGGGTTCAGGCGCTCTGACACACGGCTTTAACTGCACAGCTGTTTGTTGCTGAGTGGTTGCAGGCCAGCAAAGGAATGCTTATTGTGCCCCATTACTCTGTATGAGCAGCCAGTAGACTGGACTCACATTCAGTACGAGCTGATAACTGTGTGTAGGCCACCTGTGTTGCGGAGATGATGCTATGACAGTCGTTCACCTGCAATGCTACAAGAAACCCCTCGCTAGTAATTCAGTGAATATATTTGGGATTTATTGTAATTTAATGTCCAATGTAATTTTTGAATAGCGTGATCACCTTCTATTTTTGTAGTAAACCTGGTGAGTTTTTTTCCACCTTAGTCCTGTTCACCGCTACAACCCACTGGAACCAGCAGTCTTTCAGCTTTGGAGCCTTTAAACTGTGCTACCCCAGACACGTGGGCATGAAGAGATGTACAGAGAGATGTAGAGATGGCATTTCTGTGCAGGTTGATGGCCCAGGGGGGCGGAGTGGCCCACGCATTCTTAAGGAGCGGCTATGGGGGGGCCTTCAACAACAGTGGAAATTACTGGGACTATTTGAGATCGGCTCCCAACACGAGTTCTACAGTCTCACCTGCATGATGAGGGAGGGCCTGTCAGCTGCCATTCAGAACACCATTGACCACCCAGTTCCGGTGAGTGTAATGCCTACATCCCAATGGGAAGACAATCAGTTATAAAGAAATTAATACTATGTGCCTTTTTACTTTGTAACTTTATGCACTTGTCGGTTGCATGAATGGAAGAGAAAAAGGTCATAAACAGAGAGATGTATGATAAAGCTAAAGTAGAAAGCATTTGCAGAGCTGCATGCAGTGCACTGAGCATCACACTTGTGGCAGGAAGGAGGTTTTGTTCCTGTCTCCCTACGTCACTTTGAGCTCCATCTGCGATTCAGAGCAACCAGTGGAGAAAGGCAGTAATTAGACCGAGAGAGGAATTGTGTGCTCCAAGGGCAGGCATAGAAGGGGGTGATGATGGTGGGGGAAGGGGAAGCAAAATAATTGCTGTTCCCTGGACACACTGGTATTATGGGAACAGAAGAGGGCTGTGAGATTGCTTCTTCTTTGAGGTGACGTTCATTCCACACTGAGTCAGAACAACCCCATTGGTATTACCCAGTGTATTATTGTGCATCGTTTACACCTGATTCCACGTCAGACATAGAGTATATAAAAGTTTCACGGGAGTCGCGGGTAGCATAGCCGAGTCATGGCTTCACAGGGCAACAATCCACATTCAAATCCCTGGCTTTGCTGTAGAACCCTGGATCTTGGTACTTACTCCGAGTCAGTGCAGTAAAAATGACCCAACTGTTTGAATGGGCAGACTGCTGTTATAACTGACTTTTATGTAATTGCAGTTTCTCTGTGTTTTGTTCCTGTGTTACTCTGATCCAGTGCTGCTCTGTTGTTAATAAAAAATTACAAAGTGCATTAAATGATTTGATGTAGGAAATAAGGAAATGAATTGCATTTTATGCCAAGACTGGTGCACAAGTGACATGACAGCCTCTGCTCCAGAATTGGTAAAATACCTTTGTTTTGGTCATTCAGGAGCAGGAATGACCTTGTGCAGGAAGAAAGAGAGTTTTGGAAAGAGTGCAAGCAAACCTTCATGTGTGACGAAGTGAAAGAGGAAAGATAATCTACAGTTCACATTAGTTCGTAATCCATAATCCCCTCAACTCTAAGATGTAACTGACTGCCACTTGGCCTGTAATTTCTCTGCTCACTGACTTGAATGACATTTGTAATGACTGTGCTCTGATGTGGGGAGGGGGTCATGAAGAAGTCCCATTGCTTCTCCTCCCCCATCATAGGGTAGCACTGTGAGCTGCACTGCTGACTCAGTGTTCTAATCAATGTGCATTCTGTGGGCCTTGCCAAGTCTGCATCACATGTCTGGCCCCCACTTACCTACAGAACCTTATAGATCACTTTCACACACACACACACACACACACACACACACACACACACACACACACACACACAGTGGGTAATTTAGTGACCAACCTGAAAAGCATATGTGGGAGGAAACCAGAGCACTCAGAGTTACCCATGCAGACAAGGGGAGAAGATGCAAGCTTCACACCGACTGAGTTGCGTGCAAACCCATACCCAAACAACCCAGGGGCTACTATACAGCAGTGTTACTGTCTATACCACCGTACCAGCCCTCATGGAGGCCTTAAAGATTGCTGTAATTTCTTTAACGTTACATTTATTAATGACAGAAAAACTGACCACTAAGGAAACAAAACAGAATATTTTATGTTACATCAGGTATGAATACAGTAAAAAGAAGTGTTAAGATAATCCTTTGCATTTATATGTTTGTTGTGTATAATACACAGTGATATTTAAAATTTCCTTTATAGCATTCTGAAAAAATAAACTTTCTGCAAATATCTGTTTCTTGCAGAATGAACTGTCTGATGAAGATTTCAAACTGGATATCACTCAGATACATAAGGTACATTCCATTTTATCAGCTATTTTTAATAAATTTGTTTGAATCAAGCAAAAAACATTAAGTTCTGTGTCAGATATTTCCAAATTATTGAATCAAATTTATTTTGTATATCATTACGTATTTCTACAAACAACTTGTCACAAAGTGCAAACAGACTTTCCAGAGAGAATCAAAAAACAGTAACCATTTTTTGCTAAATTTAGGGCAAAAACCGAACATTATTCTTTTATAATTTGAAGTGGTAAAGTAGCAGGTATTTTTAAGTCTTTTGCTCTCACACCGCAACTAAAAGTGAATGTAACATTTACATTTTTTTATGGCCTACTTCTCACATGCATAAAAAATAAAAAATTTAAAAGAATTTTATCCAGTGAGAAGGCAGTTGTGATGGCACCCTACCACTCCCCATATCTCCTTTGCACCTGTGCTGGCGACCCTCACCCAACAGTTTAAGAACCTCTGACTTAAAGTTAGGATGTCAGGCACTATTACAGGAAAATCTTCCAATAAACATCCATTAGAAATGAGGTACAGACTTTGCCTGCAGGATCCAGCAGGCAAATATTAATGATATGTATCTTATTACATCACTATCGAATGATGTAATGCATAATATTAACATTTTCCTGATTGTGATTAACACCACTTAGTGAAATAGTGAATTAGTTTGTATCAGCAAATCAGTTTACAACCAGATTTCCAGTTCCAGTTGTGTTTGCAAGCTGAGAATCCATGGACAGTGTTTTGCCAGTGTTTATTTTTAAACTGCATATTTTTGTATATTATGAACTGAGGAATCCGTAAAGTAAGTCTGCTATAATGGTGATATCCTTAACTTTGACCGCAAAGGGTTTCTGGATGCAGACGTATGCAGGTCCTGTATTTGCCTGGCTTCGTCGCTCCCTGGGCATGGAGGAGAAAGAGTACCAGCACTCGCTCATCTCCCATGGAGGCTACCTACAGTTCATCAGCAATTCTAAGAGCAAAGCCGACTTCTTCCTCACGTGAGTTTGGATCCTCCAATTCAGCATGGCACAAAGTCCCTGGGTTGCATTACACTGCTGCCCATTGCCCCATATCGTTTTTCCACATAGTGTTGGGGGCAATGTTAATAGCTGTCCAATGTTTGACGTCCCATCAAAATCATTAAATCTGGGAATCAGTGGCAGCAGACGAGGTAAGCTTATTTCTGACTGCGATTTTAGTCCTATCTGTATTTTCATTGCATTTCCTGTTGCCCTTTCTCCTCAGAAACGACAAGAGGTTCTTCCTTAAGACGCAAAACAAACGGGAAGTGAGATTTCTTCTGTCCAACCTGAGGATCTACATGAAGCACTTAGACAACTATCCCCATTCCCTGCTGGTCAAATTCCTGGGTGAGAGTCTGGCAGTGTGGACCTTGTACTTTCACCTCAACACGTTCTAATTCAAAATGTCATGTTAAAACCAAAATAAGAGTGAAGTCAAATTGTTGGTACCAGATCTGTACTTATTTATGTTTTTGGACAGCGTTACTATACTAAATGTATGATCTAAAATTACATGTTTATTTTTTTCCTTTTTCTTTTAGGAGTGCACAGGATTAAAATTCCACATGAAAGGGGGGTAATGGAGGATTTATTCAACTGAAAGGCAAATGTGGCAGTGATGTTACTTAAGGGAAGAATTAATTGTTGTCGTTTTTTTCAGAAATACTTCATTGTAATGCAGAGTGTGTTTTACCCGGATGAGAGGATTAATGAGAGGTAGGATGTATGGTCAGCTACCTCACTGTTGTCCTTTCCTGTTTTGACTCAATAATTTCTTGGTCTAAGTGCTGTTTTACTTTGCCTGTTTACAGGTATGACATCAAGGGCTGTGAAGTGAGTCGGTGGACTGACCCGCCCCCTGAGAAGAGCCAGCTCATTGTCGTCCTAAAGGACATGAACTTTGAGGGAAAGTTCATTATTCTGAGTATGAGCACCATTTCAGTCATAACCGAGTTTCTGTCAACGGCATGGTGAATGTGAAAAAACTGTACCAGATCCATGGAGGACGTTCAACTTTCCTAAATTATATATTAAAAGTTAGCACACATGAAAATGATGCCATTATTTTTTTTCCTTTAAGATGCTGATGAAATCTTTTTCAATTTAGGGCAAAATAATGGGATAATTTACCTGACCTGTTTTATTTAATTCTGATAGATGGTTCCACATGACACTGAATGAGCTCTAACTCCTAATAACAAGAACGTGACATCATTCTCTGTGTTTTCATAGACCAGCAGCGCTCCTGGTTGCTCCGCCAGGTAGAGATTGACACATCCTTCCTACAGAGGCTCAATGTTCTGGATTACAGCCTTCTACTAGCACATCAGCCTCTGCACCATGATGAGCGGGGCCGCACTCACTCCTTCGCTACCCTCATCATGCGTGCCAAAAAGTATGTCTCCTGTCAGCTTCTCATTTGAACATGTTTACAGCTGACATTACTTACCAAGGGTGTCGCAGCAGATAGTGCTGGTGCCTCAAAGCTCCAGGTAAAAGAAATGCTAAATGCCTTTGTAACCAATAATACAAGATAGTCACAAGGTGGATGCTTCTCTGGTGTGCAAAGAAGTGAAGACTGGCAACATCACAAGTTTTCTTAATCTCCTTCCCTCTTGTTTTCTTGCTGCTGTAGGTCAGTGTATGCAGGCACTGGCGCCACAGATGCAGACGTGCTCTCTCTTCCTGGAATGGTGCTGGAGGATGGTGCCAGTTTTCTAGAGCAAGAGACTAATGTTCTTACTACAGAAGGTGAACAGCCCATTCCCCTAGAGGAACTCCATAGCCGTCCCCCTGGGACCACCATGGACTTGGACTTGCGAGAGTTCAAGACCCAGAACCGCCGCCTGCTGCCAAACTTTAAGAACCCGTTGCATGTAATCGATGGACCAGAGCTACGCTACTTTGTGGGCATCATTGACATCTTCACTGTCTATGGCTTTAGGAAGAGGGTTGAGCACATGTGGAAGAGATTGCGCTACCCAGGAAAGACATTTTCCACCGTGAGCCCATCAGCGTATGCCCAAAGGCTCTGCCAATGGGTGGAGAACCACACCGAGTAGAGGAGCATGGCAAGGAGCACGAGGATGTCAACCTGAGTACTGGCCTTTGAGCAGGGCTAACTAAACAAGGCTCAACATGCCCCTTTAGGGCATTTTTATGGTTATGTTTTTAGAAGGTAAAGTATTTTCCTTTGGTTTAAAAGCAGGAAAAGTTTTCCTGCCATTCCAACTTTATAGGGTGATTCAAATAAAACTGAACATTTTCATCATTTTATAACTAAGTAAAAAAACTGTTATTTTACAAACTGGCTTAAGACTACATGTTCATATGATACTTAGTTACTGAGGAAACAATTATGAACCTGTTGAGTCACCCTATATTGCTAAAGGTGATGAACTGGTACAATATGTCACTGCTGCCTGAAGGAAAAAATAAAATATATTGTAAATGGGTATTTAATCTCACATAAAAACATTAATGCACAGAGGCAATGTCTTTTTTTCTCTATTAAACAAAAATGAATGAAATGGTTCACTCTCATAGCTCATTTCAAACATATTTTATAGTTTGTTCAGAAATAATTAATCTAGTGAAGACAAAGGTCAGCTGTAACCACTTTTCACAGCTACATTTACTGCAAGACCAGTAATGTAACTTAGATGATAAATGCTGTCAAAAATGAGAAAAAAGCAAATATACATTAGCTACAGTAGTGTAGTAAATATAGAGACAAAACAAATCCATTTTTGGGATGAAACCAGAGGTTTAGAAAAAATATAAAACATACAAAGCAATGACAACTATTTCATAAGCATGACTGTAAAATATGCAATTTGTTACATAACAATCCTGCAACTCTTTAGTACCCTTTAATTTGGAATTAAGTACAGCAGATGAGGGTGCTGTGTTGGTACATGGACAAATTTTTTAGATAGTGGAACACTTACTATTTTTTGAAATATTACTTTAGAGACAGACTATGCATGTAATATCTTTTTTTTGATAATGACGTTAAACAAAAATTGACAAACGATAAATATGAAGGAGGAGACATTTCGGAATGTGTACATACAGTACAATCATTAAAAATCTTTAAATAAAAAGTTAACTGTCATTTCCAAGGTCACTCATAAGCATGATTTTTTTCTGTTCTGTATCTGTTGTGATTAAGTTATGAATATAACTTGTCATGATACACTATATATAAGTATACAACTACATTCTCCTTCTATTGCTATAATATAAAGGGATATCATAT
Organism: Heterotis niloticus; assembly: GCA_018136845.1. Taxonomy (NCBI): domain Eukaryota; kingdom Metazoa; phylum Chordata; class Actinopteri; order Osteoglossiformes; family Osteoglossidae; genus Heterotis; species Heterotis niloticus. The sequence goes on from CM030899.1 coordinate 30,662,515, forward strand.
ATAGAGATATAAGCAGAAATAATTGTTTATCATATATAGATATATAGAATCATTTTGTGATATATATATATAATAAAAATCTGGGTCTGTATTAAAATACTGGCTACACAAAAGTGTTTTGCATCCACTTCCCTGTGTTTTAGGTGCTCTAGGTAGTAAAATTCAAGCTAAAGTACAAGAGACAGGTCAATGATGCCACACTTATCTAACAAAAAGTCATAGCTTCCAGATCAAACTGCTGTTAGTGATGGGCAAAGGCTGTGTTGTGCATTTATTCATTAAAGACCATGACTGGCTGCCTCTCAAAAGCCCCACTGTACTGCAGGTCTCATAATTCAATTGCTTGGAATATCAAATAATGGATTTCCTTTTTATTTGATTTTATCTGTCTGTATTTAATTGGCTTGGTCTCTGTGGGTGAAACACAATGACTGTGTTGCTCTTTACGTAGTCTCGCAACATTTGGAACCACAAACATTACAGAACAGCTCTAAAGTGCTAAACTGACTTCCATTCATATAGAAAAAAGGATTCTCCTGCCTTTTTGGATACGTTCGCAATTAGTTACAAAATTATCTTCCTCATGTTTTGTATATTTAAAAGAAAACTTTCACAACAGTTACAACTTTACTCGTATGTTATATAAGGTTAAATGCTGTTAATATTTACGCTCTTCTTCCTACACCACCCAACCCTACTTACATACTAGAACCGCGCGAACCACCGTAACCGCTCACACCCGGGTTCACGGTTTAACGCAGGATAACAACGTGTCGTTCCGACCTCCCGCCACTAGGGGCGCGCCGCTCCAGGTCAGGTCCCTTCAAGGTTTTTGGAATGCCGGTCAATGCTTTTAAAAATGAATGTAAAGCTTCGTAAAAACTGTACATATATTTTAATATGAAAATAGTTTGAGAATAATAAGATTATTTGATGTGCACATAATTTTAATTTTAGTTATCATTAAAGATTACAAACTATGCGAATCTTAGCATCGTTAACAAAATGCAGATGGGTTGGAAGAACCAGTTTTATTTCTGCTGAAATACAACTCATAGGACCAACGCGTTATTACATTAACTTTTTGTTTTAGATACGTTATTATGGCCCATTACGTCCATTTTAGTCGAATTATATCTCATATGGTCCACATATTTATGCAGTGTTGATTATCCAAATATCCGGTTCCATTTCCTTGAGAGACAAACTTGAGAAGCGAGACACCTTTATGAAAATCAGCAAATCAATATTCATTTATGTAATTTCATACAGTATAGTTTTGTACATTGTACAAATGCTACTCTGTACAATTCTCGGCTAAACAAATTATGTAATGCTACCCAATAATGAGTTCATCCATATAACGTTTTATTAAATGCATCATTATATGTATACTCTGCATGTGGTACACAACTAAATATGGTTACAAGCCAAATACTATGCTACATTATTTTACTGCCACGGGTATTTGATGTCTGCCCTCAGTTCAGTCCCAAACAATATTCGTCAAAACCAGTCGTGCACTTTAATTCCAGGTTAACGAATCAACTTCGAAACGGAAGTTCCCCTTTAAATAAAGGGTGGTTAATCGAGCTTGGAACGACAACTTTCCTTTAAGTTAAATCTAGACCAGCTTACGAGCCCTCAACGGACCACGCCCCTTCAGGCCAAGGCTGATTAATCGATTTCCGAACGAAAGTACAGCTTGTGTACTTGGCGCAGCTCCGCTCGACTGGTCTCGGTTGGGTGAACTAAGGGCCGTCAGTAGCTGTTTGTCCGAACGACCAGATAGCATCACACCGATGCCGCGGGGATTCCGCCCGGACTCGTTGGAAGGATGGATTTCAATGTGAAGAAGCTCGCCTCGGACGCCGGAGTGTTTTTCAGCCGCGCTATGCAGGTACTGGCAGTCGGGCACCGCTTGGCTGCATGTGCCTGTTGTCAGTGATGAATGGTGAACGGTCCCTTGAGCAGTCGGGGTGCCGCCGATGGCGATCATTTGAGCAGACTGTCGGCACTTGTCACCTGGTTACAGGAAACGCTGTAGCCGTGTTGTGTCACCCGAGTTCACGCGGCTTTACGCAGCGGTTTCAGCTTAATATTCAACCGTTGTTAAAACACCTGTGTCATTTATGCTGTTTTTAAATGCTATTGTTGATTTTTTTTTTTTTTGTAAGGAAACAAGCTATTATTGTTCGACCAGCTGTCTTCTCTCTCACTTATGTGCGTGTGTTTCATGAGTTTTGTTGAGTTGTTTCGCCGGAAAGCACCTAAAACCTCTTGTATTTCATATCCTATAGTAAAATCTTTATTATATGCTCTGTAAAATCACAGAGGAGTCCAGCATTTCACCACCAAGCCATTCATTTTTAGGCAAATGTTGCATCTGGAATCAAAATTCACACTTTAGTATGCTTCGGGAAAACAAACAGTAACACTTATTTAAATAACGGACAGAAGGATGACTGGATTATGGTTCCCTCACCATTGTTGTCAGAATTTGTGAGAATCACTGAGGTTTCTGGCAGATGTTGCTGTTTTCAGACCTTTGCTATCATATTTTCTGCACATGCCTTTATGATGAAACTGATCAAGACATTTAGCACAAGGTGCCAACAATTAAATAGATGGTGCTTTTTGACCTTTTGATGTCTACAGGCATAAAAGTGAAGCACTAAGATTTTCCTTGAAGGCCCATGGGTTGGACTTTTTTTGTAGACCAGCCTGACACAGAACTGGAGTCAAAGTTAAAAAAAAGAGTCAAAAGAGTTTATTTGTCACGTACATGGTTACTGAGTATACCATGTAGTGAAATGTGCTCTGATTCAGGATAGGAGACTGCATAAAAATTTACAATGAGTAAAACAAACAAACAACCAAACACCAAGAAGAAAAGAAACAAACAGCAAACAGATAAATAAGTAAGTAAATAAATAAATAAAATGGTAAATAAACCTTAAGGTGCACTGGAAGGACAGTGACAGGAGTGGTCAGAGAATATTGTAGATCCTGGTTTATGAGGATTCTGATGGCATGCCCAGGTTCAGAAGTCTTACGGCCTGTGGATAGAAGCTCCTCCTGAGCCTCTCCGTTCTGGCCATAATGCTTCTGAATCGTTTGCCTGATTTCTGGGTCAGCACACAGAACCAAGCACAATTATCTGAGGGGTTTATTTACATATGTGGGAAGTTTACCAACCAATAAGAAATAGTCTAGGGAAAGAGAATATGCATGGTGTACAGGAGTTAAACCAGCATTGATGAAATCAAAGAATCAGTCCAAAAAAAAGTCTACCTTGGTTGTTACATGCTAAGTAACCTGGCCCTAATAATATTTCAGCTTATCCTTACATCTCTGGGCACAGCAAAGTTTCAGCATTTCATACTATTCAAAGCACACACTTCATTCACTGCCCCCCCCCCTCCCCATAATACAGAAGGCAGGACACCAGAGTCAACATCTGAGGGGGGAAACAGCTCTTCCTTTACAGATAGACTTGAGTCCTCCAATGGCAGAGATGGCATCCATTGTGTTTTACCTCAGATGCAAGTTTGTGCCCCAAAAGGGCAGCATATGTAACAGGAAAAAACGTTTGCCTGATTTCAGCAAGATGAATAGATGGTTGCTGGGATGAGACAGGTCACCGATGATCCTAGTTGCTCTGGTTCTGAATCTCCTGGTGTAGATGTCCTGTAGGAAATAGCCAGTGTCATATCGAAATTGAAAGGAGTGAAGGGGGTTAGGCTTCGATTTAATCAGTGATTTGCATGATGTTGAAGCTGCGTGGCATCAGCCTTCACATAATAAAATTATATTACTATAATGCTAACAAAATGTTGTGCTTTTGTTCCCCCTGAGTCCTGGAGATGCTGCTGTCATCCACCCTGTGCTTTTGGGATTCCTTTTTTCCAGCCATTATAAGAATCAGCTAAGATTATTTTCATCTCCATCATAGTGAGCAATGCAGGTGACTCAGATATTGGGCTGTGTGTTCAGATGTGAATTTGATTCCAGTTCAGCAATGTTTTTTGAGTGTTCTGCCTGTCTTTGCATAATGTATGTGGAAAGCAGTCATAAACCATTTCTGTATGCACCTTTGCTATGAAAATCTTGTAACTTGTCACAGAAATCAAATTAATGCAACATCTACCTTATGCTGTCTCCATCATGGGGATGTGGCAGACATCCATATGTATGTCTTGCAAGACTCCACTTGTGATCATCTCCATCATGCTTTGCCTCTACAGAACATCTGCTCTTAAATTACTGGTGTCCTTTCACACGCGTAGCTTAACGTGTCGGTATCCCATTCCCTAAGAACACACTTCCTACTGCTATTAATGTACTAAGTAAACATACTTTACTTTTAAAGCTTTTCTGTGGTACTGTGAAGACACCTGTTATTCTTGAAGAACTTGGCTGTAATTTATAAATCACTTGAGATAAAAGTGAAACAGCTGGATACATCTAAGAACTCTGGTCACAAACACATTTTTGACCAGTAAGGTTAGGTGGCCCGAACTCTCTGAATGCAGGACTCTGTGTGGTGTCATGTTTAGGTTTTCTGCAGCCTCTCATGTACACAGCTTTTAGAATGGAACCCATCCTTGCAGAGATTCATTGCAGGGATAACACTGTTGTTATGCAGAAGCTATGACTGCGTTTAGCTACCAGTTCATCTACAAGTGCATCTCTTTTCTTGCAGTATTCTTGCCACCTACTGCTTAACTTGAAAATGGGTTAAATTTTATAAATGAGTGGCAGGACCTTACAGAGCACCTCTGTGCAGACATGTGATCTTTTTTATAATGGATGTTTACAAGTTTCACGCTCATCTACCTGTTGGAGTAGTTGCTGTATTTTGTGGATGTTGGTTAAGTGTTTCCCTGACAAAAACACTGAAGGAGTGGTTATTCTTGGCAGTCTGAACCTGGTCTGAAATGCATGCCTACACTGTTATGGTCAGCATTGTGGTTAGTCACTGCTTTACTTTTACTTATACTTGCCCAAAATACTCTCCAAATCAGTCTTAGTGACTTAATGTGCTAACCTAGCATTAAAAGTCATTCTGGATATCATCATTTAAACAATTATAATAACTTGTCTGTCAGAATGATGTAACTGCATGCAAAAAACTGTCTCTAGAAATATGCTGTCATGTGTATTTATTTTGTCTGTCTTTAATTCGTTTCCCCTGCTGGTGGTGTCAGCTACAGTTTACAGTAACTGTAACAGTAAATTTTGTTTGACTGGAGTACAAATCAATAATTTTGTCTCGATCTGGATGTAATTGTATGATATATTTATGTAATGATGTAATTATATCTCCAAGCAGTTAAAATAGAAGCTGAGCTCTGCGGTACACAAATAAAAGTCACATTCTCGAGTAGAAAGTAGAAGTGACCCTTGATATGTTGTTGGGGTGATAATGCCAGAACATTGCTGCACGGGTGCCTTCTCTGTAAATGCAGTTCCTTTGATTGTGTGTCAGAAATGCCCCCAGGAGAGCTGGATACAGAATGACCAGGGCTGCTGTGTGTACTGTATGTACAGTGCAGGAAAGCTCTGCTGCCACAATCCCTCATGCTGGCATCTGAATTGTGTACTGACAGTTGTTTTTATTCTCCTCCTTGACTTGGCATGTTGACTCAGTGTCCTGAATGAAAATTTGTGTGCAACCCCCCCTTTATTGGAGGACTGGTTTGTGCCAGGTGGACAAATGGATAGAGTTGCTATTAAAGTGTTTTGTTTGCAGACTTTGTCTATGGTTTCAGTGTCACAGCCGCAGATGTTTGATCTGAGACAGTTGTGCCCATGGTACAACTGCAGCCTCACAGTAATGAAAACCGATAGGATTTCCATTCTCTTTGTGTACCCTTCAAACCTGAAACCTAACACAGATGGCAACTGCTGCTCCAGGTTTTGAAGCTGCTGGATAGAGTAGAAATGGGAGATGAGCAGGTTGGCCTATAAGTGTGGTGTTTCTTTAGTTTCCATGTGCCAGATAAGCCGTTGTACTTCACCTTGCTTAGTACATAGTATGTAAGCACTACTTCTCGATGATCCATTTTAATGTTTTCCAGCTACATGGACCATTCTATGTGTTTGTGTCGAGGTGTGTAATTTACTAGAATTTTTGTTTAGTTCATTATAGTCTCAGCTGTGTGTTTGCCTTTTAAGAAATAGATTTTTTTCCCCAATCAGATCTGAATACTGTCTTCATATTGGTGAGTTGTCCTATTGTGTTCATTGGATATATTTTGATATTTTGTCGTTTTGCCGTGTGGGTGACACAAAATCATTAAATCTTGTATAGTTTTTTTTTTTTTTTTGTAGAAGTAAATATTTCTGCCCTCGTTGTAGTTCACAGAAGAGAAGTTGGGCCAGGCTGAGAAGACTGAGTTAGATGCTCACTTTGAGAGCCTCCTCACTCGTGCTGACACCACAAAGAACTGGACGGAGAAGATCTTTCGACAGACAGAGGTTCTTCTGCAGCCCAATCCAAGTAAACACCCTGTTTTACCTGTGTACTCCCCAGGCCAATTACTGCTCACACAGATCCCATTTTGTCTGCTGTGCTGTTCTTACTACTTGAAAGACCTTCAGTTCAGTAGTCCTAGTCTACATTCATACTAGTCCTTCCTTTCGCTTTCATTCTTCAATGTCTTGTCTTGGTTGCTGGTGCATTTAATTTTTTTTCCTGGTAGGAGTCACTTTTCATTTGTCAGTGTGCTGTATTTTTCTCAGCTCCTGCTGAAAACCCACTCCTGCAGTATATTAGCCAGCCTTGTGATGTTGGCATGACTTGGTGTAATTCAGATTTTTTTGTCTCCCCCCACCCCCGCTGACTTGCTTGACAAAGACCATTGTGTCAAGTTGTGTTCCCAGATGCTACCACATCTGTATTTTAAAAAATCATTTATTCTACTACATATAAGTAGGTGACACTTAAAATTTTTTTTTTTTTAAATTAATGTCTTTCGTGCTTTGCCACTGCACTGAAGGAATGGGAGCTGATCCTTTGGGCTTTTAATTTTGAGCCCTTTGTGACACACCTCCAATTGGTCAGCGATAGAATGTAGTGACCTTGTTTAGGAGTAGGGAGTGATCATGTCTGGTAGGCCAAACAATACCAAATCATTGTAAAGTGCAGCTAGAATTTCATTAATACTCATAGATATTTGCACAATGACATAGCTATCCACGGGGAACAAATGACTTCCATATCTTGCATGCTTGTGACTTCCAGCAGACAAATGGCAAACACCAGAACAGAAACAAGGTTTTTGGTCCAAGCTTTAACTGACTGCACTTTATACAGTATATTAGCAAACTTGTGTCATGTTTGCTCAGCTTATCTCAAATTGTGCATTGAGGGTGGACAGTCTGAGCAGGTACGTGTCCGCCTCTATTCTTGATAAATGATTTCTAAGTCTGCTGTTTATGTGTTTGCACAGTGTATGGCTTATGTCTGTTCCCTACTGATGTCTGTCTGTTGTCTGCCTGCTTCTTCATGCACAAGTGTCTGGTTTGATCCTTAAACTTGTGCTCTGTGCCTTTAATTATATGGCATGTGAAAGGTGTGTTCATACATGGTGCTGTTAAAAATTATTTGCCCCTATTATATTTAGTCTTTTTTTGCTATATTTTGGCATTAGATTTAACCAGACCTTTATCTTTTCTGGAAGAATATGAATGGAGATTGGGGGGGGGTGACACTAGTATTACTTATATATTGCCTTGCTTGGAAAGTAAAGAAAGATTCAGTTATGGATATGAAAAATTGATAATTGCCTTCTAACTTAAATCAACCTCATTAAGAGGATAGTTAGCTGTGTGAGTAGTTTTTTTGGTACCCCTCCAAAGAAAAGGTGCTAACCCTTATCAGCCTGCATAGGATTACATTGCTTTAATTTTAGTTCATACCTCTTGATGCAAAGATCAAGTGGACAACATGCAGGAGAACGGAATGGCTGGTGAACACATAGGTGATAGGGATGCTAGTCAACAACCCATATTGATATCCCGTATAATCTGGAACTAGCTTCACTCGCATATTGGTGTTTGAATAGTAACAAGAGATTCTTTTGTTTCCTTTATCCCAGAAAGCTCTTTATCCAGTACTACTCTATTTGGGTATATAAATCCTTCTGAATGGACTGGCTGTGACCTTTTATATTCTGTTACCATAAAGACTGGGGTCCAGTACAGGCTAGCACGAGGTCTCTTTAGAATCCTGCTGGTAGCAGTGGCTTCAGTTATATCTAGCTCTGCATGTATGTGTGCGTGTGTGCACGCACGCCTATAAATCAACCTTCTTCATCTGGTCACCAGGTGCCCGGATTGAGGAGTTCCTGTACGAGAAGCTTGACAGGAAGGTACCATCACGAATCACCAATGCAGAGCTACTGGGACAGTACATGCTGGAAGCTGCCAAAGACTTTGGATCTGGGACCCCGTATGGTCAGTGATGGGGGTGGAGTCCATCCCCAAATTGTAGTGTATTATCTGGGACGGGGGGAAATGGATCATGGCGGAAATCGTGTTTTGTACAGGACTGAACCACTTATTGGAGATTGCCAAACCCCTCCTGCGGTCCCACACATTCCTGCCTGCTGTTAACCCCATGTCCCAGTGAGCTCATGCAGTTGTCAGATGGTAGTATTTATTATTATTATTATTATTTATTTATTTATTTATCATTAATAATATTGATGATAATAATAATGTATTTTGTCTTTCTTTAAGTCAGCTTATGGTGGCATGTAATGATTACATACTAAACTACTTGCTGTATTATTTCATTCAAGTACCTCAGTCAAGTGTATGGCAACATGAGAAAAAATGAAAGCTTGAACCTTGCAGTGTGATGGCTCCAACCACTATGCCATCTGTTGCCCAAAACAACCCTTCTGAAAGTGTATGCATACAGGCAAAGCATCATAAAGTCAAGGGAATTTTTTTTTTTTATTATACCTGAAAAGACTTGTTTTTATAAGAGCAACCTGTTCAGGATTATTGTTAATGTTTCCACCAAAAAAATGTCATTGTCCATACTTTAACTTTTTAAAATGTGCATATTTTCTTTGACATGTATGTGTTAGGATACATTAGACTTCACCTTGACCATCCCTAGGTGTTGGGAGTCTGTTAAGGATGTGTTTTGTATATAGTAGCTTGGTGTTCAATGGAAGTAGGGAATGGTGGTGCTCTGCAGAGCTTCAGGTGGAAACAAATCTTTCTCTCAGCTCTACACAGTGCTACAGGTGTGTATAGTTTGCTTGAGTGGCCAATCTCCCACACATGTTGTGCCTCCTGGCTAAGCCCCTGTGGATCGGTGGGAAGAATGGACTGTGCAGGAATACCCCTACTGCCTGCCTTTTTGCAACATCCCTCCCTTTAAATGAGATAGCTACTTCGTTTCATTTCTGGAAAAGCTACAGTCTAGACAAGTTCGGTGGTTGCCACTGCGCCACAGTAGTTTCCTACATTAATTTAATGCGAGGTCAGTGTTCTTCATTGCAGTAGCTGCCCATGATGTAAACAGTTATAAAGTATGCCTTTGTTGAGAAATTAGTGTGCATTAAATTAAAGTGTACACTGGAAAAAATGATAATTTTGTCCTTTTTGAGATAAGAAAAGTGCAGTGACAGTCTTCTAGTTGCCTTGCTCCTGGCCTGGGGATCAGAATGGGTCTAATGAAAGGGCACCACCCAGTCTGAAGGTCAAAATCAAACTTTTTATTATTAATCTTGTTGAAAATCATCTTCTAAATACAAAATTCAGTCTGTTCTTTTTTTCCAGTAATCTAGGAAGCACCAACAAATGGTCTGTATTGTGTCTAGTTGATGTCCTCATAAGTTCTCATTCATTTGTTCTTCATGTTCTTTCTTTCTCCTACAACTTTAATTTAGACCCCTGCTCATATGTGACATGTCTCCTTCCCGTTCTCTGTACAGGTAGTACTTTGGTAAAAGTGGGTGAGTGCCAGAGGCAACTAGGTGCAGTTGAGCATGAATTCATGCAGGCTGCCTCTGCCACATTCCTCACTCCGCTGCGTAACTTCCTGGAGGGTGATTGGAGGACCATCTCTGTGAGCTATTGGGGATGTTGGGCTGGGGATTGAACCCTAGTACCTGCCTTGGTGTCCATCACTTTGCTCATTCCTCTCTCCCTGTACAGAAAGAGCGCCGCCTGCTGGAGAATCGCCGGCTGGACCTTGATGCCTGCAAAGCCCGCTTGAAGAAAGCAAAGGCTGCAGAGGCCAAAGCAGCGGTGAGTCAGCCTTCCTCCTCTTCCATGGACAGTTCTAAACAAAATGTATCTTATGCTCCAAATATCTTGTTCATGTTCCATTACATGCCCCATGAACCACCATATGTCCCATTTGTAATTCACGGAGATGAAGAGAAGCAACATTCAGGTTGAGGGAAAGGAACCTGAGGAAGCCAAGATGTTTTATAATTGAAGAATGTGAAAAATAATATGACCATGTTCAAAATTTTTCTGTTAGAATTCAAATAGGATTGAAGACAAAACTCACAATTTTTTCACTGTACATTTTCACATCAAATGTATATTTTCCAGCTGAAAATGTTTATCTCCTTCACATCATGGATATTCAGTCAGTCTGCAGAATACACTACCAATCCACCATCCCATTCCCCTATTGGAGGTTTACTAACATATTTCTCTGTTGTAACTTGTGCAGTGTGAGGGAGAAGTGAGTATTGGCATGCCTGTATTTTTACTTGTTTTCACATTAATTTTGTTTTCGATGCGTGCCTTTGAATATTAAATCATTTTCTCCTCATTCTGTGCCTCATCTATGGCAAGTGCCCTCTGTGGCAACATTTTTTTACCCTTCTCAAGCACAAATCATTACAAAAGCTATCCATAAGTTAAATTAAAAGGGGGAAAAATGGTTACATTTATTGATTCAGTTCTTGAAAGCTGTTTAACTGTTTACACTGATTTACCCATTTATGTAGGTAGGTAACTTTTTATGAGGAATAATTCACAGCAAATTCCTTACTTCAGGGTACTATAACAAGAGGTGTAATTCTAACCTACCACCTCTGAGCTCATAGGCAGAAGCGCTAATCACTGTGCCACCTGCTGCCCTGAAAACATACAATAAATGTGCTGGAACCTGAAATTGGAACTTTGCTATTGGAAAATGTTCTGGAATACCAAGGAATTTGCCAGATTTGCTGGGTTCCAAAGAAGCTTTTGCACAGTTGGTAAGCACCCGGGGGGGGTCTCCCCTTTTTTTTTTTTTTTTTTAGGAGTTTTATGCAGTTGATGCTTGAGAAGGATTGCGGTATGTGATGTGTCTTACGTTGGCTGTGGTGTACTATGACCTCTCAATGTAAAATTCCAGCATCCAAATGCCACTTCATGGACAAAATGTCTGCAGTTCAGCACTCTTGATCATTTTCCCCCTTCCATCCGTTGTGGTTTTAAGGTCAGGTTTGATTGGTTCCTACCTCAGTCCTGTGTAAGCAACTGTAACAGATGGAGGCACAACAGACAGAGAGCACAAGGATCGGGCAGTCAGTACCCTCGGGCACCAGTCTGCCCTGAATACAGGGGTATAGACTAATAGACTTGCCATTACAAGTTGATGCCTTTTGTGTGAGATGCAGTTCAACCTGACCTTAACACCCACATGGCAAAGGGTCATGTGAAGACTCACAAACGTACTGATTGTGTCTTCAGTGTTGTGCAAGAATGTTAATAGGCACTTTCACCCAGCTCACCTCAAAGCAATAATAAATTCCTGGCCTTTATCACACAGTATAAGATTGATTATTTCAATTAAAGAGATAGAGTATGTGTGTGTAGGGGTGTAGATGATCATTTGCAATGCATAACAGAGCCAGGTCAGGATGGGTCTAATTGAAATGGATTAGTGTTTCCTCACCCTTCTATGTGCTCATTGTATTGCTTTGAGAAAGCTCAATGCCTGCTACATGCTTGTTAAAGTATGCATCCTCCTACTCACTCCCCAAGTTGTATTTTTTACCTTTCTAGTGTAAGCATAGAAGCCAGTGGAGTGTTCCTGAGATGATGTTACATCTCTAGATACCAGCAGGTGCTCATGCAATCATGCTTTCAGTGCAGCCAGACTTGTATGGGTCCACATCACCCTTGTATTACCTGTGTGGGATACCTGTCAGTGTGTCAGTTGCTATAACACAAAAAGTTCTGATATGATTACTGACTTCATATTAGAGACGAGACAAGCCAAATGCTTATTGTTGATAATGGTAAGGAAGGGATTCACAGGTTCTCAACAACCGTTTAAGAAAAGCGCACCACACTGGAGTCCTGTTGAGTTGAGTGATCCACCTGATCCAGGGTCAGTAGGTATGGTCATTCTGTGTCTACACTGTAAACCTCCCCTGGAACCTTGTACAAAAGTATTGGCTCTCATACTTCCCTTTAGTCAAAAAACAAAGTCTTTAGTAAGAAATATTTAAGCAGCCGTTACATTGGTTAAGACCAACCACACTGCAGTGCTAGTGTGGTTGGTCTTAACCAATGTAAGGATTGAGACCTTATGCTGGTAAACTTAGTGGGATTATCCCACTTATTTAATGTTATTAATTAATACTTATTTATTCAGGGGAAAAGACCTGATTTATACTGGAAAAAAATAATTAATTACAATTATCATTAGTGATGATGGGTAGGTTGGGGGCTGGTATAACGGCAAGAGCATAGTGAGTTGTTTCTTGGCCTGTGTATGAGGTTCATGAGCACCTGATGTGATTTATGCTCAGTGTTTCCCGTTGCCAGCATTTCCACTTATTATATTAGTGGTTTAAATAAAAGTCCTATAATAAATCTCTCATTGACTTCCTGATACCAATATAGATCTCTTTAAGTAAGGTTTATGTTCTACTTTTTTAAGCTAGTGCTGTGTCATAATACCCTGTTATTGTTTTGTTTGTCCTTTTACTCTATGGAGTTGCTCTCTGTTGATGCCTTTGTATTAAACTCTGTTTCTCCTCCTGCCTGTAGGCCACGCCCAATTTTCAGGAGACTAGGCCCCGTAATTACGTTCTGTCTGCAAGTGCAGCTGCGGTAAGGAGTCAACACCACTCCCTTGACCAAATGATCTTTCACTTTGGTCATGCAAGCTCATACAGTCTTGCCTCCACACCTGCACATACCTCGATGTCATTTGAGTTGCTGATACAGTACACAACTGTTCAACTTTGTGCCTTTAATCTTCTGTCTGAAAGTCTGCTGGTATGTTTCTCCACCCTGGACCAGGATAACCCACAATGTCCTGTTTTATTAGGTATTTTAGGTAATTTTAGTGGTAGTTACCTTTCACAGACTGACTAAATCAATACCTTAGATGTACCCAGATTGAACAGGTGTCTTGAAGCCCAACACTTTGGGCTACTTCCGTTTGTGTGTGTCTGTGTCTAGGAATGACCCTTTTGGCTGGGATATAGGAAGTACCTACTGAGCTATGTAAAGTCTAATTTAAATAATATTATTGTGTGAAATCGTGTCTCTTACCTCCTTATTCTCTCATTGCTGTGCGGTTTTACAGCTCTGGAGTGAGGAAGTGGACAAGGTGAGTATTTCTGAGTCATTAGCACCACGTCTGTCCTTCAACTTTTGTTTATTCTGTCATTTACTTTTTATAATCAAAAGGGAATGAGTTCTTGTGTTTCCAATGACCACAGAAGATGATCAAGATTAACTGCAGCTCTGCTACATGTACTGCCCCTTCTGGTGTAGCATAGAAAGATGTGTCTGTCTACACTTGGACTTATAACTCACAAGAAGAACATTTTTGTTCAAAATTTATTTTTGAATTCATTTTCATTTATTTAAAACATAAATGACATTAGATTCTGTGTGACAAATTGCAGTGTACACTGGTTCTTTGTATTATGAATATAAGTGGGTCTGTAATTTTTGTTTTTAGTTCCAAAGTTACTTTTACCCATATCCCTCTAAAGCTCAGTATCTGTCTGGCTGTTCTTGTTCAAACTACAGACTTAAAATTTGGTACACATTTCCATTCTAAGTGAGGTTTAAGCATATTCAACTTCAAAAAAGGCTACTTACTATTTTGAAAATTTAAAACTGACTTTTTGACAAGGCTTAGAAAAGCAGGAGTAGTGATGTCACATGCAAAGCTTACGTAAAGATGTTAACGGATTTTCTCCAGACAATGACATATATGAGACACTGATGGATTTTCTCGTTGCACACACAAATGCATTTTCTCATATGGTCTACAAGCACACACTTTTTCATTCAGAGGCATCTGTATGCTGGATCACAGGAGCCAGTAATGGTTACATGAGAAAATAAAAATGCAAAAAAATTATACAAAGAATATAAGAAATTATATAAGACACATACGGTACTGCACTCATTAGTGATATAAAAGTAATAAAGTTTGGGATGAAATATTTAGTTTTTTCCACTTGACTATAACTGGCATGCGCATCACTCTGTGGTGTTTGCCTATTCCATAACTCTAACAGTACTTATGTACTAAATACAACCACTTAAATAGTTTGTTGAATTTATAAAGTGTTCTTAATTTCTACCTTTCCACCACTTTTTAACTTAGCACTGGGTAAGTCAGCTAGTGTATTCGTAAATAAAAGCCTAATATACATAAACAGATTTATTCTGTGAAGTCTCCTACTCAGTTAACTAATACATTTCATGAAGTCTTGCAGCATTTTAGAAACATCCTCTTAGTAATTACTGGGGAATACTTGGGAACAGCAAATAGGAGCTGTAAATACTATGGAAGTAAGTTAAATTGCAGTTGTGCCACATTCCTGTTTTGGGTGCTCTTTACTGCCATATATCTGTTCAGTGATTAAATACAGTTTGTCTTCACTATACAGAAATTTTAGAAAACAGGTAAGTGAATATGCAATTTTACTGGAGAAAAATAAATAATTGGAGAATATTTGTATCTTAAAAATTAACACGAAGAGCCTGTGTATCAGTGTGCTGTTGGTCAGTTTTTGTTGCCCTTTTAAAAAAGAACAGAATAACATCAATGTTTAGTATTTCCTGTATTTGCATGTGCTAAAGATTGAAAGGCTCAGGGCCCAAGTGATTGAAGTGATAATTTTAATTTCAGATCTCCTGCTGTGTGGTGCATATGATGCACACAAGTGTCATACATGTTTCATGTTATCTCCTGAACCAGACTGTTCATATTAGATGTGATCTCCCCAGCAGAGTTGTATATTTTCACTGATGAAATGAGAAGCTTTCCAGCAGGCAAGAACATTATTTAACAAACATAAAAAAACACTGAAGTTTGACCTGTGGGAATGGTGTCAAGTTGTCTGTTGTACCCCATGGCTATACTCTAACTGGAGATGTGAAGTTTGGCCATTTTATGGACCTGTTTTGTTTCTGCGCTTTGTATATATTAAGCTCTTAAAGCTGCAAAGTGCTGTGTAATTCTAAGGAAATGTTTTTGGATCTATGGGTATACAATATGTCTAGCTGTGTCAGATGTAAAATTCATCCCTCTACAGGCAGAGCATGAGCTACGGGTTACACAGACGGAGTTTGACCGTCAGGGGGAGATTACAAGACTGCTGCTGGAGGGAATCAGCAGTACACATGTGAGTCATACTCCTTTCATAAATGGGTTACTTTTAGCAGTACATACTCTGTAGTTATGGCGGGAGTATTATAAAGTCATCATTTTTAAGTCTTCTGGATGTCACACTGGTTTTAAGGCCAAAATACAGAGTGGAACAGTTTTGCAGTCCTTAAATTAGTTCCGCTCCAATGCCACAGTGAGTTTTAGTTATGGTTAAATGAGAAGATAGGCTATAATTTAATGGCGATCAGTGAACTTTGATAAACTTACAGTGCTTGTCCTTCTCTGCCTGTACAGATAAACCACCTGCGCTGCCTTCATGAGTTTGTGGAAGCACAGGCCATATATTACGCCCAATGCTACCAGTATATGCAGGATCTGCAGAAGGAATTGGGCAGGTGAGGTCCTGGTATGAATCGATGTAAGTAGCTTTGTGTACAAACCATACACTTTAATTTGCTCTGGAAAAAAGTGTCAACCATCTCTATACTCATTACTGATTATTGTTATGTACTTATACTGATTATTGTTCCCTCACTTCTCTCTCTGCTGTCAGTTCTAATGGAGATGTGTAAGTAGAGCTGGTTGTTGCTCAAAAATGCTTGAGCTGGAGTACTGAAGCAATACTCTCTGATATTTTGCCTCTCCTCTTCCCCCCAGATTCCAAAATATGTTTGCGCGGAACACAGCCTCCTCCTTCAGTTACCCCTTGGTTGACTCCCCAAGGGCTGATGCCCTGAGGGTAGAGGAGGTGAAGTCACCACCAGCTGGGACACGCAAAGCCAAGGTACTGTATGACTACGATGCTGCAGACACCAGTGAGCTCTCCCTGCTGGCTGATGAGGTAAGGGCTGTGTGAAATGTGCCGTGTGTGTTTGTATGGTGCATGTTAGATGTGACACCCAGTTATTCAAGTAATAAGGAAGATTTTTATGTTTATTGGGATAACTTCCAAAGCTGGCTTTTTTAAGGCAAATTATCCAGCTGCCTTATTCTGTGCCACTATAGAATCTTTAATCAAGGCACTTATTCTAAATTCATATATAACAGAGTTATATCAATGATTTTAAATTACTTTAATGAATATGTTGGACTCTGAAGTCTAGCTCTTACACACTGCTGTTTGTTTTGGTTCCCAGCTCATCACTGTGTACACTGTGCCAGGCATGGACCCTGACTGGCTTATTGGAGAGAAGGGCAACCAGAAGGGCAAGGTGCCTGTCACATACTTGGAGCTGCTGAGTTAGCGGGGAGGTCTAGATGGACAAGGCAGGGATGCAACACACAAGCACTAGCAATACATGGACTCAGGCACACATGAACACTCTCATTCTTATAACTGCACAAACATGAAGTCAGTCATACAAAAGCTTTATACCCCTAAAACTGACAGTAGTTGCAAAAACAATGACCATTTATGTTCAGTATACTTGAGAGGTTTACATATTCAAATGATCTTGATTTTTCTGAGGTTTTATTGTTTTTATTCTTGATTTTATCCCAGGTTTAAGGTGTAACTTAAGTGCTAATCATATCTGCTGACCCTAGGTGATATGGCAAAGCAGCATGTTAATGTCCTCTTCCTGGATTAGTGCTTTTTCTCTGAAGCGTTGCCCACATTCAAGGCAAGCAATAGTCAGAGGCCACCAAATATCCAGGATATGTTCATCATGCTTGATTAATCTGGTCTCTGAGCCCCACCTTGTATTCTAATTTTTTTTCACCTTCTGTCTGGCATCAGTTTGTTGCCTTGGTATAAGAGAAGAGTCCTGTGGAGTTATGGTCACCCAGCAGATCTTTATTTAGTTGCTGATTTCCTCCCTGTTGCAAGGTTGGTTGCGCGCACCATGGGGTTAAAGCATGTTTCAACTGAGCTTCTTCCACTCCTCCAATGTGTTTGTCAATATTTTTTACCCTATGTTACAGACACATTAGCATTAATTTACACAAGCTTCAGTGTATTGTGTGTGTGTGTGTGTGTGTGTGTGTGTATGTGTGTGTGTGGCAAAAGGGTAAAAGCACCAAAATGACTCTCCACCAGCATGTAATGTTTTTAATGGTTGGAGCAATGAAGTAAGTCATACACCTTGTTCCATTGAATACCAGCACAAGAATGTTAAAGTTCACAAGTTTCTGGGCAAAGATGTTTAAACTGACTCACAAAATGTTTTTTTTTTGTTTGTTTGTTTTTTTTTTAACTGATTTTAATCTGGTTTGTGCACAGTGTTTTTTTTTTCTTTTCCCCAAGTAGACCCTTTCAACTGCATGCTGTGTATCATGTTCTTGCTTAATAATTCATTATTATTGCTTTATAAGAACAACCAATAACTGAATGCTGAAGAACTACCAAAAACTGATTATTAGCCTTGCCTTGATTATTAGCCCCCCAAAGCAGCTGCATCTCTTAGACCATCAGCATCCCTTTCAGTTTTTCCATTTCTTATTTTACTTGGATTTTACTATATTTATTCCCTGCTGCAACACAATGCATAATTGATAAAACTTGAACATAATAAATGCAAACCTTATTAAAAGAATGTTTAATCTTTACTTGAGTCATACTTTATTACATTTTAAGGTGGGGTTAGGCTTATGGCTAGATGCTTTTGTTTAGCATGCCAATGAGTAAAGAGCTTGAGTTGATGGACCAAAACCAATGTAGTGGTAATGCCTAAATTGGAAGGTAATATTGCATCAAGAGGTAAGTGTAGATTTCACTACTTTATATGCAGTTTTAGTGTTGGTATCTCACAGCTCCTGGGCTGTGGCATCAGTAATAAACTGAGCTGGGTTCAAATGTGGAGTGTGCATGTTTCTCCATGCATGTTCACCTGAGATTCTTCCAAATCTTCAAGTTTCCTCTCAGTTCAAAGATATTTACTTTTATTCATATACCAGATGCTTTTCTGGCTGGGCAATTATGTAGATTTTAGACAAATTTTGAATGTTGGTGTACTTCATTGTATTATTGCATATTTCCTTAAACGTTTTACTGGTTCAGCTAGTATTTGATGATCAATTCAGCTGTTTCCATTGTTCTAATCCTAACCATGCTCTTTGTATGTTATCTACCTTGGATCTGAATTTATATTTAACAAGTATCCAATGTTTCTTAATGTACCTGTTAAGTACAGTATATAAAGGTTTTTCCATTGTTCCTTGCTGAATTTAACAAATAGTTTAAAAACCAGCCTCTTTAGGTATTTGTGAAACCTATCCTCTGTGATAAGAGAATTTTGCACCACAATTTTGGCAGCATAGGAGAAAGCTGCTTCTCCAGTTATCTGCTTATGTAACTTTTTAAAGATGCAACAGGTTTACCTTTGAATATGTGGGAGCACAGCTTGGATTGTATGCTGAATATGCATTCTGTAATATTTAATGGTGCCAAATCAATCTAAAAGCTTTGTAGATTAGCAGAAGAATCTTAAAAATCAATGCCATAGCTTACTGGTAACCAAAGAAGTTTAATAAGATGTATGAGCTCCATTTGATTCAGTCTAAATTGCAGCTACAGTGTTCTGCACAAGTGTCCAGGCTGAGTGCAGAGAAAATCTGCAACAGATTTATTCAGTATGTGCCCAGTACAGAGTGTTAAGTTTACAATTTTCTCTAGAAAATCGTGGAACATCACAAAGATCCCTGCAAGGCTTCAGAAGTGTGGAGAAACCTAACTCAGTCATGTATCACAATCATCTGGACAAGGTAGGCAGTATCTGAATTAACAGGAAGTCAAAGTGAATTCACGAGACACGTCACACTGAAAAATAAACAACTGTTATGGCAGAGGCAGTGGAAGCAATTGCAGTACAAGCAGGGTTCGAGTCACCGAATGTTTTACTAAACAACATAACAGTAAAGCACTCCTTGTCTGGGCGCTAACATTTGACCCAAAAAACATAACGCAACCGAACGGAGCAATAGTGCAACTGGAGCAAAATACAATTGCTTAGGGATAAATGGTCGCTTAACAAGAACATATGATGAACTTGTCATGGTGGGTGAGTTGCAGAACACTCAGAGAGAAAGTAAACAGTACTTGGCATAGAAGCTCAAGATGCAGAGACTGGGACCTCCAGTGGGAATCGGCAGAGGACAGCACACAGCATAGGACTGAGCCACAGGAGTGACAGTACACCACCCCACGGTGACCGGCTCCAGGCGGTCCAGCAGCCTCTGGTTGCTGTCAGTGGAACTGCTAGATGAGTGACTATGGATGAACGAAGCGGGGATCCAGGAACATAACGCAACCTTGTCTGTAGCCCTTCCAGTCAACCAGATACTGCAAGCCCTGTCCCGATGGTGGGAGTTGAGGAGGCAGGAGACCATGTACACAGGACCCCCATCAATGAGATGAGGAGGAAGAGAACCCAGGTCTGGGGTGTGCATGGGCGAGGTGACAAAGGGCTTCAGCTGCGATATGATTAGGGTTGGGGTTGGTTGGAGTTAGGGGTTAAAGCTAGGGTTAGGCTTAGGAGAGATGCCCGTGACCCCCGACAGGTCCAGAGCCTGCGTTATGCACTGGCCTACCCGGGTGCCCAGCTACAACCGTTCTCCCCCTCTGGGACAAGGTGTCCATCAACTATAGACCCCTCATCTGTTCATTAAGCCCCCATGGGTGCATGGAATTCAACCTGCTGATCCAATCCTTTTCTGTCTTCCTCCTTTTGGTATGGGACCACCATCTGTTGTGCTGTAGCCCCATGACCTTCAGGGAATCCAGCCCATAGCTGATGAAGTGTCGGAACAGCAAAGTATGCGTCTTTTTGTTTTTGATATTGCACCGGTGTTGTATCATTCTGATTGCTAAAATATTCCTGGCCTCCCCCACATACTGCAAATTGCATTATGTTCAATAGATTAAATACAGTTAGGTCCATAAATATTTGGACAGACAACTTTTTTCTAATTTTGGTTCTGTACATTGCCACAATGAATTTTAAATGAAACAACTCAGATGCAGTTGAAGTGCAGACTTTCAGCTTTAATTCAGTGGGTTGAACAAAAAGATTGCATAAAAATGTGAGGCAACTAAAGCATTTTTTTAACACAATCCCTTCATTTCAGGGGCTCAAAAGTAATTGGACAAATTAAATAACTGGAAATAAAATGTTAATTTCTAATATTTGGTTGAAAACCCTTTGCTGGCAATGACAGCCTGAAGTCTCGAATTCATGGACATCACCAGATGCTAGGTTTCCTCCTTTTTAATGCTCTGCCAGGCCTTTACTGTAGCGGCTTTCAGTTGCTGTTTGTTTGTGGGGCTTTCTGTCCGAAGTTTAGTCTTCAACAAGTGAAATTCATGCTCAATTGGGTTAAGATCAGGTGACTGACTTGGCCATTCAAGAATTTTCCACTTCTTTGCTTTAATAAACTCCTGGGTTACTCAGCAACGCAAAAAGACTTGGACGTCCACGGAAGACAACAGTGGTTGATGATCGCAGAATCATTTCCATGGTGAAGAGAAACCCCTTCACAACAGCCAATCAAGTGAACAACACTCTCCAGGGGGTAGGCGTATCGCTATCCAAGTCTACCATAAAGAGAAGACTGCAAAAATGAAACTACATACAGAGGGTGCACTGCAAGGTGCAAGCCACTCATAAGCCTCAAGAATAGAAAGGCTTTGGATAATGAGCTGTTCCATGCCTTCTCCATACTTTTTTCTTGCCATCATTCTGGTAGAGGTTGATCTTGGTTTCATCTGTCCAAAGGATGTTTTTCTAGAACTGTGCTGGCTTTTTTAGATGTTCTTTAGCAAAGTCCAATCTAGCCTTTCTATTCTTGAGGTAGTGCACCCTCTGTTTGAATCTGTGATCCAATGTTTAGGCATAAACTCCCTTATAGGGGTGCTTCTCCCTTTGTTGCCATGCAATGGGAGGAGTCTACTGCAAACCAGTAAATCTTTTAAATTTTTGTTTTTCCAGTACGCTGGAATAACCCTGTGACTTTCCAGCAACTGGGCGTTCATCATTCTCCTGTTTAACATGACGCTGCCTTTTGAAAATGTTGTGACTAAAGAAATGATTTTCCTGTTGTCCTCCACAGTCTCTTGTTCAGTAAGGAACCTTTTCAGGCAACCCCTGAGGAAGGACCTTGAGTATCTCCGTTTCCTGAGCACCTGGAAAAGGATTCTCATCGCTCGCCAGAATTCCTCAGGTTGCATACAAATTCTGTGAAATCTCAGCAGTTGAGACTTCATAATGCCCTTGAACATTGTATTCCACCAGAATACACTTTTTGTTTGGTCTGCTAAGTGCCAAGTAGCCTTTGACTCCTTGAAACTGCTCCTCAGTAGTTCCCCCGTTCTTGCTGTTCCCAACTTCAGTAAACCTTTTAAACTAGAAATTGATACTAGTAGTACAAGTGCTGGGGCTGTCCTCATCCAGGAGGATGACTAAGGGCTTAATCACCCAGTGTGTTTTTATTCTAAAAAGTTTGTTAAACAGCAGCTGTCTTACAGCACAATTGAAAAAGAGGCCCTTGCCCTCCTCGTAGCCCTACAGCATTTTGAGGTTTATCTGTTTTCCAGCTCACCTGTTACTGTATATACTGATCATAACCCATTAGTTTTCCTGCACTACATGTGTAATTCCAACTAGCGTTTAATACGCTGGTTGTTAATCATTTGGGGTTACAAAATTCACATTGTACATAAAAAGGGATCGGAGAATGTTGTAGCAGATGCCTTATCTAGGAGTTAGGGAGGTTTTTGGTGGTCTTTGTGAAACCCTATGGGGTTTACACTCGTGGGGGAGGGTGTTACGTGTCCGTGGACTGTTTTTAGAATAAATCCTATAAAAAGGCTGTCTGAAGGGTTTGGTGCTGTGAAGTCAGGTTTATGTTTCAATTCACTGCAGGTAAGTAAAACCTATGAGTTTTGCTTTTTAGGGTGTGGCTTTAGAAGTTTAAAGTTTTGTTTTATTTCCACTTAGTTTCAGTCACTTTCTCTTTAAGTTGTAGTGATTTGTTTTTAATGTTTGGCTAGTTCTTTACTATTAAACTTCAGTGAAGTCACTTTTTTTTTTTTTTAAGTATGGAGTTCTTTCAAGACTTCCACTTGTTTAAGTACAATCATACAACAAACCTGAAGTGTCTCTATTGGTCTCCAGGCTTTTTTTTCCCCATTAAGGTGTAACTGGGTGTCAGCTTCTATGCTGAGGCCTGCAGTTTACATTTCAATGTACCAAATGGACACTTGTGTTGACAACCTGTAGTCTGTGACAAAAGTAAAATGCTGAATTGCTACCTATAACTTAACCATATCCTGAACTGGGCCTGTTGTTTTTCATTAACTCTTATACTGTTGTCCTGAGGTGCACTACATGTGCTTAAAAACATATTTGCAGTGGCTGTTAGAGCCCACAGTAAATACATGGAAAGCAATTTTTTTTTCCCTTAGGCACACATTGCCACCTTAATGATCTAGTAAGGGTACTGCTTACATGTCCATTGTTACACATGGGATACAATAGAAGGCTAATTAATTTAATTTCCTGTTCTATTTGTCCCTCCTAAATATTGGGAATCATTTTATTCCATTTAAAGGAAAAATGGTGAGGATCTCCAGTGCTAAGAGGTATAGTACTACTTGGTGCTTGAAGTAGATGGGTATTACAAATGTGTACTATGATTGTTGGTCAGTGTTGTACATTACTTCTGGCTATAAAGTGTAACTGCTCATCAAAGCTCTGGAAATATTCTTGATTTCAGTATGCAAGTAGACTGAGTCAAAATTAAGCAACCCTGTCAATGCATATAGATGTTGGGAGGTTAGGGTTATATTGGTTGCCTCCTGAAACATTTTGCTCCTTGATCCTGAAAAACTTTAAAACATGGTCACATTTAGAGAAATGTTTTTGCTCCAAATTGCTGGCCCTTACAGTTTTGAAGTTTTGGATGTTTTAATGCTGTGCATGATACTCCTGTGGGCTAACTTGTATAGTTAGCTCTAGTATGAAGTTTAGATAAATTGCCTGTCTGTTATGAATGTATTTTTGGAAACATCACTCACTCTAGTGATATATCCAAGTCAGCATCTGTGAGAATACTGCATGATACAGTTGCAGCTCAAGTATTGCTTTTATCCTTTCCATTTTCATCTGATTTTGTGAGATGTAAGTTGTGATTCAGGACATAACTCAAAATATGTTCATGTTCCTTTGCACTCTGTGTGTTTTAATCTAAATTGGCTTCTGGTTGTATGGAAACTTTGCCTGCATTTTGAGGAATGATTTGGTAGGTGGGGATGTTTTTCCTGTCTTAGAAGTCAGTGTCCCAAAGGGGACATGTATGATTCCCTTACCTCAGAGTATCCTGAAGCTTTCTGTCTATGCTGTTACATGGGCTTAGAAGCTCAAGGAACTGGAGAATGAGTTTGGAAGATGTACTAAACTCTTTTCTCTCTAAAGAAAGCAGTAATTGAGTTATCTGGTTTGCCTGTTGAGACAGTTCCTTGTGCTGCACTTATTAAAGCAGATATTTAGGTTTTTCATGAATTCAGAAAAGTGAATTGGCAGGTCAGCCAGTTGCACATTTTCTTAAATGGTTTGCTGATGAGATGCTGGTTGCACTTGTGAGAGAAATTCTTGAAGTTGGGCTTTTGGTGCATGTTTCTGTTATGTTGGGGGTGTTAATCGGTGGTGTAGTGAATGTTTTATGACCATGTTATTCAGTATATTGTGCTTACTGCTATAAAGCATTGGGACTTCTGCCTTGCTGGAATGTTAGGTACTTAAGAAGGTTCCCTGGAAAAACAAAAGAGGGTACTTAAAGAAGGGAAACGTAAACTACAGACAAGGCAAAAATGAAAGGGTCAAGGAAATGGTCAATTTAGACCCAGGCCAGACCCTGGTGGTATGTAAAGGAGTAATAAAACCAAAACTCCTTGAATTGAGGCACATAAATCAGGAGTTACGCCACCACACTTAGGAAGGGATAACGATTCCTTATAACAACAATGTTTAAAGTCACACTAACAAAGAAGCAGATGTGGGAACACCTGAAAGGGGTGTATACCTTGCGAGCTGCTGAATAAATGATCCCTGTATCCTTTGTTCGGGGAGACTCTCCTTCCGAAGAGGCTCTCCCGCACCGGTGTGTATTTCTATAGAAAATAAAGTGTAACTCTCTCTACACCCAAACTGTTACTATATTTTTTCTTCCACAAGCCCCAGTCACTGGCTTTGCAGCTTTCCCGGGCTTACGTCTGGTAAGGGTGAGGCTTACGGTGAGGGTAGGGGTCAATTTCAGGGCCCGGCAGACCTCTGCTATTCCATTTTGGCATCGCGGGTTGGTGGCTAGGGTTGCAGTTAGGGCTGGCGCTAGGGTTAGGGTTTTGAAACGGCTGGAGATTTGCCAAAGTTAGCCTTACGCTGAGGGTTAGGCTCAAAAGTTAAGGTTAATTATGCAGTTAGAGTTATGGGAAGGCTTATGTTCAGGGCCCGGAAGACCACTGCTACTCCATCAAGGGGGTACCCGACATCCGGGTTCCCTGCAGATGGGCCTGGGGCTCAAAGGCCAAGTCCCCAGCGTTCCGGGGCTCAAATGTGGTCAGCCTTTGGCTTACGGCAAGGTCTAGGGTTAAGAGCAGGGCCCTGCGGACCCATGGTGCTCTTCCCTGGGTTGCCCGACGTCCGGGGTCCCTGCAGCAAAGGCAGGGGTTCAATTGCCCTGGTCCCTGGCTTTGCAGCGTTCCCGGGCTTACGTCTGGTAAGGGTGAGGCTTACGGTGAGGGTTGGGGTCAACTTCAGTGCCCGGCGGACCTCTGCTGTTCCATTTTGGCCTTGCGGGTTGGTGGGTAGGGTTACGGTTAGGGCTGGAGCTAGGGTTAGGGTTTGTGAAACGGCTGGAGATTGGCCAAAGATAGCCTTACGCTGAGGGTTAGGCTCAAAAGTTAAGGTTAATTATGCAGTTAGAGTTGCGGGAATGTTTATGTTCATGGAATGGCAGAGCCCTGCTACTCCATCATAGGATACCTTACGTCTGGGTATCCTGCAGCCGGGCCTGGGGCTCAAAGGCAATATCCCCAGCGTTCCGGGGCTCATGTGTGGTCTGCTTTTGGCTTACGGCGAGCCCTGGGGTTAAGCGCAGGGCCGTGCGGACCGCTGGTGCTCTTCCCTGGGGCGCCCGACGTCTGGAGTTCCTGCAGCCAGGGCCGGGGCTGAACGGTCCGGTTCCCAGGCTTTGCAGCGTTCCCGGGCTTAAGTCTGGTAAGGATGAGGCTTACGGTGAGGGTAGGGGTAAATTTTATGGCCCGGCGCACCTCTGCTGTTCTTCTATGGGGTCGCGGGTTGGGGCGTAGGGTTACGGTTAGGGCTGGAGCTAGGGTTAGAGTTTGTGAAACGGCTGGAGATTGGCTAAAGATAACCTTACGCTGAGGGTTAGGCTCAAAAGTTAAGGTTAATTATGCAGTTAGAGTTGCGGGAATGTTTATGTTCATGGAATGGCAGAGCCCTGCTACTCCATCATAGGGTACCTGACGTCTGGATTCCCTGCATCCGGGCCTGGGGCTCAAAGGCCAAGTCCCCAGCGTTCTGGTGCTCAAGTTTTGCCAGCCTTTGGCTTATGGGAAGGTCTGGAGTTAAGCGCAGGTCCCTGCGGACCTTTGGCGTTCGTCCCTGGGGAGCCTGACGTTCGGGGTCTCTGCAGCTAGGGCCGGGGCTAAATGGCCCCCGGAACAGTGTTAAACTAAATCATCAATTTGAAACTGTACAGTATCATTTCAGTGTAAGTAACTTGTTTTAGAGTACTATACCTGGAGGTGCTCTTCTGCTGATCTCCATGGGGGTCTGTCCCCCACAGAAACTACAGAACCCCTTTTGTTGGAACCAGGATGTTCTTTCTTTTGAAGAAGGTGTTATTGTCTGTGGATAGAAGCTCCCCCTGAGCCTCTCAGTTCTGGCCATTATGCTTCTGAATCGTTTTCCTGATTTCACCAAGATGAATAGATGGTTGCTGGGTTGAGACAGGTCACCGATGATCTTAGTCGCTCTGGTCCTGCATCTCCTGGTGTAGATGAGCTGTAGGGATGGCAGATCAGATCCGGTGCAAAGTTTTGCTGCCCGGTTCACTCTCCGCAGTGCCTTGATGTCGCGAGCACAGCTATTCCCAAACCAGGAGATGATGTTCTGAGTCAGAACAGTTTGTACAGCACCAGAGTAGAACGTTTTAAGGACCGCTGGAGAGACCTGTAGCTTCCTCAGCTGCCTGAGGCGGTAGAGCTGCTGCTTTGCTCTACTGGCCTGAGCTCGGATGTGTACAGTCCACGTCAAGTCCTCAGTGACATGAATGCCCAGGTATTTGAAGCTGCTCACCCTCTCCACTGCAGTCCCGTTGATTTTAAGGGGGGTGTAGGACCTCTGCTGTCGCCTACCAAAGTCCACTACCATCTCTTTAGTTTGGCAACATTCAGTTGGAGACAGTTCTCCTGGCACCATAATGCCAAGTTCTCCACCTCCTCCAAGTATGCTGTGTCATCATTGTTGGAGATGAGGCCCAGCACCACCGTGTCGTCAGCAAATTTGATGATGGAGTTGGAGGCGTGCGTGGCCACACAGTCATGAGTGTAGAGGGCATAGAGCAGAGGGCTAAGTACACAACCTTGTGGAACTCCTGTGTTGAGTATGATGATGCCAGAAGTACAACTACCGACTCTCACCACCTGTGGTCTGCCTGTGAGGAAACTGAGAACCCAGGCACCCAGGTGGCAGTTCAATCCCAAGTCACTCAGTTTAGTGAACAGTCTATGGGGGACAATGGTGTTGAAAGCTGAACTATAATCAACGAACGGCAATCTCACGTAGTTCCCCTGTTTCCCTTCCACATGACTGAGGGTGATCTGCAGGACGTGGGATATGGCATCATCCGTGGATCTATTGGGATGGTAGGGAAATTGAAATGGGTCTACAAAGCTGGAGATGGATGCTGTGATGATGGCTTTGATGAGTCTCTCAAAGACCTTCATGACTACCGAGGTTAGTGCAACGGGTCGGTAGTCATTTGGGCATGAGGGCTTAATGTTCTTTGGTACCAGGACAATGGTGGATGTTTTAAAGCACCGAGGGACTGTGGACTGAACCAGAGACTCGTTAAAGATGGTTGTGAGCACTCCGGCCAGCTGGTCGGTGCAGCAGGCGCCTGGAGATGCCGTCCAGCCCTGGCGCTTTCCTGAAGTTAACGCACTTCAGCTCCCTCCGCACATTGGACTGGGCGATGGTGATGAAGTCACCACATTCCATCAACCGGCTGCGGCCCTCACTGCTATCGCTGCTGTCGCAGGTGACTTTAGCACAATCGGGCTTGAAATGGGCATAGAATGCGTTGAGTTCGTTTGCGAACCCAGAGTCGCCACTCATAGCCACGTTAGATTTCCTTCCGAAATCTGTGATGGTGCGCAGTCCTAGCCACAATTTGCGCGTGTCACCCTGGTGGAAAAGCAACTCGACCCGCTCCCGGTACCGGAGCTTCGCGTCCTTCACTGCACACCGTATGAAGCCGCTTTGTAAGCGTTCATGTTGCTGGGTTCGAGATCTGCATTGTACGTAGCAGTGTGCACATTCACTGCTTTGTGGACCGTACCATCGACCCACGGTTTTGGGTTGGGAAAGCTCTTGATTGTAACCGTGGGGACAATGTTGTCTTCCAGCACGCTCACAAAGCTGATCACTACCTCCGCGAATTCGTTGACATTATCCGAACTTGTCCTGAACATGTCCCAGTCGATGTCATCGAGCGCGTCCTGTAGCGTGGTTACCAATTGGGCAGACCAGCGCTTTACCTCCCTCGTGGCCGGAGCCTCAAGACAAGACTTCTGTTTGTAAGCAGGCACAAGGAAAACAGCGTTGTGGTCCGAGTTCCCAAACACCGGCTGTGGAACAGCTTTGTAGCCCTGCTCGTACGGCGTGTAGCAGTCGTCCAGCATGTTGTCCTCTCTAGTCATGCACGTGACATGTTGGAATAAGTCCGGCATGACTTGTTTGAGGTTCGCTTTATTAAAGTCCCCCACCACTATGGTTGCTGGTTCCGGGTGCTTGTGTTGAGTGCCTCGTGCAGTTCAGACAGGGCTGTGCCAACGTCCGCATGAGGCGGAATATAAACCACCGTGGCGATAACCGAGCTTGTGGAAGAAAAAATAACGTAACAGTTTGGGTGTAGAGAGAGTTACACTTTATTTTCTATAGAAATACACACCGGTGCGGGAGAGCCTCTTCGGAAAGAGAGTCTCCCCGAACAAAGGATACAGGGATCATTTATACAGCAGCTCGCAAGGTATACACCCCTTTCAGGTGTTTCCCACATCTGCTCTTTGTAAGTGTGACTTTAAACATTGTTGTTATAAGGAATCATTTTCCCATCCTAAGTGTGGTGGAGTAACTCCTAATGTAGGTGCCTCAGTTCAGGGAGTTTTGGTTTTATTACTCCTTTACACCCCACCAGGGTCTGGCCTGGGTCTAAATTGACCATTTCCTTGACCCTTTCATCTTTGCCTTGTCTGTAGTTTACGTTTCCCTTCTTTAAGTACCCTCTTTTGTTTTTCCAGGGAACCTTCTTAAGTACCTAACATTCCAGCAAGGCAGAAGTCCCAATGGTTTATAGCAGTAAGCGCAATAAAACATTCACTACACCACCGATTAACACCCCCAACATAACAGAAACATGCACCAAAAGCCCAACTTCAAGAATTTCTCTCACACTCCCCCCTTTGACACAGGTTACACCACTGTGTCACCATCAGAGTCACAGTCTGTATCAGAGTAGCCATCTCCAAATAAAAACTTCAAATCAGGATCAGAGGTTGGGATACTCTCTGTTCCAACAGAAAGAACCATAGAAAGCTGACTTGAGAGCAGTCTCGCTATCGTCGAACGCAAAATTGGGAAGAAACAGCAGAAAAATATGACTGCAATGAAAAGAAAAATACCCACTGACAAAATGGTAGAAACAATAGAATTCCACATACCACCAAATCCAAATATGTCCCACCAATTCATATCACGGCCAGCATTACTCTGCACCTCCGTCTTAAGACGACGTATTTGTTCCATAGCTTTAGTAAAAGAACCTTCCGGGGCGGTGTTATTAGGAATAAAAGTACAACATTGATCTCCAAACATTTGACAAACACCCCCCTTTTCAGCAAGCAACCAATCTAACACTTGTCTGTTCTG
Source organism: Heterotis niloticus (assembly GCA_018136845.1). Lineage (NCBI taxonomy): Eukaryota > Metazoa > Chordata > Actinopteri > Osteoglossiformes > Osteoglossidae > Heterotis > Heterotis niloticus. The sequence goes on from CM030899.1 coordinate 30,692,299, forward strand.
CCATGTCATTTTACTGGTTGCATCTACTTGCTCACCTAAGGCGGTTAGGGCAGCATCAGTATAGTTAATAAACCTCTGCTGATTGTAGTAAATATAATTAATCCATTCTGTATTCCTATTGGGTGTTATCCACAGAAAAATAGATTCCAACCCAGACTTTACTTCGTTACGGGCCTTAAAACGGTCCGGAATGCCTCGGGGCTGGCCAATAGCATCGATATATACCTCTGGATCAGGGGAATACAACCGCTTCCTTCTAACACTATCTTGTAGCAAAGATGGGGAAATGGTTAAAGCGTGGGTCAGCATAACCTGAGCACATAACCCTGTCCACCTCACCGGGAGAGTGGAACGCAGGCCACCGTCTGGGCCACAGAGCCACCAGATGTCTGCCAGGTGCACGTCCTGATAGTCCACTACCCCGACTGGGGGTGGTTCGGCACCTGTTGAAGATGGTACGTAAAGGCTAGAGAAGATAGAAATGTCCCAGATGTAGGAACAGTTCCCTTCGAATCTGCCCACCGGTACTGAACCCTGAGACCGAGCATAACAAGTATATCCTGACCCTTCCATATACTTAAAGGGACTGGTCAAAGGGGGAGGCATATTTCCTCTAACTTCTGTCCACTTCCGCGTATGATTACATCTGTGAAGTATACCGGACGTATTAGCATAGCGAGAAGAGCCTTGATACAACAAGCACCAGTAAGGACACATGGATGATAACTTATTTAAAGGTATCCCACTTAACACACACACTGCAGTATTATTGTTTTTAGGACAAAAGGCCACCCCTGACAATCGGTTATTCCAACTTGTACAGGTTATGCCATTATAAGGTACAGGTACAAGGTAAAAAGTAGTCTTAATAGGTGCACAAGCAAAACAATCCTCTCTCCTCATGGAGTGTACTGTATAATTTATCCATCGATACCAGTCACTCGTCTGGACTGTCTTCCAAGTGTCCGAAGTCGGAACAGCACTAGCAAGTGCTAGACCAGTAAGAATCATAAAACAAAATCTGGCCATTTAGAGTTCCTCGTCTCTAAGATGTAGGTGGTGCAATCTTCCTGCAATGGGAGAGATGTGTCCAGGAGTCAACGCCCTCAACTTTCACAGCATGGGGTGTTGTTAGCAGTACTTGATGTGGTCCTCGCCACCGGGGTTGGTTCCAGTGCTTCCTCCTTAAGTCACGAATCAGGACCCAGTCCCCTGGGCGGAGCCTGATCTCAGGATTCGATCCGTCTGTTTGCCAGCATGCCCGCACCTGGTGGTGGACCTCCTTTAACACTTTTTCAAGACCTGTAAGATACGAGAGTAAATCACCATCGACAGTTTCAAGAGTAATCCGTCCACCCGGCATTGGGGCCGGCATTGGCCTTCCGGTCAGAACTTCAAAAGGGGAGACACCCAATTGCCGGTGTGTCTTTCCTCGCATTGCTGACAATACCATGGGAAGGGCATCTGGCCAGCTGAGACCAGTGCTTTCACAAACTTTAGCAAGTTTGGTTTTGATTGTTTGATTGGCTCTTTCCACTAAGCCTCCACTCTGTGGGTGATAAGCACAATAATGTCTGAGGTCGCACTGCATCCACTCAGAGAGTTGGTGAATGACAGAGTTAACAAAATGCGTGCCATTATCACTAGTGAGACGTGAGGGAACTCCCCATCTTGGCAACACGTCCTTCAGTAGGCACTTTGCGACTGTTTGCGCTGTAGCCTTACGCGCTGGAAAGGCCTCTACCCAACGGGAAAAAATATCAATAATCACCAAACAGTATTTGTAACCCTTTGATGGAGTGAGTTCAATAAAGTCCATCTGGAGATGTTCGAACGGACCCTCCGGTCTGGGAGTATGGGCTGGTGACAGCACCATACCTTTCCCTATATTGTGTTTGAGACAGAGCAAGCATTTCTGACAGAAAGACAATGCGAAGGTGGAAAACCCTGGGGCCTCCCAGAACCGAGAGACCATTGCAACCATGACATCTCTGGACGCGTGATCCAATCCATGTGCCATCTTCGCGATCCCAGGAAATACGCTACGGGGAAGAAAAGGCTTGTTAATGTTTGAACGGAAAATGCCTTGAGCATCCTTTAATGCCCCTTTCCGAAGCCACGCCTGGCGTTCCTTCTCTGTAGCACCTGTTTGTAAAAGATAAGGATCGTTAGCCAGTGAATCCGCGTCTGTTAGCTGAGCCATTAAAGGCACAATTGGAGATTCTGACGACAAGGCTGCTGTTTTAGCCCAATTGTCAGCCATGGCATTCCCCTTGCTAACCGGGTCAGTATTTTTTGTATGGGCTTGACACTTCACTATAGCTATTTCCTGTGGGAGCATGAGAGCTTCCAGCAGCTGTAGAACAAGCTGATGATGTTGAATAGGTTTCCCAGTGCTAGTGAGAAAACCTCTCTGTTTCCACAATGCTCCATGGTCGTGACAAACACCAAAAGCGTATCGAGAGTCAGTATACACTGTGACCCGCTTTCCCCTGGACAAAACACAAGCTCTGGTGAGCGCAAACAACTCAGCGGCTTGCGCTGACCACCCACTAGGGAGCCTAGCTCCTTCAACTAATTCTTCATTTCCTGCCACCACAGCATAGGAAGTGGATGGAGAGCCATCCTTCTTTCTCAAGGAGCACCCATCTACATACAGAACTTCGCCTCCCTCCAGGGGTTCATCCGTCAGGTCTGGGCGTGGCTTACTAACCTCCTCAATCACCTCCAAACAGCTGTGTGGGTCTCCTTCAGTCTCAACAGGAAGTAAAGTGGCAGGGTTGAGTACGGAACATCTTTCCAATGTTACATTAGCTAAGGTGAGCAACACATTCTGGTAATGAATTATTCGTGCCGGGGTCAACTGTGAGGTTCGTGCCTGAGTTAGAATAACATGCACTGCATGAGGCACACGCACAATGAGAGGATGCATCTGTACCAGGTCTGCACATGACAAAACTGCTTCTGTGGTCGCTGCAACTGCACGCAAACAAGCAGGCAAAGCAATAGCCACGGAGTCAAGACGTTTGGAATAATAGGCTATGGGCTGCTGACGGTCACCATGCTTCTGAGTTAGGACCGCTGTCATGAACCCTTGACGCTCCGAAACGTATAACACAAACACCTTACTGTAGTCAGGAACACTGAGGGCGGGAGCAGTCGTCAGGGCCTGTTTCAGGTCAGTCAGGGCAGCTTCACCCTCTTCAGTCCAGGTAAGTCGGTCAGTCAGTGCCAGGTCTTTACCATGCATCATGTCTTGGAGTGGTTGTGAGCGCTGCGCAAAATCTTGGATCCAGGGGCGACAATAGCCAATCATGCCCATCAATGACATTAACTGTCTTTTAGTCACAGGCTTTGGTGCCTGGAGAATAGCTTCTATTCTTTTAGCCCCTAGGGAGCGACCCGAAGGGGAAAGGACATGTCCGAGGTACTGTACCTGTTGACACACCAGCTGGAGTTTTGCTTTAGAGGCCTTGTGACCATTTTCGGCCAGGAATGTTAACAGAGCTCTTGTGTCAATATCACAATCTTCTTTAGTTTTTGAGCACAGTAGTAGATCATCAACATACTGCACCAATGTGCTGCCTTTTGGTGTTACAAATAGCTCAAGATTCTTTCCTACCTCCTGCCCATACACACTTGGGGACTCAGTGTAGCCCTGTGGCATCACCGTCCACGTCCATCTCTTGCCCCTAAACGTATAGGCAAACCAGTACTGCGAGTCTGGGTGTACTGGAATAGAGAAAAATGCATTAGCAAGATCAACTACTGAAAACCATTTGGCATTTGCAGGTATTGATGATAAAATGGTAGCAGGGTTTGGCACAATGGGAGCACGGGGATGTACAGCTGCATTCACCCCTCTCAGGTCCTGCACAAATCTCCAGGACCCATCTGCTTTCTTAACTGGCAAAATTGGTGAATTAACAGGTGAATAATCTATTGGTATGACTGCCCCTCTTGCAACTAAGTCCTCATGCACTATTCCAATACCCTCTTCTGCTTCTTTAGGTAACGGATATTGTGCTCGATGAGGTCTATATTCTGATTTAGGTATGACCACCAGGGGTTGTGCTGTTTTTACTCTCCCAAAATCATTTTTCCCCTTTGCCCACAAACATTCAGGGATTTCCTGCAACCAAGGAGGTTCTGTCACTTCCTTGTCTTCCCCAGATCTAGGTACCCCTACACTTGCTTCTACAATCCGTCTTTCTACTTGTATACGCTGGTTAACACTAAATTTATGCACTTTTCCATCTCGCGAAATCCATCTTGCTTCCTCTACCTGAACCCAATCATCTCTACTTTCACATTGCTCTACCCATGGACCTAACTCTTGCCATGACACTGGACCGGTTCTTCCCAGCGACAGATGCGGAACTGACCCCCCTTTGTACCACTCTTGTTGTACCTCTGACAGAATGACTGATGCAGCCGTCAGCTGGTCACTGCGGTACAAATTGTTGACCAGGACCTCTTCACATAAAGAACTTGCAGCCATAAAGTCCTTCTTCCATTCCTCATCGTCGTCTTTGGCCTTCTGCAAAGAATCGTGCTGTACAGTGCAAACAGTCAGGTTGATCTTGAGAGAGTGGAATTGTATCACGATATAAGGTGTTATCATCTAAAGTCCATGCACAATACGAAGCAATTTTTACTGACAGGTGAAACAGTCCCAAAGTTGGGGCTGTTAACGTGGTTCCCATCTTGGTGACTCGGATCGTGGCACCCAGTTTGGATAGTAAATCTCGTCCCATGAGATTCACAGGGCAGTGGTCACTCAACAGGAATTTATGGCAAATGGGCTGGCAGTTATCTTCAGTAGTATTCACAGTAAGAGGCTGTGTCTCTGCCAGGAACTGTGTAAGGCCTGCAGCTCCAATGACCCTCACAAATTGTCCATTGGTGGGGGTCCCCGGTGCCTCTGTTGCTCTCAAGGTGGACCGTGTAGCCCCTGTGTCTACCAAAAATGACACCTTACGATGGTTAACAGAGAGCGTCAACATGGGGTCTGTGGCAGGGCACCAGGTTAGGGCAACGTACTGACCCCTGTTTCCTCCATTGCCCCCCCCCCTCGTACCTCTAGGCATTTGGGTAGGCGGTGACATCTTCAGGAGGGCCGGCTGGCCAATTCCCCTTTCGACCATCTTTGGGCAGTTCAGGGCAGTTATATCGCCAATGGCCTTCTTTACCACAGTTGAAACAACAGTTGTTTCTTTCACCCCCTCCTGGGCGGGATAAATCACTTCCTTTTCCTCTGCCTCTGCCACGTCCACGCCCTCTGCTGCGTCCCCTGCCCCGGGAATCACTGTTGCCACGGTGTTCACCTCGGTCACAATAGTAGGCATACTGGACAGCCATCAACTTGTTTGCCTTCTTCTCCTTTTCATCTCTGTGGTTGTTTTCAGCATGGATGGCGTGACGTCGCAGCTCATTCATGTCAGACTGGCTCCATCCGATGCACGTGGCCTTCACTGACTTTTGGATCTCGGGACTTAGGCCTGCAACAAATAACGACAGCATTGCACGCTCCCTCTGCCCACTATCCTCAATACCGGAATAGTCAGACATCAGGTCCATCAGTCGGTGTTCCCATTCGGTGACACTCTCACCATCTTTCTGCTTTTCTCTCTGAATCTTAGACCAGTCTGGACGACGTTTGTATTTCTCTTCTATTTTATCTTTTAGGGTTTGCCATTCCCTTGTAAAGTTAGCATCATCACGGTTTTGCCCATTCCATCCTTGTTTCACTGCATTCCAGTCACCTTTCAGGCAACGGCGGAACACTTGTGTCCACTCACCTCCACTGGGTTGATAAATGTCATCTAAGTCTTTCACAGCAGCCCAGAACCTGGTTCCCCCTACCTCCCTCGGGTCAGGGAGGCTGTTAGCCACATCTAAAAGTTCTTGGATGTCCCAGTTTCGCTGGAACAGTACCACTCGAGGATTGCCTTGGTCATCAGGTCCTCGGGGGTCAGGCATCTGGACAAGGGGAAATGCACCTACCGGAGCTTGACTTGGGCCGTCTAGGCGTGTCCCACTGCGTGTGTGTCTAGGTGACAGAGGTTGAGGCTGTGGCTCCTCCTTTGTCTCATCCTCTGACTCGGTGCTGGGGGCACTGGCACTGCCTTCAGCACCTCCCACTGCACTTCCATCTGGATTGTATGGAGGCGGAGTCTCGAACCTGGGGTACAATGGCATCTCCTCTTTCTTCTTTCTGCGGGGCGCTTCTGTGGAAAGCACTTGTGCGGACATTGTCAGAACAGCAGCTTGAGCTTCACTCTTTGCTTTTTCTGCTTTTAACTTGATGGTGAGGTCAGTTACACGCTTCTGCGCTACCTCTAAGGCTTTCTTTTTCACAACTCCTTCCCAATCTCTAAACTTATCCAAATACAGCTTTTTCCTTCTACATCCTGTATTTTGTTTTTGCCATAATATTTCTTTAGTTTTCTGCAACACTGCTGGATCTAATGAACCCTCTTTTGGCCATAACCCACGTGTCACTCTATGCCACTTTCTGCACTCCTTCTTAAACAACATTCCTGTCTCACTCTCTACATTCTCTCTGCAACTTTTCTTTAACTTGCTGAACCCTAAGAATTTACCATCTTCATGTTCTCTCATCCGTTTCTCAAATTCAGTTTCACCATTCGGATCGTAGGCGGGATCTGGTACAAGATTGTGAATACTATCACCCTGCCCCATTGTGCTTTTCTTTTCCACGTCAAACCTGCACCAAACACTTTATTTACTGTTTAATGATTTTAAGCTTAATAATTTAAATAAGTACACCCTTCACGCAAATTTAAGCGAGATCTTTGATGTGAAAAAGACAGACATTACTTTCCGATGACTGTATCGGTACTGTTCTTAATTTTGATAAATACCTTTCTAACATTTATATGTACTTGTACACAGCTACAGTTCTAGGATGCTGTTTTCAACCCCTTTACTTTTATTTATTTATTTATTTATTTATTTATTTATTTATTTATTGACAATAATAATAATGCCGTTAGATATTTCATAGGCAATACTCCACACACAAAGACATACAGAAAACAACAAAGACAATGAAGTACTTCGACACATGCAGGTAAAACCACCCCAGCGCGCTACACACAGACTTGGACCCACCAAGTCAGAGTTGGACCCACCAACTCGGAACTGCACCCAGTGTATTCACAGACTTGGACCCACCAAGTCAGAGTTGGACCCACCAACTCGGAACTGCTGTGCAGTGGAAAGTCGCGAACCTTTCTCTTTTCTTAGGTCGGGACCCACCCGGACCTGCTGGCTTAGACCCACTAAGCCGGAGTTGGACCCACCAACTCCCTGGTGTAATTCTCTATACACCCTTTTTGTTCGGTCTGGACAGAACTTCTCCTTATGGCCAGGGACCACCCTGCCTTTTAGCTTTTATAAAAAGACACAAACTTCAGAAACCCATTCTGATAAATGGAAACAATTCTGTCCTACCGTTCGGTTTCTGTTGATGGCGTATTCTGTCTGAGGACAATCCACACCGCGGGACGGGCCAGCCCTAAAGTTTATCGGCCTCGGTCACCAGCGAGTCTCCTAGGACGATTGCCCCCTTTCCTTTGGGATCCGTACAGTCGTGGGTTGCCTCAGCAGAAGTTTGCCATCCCGGACGAGCCCCCAAAATCTGTGGAAGAAAAAATAAAGTAACAGTTTGGGTGTAGAGAGAGTTACACTTTATTTTCTATAGAAATACACACCGGT